>QRFJ01000027.1:983503-1617925 GCA_006176705.1 Cocos nucifera | reverse complement strand
TGGCTGAAGAAATGTTGCCGTCAATGGGAAATGGGAAATATGGAAACGATGACAACACGACCACCTCACACTTGAGTTTGCGTAATGGTAACGTGTATTATGTCTTGTTTACAAGCTCAGACATCTGTTTTAGCTTTTTATAAGCAAAGAAAATTGAATTGCAATATATATTTTTTATTAAATCATTTGTTACCGCTGCCATCGATCTCTAGTCTGGACGTGAGAAAATTGGGCCGGTCATGATAGGCCCTGGCATGGCTCGAGTTTTAAATTTTTCCATATTCCATTTCCTATATTTCTTCTTCTTCTTCTTCTTTCCGGAGGGGAGAGCTTAATCTTAAAGGCTAGTCCAGCAGGAGGGATGTTAATTTGCCCAAGCCAGGACTTTCTTAGGCCAGTTCTTGACTACAATAGTAGCTCCTTAAACGAGATATTATCTGCTCTAGTCTGTAGAACTAAAAAGACCATCCTTCCACAACACTATTGTTTTTACCTTGTTGCTCTATGGTCATTGCTTGCAGATGGCACATGGTCTTTCACCGTCGGTTTATTCTCAAATTGCCATCTCTTTTACGACATGTGGAAGGAGATCTCTTTACCCTCAGTCTATATTTGCAGCCATATGAACCGTTTGGATTAAAAAAATTTAAAAAAGCCAGCCCGTCCTGTAATTCTATTAGGCCGTTGCCTTGGCATGTTCGCGTGAAAGAAATGTTACCGTTTCTTAACAAAAAAATCCACCACGGACGCAGAAGCCTGAACTCCTTTAATGAATATAGTTTGTACCACACAATTACCGAACCCTGCACGAGTTTGGAGGAAAGTTATGCACATATCAATAAGAAATTCATGAACGGTTGAAAATCTGGTCTGTCCTCAGATGCTGAAAATACTGAAATTCTGAACTGCTTTTGAAATGCTCTCTCTCTCTCTCTCTCTCTCTCTCTCTCTCTCTATTTTTTATCTCTCTGTTTTACTCATAGTTTTTTTTTTTTTTTTTTTTTTTTTTTTGAGCCTTGGAAATCCCCTGATACATCGGATAACCTTGATTGCATCTATGTAGTTAGTCCTTAGTTCAGGTGGCTGTTTTCACGTTTCCGTCGGGGCTAAGCATTCGCGATCACCAATGGTCTAGCAAGTGCCCTGGAACGCCATTTTCCCGAAGCCTCTTCGTCCAACGACCGATGGGCCTGGGACGTGGTGGATGGACCATCCTACTGGATTAGATCTCGGGCCGGTTACGGATCCAGAGGACAACCAATAACTTGGCAGACGCGGTGATCAGCATTCAACATCTGCTTACTCCATGGTTATTTTTAATATTATTTATTATGACATGAACGTAAATATCTCGAATCCATCAAGCTAGTGATCAAAGTACCTCAAAGCAGCATAGCATAGAGGCATCAAAGCACCGAGGCAAAAAGATTATCCTCATACCTTCCGACTTGAAGGATAAATCAAGGCATGCTACCGAGCTGTTTCCTTTGACAACAGCTAGTCCAGCACTCAAGCCTCCTAAATCACCTCAGTCGAATAACTCTTCAGTATACTTAGCAATTCTCTTTGAGGATAAACAACAATCCGGCTTTAATTTAATCATGATCAAATTGTTACCCACTCCATCTAATATTATAGAAATAGATAAGGCATCCAGATCATGCTAGTAACAACCTCTACATTTTAAAAAAATGACCGTAATATCGGAAGGACATGATTAGCAGCCCAAGATTAACAAAACAACGGAACGTCTGCGAGAGAGCTTACAAATATCATAAACTTCGAGGACTCAAATAAGCAAAAAAAATTTTTTAGAAAATCTGTTTATTTTTTCTTTCTTTGCTGACTTAAGCATCGAAGGATTCTCATCGAAATTAAATCTTTCGATCTAAATTTTTTTTTATAGATCATTCTAGCATCCTTACGCAAAACCACTCGCTCTCCTTCCAAAGCAAACTATGTCGAGCAACAACACTATTATTTGTGTAAGCTGCTCATGGCTTGTTATTGTCCAATTTTTTATCATCATATATACACGAGATTTTCTCATGGTCCTTAGCAATATAGCACAGCTAAATAATTTTATAGAAATGGAATAAAATTATATAGCAGAACCTCCTCAAAAAATTGAATTGATAATTCAGATTAACTGAAACACCATTTTTATTCTGAAAATGAAACATTTTGACTAGCCTTTTGCCACCATTATGCAGAAAGCACTTGCTGGCCTGAGACGAATCAATTTAGAGGGCCTGCGTTGGCGGGTATTTGATGCGAAAGGGCAGGCAAGTATTTGTCCTGTCGCAATGAACAAGCTTATCATTTATGGTATTCTTAATAGAATAATTTTTGAGATAGATATGATGAATGCATCACTTACCAATCTAGAATGTACGTTCTCAGGTACTTGGGAGACTTGCATCACAAATAGCAACTGTGGTTCAAGGAAAGGATAAACCAACATACGCACCAAACCGTGATGATGGAGATGTGTGTGTTGTGCTTAATGCAAAAGATGTTTGTGTCACAGGGAGAAAAATGACGGATAAATTTTATCACTGGCATACTGGGCAAGTTCAATTGACAGTCCTCATTGATCAACGAAATTTAAATCGGCATGTTTCTTAGTTTATCTGATTCATCATGTTATTTTATATATCACCTTTGTAGGTATGTTGGCCACTTGAAGGAAAGAAGCTTGAAGGACCAGATGGCTAAGGATCCAACTGAAGTGATTCGCAAAGCTGTCTTACGTATGCTTCCTCGAAATAAATTGCGTGATGTAAGTGATCTTTCTCTTCAGTTCTTTCTTTTGCCTATCATTTAAGTGTTACGGTGTTGAAAAATCCAATCTTGATTTATTCTTTTTTTCCATCTGTACCGTATAAAACAGTTTCTCATGCCACCATATTGATGTGTAAGTTTCTTACTTCAAATTTACCCAACCTACAAGGCTGCAATCAGAGTTTTTCATGCTAGGCATGATTTTTGACTTGAATTTACTAAAACAAACTAAATCCTGATCTGCTTTAGTTTCAAGTTAAAACTTTGTTGGAAAAATCAGTTTTTGCTTTTTCAAATATCTCGTTTTCTTTTACCGAAATCAACCTGGATTGTTGGTGCAAAAGACTAAGCTTCCTATGTTAAAGTACCAAATTTGCAAAGTTGCTTTTTTTGTAGCTTGCTTTATTATGATGCACGATGACATGATATCATCTTGATTTTTTTTTTGGTTATTATTTTTGTAGGTCATTGACTTGTGATAGTATTTTCATGATGCAGTACTGGTTGTTTACAAGTTGGACCTGAAATGTAATAAATATCAACCATTAAAAAATCCTCAAAAAATTTACTATTCAACACAAGCTTCTTAGGTTAATTGGATTTACAATGAACCTATCCATAGGTAAATCATCAACAACAATTAACCCTGTTGATTACCCGTCATCTAATTGCATTTTAGATCATTCACCGGACACAATCATGAATAATGTCTCTTCCTAATACCAAACCTGCTTTCAATGTCAAAACTAAATGTAGGACGGGTCATACTTCGCACACAAAAAATTGGTCACTTCCCTCAAAATCTCTAGTTCAACAAATTAGTAACTAAAATTTTGATGTGCAGTAGTATCAGTTAAGGACAACAAGGGAGTCCTCTCCAACCAGACTTTGACCAAGGGTTTCCATAGGGTCTCACCATGGTCACCAGCATCCACAAATTGTCATCTGAAATGCATGTACGCTACGTACGGACGTATGTAGCATTTGCCATGTACAAGATGAAAGGAGGGAAATTGTTCACAGCCACGCATCCTGACCTCAGTTTAACTCATCAAACCTAATAAAGATATTTAATCCTTTTTTTTACCTCCGGCGTAACAAGTTGCTACCAAAGGTTCCCTCCTTCAATGACTGCAAAGCAAAATCCCAACCAACCGCTGTGATGCCATAAAAATGAAGAGAGATCTTCCACATTCAGTTTTGAAAGATTTTCTCATTGTCCACAGCACTTATTGATATACAATGCGTTTTGTGCAGGACCGAGATCGCAAACTAAGGATATTTCCAGGAAGCGAGCATCCCTTTGAGGATCGTCCTGTGGAGCCATATGTGATGCCCCCTCGGAAGGTACGTGAGATGCGACCCCGTGCAAGGCGTGCACTTATACGAGCTCAGAAGAAGGCAGAGCAGAAAACCACAAACACCAAGACAAAGAAGGAAGACAAAGGCCAGATCACCACATGATATGTCCAGTTCTCTGTTAAGGATTTTGGATCTTCCATGTGTTAAGAAGAAACTAATCATGGTACTTGGATCTGAGTCCAGCAGTCAGGAATCTACATTTCATAAACTGTTGGGTTGTGCGACCGAAGATCATATGCTCGTTAAGCATGGTGCAGTTGAGATTTTGTTGGCGGTATGATATACATGAATAGAATGTGACCGATGCATTCTTTTCGGTTCATTTGGTTTGGAAATGTAATTTTTCTAAGCCAAACATCTCGTGACTTCCTCTATTGTCCTATTTAAACTTAGGAATCAAATACTGATCAAAGAAAACCAATAATGATCCTGCTGCACCTGATTGACTACTGCAGCTGCTTTGTTTAAGTCTACTGCTAATCTGCTCTTTAAGACGCATCCTATAAATGCTTTCTGAGGTTCTCGAGCATGGTTTTGCTGGATCAACAGCTTCTTGCAAGTACTTGGGACATTTAACGCAGCTGAGACCGGTACTTGGCTGCCAATTTGCACATAGTTTGACAGTGCTGCTTAGAATCATAAGGCTACTGGTACTTCGACTAGAACGTAGTGTGACCTCAGAATTTGCTGAACGGTTTGTTGGCGTATGCAACGCCTTAACGTATTGGTGTTGCTTGCATTATCGGATGGGAGCTTCCCAAGAGCGTTCCCTGCAATGCTCAATTTTATTGAATAGAAATAAGATGAATTAGGAATGCTTGGTGCCATGCTGTTGTCTAATTATTTTAAGTGCAAAATAAGAAAAATTGTTGAGCCACTTGTATTCTATCACAATCCACTCCCTTGACCTGCTAAAGAAAGCATGCAATACACTTTTGTCGCAGGCAGGCAGGCATGAAGCATGTCTCATAAGCAGATACAAGTGAAAAGGCAATTGTGACATGGTGGTGGGTACACATGGGCAATAGGTGGGCCTGATCCGACACGAATTGGGCCGTGTAAAGCACTGTCCGACTGCTACAGTAATAGGCCATGTGGCTTATTAAGGGTTTGCATCTATGGTCCAGGCCGAACATGGCCCAAAGGGCACGGCCCACGTGCCGGCCTTATCTTTTTTTTTTTGAATTTAAAAAATATTTTTTATAAATTTAAAAAGAATTAAAGAGCAAAATTAAATATAGATGTTAAATTTTTTTTATATAAACAAAAAATTACTTTATAATGATGGGGTGTTTAGGGTGGACCTCTATCGGTTTATTAATAGGGAGAGGTGCTAGGCTTGAACTCCATAATACAATTAAAAAAAAAAGAAATAGAGGTGACTCACCTCAATAATTAAAAAGTAAATAGATATAATTATAATAAATTAAAAATTAAAAATAAATGATAAAAATTTTACTAATTATTGATAGTGTTTATATCGTTATCATTGGATGTTGTATCATATCCATCTTTATCCTGAAGTCTTGCCTCGACATCCAACCAATCTTTGAAACAGAATATCTCGATTATTTCGCTGGTCATCCTATTTTTTTTGTCCAGAATACGTCGAATTGCACTAAAAGCAAATTTCGATGTTACTGTGGATATCGGCATATCTAAGATATTACGTACAATGGCGGATATTATAGGATATTAATTTTTAACACTTTTCTACTAGACTAATACTTCAAAACTCTCTATTTGGTTTGCATCATATACAGATTGAAGATCATTTCGTTAATAAAATTTAAATTTATTACTTAAAGATGAAAATATAGATAAAATTAAAGAAGCATGTGTATATCTCTTATGTGTAATGAATGAGAAAACAGATGATGAACGAGAAGCACTAGAAAAAGAGGCAAAGATTTATGAATGAAAAGCACTAGATCCACAAACCTTTTCATCATATAAAGCATAAATATCATAAAGAAGTTGATTTACCTCAGCTTTAGTGAGATCGAAATCTTGAATTATGTTTTCATAATATGCATCAAGTAAAAATAGTATACCACTTAATTTAACATGTGGATCAAATACAACAGCTGAGTTATGCATAGGACATATCCTATCCTAATACTTATTCCATTTAGAGTCTATTTCATAAATAATAGACACTAAAATATTATCATATCTATATTTTACAAAATTTTGGCTAATAAGATATGCTTGTTGTAAAAATAAACAAAAAGTTGGATAATAAAGATTAGAAAGAATTTTAGTAGTGTTGGGGATAAATTTTGTTTCCGCCGAAGTCTAGCCTGATGCTTAGCCTAACACAATCGGTAATCATGGAAGAGCTTCAATTAAAAATTCTCTCCTCAGTGGGCGAGCCTCATTCGATCTTCTCTAGCGATCGAATTCATTCAGTAGCCGAACTCCTTAGTGGTCGATCCCTAGTCGAACTCTCTAGTGGTCGAACTCCTTCCGAATTTTTCCTTCAGTCAAGTTCGTTCAGGAGCCAAACTCCTTCTGGATTCCTCCTACAGTTGGACTCCTACGGAAGCTGAACTTTTTTCGGATCTCTCCAAGCCAGATTTCTCCTTTAGTTGAATTTCTATAGGAGCCGAACTCCTCCTTCAATCAGATTTCTACAAGAACCGAACTCCTTCTGGATCTCTCCTTCAGTCAAGTTCCACTAGGAGCCAAACTTCTTCTAGATTTCTCCTTCAAATGGGAGCCAAACTTTTTTTGGATCTCTCTGAGCTAGATTTCTCCTTCAGTTGGATTTCTACAAGAGCCGAACTCCTTCCGGATCTCTCCTTCAGTCGGATACCTTCAGGAGCCGAACTCTTTCCGAATTTCTCCTTCAATCAAGTTCCTTCAGGAGTCGAACTCCTTCCGAATCTCTCCTTCAGTCGGATACCTCCAGGAGCCAAACTCCTTCCAAATTTTTTCTTCAGTTGGATACCTTCTGGAGCTAAACTTCTCCTTCAATCAGACTCCCACGAAAGTCGAACTCCTTCTGAATCTTTCCTTCAAATGGAAGCCAAATTTTTTTCGGATCTCTCCTTCAGTCAGACTCCTATGGGAGCCGAACTTCTTCCGAATCTCTCCAAGCCAGATTTCTCCTTCAGTTAGATTTCTACAAGAGCCGAACTCCTTCCGGATCTCTCCTTCAGTCAAGTTCCACCAGGAGTCAAACTCCTTCCGAATGTCTCCTTCAGTCGGATACCTCCAGGAGCTGAACTTCTTCCAAATTTCTCCTTCAGTCAAGTTCCTTCAAGAGCCGAACTCCTTCCAGATCTCTCCAACAGTCAAATTTCTCCAGGAGTCGAATTCCTTCTAGATCTCTCCTTAAGTCGGATACTTCGAGGAGCTGAACTTCTTCTGAACTCCTCCTTCAATCGGATTTTTATAGGAGCCGAACTTCTTCCGGATCTCTCCTTCAGACAAGTTCCTTCAGGAGTCGAACTCCTTTCAGATCTCTCCTTCAGTCGGATATTTTTAGGAGCCGAACTTCTTTCGAACTTCTTCTTTAGTTGGTTAACTCTAGGAGCCGAACTCCTTTCGAATTTCTCTAGGAGTCAAACTCCTTCCGAACTTCTCCTTCAGTCGGATTTCTTCAGAAGCTGAACTCCTTCCGAATCTCTCTAGGAGCCAAACTCCTTCCGAACTTCTCCTTCGATCGAACTTCTCTACTAGTCGGACTCCTCCTGGACTTCTCCATCAGTCGAACTCCATCTGGATTCCTTCAACGGATTACTTCTAGATTTCAACTAGCATTCCTCCTGGATGATCCCCTCTAGTCGTGTTCCCTTTAGGAGTCCAAATTTTTCTGGAATTGATGTATGTCAAAGCTCTTCACCAACCAACGCCTGCTTTCTTCGAACTTCAACTATTAAATCTCAACGAACGGCCACTTCATGGCAATGGACACCACTCTCTATAATAAACTCCATGTGGCCCCAAGTGGCCCACTACCGAATGGCCACATCACAACAATGGACACCTCTCTCCATAACAAACTCCACATGGCTTCGAGCGGCCCACCACCGAACGGTTACGATAAGCTCCATCTATAAAAAGAGATCCTCCAGATACGTTTTCTCTAAGCTCTCTTCTTCTTTTCGAAATTCTACTGAATTCTTGTTTGAGTACTCTATTTCTGTTGGCTAGAAGAACTAACTTAATCATCGGAGGATCCTGCCAGAGCCACCACCACCGACTCTGGGTGGAATTTTATTTTACAGATCACCAACGGTGACCTCTTCTTCCTTGACTCCAGCTCGATCCGGCATCAACCAGATTCTGCACCAACAGAATTGGCGCTAAAGGAAGGGCCCTCTATTCCTGAGGTTCCTTTATTCTAAAAAGAGTGCTCAGCAGCGATCTCTCTTTTTTCTTTTTAGAGTTCTTTTTTGAGAAAGAATGCCTCCTAGGAAAGTATCGATCCGACATTCAATGATCTCTGCAGCCAGATTCCATCCAAATCTATCCGCTCCCACTCTAGCCCCAACAACTTAGGCTTCGCCTATAGCCATGATGGATGCAGAGCAATTCAACTAGCTGGTTCAGTAGATCCATGGTCTTATGGAGGTGGTGCAGGCCATACATCGATAGATTTTGGCATCAATTCAATTGGAGCAGGCCTCTTCGGAGCCCCATGATCCGATCTTGGGATGGTGGACTTGGACTGTCCGACAGCTGATCTCTGAAAAGAGAAAGCAGAGGATGGAGGACCTTTGCTCGGACCGTGACTCGACCCAGGGGGAGGCTTCACATCCACTCGACCAAAAAATCCTAGAGATCAACGATCGTGAAGATCTTCTTGATCAAAAGCTTCAGAAAATGAGCCAACGAATTAAAGAACTCCATCACGCTTCCTCCACCTATGTTAATGATATTTGCACTGATCCTTCTTTTTTTTAGATGATTATGCAGAAACTGATCCCATCGAACTTCAAGCTCCTTTAGTTTGAGAGTTACAATGGGATCACCGATCTGGTCGACCACCTGGAGGCCTTCCAGATGATGATGCTGCTTCATGGCACGTCATATGTCATTTTATGCCAGACTTTCTCGTCCATCCTTAAGAAAGTAGCCAGAAATTGGTACTTAGTCCTTTAGTTAGGTACCATCATTTTTTTTGATCAGATGAGCCATCAGTTTACGGCTCATTTCATTAGTAGCCAACATCTTTGCTGAGGTTCTGATTCCCTGATGAACATCAAGCAAAAGAAGAAAAAATCCATCCAAGCTTATGTCACCTAGTTTAATGCAGCTGCATTGGAGGTTCGGAACTTGGACCAGTCAGTTGCAATGGCCGCACTCAAGGGTGGCCTTCAAAAGAATGATTTGCTATTCTCCTTGGAAAAGAAGTACCCTAGGAACTTTGTCGATATGCTGGCTTAGGTTGAAGGTTATGCTCAAGCTGAAGAGGCCTTCAAGGCTAGGGATAATGAAGCCATTGGAGAGCGACGAATCGACGAGCCGAGTAGGCTCACTGAAAAAGAAAAGTTGAGTGAAGCTCGGTTGCGCTCCCGAACTTTCTCTGAGTGCAAGCAAGCCTAAACTCCTCAGGCTTGGAGGCAAGGAAGCCCCGACAGAAGGGTGCGACAAGGTTCTTCCCTTCAAAAATTTCACAACTATACATCTTTCAATGCTTTGAAAATCCAAATGCTGATGAAAATCAGAGAGCAACTATCGAGATCGAAAAGAATGCATACTCACCCCGGCAAGCGCAATCCTAACAAGTTTTGCCTTTATCATCGTGACCATGGTCACGATACTGAGAAGTGTATTCAGCTTCAGGATGAGATCGAGGAGCTCATCAGGTGAGGCAGACTCAGTCGATTCCTGCGGCGTCGGCCTGAAGGATGAGAAGATTGGCTAAGGGCACTGCCGCAATCTGAACTACTAAGGAGAGAGGATCAGCAAGAAGATCGGTCACCTCTCGGCATCATCAGTACTATCTCGAAGAGACTTCGATGAGAAGAGGTTGGCAGATCCGAGGGAACAGTGAAGAGATGGTGGATTGAGGAACCCATAACTTTCACTAAGGCAGATGCCCAAGGAGTCTAGTTCCCGCACAATGATGCGGTTGTAATTTTTTTAAATATTGCCGATTATGGTGTATGCCACATTTTGGTAGATAATGAAAGCTCGATCAACATATTATTTTATGATATTTTTTCGAAAATGTCCTTACTCAATAACCATTTGGGGCCTATAAACTTTTCGTTGATAGGCTTCACTAGTAATGCCGTACCAGTTGAGGGTATAATAATTTTGACTGTGACTGTAGGGCAACGTCCGAAGCTGGCTAAGGCACAAGTCAATTTTTTAGTCGTAAGGGCTCTATTTGCCTATAATGATATTCTCGATCGATCTGGTCTAAATACACTTCGGACAGTGGTATCAATTTATTATTTGAAGATGAAGTTTTCAATAAGTCACGGGATCGAAGAGGTCAGGAGAGATCAAGCTCTAGCAAGGCACTGCTAAGTCCTGATCAAGGAAGAAGCGAAGATGCAGCGATCGATCTACTACATAAGCCGAATCTTGAGGGATGTAGAGATCCGGTACTCTAAGATGGAGAAATTGACCTACTCTCTTTTAATCGCTGTTAGGAGACTCCGATATTACTTTCAGGGGCATACCATAACGGTCCTCATGGATCAATCAATAAAAGTAGTTCTTCATCGAATAGATGCTTCTAGAAGAATCGTAAAATGGACGATCGAGCTCACGAAGTTCGACATCAATTATCGACCCCAACTATCGATCAAAGCTCAGATATTAGCAGATTTTGTAGTAGAATGTACCATTCCTGATGATGCCGAGCTTGAACAGAATGAGGTTGGTGCTCTATTATCGCAATTGAGTCTTCCTAAAGAGAGTGTCGACTTTTTTAAAGATTTTTGGACTCTGTACATGGATGGTTCATCCAACTCCACTGGAGCAGATGCTGTGTTAGTCTTAGTCAACCTCGAGGGAATCATCGTCGAGTACGCGCTACGCTTTAAATTTTCTGTAACTAATAATGGGGCCGAATATGAAGCACTGATCATCGGATTAAAAATAGCAAGAGAGTTAAAAGTTGATCGACTTCAAGTCTATAGTGATTCTCAATTAATAGTCGGCCAAGTTGGTGGCAACTATGAAGCACGGGAGAAAAGTATGATGAAATACCTTGAGAAAGTAAAGAATTTGACTATGACCTTTGACAGTTTTGGCATTCGATAGATTACGAGGATAGAAAATACAAGAGCCGACCTTCTCTCTAAATTGGCCACTTCAGCCCTAGCCGAACTATCCAGAAAAGTATTTTTCGAAACTCTAAAATATCCAAGCTTGAAAAAATCATAGGTCGTTATGCAGATCGAGCTCGAGCCGAGCTGGATTGACCCGTTGGTTGCCTACCTCAAAGAGGAAATTCTTCTTTATGATTCGAAAGAAGCTCAACAACTCAAGAATCAAGCCTCTCGATACATTTTGTATGAGGGCAAGTTGTATAAGATGTCATATTCGCTACAGCTGCTAAGATATCTCCGACCTTCAGAGGCCAACTTTGCATTATGGAAAGTGCATAAGAAAATCTATGGAAGTCATATAGGAGCCAGATTCTTGTCATAAAAACTACTTCGATAAGGATACTATTGGCCGACCATGTACTATGATTCTATGGAGTTGTCAGAAAATATGACCGCTGTCAGAAGAATGCAAACATACAAAGATAGCCGGCCTTTGAGCTTATTTTGTTAAGCGCATATTGGCCATTTGCATAGTGGGGAATAGACATACTTGGCCCTTTCTCGATGGCATCCGGGCAATAAAAGTTTCTCCTGATCGCGATCGACTACTTCACCAAATGGGTCAAAGCCGAACCACTAGCAAAAATTACCAAGGCCAAGGTATAGGACTTCATCTGAAAGTCAATAGTCTATCAGTTTAGTCTGTCCCAAACTCTCATAATAGATAATGGACGATAGTTCGCTGGGATGAGGTTCGCCGAGTTCTGCGAAGACTTAAACATCTTTCACCACCTCACATTAGTAGCTCACCCATAGGCAAATAAAAAAGCTGAAGTGACCAACCGAAATTTGCTGTAAGGCATCAAAACAAGGCTCGATAGAGCAAGAGGGCCTGGGTGGATGAACTCTACCACGTTCTTTGAACGTACCGAACTACTCAAAGGCTATCGACTGAAAAAACATCATTCATCTTGGCCTTTGGAATGGAGGCAGTCATCCCAATCGAACTTAAGCTCCCATTAGCACGAATCGTGGCTTTCAACGAGCAGCATAATCTACAGGACCTCAGAGTCAATCTCGACCTACTAGAAGAAAAAGGGAGGAAGCCCAAGTTTGGATGGCGGTCTACAGACGAAGGATAGTCTGATACTATAACTCCAGAGTCAGAAGTAAAATATTTAGAATGGAGGACTTAGTACTTCGACGAGCCACCATCTCTCAGCCTCAGAGCCAGAAAAAGCTTACCCCAAATTAGGAAGGCCCATATGAAGTAGAGGAGGTTGTCCGGTCCGAAATTTATCGCCTGAAGGAGCTCGGAGGAACAATGCTTCCATGACCTTGGAACTCAAAAAATTTGAGGATGTACTACCAGTAATTTTTCTTCAATAAAACACCTTCATTTCAACATTATTGTTTCTTGGTACAAGAACTATGTGATTACAGAAAAGAAGTAACCAAAAATGGCCATATTAGGAACAGAAGGAGAACCTTATCCTAATGTGAGCAAAGTCGAAAGCCTCGTTCATTTTAGATGAGATGGAGGAAGAGGCCCTCACAACAGTCCTAATGTGCCCCCATAGTCCGTTAGGAATAAGAGGAGAACCTTATCCTAACGTGAGCAAAGTCGAAGGCATCGTACATTTTAGACGAGATGGAGGGAGAGGCCCTGACAACAGTCCTAATGTGCCCCCATAGTCTATTAGGAATAGGAGGAGAACCTTATCCTAATGTGAGCAAATTCGAAGACCTTGTTCATTTTAGATGAGATGGAGGGAGAGGCCCTGACAACGGTCCTAATGTGCTTCCATAGTCTATTAGAAATAGGAGGAGAACCTCATTCTAACGAGAGCAAAATCGAAGGCCTCGTTCATTTTAGACGAGATGGAGGGAGAGGCCCTGACAACGATCCACAGTCCGTTAGAAATAGGAGGAGAATCTTGTCCTAACGAGAGCAAAGTCGAAGGCCTCGTTCATTTTAGATGCGATGCGAGGAGAGGCCCCGACAATGGCTCTATTGTGCCCAACAACGTCAACAGAAGAAAAGATCTCCTTTAATCTTGGCTGGAGACAGGTCTCCCCCGAGCTTCAACTTCAACGTCAACCTCAGCTGGAGAAAAGACCTCCCCCGAGCCTTAACTTCAACGTCAACCTTGGCTGAAGATAAGATCTCCTCCGAGCTTCAACTTCAACTTCAACCTTGGTTGGAGATAAGATCTCTTTCGAGCCTCAACTTCAACGTCAACCTCGACTGAAGATAAGGTCTCCTCCGTGCTTCAACCCGAATGGAGTAGAGCATGAAAAAAAACTTCGGCAGTCATCTTTTTTGTACTCCTTTCCTTCAAATTTCGAAATCGAGAGTGGGAAGACTATTGTTGGAGATAAATCCCACTCCCCTCGAAGTCCAACCTGATGCTTAACCTAACACAACCGATAATCATGGAAGAGCTTCAATCGAAAATTCTTCCTCCAACGGTCGAGTCCCATCCAATCTCCTCCAGCGATCGAACTCATTCAGTAGTTGAACTTCTCAGCGGTTGATCCTCAGCTGAACTTTCCAGTGGTCAAACTCCTTTCGAATCTCTCCTTCAGTCGGACTCCTACGAGAGCCAAATTTTTTTTGGATCTCTCCGAGCCAAATTTCTCCTTCAGTCGGATTTCTACAGGAGCTGAACTCCTTTCGAATTTTTTCTTCAATCGAATTTCTATAAGAACCGAACTCCTTTCGGATCTCTCATTCAGTCAAGTTTCTCTAGGAGCCGAACTCCTTCTGTATCTCTCCTTCAGTCGGATACCTTCAGGGGTCGAACTTCTTTCGGACTTCTCTTCAATCGATTAACTCTAGGAGCCGAACTTCTTTCAGTTTTCTTCAGGAGTCAAACTCCTTCCGAATTCCTTTAGGAGTCGAACTTCTTTCAAACTTCTCCTTCGATCGAACTTCTTCCAAAATTCTCCTTCGATCAAACTTCTCCATCAGTCAAACTCCTCCTGGACTTCTCCATCAGCCAAACTCCATATGGATTCCTCCAGTGGATTACTTTCAGATTTCAACTAGCATTCCTTTCGGATGATTTTCTCTAGTCGTATTTTCTTTAGAAGTCCGAACTTTCTTAAAATTGATGTATGTCAAAGCTCTTCACTAACCAACGCTTGCTTCCTCCGAACTTCGACTATTAAATCTTAACGAACAACCACTTCATGGTAATGGACATCATTCTCCATAACGAACTTCACGTAATCTCGAGTGGCCCACTATCGAATGGTCACATCATAACAACAGATACCTCTCTCTATAATAAACTCTATGTGGCTCCGAGCGGCCCACTACTGGATGGTTACGACAAGCTCCATCTATAAAAAGGGATCCTCTAGATATATTTTCTCTAAGCTCTCTTCTTCTTCTCGAAACTCTGCTGAATTCTTGCCTGAGCACTCTAATTCTATTGGCCAAAAGAGCTAACTTGATCATCAGAGGATTCTACCAGAGCCACCACCATCGACTCTCGATAAGATTTTATTTTGTAGGTCACTGACGGCGACCTCTTCTTCCTCGACTCCAGCTCGATTTGGCATCAACCAGATTCTGCACCAACAAAATTGACTTTTGACGAGCATGTCATCCACATACACCTTCATATTATGATCGATCTTCTCCTTGAAGATCTTATTGATCAGACACTGGTACATTGCCCCTGCATTCTTGAGCCTAAAGGACATAATTCTATAATAGTAAAGACCACAGTCAGTAACAAAAGTAGTTTTTTTCTCGTCCTCCAACGCCATCTGTATCTGATTATAGCTGAAGAAGGCATCCATGAAGGTGAGGAGCTCATGGCCCGAGGTTGCGTCTACCAGCTGATCAATCCTGAAAAGAGAGTAGCTATCCTTTGGGTAGGCTTTGTTCAGCTTTTTGAAGTCTATACACATCCTCTACTTGTTATTTGCCTTTTTGATGAGGATCACATTTGAGATCCAGGTTAGATAGTTAACTTTTCAGATGAGTCCAGCTTTGAGAAGCTTGTCTACTTCTTCTACGATTGCTTTCTGCCTCTCCGGGGCATGGTTGTGCATCTTCTCTTTTACCGACTGATACTTAGGATCAACGATCGATCGATGTTCCATAACCTCGGCATCAATTCCTAGTATATCCGATGGAACCTAGGTGAAGACATTCGCATTCCTCTATAAAAAGGCAATGAGCTACTCACAAACTTCATCTTCCAAATTGGAGCCAATTTGTACCATATGCTCCGTGTTTTCATCATTCAGGGGGGTGATCACAAGATCTTCTATGGGCATACCCCATTTTTCGGTAAGGTCATCGCGGACATCCAATCCGTTAATAGGATAAGGGTCAGACTATTCTTCCTTATGCAGGGGGGCCTGGGTGGACGAACTCTACCACATCCTCTGGACGTACCGAATTATTCAAAGACTGCCGACTGGGGAAACACCATTCACCTTGGCCTTTGAAATGAAGGCAGTCATCCCAATCGAACTTAAGCTCCCATCAGCATGGGTCGTGGCCTTCAACGAATAGCATAACCCACAGGATCTCAGAGTCAACCTCGATCTGTTGGAAGAAGAAAGAGAGGAAGCACAGGTTCGGATGGCGGTCTACAGACGAAGGGTGGTCCGATACTATAACTCCAGAGTCAGAAGTAAAATATTTAGAGTGGGGGACTTAGTACTTCAGCGAGCCACCATCTCTCAGCCTTAGAGTTAGAAAAAGCTTACCTCAAATTGGGAAGGCCCATATGAAGTAGAGGAGGTCGTCCGGTCCAAAACTTATCGTCTGAAGGAGCTCAAAGGAACAACGCTTCCATGACCTTAGAACTAAAAAAATCTGAGGATGTACTACTAGTAATTTTTCTTCAATAAAATACCTCCATTTCAACATTATTGTTTCTTGGTGCAAGAACTATATGATGATGAAAAGAAGCAACCAAAAGTGGTCATGTTAAAAACAGGAGGAGAATCTCATCTTAACGTAAGCAAAGTCGAAGGTCTCATTCATTTTAGATGAGATGGAGGAAGAGGCCCTGATAATGGTCTTAATGTGCCCCCACAGTCCATTAGAAATAGGAGAAGAATCTCATCCTAACATGAGCAAAGTTGAAGGCCTCGTTCATTTTAGACGAGATGGAGAGAGAGGCCCTGACAATAATCCTAATGTGCCCCCATAGCCCGTTAGGAATAGGAGGAGAACCTCGTCCTAACGAGAGCAAAGTCGAAGGCCTCGTTCATTTTAGACGAGATGGGGGGAGAGGCCCTGACAACGGCCTATAGTCCATTAGGAATAGGAGGAGAACCTCATCCTAATGAGAATAAAGTCGAAGGCCTCGTTCATTTTAGATACGATGCGAGGAGAGGCCCCAACAATGGCCTTATTGTGCGCAACAACGTCAATAGAAGAAAAGATCTCCTTCAACCTTGGCTGGAGATAGGTTCTCCTCTGAGCTTCAACTTCAATGTCGACCTCGATTGGAGAAAAGATTTTCCCCGAGCCTCAACTTCAACGTCAATCTCGACTGAAGATAAGATCTCTTCGAGCTTCAACTTCAACTTCAACCTCGGCTGGAGATAAGATCTTCCTTGAGCCTCAACTTCAACGTCAACCTCGGCTGAAGATAAGGTCTTCCCCGAGCTTCAACCCTAACGGATGTAGAGCCTAGAAAAGAACTTTAGCAGTCACCTTTTCTGTACTCCCTTCTTTCGAATTTCGAACTCGGGAGTAGGAGGACTATTGTTGGGGATAAATTTTGCTCCCGTCGAAGTCCAGTCTGATGCTTAGCCTAACACAACCAGTAATCATGGAAGAGCTTCAATTGAGAATTCTCCCTCCAATGGTCGAGCTCCACCCGATCTCCTCCAGCGATCGAACTCATTCAGTAGCCAAACTCCTCAGCAGCCGATCCCCAGCTGAACTCCCCAGCGGTCGAACTCCTTCCGAATCTCTCCTTCAGTCAAGTTCGTTCAGGAGGCAAACTCCTTCCGGATTCCTCCTACACTCGGACTCCTACGGAAGCCAATTTTTTTTCGAATCTCTTCGAGATGGATTTCTCCTTTAGTCAAATTTCTATAGGAGCCAAACTCCTTCCGGACTTCTCCTTCAGTTGGATTTCTATAGGAGTCAAACTCCTTCTAGATCTCTCCTTCAGTCGGATACCTTCAGGAGCCAAACTTCTTTTGAATTTCTCCTTCAATCAAGTTCCTTCAGGAGCCAAACTCCTTCCAGATCTCTTCTTCAGTCGGATACCTCTAGGAGCCAAACTCCTTTCGAATTTTTTCTTCAGTCGGATACCTCCTGAAGCCAAACTCCTTCCAAACTTCTCCTTCAGTCGGACTCCTACGAGAGCCGAACTCCTTCTGGATCTCTCTTTCAAACAAAAGTCAAACTTTTTCTGGATCTCTCCTTCAGTCGGACTCCTATGGGAGTTGAACTCCTTCCAAATCTCTCTGAGCCAGATTTCTCCTTTTATCGAATTTCTATATGAGCCGAACTCCTTCCAAATTTCTCCTTCAATCAAATTTCTTCAGGAGCCAAACTCCTTTCAGATCTCTCCTTCAGTCGGATACCTTCAGGAGCCAAACTTCTTTCAAATTTTTTCTTCAATCAAGTTCCTTCAGGAGCCAAACTTCTTTCAGATCTCTCCAACAGTCAAATTTCTTCAGGAGCCGAACTCCTTCCGGATCTCTCCTTCAGTCAGATACCTCGAGGAGCTAAACTCCTTTCGGACTCCTCCTTCAGTTGGATTTCTATAGGAGCCGAACTCCTTTCGGATCTCTCTTTCAGTCAAGTTTCTCTAGGAGTCAAACTCCTTTCGGATCTCTCCTTCAGTCGGATACCTTCAGGAGTTGAACTTCTTTCAGACTTCTCCTTTAGCTGATTAACTCCAAGAGCTGAACTCCTTCCAGATTTCTCTAGGAGTCAAACTCCTTCCAAACTTTTTCTTCAATCGGATTCCTCCAGAAGCCAAACTCCTTTCGAATCCCTTCAGAAGCTGAACTCCTTTCGAACTTCTTCTTCGATCGAACTTTTCCATCAGTCGGACTCCTCATGAATTTCTTCATCAGTCGAACTCCATCCGAATTTCTCCAGTGGATTACTTTTAGATTTTAACTAGCATTCCTCCCAGATAATTTTCTCTAGTCGTGTTCTCTTTAGAAGTTCAAACTCTCCTGGAATTGATGTTTGTCAAAGCTCTTCACCAACCAACGCCTGCTTCCTCCGAACTTTGACTATTAAATCTCAACGAACGGCCACTTCATGGCAACGGACATCACTCTCCATAACAAACTTTGTGTGGCCTCAAGCGACCCACTACCGAACGGCCACATTACAATAACAGACATCTCTCTCCATAACAAACTCCACGTAGCCCCGAGCGACCCACTATCGAACGGTTACGATAAGCTCCATCTATAAAAAGGGATCCTCTAGATACGTTTTCTCTAAGCTCTCTTCTTTTTTCCAAAATTTTACTGAATTCTTACCTGACCACTCCATTTCTGTTGGCTAGAAGAGCTGACTTGATCGTCGGAGGATCCTGCTGGAGCCACCACCACCAACTCTGGATGAAACTTTATTTTGTAAGTCACCGACGATGATCTCTTCTTCCTCGACTCCAGCTCGATCCGACATCAATCAGATTCTACACTAACAAGTAGCATTATAAAAACTAACAAAAAATTCTTCCAAAATTTTATCTTTATTCCAATCATTTTCAATCAATATAAAATCTAATCCATGATCATTAATTAATATATGCACTTAATAAATTTTTATATGGATATGCATCATGTATCATGGTATATGTTGAGTTTCAACATGTAACTATATTAAATTTAAATTTTTTAAAGTGTTTACCATGATCTATACATATTTGTTTAAATTCTTGAAGTCTTGCTTGTGAATCATGAATAAAAAAAACCATATTTCTAATTTTTACAATAATATCTTGAACCATACCCATATAAGATTAAGCAGAGAGTTTTAAAATATGACATGTACATCTAATATACAATAAATTTTCATTTAGAATGGGATGCAATGAGTCCTTCAATAATCTAACAATAGAATTATTATTAGATATATTATCAAAAATAATAGATATAATTTTATCATTTATATTATATAAACATGCATTTTGGTAAATAGCATTAAAAATTTATTATCTAGAATATGAAAAATCAAAAGCATAAAAAGCAAAAATATATTTATTTAATAGTCAATTATTATTAATATTGAATAGTAATAGTAATAAAATAATAACTACTAATAGATGCTATTCAAATATCAAAAGTTAATGATACTTTTGAATTTAGGATAGAGAGAATTCTAATTAAATTTTGTTTCGTCGCTAAAACATTAGTTATAGCTACTTTTCTAAATATATGTCTACTAGTTCTTTTGTAAGTAGGTTATAGGGCTAATTGAACATACTCTTTAAAATTAAAAAACTCACATAAAATAAAAGATAATTCATCATTAATTATCCATTTTACCAGTATTTTTATTTGATTTTTATGATTATATGTAAAATTACCTACAAGACTACTTTTTTGTATATTAAGGGTGCTTTGAAGACGAGCATCACTCATAATATGGCTTTCTTAATATCTCTTCAAATGATAGTTTTCCCACTATTAGTATAATTATATACTTTGGCATATTTTTTATATTTGGCTTTTAAAACTTCATCTATTATGACTCTTTCAAAATCATTCCATACAACATTAGTCTTCTTATGGGAAGAAGAAGCAAAGCCTTGATCTCGGGTATTAGTTTCAGAGGGAGCAGGAACAACAGTTTCTTATCCTTCAGAAACTAAAGGAATGCTAAAATTACTCTTATAAAAAAATGCCATATCTAAATATGAGTTATACAAATAATAAAAATATACCAAATAGAAAAATTGAATAGAGGTAGGCAGAGATTTATGAGCTTCCTCTTGTGCTCCTCAGGACCTCAACAAAAACCTCTAAAGCTCTAATAGGTGGACTAATCATCCTCTTATGCAACACTTGAATACTTACTAATTGTTAATTGCTAAATATTGAATACTTGTGAAATATTGCTAGAAGAAAAGTAGTAGTAAAGGAGAGAAGAATTAATTTGGTGTAGTAAAAATGAAAGAAGAGGAAGGTATTTATAGAAATTATAATATTTTTATTTTTCTAAATTATCCTTAAAATTAGCTATTTTATGGCTGTTGGAGGGTTGAAATGGTAAAAAAAAAAAAGTAGTCATTATCTAACTCAAAAAAAAAACCTGAATTAACCATTACAGGCCATGCTTGGTTCGTAATGGCATGAAACGGGCTATACGTGGCATGACCTATAAATGGTACTAAATGGTCGTGCCTGGCACGGCCCATAACGGTACTAAACGGCCATGCTTGGCATGGCCCGTAATGGGATTAAACGGGCCATGCCAGGCATGGCCCATTTGGGCTGCTTTATTAAAAAAGAAAAGAAAAGAAAATGGGCTGCCCATCAAGCCCACAGGCCTAATGGGCCACGTGCTGTGCCTGGCATGGCCCGCTAGACCCTAGGCCTGGGGCCGTGCCAAGTCTAGGTTTGGGCTAAACTACCATGCCTAGCATGGCCTGTTTACAGATGGACCGTGCCGTGCCTGGCATGGCCTGTTTATAGATGGGCTGTGCCTAGCACAGCCCGTTTGAACCTTGGCCTGGTGGGTCTAGGCTGCGCCTGGCCCAGTGCCCATGTCTAGAGGTGGGTTTCTATGCTTAATGATGAGGCACTTTAATGCTGAACACATCATGCTAAGCTTCACAATGGTTGTTATGGCAAACTAGCATTTACCTTATATTTAGTTGGGGTTATGAGAGAGAGGATGGATGGGATTGAAAAGATGAATGACTTTAATCCATCATTTGGGTCAAAAAATTATAGAAAGGATGGATGAAAAAGTAAGGTTGTCCATCTATCTTAGCCCACTAATTTGTATCTTCCTAAATTGAAAGAATACAAGGAAGGATGGATAAAATATTGATGGATGGATTTTTGCATTGATACAATTATTTTTTATTAATTTTTTAATAAAACTATAATATTTCTTCACTTTTAATTCATATTATTTATATATTTTTATATATACTATTAATCATATACTATTAAATTTTATTATTAATTATTTTAATTTTAGTATATAATTTTAATAATTATAATTAAATAATTAAAATTATCTTCTTTTTTTTTATTTTTATTTACTATTTTTAATTAATTATTTATATCATATTAATTAATTATTTAAATTTAATTTTAAATTAATTAGTTATTTATATAAATAATATATCATTAATTTATTAATAATTTATTTATAAAATTAAATTAAATTAAAATTAAATATTTATATAATTTTATATAATTATTGATTATAATAATTATAAGTTTATATATTGTTTATTTTTTTTAGTATGAATAAGTATTATAAATTGATAATAATAATATTTTTATCAAAAAGTAGTTTGATAAAAATATTATATAAATATCATCTATCCTTTCTTTCATTCTTTCTATATTAAATAGAGGAGAAAATTATTTTTATCCATTCTTCTATATTTTATCAAATATATGAAAGGATGGATGAATCTTTCATCCATTATCTCTTTTATCCATCCTTCGTTCTTCATTCATCCTTCATACCAAATAGAGTATCAACCTCAAACTGAGCCTAAGAATATGTTCAAGCTTGTCCCATATGTGATATGAATGAAATCAAGCCGAGCCTGAACTTTTTTTAATTTTGCAAGTACTTGGGTTCAAGCTCATATATGAATTGAGCTAAAAAAGAAGTTCAAGATTAGCTTGTTTCCTAATTGAACAAGCTCAAGCTCCATCGAGCCTCCCGTCAAGTTGAGAGTTGTTCATAAAAATTACTTGTTGCCCTGCCTGGCACCATACTCATGACATCCAGTACTTGGCGGTAAATGTGTTATGGTAGACTACTAGACCAAACAGTCCATTGTCTAACACCATCGCCAAATCATCCGTGCCCACGAGGACACACAGCACCGAAAACATCAGTTCTGTTTGGGGAAAGATCAATTGTTCCGCTTAAAATTAAGCAAGAACCAAATTTTCGATATATTAGAGCGAAATGCTGCAGGGATTTAGATAAAGCATACCTCTAGGTAGATGAATGCTATGCCATAAAGATGAAAGTGGCATAAAATCCACAGTTTATCTAAACAGAAATACATGGCAAAGGACTAGACAGAATTCAGAATCTCAGATAAAGCAAAAAATTAGTACCATGTTCAGCACAATAGTTTGCCTAATGCAGCATGTTCGGTAAGAACATTAGTACAATTTGCACGGAAGAAAAACTAAAAACAAATCAAGCTTCTCGCGAGCTACTCGCTATTCGAGCTCGACTCCACTCGATTATTATCGAATTCGAGTCGAACTTGAGTAGCTTTTCAAGTCGAACTTGAATAACAGGATACTCGGCTCGAAAACTCACGAGCCTACTCAAATATATATATATATAATAATATTAATTTTATTTATAATATATATTAATATATATTATTAATAAGGTAATGTTTGATTTCAAGCTCAAATTCGAACTCGAGTATGACTCGATTTATATTCTAGTCGAGTCGAATCGATCTCAAGCTTTGTCTATTTTTCGTTCGAATTTGAGATGTTAAGGCTCGGTCGAGCTCAAACCGAGTTTCGAGTCCGAATATTTTAAGTCGAGCTCGAGCTCGAGCTTCTAGTTACTTGATTTGACTCGGCTCGATTGCACCCCTTGAAGAATATTTGGAGATTGGTTGTAGAAGAATATATTTTATGGAGATCAGATGAATCAGTAATCAATATATACTGCTTTGTCCAGAAGTCCCAGGTTTTTAAAACAACCGAGAAAGCTCCAATCAATTTTTCATGTATTTGAAAAAGATCATTTCCATTCTATTGCCAATATCAAAACGCCATCAAAGTAAGTCTTTTTTTGTGTTGCCACCAAGGTTCAGCTTTCTCACCCACATATCTTTCCAAGAACACATTTGAAAAGCAGTATGACCTAAGCAGCTGGTTCAATTCTGAATGTAGAGGGAACCATGGGACTTGCAAGATCATATTTGTATATTTGTTCTTGGATGCTGACCATCCAAAAATGTGGTTCCAGTTATGGTTGGATCCATGTCCTCTCTAGAAGACTGAAATGAACAACTGATTATTGCCCGGATATCAGAGGTTCTTGTTCTTTTTCTTCTTAAGCTTCCTGCTTTCCTCTTCTGATGATTTCCTTTCTCTGGAAGGTGGCAGTTGATTGTCCTTGGGTTCGATAGGGGAAAGTGAGACATATTCACCAGTTTGATCATCATCTTGGACTTCATTTCTATCTGTCATTGTTCTTGGTTTGTTCCGCTTTCTCTGATGTTTTGCTTCTCTTGGAGTGCTGCAATTCTTCATCAATCTCAACTTCAGTCTGAGTTACTACTTGGAAATCACTTGGCTGATTAACATTGTTCCTTCAAATTGTGAAATATTTTAAAAATGATAGGATAATTAAGCTTGTTTCTTTCACCGAAAATGCGCTGAAGGTTTTACAAGCATATCAAATGGACATATATAATTCAATGAGATTTGTGCCAAAATACATTATTGCCCATTATGAATAACAACCTTACAATTAGAGATGCCTGACAAATTTGGAACTAATTTGTATTCTTCCTTTTTCACTCTTTTGCCCTTCCAAACATGTGCACATTGTCCAGAATAAACAGCATTTATTAGGTGGAAACAAAACCATGATAAACCACCAAATGAGTTCAGTTCATGTGATGCAATGGAGGTTAAGATGCTCCATTGTCAAAGTCCATAGCAATCAGGAAAGACCAAAGAGGATATGTAGTTGTAAATAGGATTCTTCATGTTGAAGTTGATGCAGGAAGGCTAACCAGCTAAAGGAAAATGAAGGTGAGCCTCAAGAATAAACACAGAATGAGTTGATTACAAGGAATTCAGCTTGAGATAGCTCACAAATTAGCCAGTTTTCACTGAATGATTCACCATGGTTCGTGAAAATAAGCTCCAGTTAGAAGTTGATGTTACAGAAACTAAACCATTTTAATAGATGATTGATGCACAATCCTGTGATCTCAATATTTTGAGGAAAAAAAAGGATGAATCAATTGAGGGCCTGTTTAGATGAATAGGCTGAAAATCCTATTGGAATCATGAATTGGGCCGGTAAAATCAGTATAATATGCTTATAGGCTAGGCTAGGCCTATATCAATAGGTTTTTTCTTCTTCTTATGGGATTCGGGCCAGCTCGCTCCAAAATCAATCCTAGATGGTTATGGATATAGGCCTAGCCCAACCTGTAAGCCTACTAGCCCAATCCATGAATCCTATAGGATTTTTAGTCCATTCATCCAAATAGACTCTAATGGTTGGGACATCCTAACGGTAGCAAAGTCGACATCAAAATCCACCACTATATTGCATTTTTTCTAACCTATTGGTTTTGAAAACATAACTTGATTTTGCTATTATAATTATTGATACGTCAAGGCTCTGGAGGTCGCTGATGTGGCTGAGAAGGAGTGCCAACTCCAGGGATCGAGATGTGTTGAAAACCTGCAAGAAAAAGTCCACAAGCCAGGGGTTCTTTGGTGGGGACCCTCTAATGCCTAAATCAATGGGAGCTTGATTACAGTAGAATGGAGAGAGAGAGCTTAGAGTACCATAGCCTCACCTTAGCTTAGCTTGAGGATCCTCTTCTTACCTCTTTATATAGAGGGATGCCGGAGTTTGTTATTTTCTAGTCCCATAGATTGTTAGGATAGCAAGTCCAAGTTGTTAGATGTGGGTATTTATTATATGCACGTTCTGCAGTTTGTTGAAAGATTTTAACTAATTGTCCATGTGGTTGAGAAGTTGATAAATTGAGATCAGCTCACAACCAAGGACTCATACTGGACGTATCCACAGCAGCATCGGTTGTAGGATTTTATTCTTGTCATCGGTGAGATCTCGACCCGGAGGTCGGCTCTTATCCGAGCTAAGGATCGAATGAAAGCTAATGAGATCGCTTCGTCTTGGCTCTTCATAATGGTCTTGATGAAGCTTGTCATTGGGATTCACTTCGGGGTTTTGGCCGATTTAATTAGGATTTTTAAGGATGAGTCCTGAGGATCATGGTCGAGGTGGCATAACTCCATAACACTTGCCTCCCACTTTCAAGTATGAGTTATTTGGCTTATGTGAAGGAAGTAGTATTCTTCGGAGATGGCTCTTAGAGCATGTCCGAGTTGGTGAATCCGAGTCTTTCGATCTTTAGGTGAAATTGCTTCATGAGATCTAGCTTTGATTTGATAAGTCATTTTGCAAATCACATCTTAATTATTTGGAAAGATTCGGCACTTCAAGGATCATGGGGCATTTATAAAGTATGGATGCTCGAGGTGGATTTTTGAGTAAACTTCTGAGGCCTTCTTCGAATTGATTTTGAGGTAGATTTTGCCAAGTCGATCGCATGGACTGGTACATGATCTCAGGATGTGTCATCAGATTGCTTTTAAAATATTTACTTATAGAGGTCCTAACTTAGATCAAGATAGCTCATTATGCTTGGTGCCATGCCAAACAATATTTTGGAGGTCTTGGTGGAGGCTAAGATATCTCCGAGGAATTTGAAGGTTCAAACTTTAATTAGGATAACTTCTCATCATCGGTGCCTTGTCGACTACTATTTTGGAGGTCTCATCCTAAGTCAAGATATCTCCAAGAGGTCGGTCCACTGATCCAGTCATCGGGATTCAGATGATTATATCTAAATATCCCATTATTATTATTATTATCATTGACCTCTGCTTGACTCATTTGTAGACGAGGAGCGCCAAGTGACCATACAGGATTCTCGAAGGATTAACCCCTGTCATCATCATTTTTGGCCTTCGCTCGACTCGTCTATAGGCAAAAAGTGTCATGTGGCCATATAGGGCCCATCGAGGGTAGGCCCCTTCTCTTCGGCCTTCGCTCGACTTATTTGTAGATGAGGAGCACCACATGGCTGTATAAGATTCTTGAAGGGTTAGCCTTTGCTGTCATCCTCGACCTCCGATTGACTCATCTGTGGATGAAGAGCACCAAATGGCTGTATGGGATCTCCAAAGGATTGGTCTCTTATATTAGATGTATGCACTAGAAGCCAATCAGATTGATACATATATTTATTTTAGAACATAATTTTGTATTTGATATTTCTATTATTAGATTATTTATTTTATTCATATTATTTATGTGTCTATAAATCATCCAAAAAATTAATAAGATAATGACACATATTCTTAAGAGTTGAGAATTTGAGATATGTGTCATTGATAATTAATTTCTAAATGCTTTCAATCGATGGATCATTATGGGATGATATTTGATCCGATGGAATTGATGCACGGATCACTTTTCTTTGGATAGATGAGTCTTGAGTCTATAGTATGGAGACACTAAAGTGAGAATGCAGGTGATTCTTAGAAAATAAGAATACCGAGCATGATCAATACGAAAAATCATTTAGATGTCTATCCACTCATCAGTGACTTACTCAATATTACAATAGTGTGAATAGCTTTTTGACTTACTGTGCTTTGGCTGTTCACAATGGGATTCCTATAGATTGACTGCACATACACTTGATTTTTTAGCCATATAGAGCCTTACGATGTATGTTGGCTGTAGTAGATTTATTGTAGGAGTAAGATGTGCACCTAAATGGGATCTATCAATCTTGGTAGATAAAGAGTAGTTCTATATGATTTATAAGATTGAGTTTTGAAGACCATGACCATAGCAGTGTGAATGATGGAAAAGAATTTTCATGAGATTTCACATATGAACTTGAGTCAAATAAATCTTACATAAGACAGATGATGGGGTTAATTTGATGAGTTTTTCATAACCTCTCTCTTATCAGAACTTACGATAGAAGAACTAAATTACACATAACTATATCTAGAGGTTCATCTATTCTGTTCTACTAGAATGCTACTACATGCTGCTAGACATTATCGATGGATTATGGGATCCATAAAAATTATTTTGATGAGCAATAATTCTCACTGAATGAGTTGAAATTATTTTAATCCATTGAAAAAATTTTTAATGATATTATTGATGGAGATCATAATATATCTTATTATCAGATAGAATAGAATCTACATACAATAGAAAATTGGTTAGGGACTTAAGATTGAGCTTTGGAAGTTCTAATTGAGTTAGGACTTATGTGAAATTCTAAAAGATTTTGGATCCCCATACTAGTACATGGTTAAACCCTAAAATCTCCATATTACTTGGAATCCTTATAAGATAAGGAGTTGATAGATCAAAAAGTTGACTGGTCAAAGCACATGCCAAGAATCCTTCTCAAACAAGAATTTGATTGGTCAAAGAATTTGACTGGTCAAAGTCTTATGGAGGTAGGATTCTTATGGATATATATATATATATCTTTTATTCTAGGGTTTAAGAAGAGATCTTATCCATCCAAGAGATAGATCCACGCCCAAAGGAGAGAGAAGGCACAAAAACATCTAACGTGAAAGGGTTTCACGTGAAAAATAAGAGGCATCCCTTTTCAGATCTTGCAACCAAGGGAGTCCTTCTGCCTGAAGGCTCTCCCTATCTTACCCCCCCCCCTTCTCTCCCATCTCATGCTGAAGATCTCATGCACAAAAGAAAGGTGGAGTATCCCCTATCTTATGCCCTCTCTCTGTTCTCTCTTTTGGATGCCTAAAGGGGTTTTCATGTGGAAGGAGTTCCACACCCAAGGTGAGGATGCATCATTTTTTCAGGTGGAAAGAGTTCCACACATAAGTAGAAGTGCAGGCTAAAGGAAAAGAGGGCAAATAGGATGTTGGATTTTCTTAAGAAGAAAATCAAGAAAGGATTAGGAAAAGTTTCTGATCCATTTCTCGAGGGTGCTGGATTTTCTTGAGAAGAAAATTGAGAAAGGATCAGGAAAGGTTCCTAATCCATTCCTATATGAAACATGATCAACAAAAAGAAAAGATTGAAATCCTTGAGAAGGATTTTCGGCAAAAAAAATAGAGATTGTGTGCTGATTTTCTTATGAAGGAAATCAAAAGCATCAACGGAGTTCTTGACCGTTCCTATGTGGATACCTATAGAGGTCGGACACTTGTGTAGCTACAAGAAACCAATAAGACATCTAGGATTATTAGATTGTGGTGAATAGCTACCCACGCAAAGGTAAAGATTCAATCTTCCTTCTTTTGAATCTTAATCTTAATAACAATGAGGGATCCAGGATTGATATGAGATGAGATCTTGAGTTAATTAATCTGAAAATTAATTTTTAATTTTGCTACATATAATCTAAAAAATTCTAATTTATGCTTTTGTTTCTGCTGTGAAAATCAACCCTAATTTCTAACACCTTCATTGTAATTCTCAGCCTCTGCTCGACTTATTCATAGATAATGAGCGCTAGGTGGCCATGTGGGGTTCTCAAAGGATTATTTCTTTTATATATCATCGTCTTTGGCCTCCACTTTACTTGTTCGTAGACGAGGAACGTCGAGTGGCCATGTGGGGTCTCCGAAGAGTTGGCCCCTTTGTCATCATCTTTGGCCTCCGCTTGACTTGTCTGTGGATGAGGAGTGCCACATGGCCATATAGGATCCTTGAAGCGTTAGCTCCTTTGTCATCATTCTTAGCTTTTGCTTGAGTCATTTATGGACGAAGAGCACAAGTGGCGCTATGGGATCCTCGGAGGGTTGGCTCCTATCATCATCATTTTCAGCCTCTGCTCGACTCGTTTGTAGATGAGGAGCACTAGATGACCATCTGGGGTCCTCGAAGGGTTAGCCCCTTCTTTGTCATCTTTGGCCTCTGCTCGATACGTCTATAAGCAAGGAGCGCCATATGGTCATATGGGATCCCTGGAGGGTTAGCCTCTAGGCATCAATCAATGCTTAGTTTAATCACTTTAATAAGAGACCTATGCCAAAAATAAAAGGAGTATTCTTGTTAATATAATCAATGAATATACAACTTATTAGTGTTGTCTCTTTGCTCCCTTTGCTCAGTCTTCTACCCCCTACCATCTACAGAGTTGGAAGTTATATCGATGACACTAGCCACGGGTCGGTTGTCCTCATCCTCCTCATTGGACTAGTGTTGAAGTATCTCTTTAGGTGCTTGGTCTTGTCGCTCCCTAACATATTCATCAAGGTAGCCTTTTTGGATCAAGTCTTATATCTCACCCGAGTTGGTGGTGCTTTTCGGTGACCATGGTCATGGTGGAGGTGACAGTATTTTCTCTTGCTCTTCCTGAGTTGCTAAAGACTTCATCGACAGAGGTCAGTGGAGGTAACTTTATCCCTCGATTCCATAAGGATCTGAGATTGGATGGTAGTCAGTGGAGCATAGTTATTGAAGTACTGAGATGGACTCCTCGACTAGGGGGTCTTCAAGGGTCTGGAGGATTCTTCTTTTGCTTAACTCTAGTGTGCATCCTCCCGTGCGTGCTTAAGAGCATGACCTTCCTTTTGCTGATGCATGATCCAGTCTTCTCCGACCTGCATATAGTACTTGTGAACTCGAGCTAGGAGGTCAGCGTAGTCCCTCTGATAGGCACTCGTTGTAGAGGCATCATTTCAAAGCCAACATGGCGACAATTTCATCTAGGTTGTACACTTCCAACATGGCCGTATTAAACGGGGTCACGTAGTCACGTAGAGATTCTCCCTCTTCTTGGTGGAGGGAGAAGAGGCTATTCGAAGTCCTCGGTTGAACTTAGTTATTTCTAAAATGAGCAATAAACTGGCATATGAGTTGCTCGAAGGAAGCAATGGACCTTGGTTGAAGTCTAGAGTACTAGGTCCACGCCGCCTACTTCAAAATCATGGGAAAGGCAAGGCAGAGGAGTTTGAGATGTTAAGAAGCATCATGAGGGCTTTGTAGCCCTTCAGGTGATCTAATGGATCGGTGGAGCTGTCATATGGCTCCATCGTCGACATCTTGAACCAACTTGAGATTGGTTCTTGGAGAATGAAGTGGGTGAAGGATGGTCAGGAATTGAAGCTTAAGGTCTTGTCATTCCCTCTACCATCAACTTGGACCTTGGCTAGCTGGTGCTTGATCTCGTGGACCATTTGCTCGAGGTCCTCCTACTGACAAGATCGTTCGGGCTAGGAGGAATAGTTAGGCATCGAATCTTCATTAGAAGAAATAGGGGATTGTCAGTGTCGTCTGCCATGGGTGACCCATGGTGGGATGGCGATTGTCGATTGACTGAGGTCAATTGGTGCACTCCTGGAGGAGGATTCTTTAGAACCAGAGATTGGTCCTGGTGGCTATGCCTAGATGGCACCGCTTAGGGAGCAAGCTAAGGGGCTTACCGCTACTCCATAACTATTGTAGGTGCTGGATGGCATTGGTCAATGCCTGAACCTAGAGGACTAGGTCGCTGAACTGCTAAAGGTTCACCATCACGGATGGCTGCATTGGCTCTATAGGTCCATGAGAGACGGACAACTGGGTGGCTCTGCCTTGGTTCCACCAAATAGATTGCCAGCGGAAAGTGATAGAGGGCTTTCATCGAGGCATTCTCTCTCTTTGATTGAGTTGCTGTAGTTCTTTCTCTAGTGCTAGACTATTGTGTCAAGACTTCGGAGGTCGCTAATGTGGCTGAGGAGAAGTGACACCGACTCTGGAGACCACGGGGCACCGAAAAGCTGTAAGAAAAAGTCCACACACATTGAAAGTTCTCTGGTGGAGGATCCTCTGATGCATAAATCAGTTAGAACTTGATCATAATAGAATGGAGAGAGAGAGAGATAGAGAGAGAGAACTTAGAGTAGCATAGACTCGCCTCAACTTAGCTTGAGGATCTCCTTCTTATCTTTTTATATAGAGGAATGTCAGAGTTTATTATCCTCTAGTCCCATAGGTTGTTAGGATAGGGAGTCCAGATTGTGAGACGTGGATATTTGTTATGCCCATTTTCTGAAGTTTATTGGAAGATTCTAATTGTCCACATGGCTGAATAGGCTGGTGGACTGAGATCGACTCACAACCAAGGAGTCATACTGGACATATCCACTGCGGCGTTGGTTGCAGAATTTTATTTCTATCATCGGTGAGATGTCGACTCGGAGGTTGGCACTTATAAGCTAAAGATCAGATGGAAGCTGATGAGAACGGCTCTTCATGGCGGTCTCGATGAAACTTGTCCTTGGGATTCACTTCAATGTTTCGGCCGATCTGATCAAGATTTTCGAGGATGAGTCTCAAGATGGCATAACTTCGTGGCAATTATTACCATCATCATTTGCAATGCATATCAGTTGGCTTGTTTACTTTTTTGTGCCTCGGAGAAGAAACCAGTTCCATATATCAAAAATTACTATATGAGCTTAAACTGTGTATGACACCAATTTCTATGGTTCAGGCCAGGTTGATAGCCAGTCATAAGGTTTAATTGATGGTTCAATTCATCCTTCCCAACTTATGCTCTATTCCTAACCCCCTCTTTAATGAAAAAGGAGGTGGATAATGATGAAGGTATCAACGGTGATGAATTATTATTTCATGCTAGTACAATTTTAATACTTTGTTGTTAAAAGACAAATGGGACAACCAATTAGGAAATCAAATTCTTCACAAATTTAGGAAGAAAATAGATTAATTCGCTGCTTGGAATAGAGTTTGAATAGGCACAAACTATAAACAGACGGGTGCTTTGCTGAGCCAATATTTTTAGAAGAAAGGAGAGGGGGACCTGCAAGGGTTAACAACTTCTAGAGAGCACAAATGCAACATATGTTAGTGACTTTTGAAGCTGCCTGGGAAGCAAAAAAAAGGCAAATACTGATGGAGGTTGCAGGAAATCGGTATGATACATACCGGGAAAACAACGAGTTGTTTAGAGATAAGAGGTGTATTGATTCATCTTTCTTCTTCTTCTTCTTCTTTTGTGGTTAGGCACTGTGATCATACAAGTCTAGCGCGAATATAAAAAAATAAAAATAAAAAACATGATGAAACAGCATCGGTGTACTGGCAAATTAGTCCAATAATTTTTCTTGAGCGAGATCATTCAGTTGGTGACACTGTTGACCTCATAATAGATGATATTGTTGGCCGGCACAATCGAGATATAATTTTTCAACGGTTGCCAAGTTATCGTGCAAGGGCAGTGGGTAGCTGGTACCCTGTCTACTTCCGCATCCAATCTACTACAGTAATGGTGTCCCCCTCGACAACCAGTACACCACAATCCGATTCATGTATACGTGTTTGGTGTGCGACAAATATCTTTAGGATGGAAACCTGAAAAAGTAGGAACCGGGTTTCCGGAGAAAGTGAAAGTTAAGAAAAGAACTTTTTAAGGGTTTCCGGTGAAAGTGGAAGTTAAGGAAAGAAGTTTTAAGGAAAGAAATTCATGGTGCAGGACCAACGAGGCGCGATGGGTTGTGACACCCTAACAAGGACAAGAAAGTATCTTAGGAGAAATAACCCCAGGATGTAGCTTGAGTTGGGCTCAACACAAACTAACCCACCCAAACCAATTATCGAGTTCTGTTCGATAAAGATTTTATAAATCTGTATCAGGCTTCGGCTCAAAAATCCTAAGCTGACCGCATCCTGTGTTGGGATTAAGCTTCAATCTTAAACAGGCATCAAATGGTTTAAATAATTTAAAAACATGTCTTAAACAGTTGATCATAACCATATTGACTCAATCCAATTATCAATGTCTTTACATGGGTTAGATTGCTTGGGACAATAAACCTGAGTATAACCTATTTAACAAATAGGTTAAGGTCAATTTGTTTATGATCCGTATCTATTTATATCAAATCTAAATATGTTTATTTCAAATCGATTCTAAATCGGATCATACATGGCCATATCTACTCTAACCTAACATAACCTTACTCAACCCAATATATATTTATGTCTTCCATTCGTACATAATTTACTTGTATGCTGTATACAATTAATATTTAATATTTGGTAGGTATTGACGTAGAAATTGATCGTCGTCGGATCCGCCTGGAGCGGAGGTGGATGAGATCGCCGTCGGAGACCTACAAAATAAAGTCCTATTCGGAGCCGATGGAGGATGGCTCCGGTAGGACCCTCCAACGATCAAGTCAGTTTTGGTCAACAGGAATAGAGTGCTTGGAAATGAGTTCTGCCGAGCTTAGAGAAGAAGAAGAGAGCTTAGAGATTAGAGTTAGTATATCTGGAGGGTCCTTTTTATAGGCAGAGTTTGATGGTGACAGCTGTAGCCGCGTGGTGGCGGACCGCTCGAGATTCGATGGAGTCAGTCCTGGGGAAAGACGCCGACTGCAGCACCGCCTGCAATGGGTTGATGGTGACAACCATCGTCGCCTGGTAGCGGATCACCGTTGTCCGTAGCGGACTGATGATGATGGCTGCAGCTGTCTTGATACTGAGCCACTCGGAGCCGAATGAAGGGTTGAAGAGCTTTGATGGGTACCCATTTTGGAGGAGTTTGGACTTTCGAAGGGAATATGGCTGGAGAGGACCGTCCGGAAGGAACAATAGCTGAAGGAGCCTGGAAGGAGTTTGACTGCTGAGGAGCTCGGCCAAAGGGGAGGCTTGGAGAGAGTTCGGCTCTCGCAGGCATCTGACTAGAGGAGCGCGGAGAGACTTCGGCTCTCGTGGGAGTTCGACTGAAGCTCTGCTGCTGAAGAGTTCGGTCGGTTGAAGGAGTTCGGCTAAGATCCGACCGCTGAGAGTTCGAAGGAGCTCGGCAGCTGAGAAGTTCGACCAAAGGGGTTCGGCTAAGTCCGACCGCTGAGGAGTTTGACCGGCTGAAGGGGTTCGACTAAGATCCATCAACTGAAGCTCTTTCGTGGCTACTGATTGCATTAGACTGAGCATCGAACTGGACTTCGATGGGAGCGGAGTTTATCCTCAACAATAGTCCCCCCACTTTCGAGTTCGAAATTTGAAAGAAGGGAGTGCAGAAAAGGCGACCGCCGAAGTCCTCTTCTGGGCTCCATGCTGATTCAGGTTGAAGCTCGGGGAGGTCTCATCTCCAGCCAAAGTTGATGTTGAAGTTGAAGTAGATCTCGCCCCCTGTGGTCGAGGTTGGAGGTTAAGCTCCTCGAAGGCGATATTGTCACTAGCGGCCGAGGCTGACTCGGGGGGATCTCTTCTCCTGCAGCCGAGGTCGACTTGGGGAAGCTCTTATTTTCTATGATCGAGGTTAATACGGATGCTCGGGAGAGATTTGATCTGCAGCTGGGGTTGATGCGGTCGCTTGGGAGAGATCTTATCTCTGGCCAAGGTTGTCTCAGGCGCTCTGGCCGAGGTGATCTCTTGATTTTATCTCTGGCCGAGGTTGACTCGGTCGCTCGGGAGAGATCTTATCTCTTGCAGCCGAGGTCGGCCCGGACCCTCAGGAGAGATCTTATCTTCTGCAGTCGAGGTTGCCTCGGGGGAGATCTTATCTCCTGTAGCCGAGCTTGCCTCGGGGGAGATCTTATCTCCTGCAGTCGAGGTTGACGCGGGCGCTCGGAGGAGATCTTATCTCCTACAGCCGAGTTTGCTTCTAGGGAGATCTTATCTCCTACAGTCGAGGTTACTTTGGGGGAGATCTTATCTCCTACGGCCGAGTTTGCCTCGGGGGAGATCTTATCTCCTGCAGCCGAGGTTGATGCAGACGCTTGGGGAGATCTTATCTCCTGCAGTCGAGATTGATGCGGATGCTCAGGGAGATCTTATCTCGTATAGCCGAGTTTGCTTCGGGAGAGATCTTATCTCCTACAGTCGAGGTCGGCTCAGTCCCTCAGGGGAGATCTTATCTCCTACAGCCGAGGTTGCCTCGGAAGAGATCTTATCTCCTGCAGTCGAGCTTGCCTCAAAAGAGATCTTATCTCCTGCAGTCGAGATTGATGCGGGCGCTCGAGGGAGATCTTATCTCCTTCAGCTGAGTTTGCTTTGGGGGAGATCTCATCTCCTACAGTTGAGGTCGGCCCGAACCCTCGGGAGAGATTTTATCTCCTGCAGCCGAGGTTGCCTCAGGGGATATCTTATCTCCTACGGTCGTGCTTGCCCCGGGAGAGATCTTATCTCCTACAGCCGAGGTTGATGCGGGTGCTCGGGGAGATCTTATCTCCTACAGTTGAGTTTGCTTCGGGGGAGATCTTATCTCCTACAGTCGAGGTTGCTTTGGGGGAGATCTTATCTCATACGGCCAAGTTGCCTTGGAGGAGATCTTATCTCCTGCAGTCGAGGTTGATGCGGGCACTCGAGGGAGATCTTATTTTCTATAGCTGAGTTTGCTTCGGAAAAGATCTTATCTCCTGCAGCCAAGCCCGATCCCTCAGGAAGATCTTATCTCCTACAGCAGAGGTTGCCTCGGGGGAGATTTTATCTCCTGCGGGTCGAGCTTGCCTCGGGGAGATCTTATCTCCTGCAGCCAAGGTTGATGCGGGCACTCGGGGGAGAGCTTATCTCCTACAGTCGAGTTTGCTTCTCGGGGGAGATCTCATCTCCTCCAGCCGAGGTCGGCCCGGACCCTCGGAGGAGATCTTATCTTCTGCAGCCGAGGTTGCCTCGAGGGATATCTTATCTCCTACGGCCGAGCTTGTCCCGGGGGAGATCTTATCTCTTGCAGCCGAGGTTGATGCGGATGCTCGGGGGAGATCTTTTCTCCTACAGCTGAGTTTGCTTTGAGGAAGATCTTATCTCCTACAGCCGAGGTTGCTTTGGGGGAGATCTTATCTCCTGCGGCTGAGTTTGTCTCGAAAAAAAATCTTATCTCCTGCAGCCCAGATTGATGCGGGTGCTCGGAGGAGATCTTATCTCCTACAGCCGAGTTTGCTTCGAAAGAGATCTTATCTTCTACAGTCGAGGGTCGGCCCGATCCCTCAGGGGAGATCTTATCTCCTACAATCAAGGTTGCCTCGGGGGAGATCTTATCTCCTACAGTCGAGTTTGCTTCGAGGAAGATCTTATCTCCTGTAATCGAGATCGGCCCAATCCCTCAGGAGAGATCTTATCTCCTGCAGCCGAGATTGCTTCGAGGGAGATCTTATCTCCTGCGGTCGAGCTTGCCTCAGAGGAGATTCTTATCTCCTACAGCCGAGGTTGATGCAGGTGCTTGAGGGAGATCTTATCTCCTACAGTTGAGTTTGCTTCAGGAAAGATCTCATCTTCTACAGCCAAGGTCGGCCCGGACCCTCGGAGGAGATCTTATCTCCCTGCAGTCGAGAATTGCCTCGGAGGATATCTTATCTCCTACGACCGAGCTTGCCCAGGAGAGATCTTATCTCCTACAACGAGGTTGATGCGGGCGCTTGGAGGAGATCTTATCTCCTACAGTCGAGTTTGCTTTGGGAGAGATCTTATCTCTTGTAGTCGAAGTCGGTCCAGTCCCTCAGGGGAGATCTTATCTCCTACAGCCGAGGATACATCGGGGGAGATTTTATCTCCTACAGTCGAGCTTGCCTCGGGAGAGATCTTATCTCCTGCAGTCGAGGTTGATGCAGGCGCTCGAGGGAGATCTTATCTCCAACAGCCGAGTTTGCTTCGAAAGAGATCTCATCTCCTGCAGTCGAAGTCGGCCAGACCCTCGGGAGATCTTATCTCCTGCAGCCAAGGTTGCCTCGGAAGATATCTTATCTCCTATGGCCGAGCTTGTCCCGAGGGAGATCTTATCTCCTATAGTTGAGGTTGATGCAGGCGCTCGGAGGAGATCTTATCTCCTGCAGTTGAGTTTGCTTCGAGGGAGATCTTATCTCCTACGGTTGAGTTTGCCTTAGGAAAGATGTTATCTCCTGCAGCTGAGGTTGATGTGGGTGCTCGGGGGAGATCTTATTTTCTATATCCGAGTTTGCTTTGGAGGAGATCTTATCTCCTACAGTCGAGATCGGCCCGGACCCTCAGGGAAGATCTTATCTCCTGCAGTCGAGATTGCCTCGAGGAAGATCTTATCTTCTGCAGTCGAGTTTGCCTCGAGGGAGATCTTATCTTTTGCAGTCGAGATTGATGCGGGTGCTCGAGGGAGATCTAATCTCCTACAGTCGAGATTGAAGATCTTTGACCAGCTCATGTTAGGATGAGGTTCTCCTTCAGTTTTTAACACGGCAACTATCGACTGCTTCATCCTTGTCATCACAGTTTTTGCATTAGGGAATAATAATGTGGAAATGAAGCAGCTTTATTGAAGGATGATTACTGGTAATACATCCTCAGATTTTTTGAGTTCCAAGATCGTAGAAGCATCATCCCTCCGCTGAGAGTCCGAAGGAGCTCGGCTGCTGAGGAGTTTAGCCAAAGGGGTTCGGCTAAGCTCGACCGCTGAGGAGTTCGATCGGCTAAAGGGGTTCGGCTAAGACTCGTCAGCTGAAGCTCTTCCGTGACTACTGGTTGCATTAGGCTGAGCATCGAACTGAACTTCGACGGGAGCGGGGTTTATCCCCAACAGTAGGATTTGACTTAGATTGAGACTCTGATATGTCATAAAAAGCCAAGTTTTGATAAATTCATACATACTTTGTGTTGGGGATAAACCCCGCTACTGTCGAAGTTCAGTTCGATCATCTGCCTAATGCAATCGGTAGCCATGGAAGAGCTTTAGCGGATGGATCTCGATCGAACTCCTTTAGTCGGCCAAACTCTTTAGAGGTCGAGCTCATTCAGCCAAACTTTTTCAGCCAGCCGAATTGCTCAGCAGTCGAGCTCCTTCGGACTCACAGCGATTGGGCTTTAGTCGAACTCCTCAGTGGTCGAGCTTCAGTCGAACTCCCGTAAGAGCCAAACTCCCTCCGTGCTCTTTCAGCTAGATGCTTGCGAGAGCCAAACTCCCTCCAAGCATCCTCAACGATCGAGCTCCTTTCGAACTTTCCAACGATCGAGCCTTAGCCGCACTCCTCCAGCCAAATGCCAACGAGAGTCGAACTCCCTCCGCACTCCTTCCAAGCTTTCTTTCGGCCGAACTCCTTTAGGAGTCCAAACTCCTCTGGAATTGATACATACCGAAATCCATCGATCAATGCCTACTTTCTCAGAGCCATGACTATTAAATCTGGATGAACTGTTGCCATCAATCTGCCAAAGGCAGCGCAATCGGACGACATGGCCACTGGCGACACCACTCTCTCCATAGCTAGCCCCGTGCAGCCCATGATCCATCAGTATGGCTATCACTATCTGTCTGATGATGCCTTCCTCTCTGTACCGAACTCCATGCAGCCCCGAGTAGCCCACGATCGAACGATATGGCCATCACCATCAATCAAGCTCCGCCTATATAAAAAGGACCCTTCAGATATGCTAACTTTGATCTCAAATCTCTAAGCTTTAAGCTCTCCTCTCCTTCTCTAAGCTCAGCAAAACTCATTCTTGAGCACTCCATTTTTATTGGCTAGAGCTGACTTAATCGTCGGAGAGTCCTATCGGAGCCACCCCCCATCGGCTTCGGATGGAATTTTATTTTACAGGTCTCCGACGGTGACCTCATCGGTCTCCGCTCCAGCTGTATCCGACGACGATCAATTTCTACGTCAATAGATTGGTGCTAGAGGAAGGGCCAAACCTCTGAGGTTCCCTTATTCTTAAAGGAGTGCTCGACGATGATTTCTCTCTTCCCTCTCTGGAGACCTCTCTTCTTTCTCTCTAGAGTTCTTTTTCGAAGAGAAAATACCTCCTAGGAGAGCTTCGACTCACTGATCGACGACCTCCGCGCCAGGTCCATCTACTCCCGTTTCAGCCTCGACAGCCCAAGTTCCATCCGAAGCCATCGTAGATGTGGAGCAGTTCAACCTACTGGTCCAGTGGGTTTGTGGCCCCGTCGAGATGATGTAGGCCACGCGACAACCTTCCGTGGAGACTTTGCCAGCAAACCCACCATGAGAATGCCAGGAATCGGCCTTAAGGAAGAGCATTTGGCCTAGCATGCCAATCACCTTAGGAAGGAGAAATGGAGCAGAAGTTCTCCCCCAGAAGACTTCACAGGAAGAGGAATGAAGTTCGGCCGCATTCGCGACCTCCACAGTGCAAGCAAGGCCGAAATCCCCCTTGAGCTCATCATCAAGGGAGCTCCGATGAAGATTTCACAGGAGGACGGAATGAAGTTCGGCATGAGCAAAGCCGCCGAACTCCCCCTTGAGCTCATCATCAAGGTAGCCCCGACAAAGGAGCGTGAAGTTCTCCCGCAGGTTTCACAAGAGGATGGAAAGAAGTTTGGCCGTGCTTATGACCTTCCTAGCGCAAGCGAGGCCGAACTTCCCCTCGAGCCTGCCATCAAGGAAGCTCCGACGAAGATTTCACTGGAGGGCGGAATGAAGTTTGGCGTGAGCAAAGCCATCGAACTCTCCCACGAGCTCGTCATCAAGGTAGCCCCGACAAAGGAGCATGAAGTTCTCTTGTAGATTTCACAAAAGGATGGAATGAAGTTCGGCCATGCTTACGATCTCCCCAATGCAAGCAAGGCCCGAACTCTCCGAGCTCGCCACCAAGGAAGCCCCGACAGAAGGGCATGAAGAAATCCTCCATCCGAAAGGTTCTGCGATTATGCCACCCTCAACGCTCCTCAAACTCAAATTCTCACGAAAGTTAAGAACCAACTGCCAAGATCGGAAGGACTACGATCTTCCCCAAATAAGTGTGATCGAAGCAAGTACTGTCTTTACCATCGCGACTACGGCCACGACGCTGAGGAATGCATTCGACTTCGAGATGAAATTGAGGAGCTCATCAGAAAGGGGCGGCTGAGTAAATTCCTCCAACGTCAGCCTGAACCAGAAGAAGATCGACCAAGAGCGCTGCCATAGCCAGAAACGACAAGGAGGTCGGCCGCCTCACGGCATCATCAACGTTACCCCTGGAAGGAGCTTGGTACTTCAGCGGGCTGTCATCTCCCAGCGATAAAGCCAAGAGAAGCTTGCTCCAAATTGAGAAGGGCCGTGTGAGATAGAGGAGGTCGTCCGGCCCGGGACTTGCTGTCCGAGGGAACCCGGAGGAATAATGCCCCCACGATCCTGAAATGGGGATGTGCTGCGAGTAACTTTTCTTCGATAAAATTCTTCCCCTTCAATAATATTATTTCTGGTTGCAAAAACTATGTAGTGATAGAAAAAAAACAAGCGAAAGTGGCCTGTTAGGAACAAGAGGAGAACCTCGTCCTAACGCGAGCAAAGTCGAAGGCCTCGTTCACCTTAGACGAGATGGGGGGAGATGGACGATGATCCGAATGTGCCCCCACAGCCCGTTAGGAATAGGAGGAGAACCTCATCCTAAATGCGAGCAAAGTTGAAGGCCTAGTTCACCCTAGACGAGATGGAGGGAGAGGCACGGACAACGGTATGAATGTGCCCCCACGGTCCGTTAGGAACAGGAGGAGAACCTCATTCTAAATGCGAACAAAGTCGAAGGCCTCGTTCACCCTAGACGAGATGGGGGGAGATGGATGACGGGTCCGAATGTGCCCCCACAGCTCGTCAGGAATAGGAGGAGAACCTCATCCTAAATGCGAGCAAAGTCGAAGGCCTCATTCACCTTAGACGAGATGGAGAGAGATGGACGACGGTCCGAATGTGCCCCCACAGTCCGTTAGGAATAGGAGGAGAGACCTCGTCCTAAACATGATTAAAGTCGAAGGCCTCGTTCACCCTAGACGAGATGGGGGGTGAGGCATGGACGACGGTCCAAATATACCCCACACAGCCCATTAGGAACAGAAGGAGAACTTCATCCTAAATGCGAGCAAAGTCGAAGGCCTCGTTCACCCAAGACGAGATGAGAGATGGAGGGAGATGGACGACGGTTCGAATGTGCCCCTATAGCCCATTAGGAATAGGAGGAGAACCTCATCCTAAATGCGAGCAAAGTCGAAAGCCTTGTTCAGCCTAGACGAGATGGAGGGAGATGGACGACGGTCTGAATGTGCTCCCACAGTCCGTTAGGAATAGGAGGAGAACCTCGTCCTAATACGAGCAAAGTTGAAGGCCTCGTTCACCTTAGACGAGATGGGGGGAGACGGACGATGGTCCGAATGTGCCCTCATAGTTCATTAGGATCAGGAGGAGAACCTCGTCCTAAATGCAAGCAAATTTGAAGGCCTTATTCACCCTAGACGAGATGGAGGGAGAGGCATGGACGATGGTCTGAATGTGCCCCCACAGTCCGTTAGGAACAGAAGGAGAATCTCGTCCTAAACGCGAGCAAAGTCTAAGGCCTCATTTACCCTAGATAAGATGGGAGGAGACGGACGACGGTCCGAATATGCCCCCACAGCCCGTTAGAAATAAGAGGAGAACCTCATCCTAAATGCGAGCAAAGTCGAAGGCCTCGTTCATCCTAGACGAGATGGGGGAGATGGACGACGGTCCGAATGTGCCCCCACAGCCCATTAGAAATAGGAGGAGAACCTCGTCCTAAATGCGAGCAAAGTTGAAGGCTTCGTTCATCCTAGACGAGATGGGAGGAGACGGAGGATGGTCCGAATGTGCCCCCACAGCCCGTTAGGAACAGGAGGAGAACCTTATCCTAACACGAGCAAAGTTGAAGGCCTCGTTCACCTTAGACGAGATGGAGGGAGAAGCACGGATGACGGTCCGAATGTGCCCCCACAGCCCGTTAGGAACAGAAGGAGAACCTCATTCTAACGCGAGCAAAGTCGAAGGCCTCGTTCACTCTCGACGAGATGGGAGGAGAGGCACGGACGACGGTCCGAATGTGCTCCCGCAGTCCATTAGAAATAGGAGGAGAACCTCGTCCTAATGCGAGCAAAGTTCAAGTCCGAGCTTCGAAGTCTGCAGAAGATAAGATCTCTCCCGAGCGATCGAGCCAACCTCAACTAGAGATAAGATCTCTTTCGAGTGACCGCGACAACCTCGGCTAGAGATAAGATTTCTTTCGAGCGATCGAGCCAACCTCGGCCAGAGATAAGATCTCTTCCGAGCGATCGAGACAATCTCGACTAGAGATAACATCTCTTTCGAGCGACCGCGACAATCTCGACTAGAGATAAGATCTCTTTCGAGTGACTGAGACAACCTCAGCCAAAGATAAGATCTCTTTCGAGCGACCGAGTCAACCTCGGCGGCTAGAGATAAGATCTCTCCCGAGCTACTGCAACAATCTCGGCTAGAGATAAGATCTCTTCCGAGTGATCAAGCCAACCTCTGTGAGAGATAAGATCTCTTTTGAGCGACCATGACAACCTTGGCTAGAGATAAGATCTCTCCCAAGCGATCGAGCCAATCTCGATCAGAGATAAGATCTCTCCCGAGCGACCGAGCCAACCTTGACGAGAGATAAGATCTCTTCCAAGCGACCGCGACAATCTCGGCCCGAAATAATATCTCTTTTGAGTGACCGTGACAACCTCAGCCTGAGATAAGATCTCTCCCGAGCGATCGAGTCAACCTCGGCCAGAGATAAGATCTCTTCCGAGCGATCATGACAACCTCGACCAGAGATAAGATCTCTTTCGAGCGACCGTGACAACCTCGGCGCGAGATAAGATCTCTTCCGAGCGACCGTGACAACCTCGGCCAGAGATAAGATCTCTTCTGAGCGATCAAGCCAACCTCGATCAGAGATAAGATCTTTTTTGAATGACCGCGATAACCTTGGCCTAAGATAAGATCTCTCTCGAGCGACCGCGTCAATCTCGGCCAGAGATGAGATCTCTTTCGAGCGACTGAGACAATCTCGGTCGGAGATAAGATCGGAGACAACCTCGTCCAAAGATAAGGTCTCTCTCGAGCGACCGTATCAACCATAGCTGTAAATCAGATCTCTTTCAAGCATCCGTATTAACCTCTGCTGCAGGAGAGGAGATCCCCCTCCTGAGTCAGCCTCAACCGCTGGTGACAATATCGTCCTAGAGGAGCTTAACCTCCGACCTCGACCGCAGGATGTGAGATCTACTTCAACTTTGGCTGAAGATGAGATCTCCCCCGAGCTTCAACCTGAACCAACATGGAGCCCAGAAGAGGACTTCGGCAGTCACTTTTTCTGTACTCCCTTCCTTTGAATTTCGAACTCGAAAGTGGAAAGGACTATTGTTGGGGATAAACTCCGCTCCTGCCGAAGTTCAGTTCGATCCTCAGCCTAATGCAACCGGTAGCCACGGAAGAGCTTCAATAGATGGATCTCGGCCGAACTCCTTCAGTTGATCGAACTCTTTAGAGGCCGAGCTCATTCAGCCAAACTTTTTCAGCCGATCGAACTGCTCAGTGGCTGAGCTTCTTCGAACTCACAGCGGTTGGGCTTTAGCCGAACTCCTCAGCGGCTGAGCTTCAGTCGGACTTCCGCAAGAGCGAACTCCTCCGCACTCTTTCAGCCAAATGCCTGTGGGAGCCGAACTCCCTCCAAGCCTCCTCAACGGTCGAGCTCCTTCCAAACTCCTCAGCGACCGAGCCTTAGCCGCACTCCTCCAGCCAAATGCCAACGAGAGCCAAACTCCCTCCGCACTCCTTCGGCCGAACTTCTTCCGAGCTTTCTTTTAGCCAAACTCCTCTAGGAGTCCAAACTTCTCTGAAATTGATACGTACCGAAGTCCACAAATCATGCCTGCTTTCTCAGAGCCACGGCTATTAAATTTGGATAAACTATCACCATCAGTTTGCCATAGGCAGCGCAATCAGACGACATGGCCACTAGCGACACCACTCTCTTCGTAGCCAGTCCCGTGCGGCCCACGACCCATCAGTATGGCTGTCACTATTCGCCTGACGATGCCTTCCTCTCCGTACCAAACTCCATGCGGCCCCGAGCGGCCCGCGGTCGGACGATATGGCCATCACCATCAATCAAGCTCCGCCTATATAAAAAGGATCCTCCAGATATGCTAACTCTGATCTCTAATATCTAAGCTTTAAGCTCTCCCCTCCTTCTCTAAGCTCAGCGAAACTCATTCTCGAGCACTTCATTTCTTTTGGCTGGAGCTGACTTGATCGTCGGAGGGTCCTACCGGAGCCACCCCCCACTGGCTCCGAACGAAACTTTATTTTGCAGGTTTCCGACGGCGACATCATCGACCTCCGCTCCAGCTGGGTCCGGTGATGATCAATTTCTGCATCAATACTTTGCTGTTCCAAATAGGTGACAATGAGGTATGGCACATAAAAATATAAATAATAATGCCTTTACATGCTACCACAAAAAAAGAAAGAAAAAAAAAAAAAAAAAGCAGACAGAGACCTGTCCAAGGAATGTGCCAACTCCAACATTGAAGAGCTTTGGTATAGTTTTTCAGAAAGGTTAATCCTTTTCCTCAATAAATGTCCACTGCTATTAAGCAAATACACATAAGCTCAACACAAGGCATAAGGCATAAATGAAGCACGATCGTTACAAGCTTTTAGCAATCAAGCAAGTGCTAGGATGCACCGTTGCTATGCTTGAAACCCGTAGTTTATAGACATGAAACACGCATCATAATCTAGAAAGTGCTTGTTTGCTCAATTCCTTCCTCAAGATCTTTCCACTTGCTGATTTTGGTATTGAGTCAACAAATGCGACTTTACGTATCTTTTTATATGGTGCAACCTATAGCAAATGCATCGAAACATATAAACGTTAGCCTTAAGCTTTGTTTCCTTGAGTATAAGCACTTCTATTTCATTTAAAAAAAAACAATAAAAGAATGATTGGAAGTTGAAGTTTTCATATTTAAAGCACACCTTCTTCGCAACGAAATCAATAATTTCTGCTTCACTGAGGTTGCTTCCCGGTTGTCTCACCACAAATGCCATTGGTATTTGCCCAGCTTCTTCATGTGGGTACCTATCGTTTGCAAACATTAGAACGATAGGAAGCAAAGCATAGGGCAACCTATGTAGTACTTTTAATCTCTACATTGAATTGAAAGCTGCTCGAAGATAGCTCTTTCCAGTTTACACCTACCTTTCACTGTCAAATTACCATCAAATCATGGTAGGGAATTATAGCAGAAATTCTTAATATGTCTAAAGCAAGCCTAAAGCAGCCAGCGCAAATGCATATTGTAGTAAATCACTGACCATTATTAACTAATATTTTTATAAATTAAAATTTTACAGTATCCATTTTTTTTCTGGAAAAATTAACTGGCTCCACTATTATAACCATATTAACGTGTTAAGTTTCCCAAAGATAGTGCATCATATATGGCATAAATGTGTTTTAATGAATATTCAAATCATGTCTTGTATGCACGGAATATGCACAATAAAATTTAGAAACTGCTAAATGCCATAAAGGTTTAACTATAAATCAAAATTTTTTAACATAAGCTATTTCGGAGGAAGCTAAAAGCATTACAAATGAAATTTCATAGATAAATGAAACATTTTGCATGTAATCTTCAAAAAGGAGCATAGAGCGGCAAACTTTTTTGTTCATGTTACTAGCAGTGCAGCATTACGTTAATTTAAGAACTAAGAGACATTTAAAACTAAGCTAATTCATGAAACAACATGAGGACTTAGGAACACATTTTTAGTGAGAACTTTTACCAAAACATTATAATGGTTATGATAGAATACTCTTTCCAGGTGAAATATGAGTAGAACATTATCTCTCTAATTAATCTTTGATAAATCATATTCATAAATCAATTCTAATTTATTATCTTGAATTACTATTATTGGTGCAGAAATTGGATTATCGCTGGAGATGCTAGAGTGGACACTTGAGATCTTGCTGGTGAGACTTGCAAAATAAAATCCAGGCTGGAGGTGGATGGCTCCGACGTAGACCTTCCGATGATTAAATTAAAAATCTGGCCAATAAGAATTGAGTACTCAGGAATTTGATGATTCAAAAAAGAAGATGTATCTAGAGAGTTTTATTTATAGATATTAGAGCTATAACAGATTGATGGTGACTGCTATAATTGATTATCAGTGGGCCGTTCAGGCTATTCCAATTTTATTATGGAGGGTGAGTGGACGGTTGTAATCACTTAATAGTAGCCAGCTGTAATCTGGTTGTGGTGCAGATAAAAAATGCCTGCTCTTATACTGGTATTTGGAGGTTGGAGGCTTCCGAGCTTAACGGCTGGTTACATGGATTGAAGTTGTATTATGGAATCTGAGGTTGGATAGGCTGAGCTTGGGAGTCAGTTATCTAAGTTGGACTTATGCTTAAGATCCTAAGGTCGGACGAGCTTGAGGGCTTGACGAGCATCGAATCTCCTGGTTGGAATTGCGGTAGGATTTCTTTAATTGGTTTGAGGAAGATTAGCTAGAAGTTCGACCATGTTCGAATCGGATCCTGACGGAAACCGCTACTTCAAAATTATTGTTGTCAAGCCTTAACTGAAGGTTAGGATCAGGAAGCTCGATAGATACTCGAGCTCAGACATTAGTGAGAAGTCACTATCATTTCGAAATAAGCTATCATCAGGCTTAGATTGAAGGTCGGAATATACTGAGCTTGGAGATGAGCCTTTTGATATCAATCAGAGTTTGAAGACTAGTTTGGCCACATCTCGGACTGGACTGCATCAGATGTTGGACGGTGCCTTCAAGGGCTCGACGGTATCTGGCTTGCAAAGACTTCAGCAGGAGCCATTTTTTTTCAAATACTTATTCTTCTACTTTCGAGTTTGAAGTTCGGATAAAGAGAGTACCATAATTTGCGACTGCCGAAGTTCGATCTTAGTAGCCTTTGTAATTATTTTCTTTAATAAAATGATCTTCTTTTCAATTCACTGTGTTCTGTCTCATTTGTCATGATTTGTGCTTGCTAAATTCTTCTGTATTATCTTGGATTTTTAGCTGACCTTATTTAAAAATAAAGACTTCGGTCGATCTTGTTTAAATCTATCATTCTTATTTAAAAATAAGGATCTTTCAATCTCATTTGAAAACTAGGCTTGATCATTTTCAAACTTAAGAATAGGGCTTCAAGCTTGTTTAAGAACAAGGTTCAGCTTGGTTACTGTCACTCGTGCTTAAGAGCAGGAGCCTTCGCCCTTGTTTAGGAATAATGTTCATCCCCTGTTTGAAAATCGGAGGCCTTCGACCTCATTTGAGAACGAGTTTCACCCTTTGTTTAAGAACTAGGGGCCTTCAACCTTATTTAGCAATGAGCTTCACCTATTATTTAAGAACCAGGGGCCTTTAACCTTATTTAAGAACGAGGTTCGGCTTGATGTCTCCTTGGTTTAAGAATAAGTGTCTTCAACCTTATTTAAGAATGAGGTTCACCCCCTGTTTAAGAATTAGTGGCCTTCAATCTTGTTTAAGAATGAGGTTCGGCTTGATGTCTTTCTTGTTTAAGAATGAGAGACTTCAACCTCATTTAAGAACGAGGTTCACCTCCTGTTTAAGAACCAAAGGCCTTCGACCTCATTTAAGAATGTGGTTCAGCTTGATGTCCCCCTTGTTTGAGAACAAGGATCTTCAACCTCGTTTAAGAATAAGGTTTATCCCCTGTTTAAGAATTGTGGGCCTTCAACCTTATTTAAAAATGAGGTTCAGCTTGATGTCCTACTTATTTAAGAACAAGAATCTTCAATCTCATTTAAGAATATGGTGCACTTTCTATTTAAGAACCGAAAGTCTTCAACCTAATTTAAGAACAAGTTTCATCCCCTATTTAAGAACTGAAGGCCTTCAACATCATTTAAAAACAAGCTTCATCTCTTATTTAAGAATCGGAAGCCTTTAACCTTGTTTGAGAATGAGCTTTACCTCCTGTTTAAGAATTAGGGATCTTCAACCTCATTTAAAAATGAGGTTCAGCTAGAGCATTTCCTACAGCAGTTTAATTGCATAAAATAGGAGTTATAAAATGAAAAATCTTTTATTGAAGTATGACTATTGATAATACATTTTCTCCTGCCAATGTCCTCCGATTATCACGTTGATAATCCCCAGCGAAGGTCGGTCTCCTTCTAGTTCTTTCCACCAAAGTTGCTCTGATTGTAGAAGTGCCCTTGGCCAATCCTCTCGTCTCTCAGATCGATGCTGAAGGAATCGATCCAACCGCCCTTGTTGAATTAGCTCCTTAATTTTATCTTGGAGCTGAATATATTCTTCAGTATCGTAACTGGGATCATAATGGTACAAGCAGAACTTATTGGGATTGCACTGACTAAGGTGAGACCGTATCTTCTTCGACCTCGGTAGCTGCTCTCTGATTTGCATCAGAACCTGAGTTTTTGGAGCATTTAGAGGAGCATAGTTGTTGAATTTTCTTGAAGGAAGATTTCGTCGCATCCTTTTGTCTGAGCTTTTTGGCCGACGAGCCCGAGGTGGGGTTCAAGTTCATCTGTGCCTAGGTGGCATCCTAGAGTGCCGTCGATCTTCTCTTCTATTTTCAGGAGGAAGAGAGAACTTACTGGATTCTCCTACTGGGCATTTCTTTGCAGCATCGGCATTGTGCAGTCTGAATGCCTTCTCAGCTCAGGCATACTTCTCAGTCTGAGTTAACATGTCAGCAAAGTCCCATGATAAGATTTCTTCGAGAAGAAAAGAAGCTCATTTTTTAGAAGACCTTCCTTCAGAGTAGCCATTACAACAGATTAGTCCAAATTTCAAACCTCCAAGGCAGACATATTACAGTGGCTAACAAAAGATCAGATATTGATTTTCCTTCTCGCTGCTTGATGTTGATAAGAAAATCAGACCCTTGCTACTGGCGTCGGCTACTGATGAAGTGAGCTGCAAACTCCCAGCTCAACTAGTCAAAAGAGTGGATGGTGCTTGATTTTAAGCCCGAGTATCAATGCCGTGCTGCATCTTTCAGAGTTGATGAAAAAGCTCGGCATAGAATGGTGTCTGATGCTCCATGGAGAAGTATCATTATCCAAAAGGATTCCAAGTGATTGATCGAATTTGAGGTTCCATCATAGCTCTCAAATTGAGGAAGCTTGAAGTTCGACGGAATGAATTCTTGCATGATTTATGCAATAAATGGTGGGTTGGTGCAAAAACCATCGTTCCAAGTTGGGGTCGAGTTGTGAAGCTCTTCAATATGCTTATTCATTTCTTACAACTTTCAATCGAGATCATCATCCTAATTATGGATCTCAAAGCATGGTGGTTTCGAAAGGGGCAGAGACTTTCCAAGAGTCGAATCATGCTCTGAGTAGGGACTCATAGATCTCTACTTTCCTTTTCTGAGGCTTCTTGATTGGCTTTGTCTGGTGGGTCTCTTCTGCTCCTGACTTTGGTGTTCTGGCAATGGTTTATCTGGGGGTGCCAGTGCTGAATCTTGCTGCATCATCTACATGGCTTCTGTGAGGTTTCTTACCTATTGTATCAGTAGGTTGAATTAATTCGCACCCACCTCCATCGCCGGCTAGGAAGATGGCGGCATAGGTGACTGTGCTGGAACTTGACGATCGATTGATTCTAGAATCGATCGAGAGGCAATGGAGACGGATTGCCAGGATGATGCTCTCTTGGATGGCATCTCACTGGACTAGGTACTCCTTTTAGAATAGGGGTTTAGGATCTTTCCTCTAGCATCAATCCTATTGCTGCAGAAATTGGATTATTATTGGTGATACTGGAGTGGACACCTAAGATCTTATTGGTGAGACCTGCAAAATAAAGTCCTGGCCCGAGGTGGATAGCTCTGGCATGAATTCTCTGACGATTAAGTTAAAAATCTGACCAACAAAAATAGAGTATTCAAGAGTTTGATGATTCAAAAAAGAAGACATATTAAAGGATTCTATTTATAGATGGAGCTATAACAGATTGATAGTAACCGCTGCAATTGATTGTCAGTGGACCATTCAGGCCATTCCAATTCTGTTACGGAAGATGAGTAAGTGATCGTAACTACTTGATAGTGGTTAGCTGTAATTTGATTGTGGTGCGGATGAAAAATGCCCGCTTCTATTACTGGTATTTAGAGGTCGAAGGCTTTCAGGCTTAACAGTTGGTTACATGGGTTGAAGTTGCATTATGGAATTTGAGGTTGGATAGACTGAGTTTGAGAGTTAGTTATATGAGTTGGACTTGTACTTCAGATCCTAAGGTCGGACGAGCTTGAGGGCTTGACAAGCATCGAGTCTTCTCGCCGAAACTACGATAGAGTCTCTTCAATTGGTTTGAGGAAGGTTGCTGGAAGTTCAGCCACGATCAAATCCTAATGGAAACTGCTACTTCAAAATTGCTGTTGTCAAGTCTAAATTGAAGGTTTAGATCGGAAAGCTCGGTAGATACTCGAGGTCGAACATCAGTGAGAAGTTACTGCTATTTCAGGATAAGCTATCATCGGGCTTAGATTGAAGGTTGGAATATGCCGAGCTCGAAGAGGAGCCTTTTGGTATCAATCAGAGCTCGAGGATTAGTTTGGCTGCATCTCGAATCGGACTACATCAGATGTCGGATGGTGCCTTTAGGGGCTCGGCAATATCCGGCTTGCAAGAACTTCGGCATGAGCCATTTTTCTCCCAACAACTATGCAATAATCTCTAATACCTTATACCTTTTATATCCGCCAAAGTTAAAGTTATGAAAAGTCTCCTATGCATGTGATAATGTAGCTATAGCCTGGCATTGCCCTACCGAAAAAAAGAGCGACCCCTACAGCATGCATTGCTTATATAATTATAGTTTAAGAGGTATCCTATGGACACAGTTCAGGCAAAAAAAAAAAAGGCAGAAGTTTGGTAATTAGTTGATGTTATGATGTTTAGAAACCTACGGAACCACAGCAGCCTCCATGATTTCTGGTAAGGACTGTAGCAAAAGCTCCAATTCAGCAGGTGCAACCTGCAATATGGAAATAATGCTAAATGAGCAAGCCTGTATGTAAACCAATCTTGGATAAAATCTGTAGATAAACAATCACATACCTGATAAGCCTTGTATTTAATCAACTCCTTCAACCTATCCACAATGTAAAGAAAACCATCATGATCAAAGTAACACAGATCACCTGTCTTCAGCCAACCATCGGAATCAAAGGCCGAAGCATTGGCTTCATCATCACCAACATAACCTAACAACAAACATCGAATAAATACTGTATGCAATGTAGTCAAATAGCAAGAGAGGCCTTCAAACATCGACTACATCATCAGTTATTTTTCCCATAATCTAGGATCGATCTTAGAGGGGGCAAACCGGAGACAGACCTAATCTTTGGCCTTTATTTGCACAAAATGGTTACTCCAAGGTATCATTGCACTTGTTTACCATTGCACCAAGCAATGACCCCCTCCTTTAGGTTCCTATTAGCACCGTCTTAATTTGTACCCTACATGATCAAGTGCTCGGTGCACCATTACTAGTTACCTTTCATAATGGCAGGACCTCGAACCCATAGTTCACCTTCTTGGCCAACTGATAAAGCCTCACCAGTGACAGAATCTACAATTTTGGCTTCGACATTAGAATGGATACGTCCAGCAGACCTCACGTTACGGCATTCATCAAGACCGATCAATATTGAAATTCCTCCTGCCTCAGTTAAACCATACCCCTGGATGGATCAAAACAAGATGTTCAAATCTAGCCTACTAAAACTGCGTAAAGCCTAAAAGGCAAGGTGAATTGACTGTAAAATAGTAAAAAATGTGACTTAATTCTTTGTAGGTGTTGTTAATTAAGATCAAATAATCTTGTAAGAAGCAAGATAAATGTTTTTAGTCATTGGTGTGGACGTACTTAGAAAAAGCAAACTTGATAGATACCAAGCTTCTTTATATGTATGAAAAGAACTGATTCTCTCTTTATGCGAGCCAACTTTTGCATTGTCTTTAGGGAACATAGAGCACATCGCTGAGGCAAATGTTCTGGTGTGCTAGGAGTCGAGCAAGCTGTGGATTGGATCCTTTCCATGGTCCGTACTTCCCATGTAAAGGATCGATCATAAACACATGGGCTATTGAATCCTTTCCACGGTCCATACCATGTTATGTTAGACATAAGGTACTTGTAAATTTTGTTCTTCATCAATTAGAGATCAGAGATTTAGAAGATCAATCCAACAACTAAGTAGATATTATAAGCCATTTGCTAACATGTAATATTCTAGATATTTAAACATCCTCGATCTCGTTTATGATAGATGTCTTTGAATACATTATGTACTATTTTTTATAATCCAGCTTCCGAAATATTTATTTAAAAATTTGGATAATTCAAGAATCAATTAGAACCAATCTGATCTTGATTTCCTGCATTAACTGCTTCGGTTATGTATGTAAAATTTAGGAACAGATCGACACTCGGTCAATTCTAGATTAGTCTTCTACGGGAACAAACGCTATCCATGTGCCATGCTTGATATAGGAGACTTTAGTTGAGATCCTCTTCATTGAATTGTAGGAGGCTAGTTTCAAATAAAGGCTTAGCTTTTTCATTCCTTCAATTCACGGATATCTCATAATAATTTAGAATTTAGAATGGAACCTCTTGAGTTCCAATCCAAACTCCAAAAGGATTCAAGCTCCATATATTATATTATTTTATTTTATGAATGGGCTCCCTAAATCTCGCACTTACGGATGGTAAAACGGGTTTCCGGAACCACCAAGGGCAAAACTGGCACTTTGGCTACCGAATGATTGTCCCAAAAGGCCAAAACCGGTTTCACATCATTTTGGCTGGTGTACCTGGTCCACCAAATAATTTCACGTTTACCTGGGAGAGCTCCACGCGAGGGAACCTCGCCATGAGCCGCTCCGCCGCCGCCGGGTGGAGCGGAGCTCCGCCACTGACCACGCGCTCCAGCGCCGACAAGTCAAGCCCCGCCGCAACCTCTGGCCTCCCCATCGCCACCACCACCGGCGGTGCAGCCAATATCTCCGTCACCTTGTGCTGCTCCGCCGCCTGGAGCATCTCCACTACCCCCGCCCGGCCTCCGCCCATCAGCACTGTCGTCGCCAGCCTCACCACCCCCTTCAGAGCTAAAACGAACCCCATTGTGTGGAACATCGGCGCCGCCAGCAGTGTCACCTCCGGCCGTCCCTCCCGCCGCGTCGCATAAAACCCGGCCGCCGCCACGATGAAGCTCCGGTGCGTCAGCGCCACCGCCTTCACTCGGCCCGTTGTCCCCGAGGAGAACAGGATCACGGCCACGTCGGACTGGCGCACCTCCGCCGCCGAAGTGGCGGTGGACGTGAGGAAGGAGTGGAATTCCGGGGAGTCGAGGAGGAAGGTGGGGAGGTGGCGGGGGAGGGCGGTGGCGGTGGAGGAGACGGCGAAGGCGACGGCGGGGTTGGAGAGGCGGACGAGGTCGGCGATCTCGGCGGGGGTGGAGGCGGGGTTGGCGGGAGCGGTGACGGCGCCGAGGGAGAAGAGGGCAAGGTAGAGGGCGGGGATCTCGAGGCGGTTGGGGGAGAGGATGAACGCCACGTGTCCGTTTGAGAGGCCGAGGTGGGTGCGGAGGGAGGCCGCGAGGGACCGGGACTTGGAGAGGAGGTCGGGGAAGGAGACGGCGGCGCCGGTGGTGGCGTCGATGATGGCGGGGTGCGAGGGTAGGGGAGAGGGGAGGAGGGAGAAGGCGTAGGAGGCGGCGGAGAGGGGCATGGTGGGTGACGGCAGGGTGACGGCGGGGCGGAGGCTGCGGAAGGTCTTGGTGACGCCGTCAAAGCCGCTCCTTGGGTCGACGGACGGAGGAATTGTCGACGAGGAGGACCGTGACGGAGGATTGACGGCATTCTCCGCCATGAGAGAAGGTTAGGTTGGATATGGTCGGGGTGGTGGTAATTGCTTTCGTGGATGTATATAATATAGGGCCGGGGTTAGTTTTTCTTCGTTTACGAGAGCTCATTCTTCTTCATTATCTGCATTAGTACTAATATTATTATAATAATTTTAATAATAATAATAAAAATAAAAATTAAGTTAGAATATATTTAATCGGATTTGAATTCAGATCTATTCTGATCAAAATTCTACATTAATAATCTAATTTATTGGATATGATCTACTACTTCAAAACTGCTTGCACATAAAAAAATCATATGATTTGAAAATTCTTAATTTATGCATCATAGTTAAAAAATTAGATAATCTAAATAAAATTAAATTAAATATATTTTTGGATCATTTGATGCATACATTAAGAGTCTTCAAATTATATGATTTTTAATGTTCAAATAATTTTGACGTAGTAGATCATATCCAACAACTTAGATTATTAATATAGAACTTTCATTATAGAATTTTGACTGAACGAATTTGAATCTAAATTTGATCGAATATATTTTAATTTAATTTATAAATAAATATATATATTTATATATCATATACTATCAATCATATAGTGAACAGTTATATATATATATATATATATATATATATATATATATATATATATAGAGCTGTACGTAATGAGTATCCACACATGCACCGTATAAATCCATTGCATGACGAGCGACACCGTGTGGTGCCCTTCAAGAAACCGCACGATTTTTTTTTGTCCCTACCATATATATATATATATATATAATGCTTCAAGATTCCAAACTCTATCATGGTGATCAACAACTTTTAGTTGATTCCACTCCGATTTATTTATTCTGGATGCAATTGAAAATAGCATCCAAAAAAATATATATATTATATTATATTATCAACGCCCCAAAAAAGTTTCTATGCCTACCGGCCACCACCTGCCTCCTGCTGTGGAAGGGCAAAAGGAGATATACAAATTTTCCAAGATCTAAAGTGGTTATATTTTATTGTTTTGATGGTGATGATTTTTTATTTAAAAACGTCCCATCTGATGCATGCTGCAGAAATAGATTGCTCAACCGAACATTGCATTGATAATTATTATTATTTTCTCCAGATTTGATTTGTGGAATAATTTTTTTATTAAAAATATATTTTTAAAAATTTATGTTTAGATATATGATGTTTATAAAAATAATTTTTATATATTTGATTGATTATAAAACAGTGACATATTAGTTAAATATAAATATCCATTTTTTTTAAAAAATATATAAAATAATATTATATCCTAAAAAAATCTTATTCTATTCTATGATATTTTTGGAAATAAAATTATTCTAATTTTCAGCCGATGAAAATTGAACTTTTTTATATCTTATATATATATATTTTTTAAAATATAAAAATCTTATTTTCACAAAAAAAATATTTTTCTATCTCTTTTTTTAAAAAACTTTAATCAAATATGAAGTATTTTTTTATTAACCATACTTTATCCTTTTTTTTTTTTTTTTTCCAGCAAATCAAATGAGTCCTCAAAAGAAATCAATAGCTATCGTCACCAAATGCATATCAAGGGAGAGTTTAGGACATAATTTATTTTTAATGACCTGGTGCAACATTTGCTAGATAATTATCCCGTGATTTGGATTCCCATGGAAGCGCACCAATATATAAAAAGCAAGAACAGCAAGAAAAAAAAGGTAGCAAACCACAAACAGCTTCCAGATTGCATCTTTAATTTATAATTTATTAGTATTTTCACATATGGTGAGGATAAATTGAAGTCTTGTGGATGAAAATTTTCAAACATAGTTTGATGAATTACTAGTTTAAAATTAGTTCGATCATGTCCCTTAAAGAAAAAGTTCTTCGGTAATTTATCATGCCAAACTCTAAATTAAAAAAAAAAAAGTCAAGGAGCTGGGTCTTTTTTTTCATTGTATAAATTAGATATTTTAGAATTTTTCAAATGCAGATTCACTAAAAGCATTAGTCCATTGGTCAGTTTTATGTGAATGGTCAAGTATCAACTCCATGATCAAACAGTGTAGACATGCTCCTTCTTGATCACCATCACAAGACAGAGAACATAAGAAATGAGTGGGAGCCAAGGATGGATTTCGAAATAAAAATGATGATAGATGACATCATAATCTACAACCATGAGATTTACTCTGTGCTTGGTTAGGCCAGCTTACGAGACAAAGAATGGATGGGATTGAAAGAAAGAAAAGTTTTTATTTATCATTTAATTTAAAAAATTTTAGAAAAGATATATGAAAAAAAAAAATACCTATCTATTCTAGCCCACTAATTACATCATCCTAAATTAGGAGGATACAAGGAAGAATAGATAAAGCATGAAAGGAATGTGTATTTATATTGCCAAAATTATCTCTCATCAACTTTTTGACAAAAGACAAGAGACCTAAGTGCCATATTTTTTTTTATTAAGGAGTAGTTTAGTAAAAAAATATCTTACAAATATCTTCCATCATTTCTCTTATACTAAATAGAGGAGAAAATCATTCCTATCCATCCTTGCATATTTTATCAAACATGAAAAATGAATAAAAAATTTATTCATCCTTTTCCTCATTCATTCTTTCACTTCAAATCATCCTTTCTTTATGCCAAACAAAAGTTAATGGAGCATGCAAGATTTTATTAAATAGTAGTATATAATTATAGCTGCATGTTAGTTAAAGTGAAAAAAAAAAAAAAAAAAAAAAGAGAGGAAAACACTTGCTTTAATGGCATTTAGCGATTCATGCAAGATTTATCAGCATATCTACTTACATGTTACTTAAAGAAGCATGATTTTGACATAATATTTAAGATCTCTTAACGCACTATTACACGACTTCACATGAATCACGATGAGGGGAAAAAAAATCAGAGTCTGAGAGGCTCAGACAATTATCTAATGTTTTGTGATGCGCTTAAGTTAGCATTAGGCAGTAGCCTACCTGATAGGAAAACAAGTATAAATAACATGCACCTAATTTTAATGCTAACTAGCATGACGACATGGGAGGTTAAGTTAGCATTAGGTGTTGGCCTACTAAATAGGAAAACAAGTATAAATAGCATTCACCTAATTTTAAGGTCAACTAGCATGATGACATGGGAGCTTAAGTTAGAATTGGTGTTGGCCTACTTAATAGGAAAACAAGTATAAATGACATACACCTAATTTTAATTCTAACTAGCATGATGACGGACCATCATATTTCTAGTGGAAGCAATGACAACAAAAAGAAACACACCCAAAAGTTAGTCAGACATCTTCTACCAATCACTTAGTTTGCTTCATTAAATGGCGTACTTCATGATAGCAATTCAAAGGGAACGATGAGAATATTTTGAGTAATATTTTCATGTTACTAAAGCATGTTTCATAGACCATGTAAAAGAGACCTAGCTCATTTATGATCTTGTCTCACATGTCCCTCCATTGTATAATTAGTTCCGTTCCTTTAAGGCCGACCAGCTACAAGAGGAACAAGCATCTTGTTTCTTCCGCAGCACCAACATAACTTCATGCCATCTCCCAAAGATGTCTCAAAAGAAGAAGAAAATTATTAGTTAGAACCATTCTGTCACATAAAATTTGGACCATCCAATAAAAAATCATCATATCATCCAAAAAAATAAATATTTTTTAATTCAAAACAGCAAAAATAGCAAACCATAGCTAGCAGTGCACTTTTTTCGTTCAAGACTTTCAACTAAGCTTGGATAATGGTAAGCTCTTTTTAAATAATGGATGATGTGATAAATTTTTATTGGATGGTTTAAGATCCATATCATAAAATAGATCTAATCAATAATTTTTTTGAGAAAAAAAAAAGGTTGAGGTTTTCTATCACACTCTATATTTCATAAACACCAACAGAATAAAAAAGATGTTTTATATAATAAAGCAAAGTTTTTTAAAATAAATCAATATCAGAAAAATAATTATAAGAAATCCTGCAGATTTCCTGTCTTTCCTTGTATCTCTCGTAAAATGTCAGCAAACTAATTTAAAAAGAGAAATAGAGCTAATGGTTAATTAGAGGGTACCTTTCAGTTGTGAATGGACCATAACTGTCAAAGATTTTAGCGAGCATTGGGAGATTATAGACAGACTAGTGTCCTAATTCTATTGGAGGTGCTTTTAAATTTGCTATATTTATATATAGATACGCATACATTGAATCAATGGATTTTAATATTGTAAGGCAAGTATGGTTTCAATATCTTGATTAGCTTCACATTTTGTTATTTTAAATGGAGACCATGGAGTATTGCTCCAGCTCCAAGACAACCATTAGTGCCATTTTGTTAAGACATCGTATATCTTCTAGAAATTAGCATTAAAACAAAAATAATTTTTAGCAGCACATTTTTATTATATGCTATAAAAGAATATATTTTTGCCGCATTATAGTACAAATGTCACTATATTCCAATAAATAGTTTTTAATTAATAATACTTTATTGTATATACTGCAATAAATTTATATTTTGTGGCACATCACTTGAAGTACAGGGAATTGGAATAACTATTATGGTATTAACTTATACCAGTAAATAATGTTATAATTTTAAAAAAATTGGAATATTACCGCTAAATTTTAAATTATTAATTTCTATATAAAGCTTAGATTTGGTCATGTGAAGGCCATCAAATATATTATTATATAAATTATGCTGGACCTCAAATCTCCCGTGATCGAAACCTCTTATGGTAAAAAATATTTATAATAAATTAACATATTTTCTTAACATTACTATATAGGTTGTTCATTTGATCGAGCTTGTATTAAAGTATTAAGAATCAAAATTTATTTAATATAATAAACTAACATTTTTTATAAAAAATCATTATTATTTTTTAATATAGCTTAAGTAAAAATAATCATGAATTAACTATCATTAGAGTGTTTCTCAAATATTATATATGAATATGACGACACACTAAAGTTATTTTTTAAATATATTCAATAGTAAAACTTTGAAAATATCATATAAAATAAAATACAATAAGTTTATTGTTGATTTTTGTGAAAAAAAAAGATTTTTTAAAAATAAATATTTAATGATATGAATATATGTTAATAAGTTAAATATATTGTTCCTATGAGTTGTGACTCAATGGTTAACAACTTACAATTCAGATAAAGGATCAGTGATTTGAATCCTTCCTTGATTTAAATTTTGAATTATATGGCTTATTTTTGAGAAATTTTTGCCATAATATATAATTGCAACTAAATACTTAAATAAAAATATCGGGACTAAAACTTTAAGGACATTTACGAATGCCACTAAAATAAAAATTTTTATTAATATTTTTTAAAAATATTGATAATTAATTATCAACACCATCTTAAGTTTTTGGCAATTAAGCAAGTGCCATGCACTGCCGCTATGCTTGAAAAGGATAAAATCACGCTAATGGACATCATGATCTAGACATGAAACATGCATCATAATCTAGATAGGGAGCTAGCAAGTGCATGTTTGCACAATTCCCTCCTCAAGATCTTTCCAGCTGCTGATTTTGGTATCGAGTCAACAAATGCAACTTTACGTATCTTCTTGTATGGTGCGACCTACAACAAACGCATGCAATTTATAATCGTTAGCTTTAAAGCTTTGTTTCCTCGAGTACAAGCACTTCTATTGCATTTAAAAATCAAACAGAATGTGATTGGAAGTTCAGGTTTTCATATTCAAAGCATACCTTCCTTGCAACAAACTCAATAATTTCTGCTTCGCTGAGTTTGCTTCCAGATTGTCTCACCACAAATGCCATTGGTATTTGCCCTACTTCTTCATGTGGGTACCTATTATTTGCAAACATAGAATGATAAGAAGCAAAGGACTCTCACCCTGCACAAGTATGATTACAGGGCACACTATTTTTACACATGAAGAAAATTGTATCAAAAGCTACCCGAAGTAGCTGTTTCCAATTTGCCCCTTCTATCTTTCACCATTAAATAACCAATGCCATGATCTAGCAGATCCAAGCATTGACCAACATCATGGAGTAAATCTAGCAGGTGATGAAGTGGTGCCAACCCCTGAAGCTAGCACCTCCAAGAGCTCCTTCCCAGCATAGCCGTCGGTCTCACCCTGAGAGCCCGAAATTAGCTCCCCAACGAACTCGCTACTCTGCTCTCGCTTCGCCTCCCCCTCCCTCTCCCCACCAGTCACCCTCCTACTAGAGCCTAGGGAAGGAGGACCGACGGTGGTGATCCTCCTCCTCCTTCGGTGAAAATTTGACTCTGGATTACTCCCTGCAGCTTGAAAGGTCTCACCGAGAAGAAGATCTTAAGCAAAAAATTTAAGACATCAAGTATCGCCTTGGCGAGGTCCAAAACGGAAATCATCGGAACGACGACTGCCTTAGCTTCAACTCTCAACCCTTCTTTTCCTAGGCCATTATGAGGGAATTGATTTTGAGTTGGTTCAGAATGCCTCAGATGGAGCCATACCATGGCTCTTCAGACCTCATCAATTACTTGGAGGGCTATAAGGCCCTCATGATACTCCAAGACATCTCGAATGCCCTTCTCTGCCTCACCTTCCTAACGACCCTCAAGAAGTTGGTGCGTGCATGATATTGGGGCCTCCAGTCGAAGTCCATCCATTCACTTGAATAGCTTGGAAGGCTATTCATTGCTCACTTCGGCAATAACTGAGCTTAATCAAAGAGCACCGATAGTCTCTTCTCAATCCAGCAAGGAAAGGATGAGTCGCTTGTTGAGAAAAATATTTTAAATTCGACCCACAAGGATTCCATAGCGAAATCTGCAGTAAGAAAAAGCCTAGGAAGGAAGCCCACATGAAGAACGACCCGTAGGTCGGGCCTGCAGTAGGCCACGGCCTAGGTGCGCGTATGGCCTAGGCTGGCACAAGCCAACGCACGAGCGCATGGCACAAGCACCCGCATGGCCCAGCGCACGAGCGTGCATGTAGCCCATGCGCATGTAGGAGGCCCAGTGTGAGCATGGCCCAACGCGCGGCCTTCGCTCCATTTCATGCGATCCATCATGGACCAGCACTTCATGCAGTCCACTATGGACCCTTAATAGGTCCACCACATTATCACATGGTTCATAGGATATTTTGATCTTTTTGGCTGGCGTGGTATGCACGGGTTGGCATGATTTACGTCGTAGGCGGTCTACACACAGCATAGAGCACGATTCGATGGCCTTGGTTACATGTGGCTAGAATCCGATGTTCAGGAAATTATTAGAGTTTTAATCGGAGTGCAGTCTCCCTAGGCTGGGTTTGAAGCCTTTAAAAGATCTTGTGAAGTTGTGGTAGATAAAGCTGAAGAAGGAGGCTTCGGGCAGACTACTAAGCAACGGACAGCGGTCACTTTAGAGGATCTCCTAGAGAGAGTTTTATGGGAAAGTGTTTCTTGTTGAGAGAAAAGTATTGGTATACCAGGGTTGAGGGTGTGATCTCTTCTTGTAAATTTTCTTTTCTCATAGTAAAGTCTTTGCATGTCCTGTCGAGGTAGACCTTGGTCTAGTTTACTGTCTACGTATTTGATTATCTTATTTTTATTTCTTCTTTCTTTCTGCCGTAATAAGTGATACCAAATTCTGTGCAATAAGTGGTATTAGGCTAGGTGATGCTAGGATGGTGTTGACCCCAATAATTGATATCAGAGCCAGATTAGTACTAGGAACGCGATTGGTATCAAAGAGCCAAGTGGTACTAGAGTGTAGGTTATGGCAATAGTGATTAAGATTGAAGAAGATAGAGAAGTCAAGTGCAATCAAGATGAAAATTAATTTGTTTGATAGAAAAGATTTCTCCTTATAGCACGTAAGGGTGAAGGACGTGCTCATCCAACAAGATTGATCGATGCTTTCATATACGAGGACATGCCGGCTACCATGGAGGTGAATGATTGATAGTAGTTCTAGATACAAGCAGTGAGTACGATCCATTTGTACGTAGCACATGATGTGGTGATTCATGTGCTCAATGAGACTTCTCCGATAGCGATGTAGTTGAAGCTCAAGGATATGTATATAGCAAAGTTACTTACTAATGCACTCTTCCTCTAGAAGTAGTTCTACCAGCTACGGATGATTGAGGGATAGAGCATGCAGGAGTATCTTAGCAACTTTCAAAAGATCTTCACTAATATTCTTAGCATCGATGAGAAAGTTGAGAAAATTAGGATGTTAGTCTTGCTTTCATCATTTTTTTCTTCTTTTGAGTCTTTGGTGACTGCTCTTCTGGTAGAAAAGAGCATCATCAAGATGGAGGTCACTTCTGCACTTTTTCATAACAAGGTTCTCAGGCAAAAGTATTGAGCCTCAAGTTCAGGTGGTAAGCCTTGATGGTGACTAGAGATAATGATGGTAGAAGACAAAGGGACAGCAGATTGCAAGATGGACGAGCTATATTTGTTTGCATCATGTATGTTGCAGAGAGGAGCTATTTGACTTTCTAGAGAGCAGTGATGATACTGCTCACCTATCGGATAGATCGAGCTATGAGATCAAGGACAGCAGGATGGTCAGCTTACAGAGTCATGATGGAATAGTGAAGAAGTTGGGTGAGATCCGATATATACCCACTTTAGAAAAAATCTAATTTTATTAAGTAAACTGGATTTAAGCAGCTACATGTAGAGAGTTAATGATGAAATCCTGAAGGTCATGCGTAGCAGTAAGATTGTGATAAAAAAAAGAAGGTATGGAGGATATTATCTCTTGGTAGGAAGCTCAGCATGATGTAGAGCTTCAAGAGTCAGTGGAAGCCTAGTGTGAGGCGGAGCTCTAGGAGCAAGTGGATCATGCATGAGATATGAGACTCCGAGGAACGATAGGTGATATCACAAGATAAAGTTTCTATTGCTGTAGGATACTATCCTGAACAGATCTCAAGTCAGACGGATTACAGCACACGATGGAGATAGGATCGAGCGGTTTGGCTCGACTTTCATATTTGTCCAACCATGATTTGACAAGTATATGTTCCAAGACATGGGGGCGAGATTTGTGAGATCATTCAGAAAGATCTCAGAGTTAGAAGGAGATCAAATATTGAGTTGAGGTAGAGATTGTTGCAAAAAATATCTCGAATTCGATCCATAAGGAGCCCACAGTGAAGTCCACAGCAAGAAAAAGCTCTAGAAGGAAGCCCACATGAAGAACGGACCGTAGAAGAAGTTGGGCCTGCAGCAAGCCATGGCATGCAGGCACGTTCATGGCCTAGGCTGGCACAAGCCAGCATGTAGGCACACGGCCCAGCGTGCAGCGTGCGTGTAGCCCGCATGCAAATAGGTGGCCAAGCATGGGCACGACCCCAGCTCTATTTCATGTGGTCCACCATGGATCAGCACTCCATGCGGTCCACTATGGATCTTTAATAGATCCACCATATTTTTACATGGTTCATAGGGTATTTTGGTCTTTTTGGCTAGCATGGCACATGCTGGTTGGCATGGTTTATATCATGGGCAATCTACAGGTGGTCTACATGCAGTATAGAGCGCCATCCGATAGCTTGGGTTACATGTGGCTAGGATTTGATATTCAGGGAGTTATTAGAGTTTTAACTGTATTGCAGTCTCTGACCTGGGCTAGGTTTGAGGTCTTTAAAAGGCCCAATAGAGCTGTGGTAGATAGAGCATGGTGAGCAATCAGCAGAAGACCAGTAGTAGAGGTGAGAGGTACCGATAGAGAGCTAAAGCAAGAGACTTCAGGCAGACTACTAGACAATAGACAATAATTGCTTCAGAAGATCTTCAAGAGAGAGTTTTGTAAGGAAGCATTTCTTACTGAGAAAAAGGGATTGGTGTACGAGAGTTGAGGGTATGATTTTTTCTTATAAATTCTCTTTTTTTATGGTGAAAACTTTGCATGCATTATAAAGGTAGATCTTGGTCTAGTCTATATATTTGATTATATCTTATTTTTATTTATTCTTTTTTTGCTATAATAAGTAGTATCGGATCCTATGCAATAGGTGGTATCAGAGCTAGTTGATGCTAGGATGGTGTTGACCCCAATATCCTGCACAATTATGTGGCGTGCTTCAATGTTGCCAGGCTTGAGATGCGTAACTTTGATGAGTCGGTGGTGATGTTGGTGCGCTCATCTTCTCTCTCAATAAAACATTTCTAAGGGATTACTCTGACCTACTTGTGTGAACTTGAAAGTATGCATAGACAGAAGAAGCTCAGATTGTGCAGAAGCATGCCAAAGAAAAAAGATCAAAAATAAGAAGCGAGGTTGGGAGGAGAGTCCTCCCGACCACCAAAGAGCTCTAGGCTGAGAAGTCCACTTCGATAATTCAACAACTACCCTTTCCTATCTGCTCTTTGGGCTCAGATCCTGATTAAAATTGAGGGCCAAAGATATCTTCATCAATCTCAATCGATAAAGGCCCCATCGTAACTCAATCATTAGCCTGTTGATAGTTGAGCTCATGTATGTAATTATATATAAATTATTTATTAATAAATATTATTTAATTTTTTCATCAAATTGTGTACATCGTCTTTTGAACTCTTGTATTGTAATGAAGTTCTTAAGACTATATTAATCGATAAAGGAGGATTTATCATTTAGTCCTTAAACGTGTTCGCGATCAAATGATGTGCTATTACTAGGACGATAGTTATATCAAGTATAGGTCATAGTGTGCCATATGAGTTAGTTGTTTTCTTAATCAAGGAATATGGAGACACTGGTATGGCATGTAAGTGAGATGTAGGAGTAAATCCGTACTAAACATGATCAACTCTAGAGCAGTCTGCTGTCAAGAGTTATTCTGAAGGAATATTGGTATAAATATCTCTCAGACCTGAGATCATCATGGTAAATTGCAAGCAACTCATTATGCTATGGTGCTGGACTATCTAAATTTTTAATTCAGTGATGAAAGATTTTTGGGCATAGTCAAGTATCTATGAAGTCGGTGTGTGAATCGAGATGAGATTGATCACTCTAAGTTATTGGAAAGAATGCCTCAATGTGTTTTAATTTAGCAAAATCTTGGTCAGGATAATTCTTATGAAAAGTCATAGGATTGATTAGGTTGAGATATAATTTGGATGCACTGACCAAGAGTTGACAATTTAAACTTGAAAGTCATCCTAAGCATCGAGGGTTAAAGGGATAAATTATATTGTAACCATGCATAGTCCAAGGATTCTTGAATGTTGCATCGCAATCATTCCGGACATCGGGTACTATTGCTAGATGGTTACTTTGATTGGTATAAAAATTTATTCCTATGCTACCTACTTAGATTTAAATCTATGGGGTCACACATATTAGAAGTTCCTGATCGATCATAATGGTTGATCAACGATTATGAATCATTGAAGGGTATAATTATCAATATGATTGATAATTAATCTTATGTAAAAGTTATAATAAAATAATTCATTAAAGGTTAGTGAATTATAGAATATTTGATTAGCAATTAAATTACTGGTTAGCTCAATTTGATTAAACAATAAGATTTGGATCAAGTCTAATTGAATTAGATTCAATTAAATTTGAACCATTTAGGTTATAAAATAATTTAATCGCTAAGGGTGTTTGATTCCTGATTTGATCAGGATTTAGGCTTAATTAATTTCTAATTAGATTAAAATTTAATTGAGATAATTTGGTACCTAATTAGATTAGATGATTAAGCTAACCAAATGAGATTTGGTTTGAGCTAAATTGGAAGAAAATTGAGTCCAAATTAAAGTGGACTCAATTCGTGCACCAAACACCCAAACCCTAGCCCATTCCTCATGCCAATGTAGACTTGACATGAGGCCTTGCATGTTTTTTAAAGCTTGGCCAACCAGCCCTCTCCCTCTTCTTGATAAGATCAAGTGGTTAGGATAAGTGTGGTTTAAATTTAACTTAAATTGAACTTGAATTTTGAATTCAGGATTTGATTGGTTTGAATTTGAATCAAATCAATCTTATCTTATCCTAACCACTTCTCTATGTCACCAATTTATATAAACCCCTTCATTTTGTGCGAGCAATTAGATTTTTTTTAAGTGATTGGCTGACCAAAAAGAGAGTGAAAAGGGAAGAGGGGCATGTGATCTTGTTGCCTATTGGCAGCAGGTAAACCTAGATCATCTAGGGTTTGTTCCAAGCATTTGTTGGGAGTGAGTTCTCTAAAAATCTATGATAAGTTTTTGGGAAGAGAGATTAAGATAGTAGAGTGTGTGCTCCTTATTCTTTTCTACCTCCTAAATCAGCCAATAAGAAGATCACTACACAAGCTTGCACTCCTGAGGAGATTGATCAGCACTAGGGCTTCATGTGGACATTCTATAGCGGCTAGACATACTGTGCAGCTACTACGAGGCTTGGAGAACCTCTAGACCATGTATTTCGATTACGGAGATCATCTACTGGCACTTAGGTATCAAGTTTTGAACTCTGTTATTCATAGATATGATCTATTGATACATTAATGAGATCAATGTGTGTAGATTTCTGTTTTTAGATTTTATATGCTGTATATATTATATCATAGATCCTAAGGTAGGTGATTTTAGATTAGATATAATGCATGTATAATAGATTAAATATTTAATCTTGGTTTCTTCCATTGAAAATTTTAAAATGCATGCATGAATCACCTACCGATTTTCCTACAGTGTTATCAAAGCCTAGGTTCGTTATGACATGTATATATGTGCACTTTGATCTGATTTCATGTTGTTTAGATTAGATCTAAATAATTTCTATGCTCAGATCTAATTTAGATCAGTGTTATTTATATTAGATTAGATGTTGTCTGAGTAGTAAATAATTGGATTGGATTGATTGCCATGGCCATTTGGTCATAAGAGAAAGTATGGTTTAAAGACTATCTCTTCCCATTCGATGGAAATCTCTTATGGTGTGTAGGGATGCCACTTGTAATTATAGCCCATGAAGATGAAAAGTAAAAGAAAAAACTTATGTTTTTGCAAAAATTTAAGATCTAAAAACCCTAAGATTATTGTCTGTGATATAATTGTATGAAAAGTAACAATATTTAATCTTAATGATTAAAATTATTTTAATCATGAAAAAAAAAATTTAGAATCATAAATATGGTTTAGATGAGATCTAAAATGATTTATAATTAAATTTTCTCATGTTTCATGCAAAATTTTTTGTTCTAAAACTCTATAATATTTGTTGGTATGTTTGTAGGGGTTGACTCGTTTCTATTCGAGTCAACTCCTTCCCCTGGCGAGTCGACTCCTTTCTGTTGGGATCAACTCATTTTATGCGGGCTATTTTTTGTGCTCTCTGTTTTGTCACAGGGTGTCAACCCATTTCTAGTATAAGTTGACCTACTGTGATGAGTTGACTTCTTCTAAGGAGGATCGACTCCATTTTTTTGAACAAAAAATTAAATATATGTTTTATGCAATAAATAAAATTATTTTATTTATACACTTAATTGAGAATTAAGAGTTGAATCTTTAGATCTAGAATTATTAATTTAAGATCTAATGAAATTGCATAAAACATTGGGTATATAGGTTAGCTCAAATCAGATCTTTTAACTACGTTAGACCTAGGAGTAGAAATCATATAAATAATGGACTAAGCCAAGCAATTGATCAAATCTAATTAATAGTTAATTTAGATTAAGTCAATTCTTATCTTGATCAATTCTCAATAGTTATAGTTGATCAAGTCCATTATTTTGTTCTACCGAATGGACCTAATTATGGCTCAATGGCCGAGTCTAAGTCATTAGGCTGATTAAATCGAAACTAATTAATTAGTTGGTATCTAAAATAAGTTTGATAGTCTTGACCAGTGGTCATTAATTGAGAGTTACTCACCTAGATTGAGTCTATGGTGAGTTAATGGTATATCTCTCCCACCGATCTCATTTATCTGACCGACTTAGTGAATGAAGTTTTAGTTGGATCGCTAAGTGATTCGAGTTGACGGATGTCATTAAGATTGATCAGTATGACTGATTTAGGTGTCTCTGAACCAGCTTGGTCATTAGTTCTCTTTATGACTTGGTCATGAAGTCAGTGGAAGGATTGTTGATTGCTGGTTAATCATTTCTCTTCCTCTCTAAATTTTTAATTAAACCCTCTAAATTATTAGGTCTATAAAATAAAAATTTTATGGAGATAACAAATTTCATAGTCTCCCATTCAGTTGGGTGATAATGGATATATTATGATAACCATTGGAGGCCCAAAGGTCTAGTGCTTATCTGCTATCAGAATTATTATTTATAATATGATAACTCGATCATGTCTCTCTAATGGGTGGTCAGATTGGTCGATCAAAGTCAGGCCTAATCATTCATTGGTTAGATACATTGAGTATGGTTATGTTAATGGTTGGATCTAACTAGACCTTTTAGTAGAGGTCAAAGCCTACTAAAAAGGAATTTAGGATAAAATTATTTACTAAAAGTTGTTTAAAGAAATAATTGGTTACGAACCTACCCGTAGATGCATATAGGTTGGCCGACTAAAGTCAAGCTCGTGTGCAGTTTGTGTAGATTTTAGTATCCACTAAGGAATTAAGATAATTTCTCGAATTGGAGGCAGAGGCTACTAATTCGTATAAAATAATAGAAGAAACTTTAGACTAAATTTCATATCTTTAGGCTTAATCAATTCATATACTAATTAGGCTTTTGGTTTTTTTTTTATGTAGTTATGGCCACCATCTTGTCACTTCGATCACTATTGGATAGTGATAAATTGATGTGGCCTAATTTCGATAGCTGGTATAAAAAATTGAAGATAGTCTTGGAGCACGAGTAGATCTTGTACATCCTTACAAATCCGGCACCGAAAGAGCCTACTCTAAATGCTCATGGCACAATCTGAGATACTTACTAGAAGTGTCTCAACGATTGAACTATGGTGCATTGCATAATGCAAGCAGCTGTGAACGACGAGTTCAGCCGCAAGTTCGAGGATGCTCAGCTGGAGGAGATGTTACAAGTATTGAACGAATCCTTCAGCACTCTCGATGACATTGAGCAGTACAAAACATCTTGTGCCATTTTCAATGCTCAGATGAGGGAGGAATCATCGGTCACCAATCATGTATTGTATATGATCGAACAGATCGAGCACCTGAGTATGCTTGACTTTTTCTTGCACAAGAAGTTAGGAAAGGATGCAATTCTAAACTCCTTATCAATGTCCTACCTTCCCTTCCTTAGTCATTATAGAATGACTAAGCCTGCAATCAACTACCATGATTTGTTGGGATTGCTACAGACCTTTGAGAAGGATCACCAGCTCAATAAAAAGTCAGTGAATGTAATGGGAGAGTCATCTTCGGGGGGTCATCATCCTTTTAAGAAATGGAAGAAGAAAAATAAGGAGAATAAAAAGATCCAGTGTGCTGGAGCTTTTGAGCCCGATCAGACTAAGAAGTCAAAGTCCGACCAAAGTCAAACAAAGTACTTCTACTATAAGAAGCGAGATCATTGAAAGAGGAACTATCCTCTGTATATTGCTTCTGTTGACCCAAACAGGCCGAATAAGAAGAAGAAGCAAGTAGTTGTTGATCAAAATAATTATATAATAACATCTTGTAACTTCTCTATTTATGATACAATGACCTAGGTATTAGATACTAGTAGTTCTATTAATATTTGTAATTTATTGCAGGAACTTCAGGTCAGTAAGAGATTTAGAGATAACAAAAGATTCCAGAATATTAGAGATAGAAGATTAGTTTCAGTTCTAGCTTTAGAAATTATTAAGCTTATATTTAATTCTCATATCATTATTTTTAGTAATCATCACTTTTGTCCTAATCTTATTAAATATAATTTTTGTAAGCCTTTTGGCCAAGAATAGTTATGAAATTTCAATAAAGAAAAATTCTTGTGATATTATTTTGAATGGTGTTAATGTGATGAATGGACAATTAAACAATAGCATTTATGTTGTATCATGATCTAGTATAATGTATACATCAAATAAATATCTTAGGATGGATGATGTGTCAAATGCCTACCTTTGGCATTATAAGCTAGGTCATATTAACAAAAATAGGATGAACAAGTTGACTCAAGAGGAAAATCTTAAAGTGAATAATTATGAATCATTACCTACCTATGAGTCTTGTCTACTTAGAAAGATGAACAAGTCATCTTTTACTGAAAAGGATGAACGAGCCAGCGAAGTTCTAAGTCTCGTACATATTGATATATGTGAATCCATGAATACAAGTGTCAGAGGTGGGTATTACTACTTTATTACGTTCACTGACGATCTATCTAGGTATAGATACGTCTACTTGATGAAACACAAGATTGAATCATTTGAAATGTTCAAACAGTTCCGTAATGAGATAGAGAAATAAACTAGGAAGAGTATTAAAAGTCTTCAATTTGACCAAAGGGGTGAATACCTCTCTAGTAAGTTTTTGACATATTTAAAAGAGAATGGAATTCTCTCACAATGGATCCATTTTGAAATACCATAATATAATGGTGTGTCTAAAAGGAGGAATTGAACTCTATTGGACATGGTTCAATTCATAATGGGCTTTGCTAGTCTGTCGATTTTTTTTGGAGATATGCACTCGAGTCGACTTATTATATACTTAATAGGATTCCAAATGAGTCTGTAAATAATGCACCATATGAGATATAGATAAGGCATAAGCCAGTACTCTCACACCTTAGAATTTAGGGATGTTTGGCTTATGTCAAACATTTAATAATGGACAAACTCAGACCTAGGCCTGACAAATATCTTTTCATTAGATATCCAAAAGAAACTAAGAGGTATTATTTCTATCTTGTTGATGAATAAAAGATATTCGTTAGCCTTAAGACAATCTTTTTAGAAAAAAAATTTCTTGGAGAAAGAATAAATACCTCTAAGTTTGAACTTGAGGAAGTTTAACAGGTAGAAAAATCAACAAAAATTATTGATTCTACTGAACTTGAACTGAATTTGATTAGATCAAATCCGAGTTCACTGTAGAGCCATCCTTAAGACGATTTGGTAGAATATCGCATTAGTCAGATAGATACCATGATTTCTTAATCCAAGATGGAGATCCTATTGAGCTCGACGAGAACAATAAGGATCCGATCATCTATATAGATGCAATATAGAAATCTGACGCTGAGAAATGGCTAGAAGCCATAAAGTCCAAAATGAAGTTCATGAAGGTCAACGATGTATGGATACTCGTTGATCCATCTAAAAGGATAAAATCTATAGGGTGTAAATAGATCTTTAAAATAAAAAGAGGTGCAGACAAAAAGATGAAGATCTATAAAATCCATCTGATTGTTAAGGAATATCGTCAACATTATAGTATAAATTATGATGAAACATTTTCTTCTATGACAATATTCAAGTCCATTTGGATCATGCTTGTGATAGCAGTACATCTGGACCATAAAATTTGGTAAATGAATATAAAGATAGCTTTTCTAAATGAAGAGCTGGATGAAGAGGTATATATGATATAGCCTGAAGGATCCACATCCATAGATGAGTCTAAGGTATGCAAATTTCAAAGAATATTCATTTATGAATTGAAGCAGGCATCTCAGAGTTGGAACATGTATTTTGATAAGACGATCAGAACATATGGCTTCATTAAAAATAAAGAAGAATCCTGCATATACAAGTGGATTAATGGCTATGCAATTATATTTTTTATTTTGTATATGAATGATATTCTCTTAATTAAAAATGATATTCCTGCAATACAAGGAATAAAGATTTGGCTATCATCTCAGTTCTCCATGAAGCACTTGGATGAAGAATCCTACATCCTAGGGATGAAGATCTATAGAGATAGATCTAAGAGGTTGCTTGGATTATCCTAGTCTATATATATGGATACTATACTAAAATGGTTTAGCATGAAGAATTTTAAGAAAGGCTATTTACTGATAGGCCATATAATTTCTCTTTCGAAGAGGAATTGTCCAACAATACCTCAAAAGAGAGGACGTATGAGTAGGATTTTATATCCCTCGATAGTGGAATCTATAATATATGTCATGACATGTACGAGATTGGATGTGACATACTCATTAGGGGTAGTAAGCAGATATCAGTCTGATCTAGGAGAGAACTACTGGAAGGTTATGAAAATCAACCTTAAATATTTGAAAAATACTAAGAACTAATGGCTCGTTTATGGAGAATCAGATTTAAAACTTATGAAATTTATAGACTCTAGTTTTTAGTTAGATCATGACGATAGCAAGAGCATGTTGGGATATATTTTTATCTTGAATAGTGGGATGATCTGCTGAAAAAGTTTCAGATAGTATACCATGGCCGTCTCAATTTGTGATGCAAAATATATCGCAGCATCTGATGTTATGAAGGAAGCTATATGGTTGCAGAAGTTCATCAATGAGCTCGAAATGGCATCCTCCATTGATGGCCCTATCTTATTGTACTGTGATAGCACTGGAGCCATTGCTCAAGTGAAGAAATCGAAGTTCTATTAATGCACCAGGCATATTCTACATCGCTACCATCTAGTCCAAAAGATCGTGGATCGAAGTGATATCGAGCTTCAGAAGATCGATAAAAAGTAGAACCTGATCGACTCATTTACTAAAGCCCTCGGAGTTAAGGAGTTCAATGATCACAAGTCAAAGATGGGTATATGATACTGTACCGATTAGCTTTAATTCAAGTAGGAGTTGTTGAAAATTATGTTCCAAAGCTAATTAATCATCAGTCTGTTGATAGTTGAACTCATGAATATAATTATATATGAATTATTTATTAATAAATATTATTAATTTTTTCATCATATTGTGTACATATTCTTTTGAACTCTGATATTGTAATGAAGTTCTTAGGACTAATTTAGTCGATAAACAAGAATTTATCTTTTAGTCCTTAAACATGTTTGCGATCAAATGATATGCTATTATTAGGATGATAGCTGTATCAATTATCGATTATTATGTGCCATATGGATTGATTGTCCTCTTAACTAAGGAGTTTGGAAACATTGATATGGCATGTAGATAAGATATAAGAGTACATCTGCACTGAACGTAATCAAGTCTGAAGTGCTCTACTATCAAAAGTTATTATGAAGGGATATGGGTATAAGTATTCCTCAGATCTGAGATCACTATGATAACTTGCAAGCAACTCATTATACTTTGGTGCCAGACTATTTGAATTTTTAATTTAATGATAGAAGATTTTTAGGCACCTCAAGTGCTTGTGAAGTTGATGCATGAGTCGAGATGGAATTGACCACTCTAAGTTGTATGAAAGAATACCTCAATGTATTTCAATTTAGCAAAATCTTGACTAGGATAGTCCTTATGAGGAGTCATAGGATTGATTAGGTTGAAACACAATTTGGATGCACTGACCAAGAGTTGACTACTTAAACTCTAAAATTATTTGGAGCATCAAGGGTCAAAAGGATAAATTATATGGTAACCATAGTCCAAAGGTTCTTGAATGTTACATCACAATCATTCGGCTTATTCGGACGTTGGATACCATTGCTAGATGGTTACTTTGATTGGTATAAAAATTTATTCTTATACTATCGGCTTAGATTCAAACCTATGGGATCATACATATTAGAAGTTCCTGATTGATCATAATGGTTGATCAACGATTATGAATCGTTGAAGGATATAATTATCAATATGATTGATAATTAATTTTATGCAAAAGTTGCAATGAAATAATTCGCTAAGGATTAGTAAATTATAGGAGGTTTGAGTAGTAATTAGACTGTTAATTAGCTTAATTCGAATAAGCAATAATATTTGGATCAAGTCTAATTGAATTAGATTCAATTAGGTTTGAACCGATTAGGTTATAAGATAATTTAATTGCTAAGGATATTTGATTCTTGATTTGATCAGGATTTGGACTTAATTAATTTTTATTTAGATTAAAATTTTATTGAGTTAATTTGGTATCTAATTAGATTAGGTAATTAAGCTAACCAAATGAGATTTGGTTTGAACTAAATCAGAAGAAAATTGAGTCCAAGTTGAAGTGGACTCAATCCATGCACCAAACACCCAAACCCTAGCCCATTCCTCACGCCAGAATTGGCGTGAGGCCTTGCATGTTTTTTAAGCAGCCTTCTCCCTCTTCTTGATAAGATCAAGTGGTTAGGATAAGTGTGGTTTAAATTTAACTTAAATTGAACTTGAATTTTGAATTCAGGATTTGATTGGTTTGAATTTGATTCAAATCAATCTTATCTTATCCTAACCACTTCTCTATGTTGCCAATTTGTATAAACCCCTTCATTTTGTGCAAGCCATCAAATATTTTTTAAGTGATTGGCCGGCCAAAAAGAGAGTGAAAAAGGGGAGAGGGGCATGTGATCTTGTTGCCTATTGGCAAAGGGTAAACCTAGATCATCTAGGGTTTCTTCTAGGCATGTGTTGGGAGATTAAGAGAGTAGAGTGTCTACTCCTAATTCTTTTCCATCTCCTAAATCATTCAATAAGAAGATCTTTGTGCAAGCTAGCACTCTCGAGGAGATTGATCAGCACCAGGGCTTCATGTGGACATTCTTTAGAGGTCGGACGTACTGTGCTACTACTACGAGGCTTGAAGAACCTATAGACCACGTATTTAGATTACGGAGATCGTCTACCCATACTCAGGTATCGAGTTTTGAACTCTGATTATTTATAGATATGATCTATTGATACATTGATGAGATCAATGTGTGCAGATTTCTGTTTTCAGATTTTACATGCTGTATATATTATGTCATAGATCCTAGGGTAGGTGATTTAAATCAGATCTAATGCATGCATAATAGATTAAATATATAATATTTATTTTTTCTGCTAAAAAAATAAAATTGCATGCATGAATTGCCTGCCGATTTTCCTACACTCCTGACCACTGAAGAGCTTTAGGTTGAGGAGTTCACCTTGGCAGTTCAGCAACTAACTCTCCTATCTGCACCTCGGGCTCAGATCCTGATGAAAATTGAGAACCAAAGATATCTGCATTGGCCTTAACCGATAAAAACCCCATCGACATGGAGCAAGGGGAAGTACTGTCATTTTCATCATGACCATGATCACGATACTGAGGAATCCTCTTGCTCAAGGATAAGATTAAAGCCCTAATCTAAAGAGGCAACTTCGACAAGTATGTTCGGGTGTAATAAGGCTAAGCACCTAAAGAGCCATCTTGGCACCAGTCTAATGAGTAAAACAACAACAACCGACTCACAGCTAGTGTCGTTAATATGATCTTTGGCTTTGCAAACAATAGGAGAGTAGATGTCTTAGCTAAGAATGTATTACTAGTAAGTTGAATGCCCATTGATTACATTCAATAAAAAGTTGAATGTCCACTCGATTAAAGCTAGTAGTATCCGATTACAAATGAAATCAACGTAAACAACTGAAGATATTACAAGAATATCCTTGAGACGACTAAGCCAAGCTTGGATCCTCAGGGAGGATGATTGGATTCGAGATATTTGGTCCTCAGTCTGGATCCTAATAACTATGTTAAAAAGCACCAATCTCATGGAGATATCTCGACTGCAGGTAAGACCTCCAAATTAGTGATAAGTAAAGTACCAATTGCAAGAAGATATCCTGATCCAAGTTATTACCTCTATAAAAAGCCTCATTAGGATCTTCTTAAGCCCCATTGAAGGTCGGATGAAGACAACGATAATGACTTGGCAACAATATTGCTATGGATTGATTTCATATCGATTTTGGATGAATCCTCATCAGAATCTTTTCAAGACCAATTGAAGGTTGGATGAAGATGACAACAATAACTTGGCAAAAATATTACCATGGATCAACTTTGGACAAATCCTCATCAGGATCTTCCTGAGCTGTGTTGAAGGTCGGGTGAAGATGATGACAATGATTTGATAAAAATATTATCATAGATCGACTTCGTATTGACTTCGAATGAATCCCCATTAGGATCTTACGGAGCTCCATTGAAGGTTGGATAAAGACGATGACAACCACTTGGCGAAAGTTTATTGCCAAGGACCAACTTTGGATATTGTGACTTCAAACTGACTTTGGATATCATGACTTTAGACCAACTTTGGATCTTGCGACTTTGAACTAACTTTGTATATTGTGACCTAGACCAACTTCAGATATTGTGACTTCAGTCCGATGTTGGGTAATATGACTTCGGACTTGAATTTGAGCCAAAGACTTCTATCTCATGACCAATTCAGACAACCAACCAAGTCGCCAAAACTTTGGCTAAGCTAATGGCTGACCATGCTAGTAGGATTAGTAGCTTCCTCAGAAAGACCCCCAGTAGCATCCTTGGTGATAGGTGTGACAATGGGCTTGGGAGCTAGGGCAGGCTCATCCTAGGTTGGGGTAGGATCGTCCTCATTGTTGCTGACTTCAAGTTGGAGGCCACTTAGATCTAACTTGGGAAGCATCTGAGCTAGATGCCTTTTGGAGTTCTCAAAGCCATACCTGTAGGCCACCAAGGAGCCCTCTACAACCTCATTCTCAAACTCTTCCAAAGCCTTGAACTCTTCGACAACCTTGAGCTTGGCTTCAGCAATAGCCTTTCCCTTCTCCTCACTGGCTGGGGCCTCGATGGACTGCACCTTGTCTTCAGCAGCCTTGACCACTACCTCACCGAGCTCCACAGCCTCCTTAAGCTCAGCCAGCTTTTGATGGAGCACCCTAGCAGCTCCGCATTCGATGGCCATGAGGCCCTCTAAGGCCTCAACCTTCTCTCGAGTCACCACGAGCTTAAACCTAGCTCAAGAAGATTCTTCTTCGGTTGCCTGCCTTGCCTCCTCAGTAGCCTTCACCCAAGCCTCGAAAGTCCAAAGCTTCTCCTCGAGCAAGAGTTTTACTCGGTTAAACCCAGCCAAGTGCTCGTTAAGGATAGTGGTATTGTGCGCCAACTACATAGAGAACAAGTTAGTGACCATAGATAAAACTAAAATGAACACAAATAACAAAGAGACTTACCACGAGGAGAATGGCGTATGAGCTACCTAGGACCTCGTCTAAGGGATGGGCCTTCTCCAACCAGTCAACCGGTAGTGGCGTCATCTTCACTAACTTCCAGGCGAGTTGGTGGTTTCAAAGTGTGGAGTCATCCCTTTGCACTCTCCTTATCAAGGAAATGAACCCCCTCCTCACTCCTGAATAAGAAGGGGTCCGCCTCAGATGATCTGCTTAGTGCCACAAGAGACAGGGGCAATGAGGCCGGACAAGGTGGGGATGGTGTCTGGCTGGCTAGTAGAGATGGTGCTCGGGCCAACTCTGAAGTCATCGGTTGAGCATATTGCAGTGGCACGACCGCCATAGGCTTGTCATCAATCTCCATCATGTCGGTGCTCAATGTCCTCGTGGATAGCATCGGGGCTAGAGCAAGGGTGAGAGTCCTCGATTGGGACTTCTTCGACTTCATTGATGAGGACTACCCACTCGAAGAGTCTGACTTCCTTTTTAAAGCTAACTTGATGGACTCTAGACTCAGCCTTATTACTGCAAAATCAAAGAAAATAGTCAATATAAACTCCAATAAATGACAAGAAAAATTTTCTATGGTTGAAAAGATGCTGACCGTATCTCAAGGCAATATCGGACTAATATTGATATTGTAGAGGTTCTGCTCGGTCAATAGCTCTTTTAGCTCAGACACTTTAATGTCAAGCAAAAATCTTCCTTTTTCTTAAGAAGAACAGACTTGCCTTTGTTCAGGGACAGATGGAGATCACCCTAGACATAGCTAAACCCCTAAGGCAGATCCAAGGGCACAAAAAAGAAATAGATTTTCAGCCATAGATTGAAGAGGATGGTCTAATAATGAACTTACATCCCGTTTGGGAGAAGTACCATCAACCTTTTTTATGGGAGTATCTCTTTAGAGCGAATAATGCTCTGAAGAGTGAGCACCCAGGCATAAGATGAAGCTAGTTACAAAGAATAATAAAAATGACGACCACCTAAGTCAAGTTCAAGGTGATCTAGGTTGGAAAAATTCTATAGAAGTTAAGGATGCTGTTGATAAAGGGGTGGAGAGGAAACTGAAAACCAGCCCAGACGGACTCCTCATATAAAGCGATTTGTCCCATCATGACCATCTCGACTAGGAATTTCTAGTTAAAAGGCTAAAGAGATGGAAAATTGAATAGAATCTTCCAAGACTATCCTCGGTAATGCTCGACTCTTTGTTACTTGGGCTTCAGAAACCTTCGGACCCACATACAGGGCTGCCCATGCTTCAGGGTTCAGAGGCTTGGGCCTCGAATGAAGATTCAACCTCGATAGGGGATCGAGGAGTATCCTTGGACCCAGTCCTAGTAGGCAGTAACCAAGAACCTCGGCCACTATATAGGTTTTTGCCCCTTACCTCACCACCATCAGAAAATATGGGAAAGTGAAGAAGCTACTGATACAATTGAAGAAACAAAGGGAAGAAGGAAAGGATACAAAAAAAGCTAAAAGGACAAATAAAGACAAAGAAAGGGTGAACCAACCTAGAAAATAGGTAGAAAATAAGAAAAACTAGGAAGGAATGGAGGACCAACCGAAAAAAATGCAACCTTGAGGACTTGAAGATCACTGGTGCTGAAGAAGACAATTGGACGACTTCACTCTAATCACTATAATGGCAGGGAAGTAGTTGGTGTAGGAAGTAGAGGTTTGGCAGAGCAAAGTAAAGAGAAAGTGATGGAGTAAAAGACTTATTTATACTCTCACCAACGGCTAAGATTCAAATCCCTTACCATCAGATTTTGCTATGTGGCTTGCATCAAGGCTACCAAACCACATGACTCTTCGTCACACCTCAGATTGAGTTATATAGGTCGATCTACAAGGCACAGTGTAGGGCCTACCAATGTCCGAGATGTGGAAAACCCTGATGGGCTTGTGAATAATCTCTGAATTTCTTTTTTAAATCATTACACTACAGCACCTCGAACCGCCCATCCCTAATAAATGTGGTCAAGTTTGCAAAGCGACACATTAATAAAGCCTTCAGATTTTTTCCATTGAATGTTGTGAAGTAAATGCTCCAAAAAAGGTCGGATCAACAACTGAAGACTAGCTTGAGATTGACTACTTTCTTCATCTGAAGCAATAAAACCACTTTGGACTTAGAAGCAAGGGGCAAGTATTATGGAGGTTATCCATCATTCGGCCCAATCTTTTTCTTCTTGGATTACGATCGAGCACTCGCCGACCACTCATCAAGACTAGAACACTAGGGAGATCCAAAAGACAAAGATAGAACAACTTTATATCATCAGCTTCTATTCGATCCTTGACTTGGACGTTTACCAACCCCAGTGTTGGGATCTTACCAACAATAGAAAATGAGGTTGAATGACCAATATGGGCTCTGATGCATCTAAGATGGATCGATCTTGTACCGACCTCAGACCACTGACCTATTTAGCTACATAAGCGATCTATAAGTATCCTCCAACAACTTCCAGAACGTGGGCAAAATTGATAACTAACATTTATGTCTAACAACTTTGATTCGTAGGTTAGAAGATGGATTTTCTATCCTAACAACCTGTTAGATCAGGCCTAACAGCTTAGATGACTGTTGGGGATAAACCTCGCTCCCATCGAAGTTCAGTCTGATGCTTAGCCTAATGCAACTGATAATCATGGAAGAGCTTCGATCGAAAATTCTTCCTCCAGTGGTCGGACCCCAGTCGAATTCCTCCAGTAGTCGAACCCCCATCGAACTCCTCCAGTGGTCGAACTCCAGCCGAACTCCTCTAGCGGCTGAACTCCTCCAGAAGCTGAACTCCTTCCGGACTTCTCCTTCAGTTGGATACCTCTAGGAGCCAAACTTCTTTCGAACTTCTTCTTCAGTCGGATACCTTCAGGAGCCAAACTCCTTTCGTACTTCTCCTTCAATCGGATTTCTTCAGTGGATTACTTTTAGATTTTAGCTAGCATTCCTCTCGGATGATCTTCTATAGTTGTATTTTCTTTAGAAGTCTAAACTTCTTTGAAATTAATATATGTCAAGGTTCTTCACCAACCAATGTCTGCTTCCTCTAAACTTCGACTATTAAATCTCGACGAACGGGCACATCAGTTAAATGACATTTCTTTCTCCATAGCAAATCTCATGCAGCCCCGAGCGGCCCACTACCAGATGGTTATGACTGTCATTATTAGTCTGCTATAGGCGATACCTCTTCTTCTCCATACTAAATCCCATGCGGCTCCGAGCGGTCCACTACCAGACGGTATGGTTGTTACCATTAGTCCACTTTAGACTCCATCCATAAAAAAAAATCCTCCAGATATGTTTTCTCGAAACTCTCTTATTCTTTCCAAAACTCTACCAAATTTTTTTCTGAGCACTCCATTCCTGTTGGTCAGAAGAGCTGACTTGATCATCGAAGGATCCTATTGAAGCCACCACCACCGACTCCGAACGAAACTTTATTTTGTAGGTCATCGATGGCGACCTCTTCCTCAGCTTTAGCTTGATCCGATGTCGACCAGATTCTACACCAACAGGATTGACGCTAGAGAAAGGGCCCTCTATTTTTGAGGTACCCTTATTCTTAAAGGAGTGCTCAGCCGATCCTGTAGATTTTTTTCTCAAAGGTTTATCTCCATCCTCTCCCTCAATCCCAAGAAATACCTTCAAAGAAGATGACTATCCGAAGATCTACCACTTCTGTCGCTAGATCCAAGCTAGACCCATCCTCTCCGACTCCAGCACCGACGTTTCAACCTCCTCCTCTATCGGTAGCCATGGTAGATCCAGAGCAGTTTAACCTACTGATGCAGTGGATTCAGGGCCTCATCGAGATGGTGCAGGCCATGCGGTAGCCTCCGACGGTGATTCCACTAGAAAATCCATCATCAAAATATCAGAAATCGATCTCAAGGAAGAGCACTTGGGCTAGCATACCCATCGCTCCTGAAAAAAAAATAGAGAGTAGAGGATCCTTAATTGGATTATGATTCTTCTCTAAAAGAGATCTTCTTCATCTACGACCAAAATCCTTCCAAGATCTGCGATCGAAATGACATCCTCAATTAGAAACTACGAAACATGGACCGATGGATTGAAAAACTCCATCACGTCATCTCGACTCGCCATGACGATGTCTGCACTGATCTTCCTTTCTCTCTCCAAATTATGTAAGAATCCATTCTGCCGAACTTCAAGCTCCCCCAATTTGAAAGCTACGACGAAACCCCTAATTTGATCGATCATCTAGAGACCTTTCGAATCATGATGCTGCTCCATGATGCACTAGACGCCATCTTATATCGAGATTTTCCGTCTACCTTAAAAGGAGCAGTAAGAAATTGTATTCGATGTTGAAGCCAGGTACGATTTTTTTTTTTGCAGCTCACTTCATCAGTAGTCATCATCCACATCGAGGTTCGAATTCTCTGATGAATATCAAGCAGAAGGAGGGAGATTCGATCCGGACTTATATTACCTGATTTAATACTGCTGTATTGAAGGTCCAAAATCTGGACCAATCTGTTGCAATGGCCACATTCAAGGATGACCTTCAGAAGAATAATTTGTTATTCTTTCTAGAGAAGAAGTACCCTAAAAATTTTACCGATCTGCTAGCTCGAGCTGAAGCATATGTCCGAGCAGAAGAAGCCTTCAGGTTGAAGGATGAAGAAGCCATAGGAGAGTGATGGATGGGTGAGTCCAATAGACCCACCACTGATAGAGGGTTGAATGAAGTTCGACCGCACTCACTGACACCTCCCGAGCGCAAGTGAGCCCGAACTCCTCGAGCTTGTCATTAAAAAAGCTCCGACAAAAGGATATGAAAAAGTTCTCGCCTCAGAAGAAGAATTACGATCTCCTCCAAATAAGCACAATCAAAGCAAGTACTATTTGTATCATCATGATCACAGTCATGATACTGAAGAATGCATTCAGCTCTAAGATAAGATCGAGGAGCTCATCAGGAGAGACCGACTGGATCAATTCCTCAGATGTCGGGTTGAAGCAAGTGAAAGTCGGTCGAGGGCACTATCGCATCCAGAATAACTAAGGAGGGAGGAACAACAAGGAGATCGACCGCTTCTCAACATTATCAATACTATCTCTGGGGAACTTAGTGCTTCGACGAGCTGCCATCTCTTGACCTTAGAGCCAGGGGAAGCTTGCCCCAAATTGAAAAGACCCGTATAAAATAGAGGAGGTCGTTCGGTCCAAAGCTTATCGTCTGAAGGAGCTTGGAGGAACAACGCTCCCATGACCTTGGAATTCAGAAAATCTGAGAATATGCTACCAGTAATTTTTTTCTAATAAAACTTCTTCATTTTAATATTATTATTTTTTGATGCAAAAACTATGTGATGACAGAAAAGAAACAATCGAAAGTGGTCATATTAGAAACAGAAGGAGAACCTCATCCTAACATGAGCAAGTCGAAGACCTTCAGTTATTTAAGAAAGGAGGAGGGGAGAGACCCATTTAATGGTCCATCTGTGCTCCTATTTTCATGTTAGGAACAGAAGGAGAACCTCATCCTCATATGAGCAAAGTCGAATGCCTTGTTCATTTTAGACGAGATGAGGGAAGAAGCCTTGACAATGGCCCTTATGTGCCCCTACAGTCCATTAGGAACAGAAGGAGAACCTCGTCCTAACATGAGCAAAGTCGAAGGCCTCGTTCATTTTAGACGAGATGAGGAGAGAGACCTTGACAATGGCTCTTATGTGCTCCTATAGTCCCATTAGGAATAGGAGGAGAACCTCGTCCTAACGTGAGCAAAGTCGAAGGCCTCGTTCATTTTAGATGAGGTGAGAAGAGAGGCCCCGCCTCGACTGGAGATAAGATCTTCTCCGAGTTTCAACTTTAACATCAATGTCAACAAGAGATAAGATCTTCTTCAACCTCGACTGAAAATAAGATCTCCCCCGAGCTTCAACATCAACTCCAACATCAATAGGAGATAAGATCTTCTTCAACCTCAACTGGAGATAAGATCTCCTTCGAGCTTCAACGTCAACGTCAACAGGAGATAAGATCTCCTTCAATCTCGATTGGAGATAAGATCTCCTCCGAGCTTCAACATCAACGTTAACAGAAAATAAGATCTTCTTCAACCTCAGTTGGAGATAAGATCTCTCCCGAGCTTCAACTTCAACGTCAATAGGAGATAAGATCTTCTTCAACCTTGGCTGGAGATAAGATCTCCCCCGAGCTTCAACGTCAACCTCAATAGGAGATAAGCTCTTCTTTCAATCTTGGTTGGAGATAAGATCTTCCTCCGAGCTTAAACTTCAACGCCAAATGTCAATAGGAGATAAGATCTTCTTCAACCTCGGCTGGAGATAAGACTTTCCTTGAACTTCAACGTTAACCTCAACAGGAGATAAGATCTCCTTTAACCTCGACTGGATATAAGATCTCTTCCGAGCTTCAACATCAACCTCAATAGGAGATATGATCTTCTTCAACCTTGGTTGGAGATAAAATTTCTCCGAGCTTCAACTTTAACGTCAATAGAAGATAAGATCTCCTTCAACCTCGATTGGAGATAAGATCTCCTCCGAGCTTTAATGTCAACCTCAATAGGAGATAAGATCTTCTTCAACCTTGGCTAGAGATAAGATCTCTCTCGAGCTTCAACGTCAATGTTAACGTCAACAGGAGATAAGATCTCCTTCAACCTCGACTGGAGATAAGATTTCTTTCGAGCTTCAATTTCAACATCAATAGGAGATAAGATCTCCTTTAACCTTAGCTGCAGATAAGATCTCTTCCGAGTTTCAACGTCAATCTCAATAGGAGATAAGATCTCCTTCAAACTCGACTGGAGATAAGATCTCTTTCAAGCTTCAACGTCAATGTCAATAGGAGATAAGATCTTCTTCAACTTCGGCTGGAGATAAGATCTCCTTCGAGCTTCAACTTCAATGTCAATAGGAGATAAGATCTCCTTCAACTTCAACTGGAGATAGGATCTCTTCCGAGCTTCAACATCACCTCAATAGGAGATAAGATCTCCTTCAACCTCGGCTGGAGATAAGATCTCTTCCAAGCTTCTACATCAACAGAAGATAAGATCTTCTTCAACCTCGGCTGAAGATAAGATCTTTCTCGAGCTTCAACGTCAACTTCAACAGGAGATAAGATCTCCTTCAACCTTGGCGGAGATAAGATTCTCACGGAACTTCAATAGATGAGATCTCCTCCGAGCTTCAACTTCAAGGTCAACGTTAACAGGAGATAAGATCTTCTTCAACCTTGGCTGGAGAGAAGATCTTCTCCGAGCTTCAACTTCAACGTCAATAGGAGATAAGATTTTTTTTAACCTCGACTGGAGATAAAATTTTCTCTGAGCTTCGACATCAACGTCAACAAGAGATAAGATCTCCTTCAATCTTGACTGGAGATAAGATCTCCCCTGAGCTTCAACTTCAATGTCAACAGGAGATAAAATCTCGTTCAACCTTGGTTGGAGATAGGATCTCTTCCGAGCTTCAATATCAACCTCAATAGGTAAGATCTCCTTCAACCTTGGCTGGAGATAAGATCTTCTCCGAGCTTCAAACGTCAACCTCAACAGTCTCCTTCAACCTCGATTGAAGATAAGATCTCCTTCGAGCTTCAACTTCAATGTCAACGTCAACAGAAGATAAGATCTCCTTCAACCTCGATTGAAGATAAGATCTCTTCCGAGCTTCAACTTCAACGTCAACGTCAACAGGAGATAAGATCTCCTTCAACCTTGACTGAAGATAAGATCTCCTCCGAGCTTCAACGTCAAAGTCAACGTCAACAGAAGATAAGATCTCCTTCAACCTCGGCTGAAGATAAAATTTTCTTCGAGCTTCAACTTCAATGTTAATATCAACAGAATATAAGATCTCCTTTAACCTTAGCTGGAGATAAGATCTCCCCCGAGCTTCAACTTCAACGTTAACAAGAGATAAGATCTTCTTCAATCTCGACTGAAGATAAGATCTTCCTCGAGCTTTAACGTCAATAGGAGATAAGATCTTCTTCAACCTTGGTTGGAGATAAGATCTTCCTCGAGCTTCAACCTGAACGGGTGCAGAGCTCGAAAAAAGACTTCGACAGTTATCTTTTTTGTACTTCCTTTCTTCAAATTTTGAACTCAGGAGTGGGGAGACTATTGTTGGGGATAAACTCCGCTCCCGTCAAAGTTCAGTCTGATGCTTAGCCTAATATAACTGATAATCACGGAAGAGCTTCAATCAAAAATTCTTCCTTCAACGGTCAGACTCTAGCCGAACTCCTCCAATGGTTGAACTCCAGCCGAACTCCTCCAGCGGATAAACTCCTTCAGGAGCCGAACTCCTTTCGAACTTCTTCTTCAGTCGGATTCTTTCAGGAGCCAAACTTCTTCTGTACTTCTCTTTCAGTCAGATTCCTCCAGCGGATTATTTTTAGATTTCAGCTAGCATTCCTTCCGGATGATCCCCTATAATCGTAATTTTTTTAGGAGTCCGAACTCCTTTGAAATTGATGTATGTCAAGGTTCTTCACCAACCAATATTTGCTTCCTCTAAACTTCGACTATTAAATCTCGACGAACGGACACATCAGTCAGACGACACTTCTCTCTCCATAGCAAACCCCATGCAGTCCCGAGCAGTCCACTATCGGACGGTTATGGCTGTTACTATCAGTCTACTATAGGCGATATCTCTCCCTCTCCATACCAAATCTCACTTGGCCTCGAGCGGCCCACTATCGGATGGTATGGCTATCACTGCCAGTCCGCTACAGGCTCTGTCTATAAAAAGGAACCCTCTAGATATTTTTTTTCGAAGCTCTCTTCTCCTTTCCAAAATTTTGCCGAACTCTTTTCCGAGCACTCCATTCCTGTTGGTCAGAAGAGCTGACTTGATCGTCGGAGGATCCTGTTGGAGCCACCACCACCGACTCCGGACGAAATTTTATTTTGCAGGTCACCGACGGTGACCTCTTCCTCAGCTCCAGCTTGATCTGGCGTCGATCAGATTCTGCACCAACAATGACTAAGGCTTAATGGCTTACCAAATTCAGGTATGACGTTCTATAGCTGCAACTCTATATAAAGAGATAATGAGAGAACCATCAGATAAGTTCAATTCTAGAGAACACTCCATGCTCTTGCTCTTTTTCTCTCTTTTTTCTATTATTCTCAATCTTTAATTGACTTAAGTATCAGAGGGTCTTTCATCGGAGCTCCTCTGATAAGAGCGGATTTTTCTATAGGTTTTCTCCGAACGCTCCAATCCCCAGATTGAAGTTGAGCTTTTGAGTCAGAAGGAGTCTGACTTTAGCCACATTTCCTTCCGACCTCAGCCACATTTGTCTTAGACTGAGTCTTACATCAACAATTTGGAAAATGCTAAATGTCATAAAGGTTATAACCATAAATCAAGATTTTTTAACATAAGGTACTTTGGAGAAGCTAAAAAGAATGATATCACTTAAGCATGAGAAATGAAATCTACTAGATAAATGAAACTTTTTGCATGCAATCTCCAAAAGGTAGCAGAGAGTGGCAAACTATTTTGTCGATATTACTAGAAGAGTGTAGAATTATGATACTTAAAGAACTAAGAGAAATTCTTTACCAAAAAAAAAAAAAAAAAAAAGCAAAGAACAAGTGAGATTTACAAAGTAAGCTGATTCATGAAACGACATAAGGACCTACGAACATATTTCTGCTGAGAACTTTTACCAAAACGTCATAATGGTTACGAGAGAATATTCTTTCCCAGTGAAATATGATTATAACATTATCTCTCTATTTAATATTTGATAAATCATATTCATAAATCAATCCTAATTTATTATCACGAATGACTATGTGAGGATCTCTAATACCCTGTACCTTTTCTGTCCAACATCATCATAGGTTGTGGAAAGTCTCCTATGCATGTCATTATTTAGCTATAGCCTGGCATTGCCCTACTGAAGAAAAGATCGATCTCTGCATCATGCGTTGCTTACGCATTTAAAGTCCAAGAAGTATGCTAGTGACACCGTTAAACAAAAGCAGAAGCTTTGTAATTAAAATTGAGGTAGTGATGTTTAGAAACCTACGGAACCACAGCAGCCTCCACGATTTCTGGTAAGGACTGTAGCAACAGCTCCAATTCAGCTGGTGGAACCTGCAATATGGAAATCATGCTAAATGAGTAAGACCGTACCCAAACCCAAACTTGGTTAAAATATGTAGATAAACAATCACACACCTGATAAGCCTTGTATTTAATCAACTCCTTCAGCCTTTCCACGATGTAAAGAAACCCATCATGATCAAAATAACACAGATCACCTGTCTTCAGCCAACCATCAGAATCGAAGGTCGAAGCATTGGCTTCATCATCACCAACGTAACCTAACAACAAATATCAACTAATTACTGTACAAAACTATATGACTATATGGTTATTTTGCTGATAATCTAGGATCCCAGGGGGCCAACTGGGACACAGTTAATTTTTGACTTTTTCTTATACAAAGTCGCTGCTCCAGAACTCGAACATATCATTGCACTTGGTGGTGCAAGCGTTTACCGTTGCACCAAGCAATGGCCCCTACTTAATGCTCCTACTAGTACTTTCTTAATTTGTATGTCAACTTTATCAGGTGGTCACGTGCATGAGATTGATGAAGAATCGACCATACTTTGTTACCTTTCATCAAGGCGGGACCTCGAATCCATAATTCACCTTCTTGGCCGATTGATAAAGCCTCACCAGTGACAGTATCTACAATTTTTGCTTCTACATTAGAATGGAGACGTCCAACAGACCTCACGTGACAGCATTCATCAAGACCGATCAATATGGAAACTCCTCCTGCCTCAGTTGAACCATAACCCTGGATGGATCACAAATCTGGCCTATTGAAACCATCTACAAACGTAGAAGGCAAGGTGGATTGATTGTAAAATAGTCAAATATGCGACTTAATTCTTTGTTAGTATTGCCAACATACTTAACCTAAAAAATATGTCTTTTAAATTCTCAAATAAACAATCTTGTAAGAAGCAAGATAAAAGTTTTTAACAATTGGAGGGGACCTGCAGCATTGATCGAAGATACCACACTTTTTTTTTATATGCATGAAAAGAAAGCAAACAAGCTGGATTTGCTTGTCCGCTACTTTCATGTGATTACCATGGGGGTGGCAGAAAGCAGACGATGGAAGAAGGTAGATAAGAAGAACACGTGCATGATTGACCGGCGGAACGCGTAGAGGATTGATTGGCGTAAGCAGCATTCGCGCGGTTGTTGTCGGAGATGTCTTGGAATACATTATATAGCATTTTATAACTTAGCTTCTATTATTAATTTATTTCTTCATGGATACAGCCGGTTGAGTCCAGCCGAGGCTCAAGCTTAACTCAATTCAAAATAATTAAGCTTAAAACTATAAATTGGATCTTATTATTCAAACTAAAATTTAATTTAATAAATAATAATAAAATAATATTTAAAATTGATTTGATTCGATTTAGCCATGTTTAAGTTCAAATTCAAATTTAAATTGATTGTAATTAAAAAATATAATTAAAAATTAAAAATATAATTAAAATTTAAAATTTAAATTAAATTCAATATTATATATATACACACACAATTAGGTTCGTGAGTTCTCGAACAGAATATTTCACCGCTCGAATTCGTCTCAAGCTCAAATCAGGATTGGATCCATATCGAGCTTGAGAAGATGAGTCTCCTCAGGGCTTGGCTGGAGGATATCGAGACGGTGCGTACAGGATGGGGGTTGTATCTTTCGTACGGAAGGAAGATTCATCTTCCTTCTTTCGAATCTACCGTTGGATCATGGTTGCTTAAGATCTATCCCGCGTCGAATATAGTACAGAATGCTTTGAGATATATGCGGAATCAGATCCAACGGTCAATGTCGCGAAAGAGGATCAGTCATTCCTTCACGCGAAAGATACAACCCGGACCTGTGTGTACCTGGGAGAGCTCCACGCGAGGGAACCTCGCCCTGAACCGCTCCGCGGCCGACGGGTGGAGCGGAGCGCCGCCGCAGACGACGCGCTTCAGCGCCGACAAGTCAAGCCCAGCCGTCACCTCTGGCCGCCCCATCGCCACCACCACCGGCGGTGCCGCCGTCATCCCCGTCACCCTGTGCTGCTCCGCCGCCCGGAGCATCTCCGCTATCCCCGCCCGGGCGCTGCCCATCAGCACCGTCGTCGCCCCCAGCGCTACCCCCTTCAGAGCAAAAACGAACCCCATTGTATGGAACATCGGCGCCGCCAGCAGCGTCACCTCTTTTACGTCACCTCCGCCACCCAGCCGTCCCTCCCGCCACATCGCATAAAACCAGGCTACCATCGCGATGAAGCTCCGGTGCGTCAGCGCCGCCGCCTTCACCAAGCCCGTTGTTCCCGAGGAGAACAGGATCGCCGCCACGTCGGACTGGCGCACCTCCGCCACCGGAGCGGCGGCCGAGGTGGCATTGGAGGTGAGGAGGGAGCAGAATTCCGGGGAGTCGAGGAGGAAGGTGGGGAGGTGGCGTGGGAGGGCGGCGGCGGTGGAGGACAGGGCGAAGGCGACGGCGGGGTTGGAGAGGCGGACGAGGCCAGCGATCTCGCTGGGGGTGGAGGCGGGGTTGGCGGGAGCTGCGACGGCACCGAGGGAGAAGAGGGCAAGGTAGAGGGCGGGGATCTCGAGGCGGTTGGGGGAGAGGATGAACGCCACGTGTCCTTTTGATAGGCCGATGTGGGCGCGGAGGCAGGCGGCGAGGGAGCGGGACTGGGAAAGGAGATCTGGGAAGAAGACGGCGGCGCCGGTGGTGGCGTCGAGGATGGCGGGGTGTGAGGGGAGGGGGGAGGGGAGGAGGGAGAAGGCGTAGGAGGCGGCGGAGAGGGGCACGGTGGGCGACGGCAGGGTGACGGCGGGGCGGAGGCTTCGGAAGGTCTTGGTGACGCCGTCAAAACCGCTCCTCGGGTCGACGGACGGTGGAAGTGTCGATGAGGAGGAGGACCGTGACGGAGGATTGACGGCATTCTCCGCCATGAGAGAAGGTTGGATAAGGTCGGGGTGGTGGCATTGCTATTGTGGGAATCGTATATAGGTGCATTGGTGGATGCGTGCCACCTCACCTCTTTTTGATCTGACGGTTTCTAAAACCGCGTAAAGAAGTGACGGTGAAAAAAAAACGGAACCACTTCCGTTCTTTCCATTTCTTTCCAAATAAAAAGATCCCTCAGTCCTCACCTTGTCTTTTTCCGCATCGCTCTCTCTCTGTTCCCTGCATGTCTTCCTCTCCCTTGACAATGAGAAGGACGTCCATTGCCGCATCCAACTAGCATGTCTTGCTTATATACCACTTACTTGTCAAAAAGGTTATTTGAAATTTATCTTAATAAATTATACAATCCAAATGCTTGCATGAAATTTTTTGTATGGAATAAGAAGCACCAGCAGGGACTCTTGGTGTGGATTCCACAGAGTGATCAGGGCGACCAACATGTTGCTAGTATGTCATCCGGTTAGTTATCCAACTTTAACTCAAAAACATAATGAAAAGCTTAATATATATATATATTGATTCGTAAACAATTTACTTATCAGTGGTAATAAAAGATTTTTTATCAGCAATGGCTATTGTTTCTTATTGGTAATGAAGCTCGTGATTGATGGTGATCGAGATCTGAACATAGTAACCGGATCATAGATATCGGTGCTCACGGTGGTAGATGTGTTAAAATTAATAAAGCTAACATTTTAGAATACTCTAGGTATATAATTAATCTAGCTTCATGTGATGTATTCATGTACCCATCCATCTGTACATCTTTCTATGTTGTCTTTCAATTTTTTTTTCTATACAGTCTTAATTATATATAAGTAGTGTGAATGCATGTACTAAAAATCTCCATGGAGTATAAAATATCTCTCCCCTTAGTTGCATTTGAATATATAAGTGTTCCCCATCTTTGCATGGAGTTGCTTCAATTCAATTAATTGTTCACTCTTATCTATCTTTTAGCGATACACTACCATAAAAAAGAGTTATGGCATCGGTTTGTAACTACTGCCATTGCCCAAAAAATCACTGCCATAAACTACGACAGCGGTTTTCTAACCACTGCTATTGCGGCCGTCGCCATAGCTATATGGCAGTGGTTGTTAGAACTGCTGTCATAAATAGCTTATTGCAGCGGTTTATAAACCGCTACAATAGATCGACCTATAGCAGTAGTTAAAAAACCGCTGCTATATATTATCTATGGCAGTGGTTACATTGCACCAGAAATCTATGGCAGCGGTTGGCACGAATATGGCAGCAGTTATAAAATCACTGCTATAGATCTTGAATAATTAAAAAAAATAAAATTTTTATTTTTTTATATATTTTATCTGATAAATATAGATATATAACACAAAAAAATATAATAAACATAAATTATTCTGAAATACTAAAATTTTATTATCGAATAAAATTTATTATAATATTTTTTAAAAAAATAAAATACATCAAAAGTTTTCTAAATCTATATCATCGTCATCGTCGTCATTATTGGAAGCTGGAGCCGGAGCTGGAGCTGGAGCTGAAGTCGGAGCTGGAGTTGGAGCCAAAGCTGGAGCTGGGGTCGAAGTCAGAGTCAGAGGTGGAGCTGGAATGTGGGCTAACATATTCTCGAAGTCCGTGACTCCAAAATATGCGTTGAGCGTCGACATCATGTCTCTCACGATGCCCTCTAGATGAGATGTGCGCTCCTCAGCCCGATCTGCTTGCGTCGTAGCATGATCTGCCCATGCTATCGCCTCCTCAAGCTCCTCCCGACTGATGACACCGAAAGTCTGTGAGGAGACGCTCGCCTCGGATCAGTAGCTCATTGGTATGTGTTCGGGCTTGCATGAGATCCTCTTAGAGTGCTCAAGCCCCAAGACCTGAGACAGATGGTCATGGGGCCCAGAGGTATCCGGGCCCTCGCTCGTGAGCGCATCTAATTGATTCTGTAATTATAAATTAAAATAAAATTTTATAAGAAATGCTATAATACTAATCATATATACTAATATATTTAATACTTACAAAAATACGTTCGATTGCGACGTTCATCGGTCTGCCCGTCTTGTCCGTACGGCTAGATCGGAAGATCTCGCTATGGCTGGGCATCACTCCATCTCTCACCAGCTATAATAAAGAACAGATTTATCAGCAAGATGATAAAAAATATGAATTTAATTTATCTAGTAAGATTTAAAATTAATTACCTCTCTATGCATACGATTAGCCATAGACTCGCGACCTAGAGTGTGCGTATACTCCTGGGCTGCACGGTTCTCTCGATTCTGACGGAAGGTAGCCTAATAAGTATTCGAATAAATAATAAATATTTAAAAAATATTTAAATAAAATTTTAAATGTATTGAAAAATTCAAAAGTTAAAAATTTTATCTCGAACTCCTAGCTCCTCCAGTGTCTAACCATCCTCTTCCACTGACTCGGAAGATAGTCCTGTATCCAGGGAACAAGCTCCTCTGGAGTGTCTTGTCGGTGCTTGAGCCATTCTTTGTGGAGCTTGACTTTGTAATCCTGGTACAACTCTCTGATCTTCTTCAGTCGGACGTCTCGAGCCCTCTCATGATCGGAGAAGTCGTACAATCTCTGCACAAATTTATCAAAAATCAGTTACAAAATTATTCTAATCAAATATATATAGTGTAAATATATAAAATGCATAAATATAACTAAGATGCGTGTACTTACCCATATCTTCTTTCATACCCGGTCCCTGATGGCAGCATCCATCAAATGCCAGTCTCTGGGTTTTACGAAAATGATGTTCGACCGCCTCACAAGTACTCCAAAAAAGAAATGCATCTCCCGCACGGTCTCCCCTACCAGCCTCCCCTCCGCATCATACTGCACCATCACTTGATGCTGGCGGTTCTACACGTGTGTCATACATGTGGGACTGCGAAATATCCGACTAGATGATGCACTTGCAATGCAAATACGTTATGCAAATATATAAGTATACAAATACTATATAAAAAATAAAATTATACTAATATAATAAAAACATACACTCAGATGCCTACGACAGTAGAGGCTCAGCTGTCGGTGGAGTAGATACCATCGGTGGAGTAAATGCAAGCGGTAGAGATCCCTAAGCAGCCAATGTCGAGGTGGATGGAGTATGCTCTGACTGCTTCTCGGATGTTGAACTGTGCGTAACACACCAAGGGGCAGGGGTGAAAGCTAGATGGCATTTCGGTGCCATCATGACCTGCAACGTTAATAAACATTAATCAATATAACATTATGACATATCAAATTTTATTCGCTCAGAAGCGAAGCCAAACTCCTTCCTCCCAACTTTTTCATCTCTCGATCTTCCTCTCTCCCTCTCTCGATCTCCTTCATCGGCAAGGTCGGACCCCATCCCTCCCTCTCTCGCTCTCTCGATTTTCTACTCTCCCTCTCGATCTCCCTCGTCGGTGAGGTCAGACCCCATCCCTCCCTCTCTCGCTCTCTCGATTTTCTACTCTCCCTCTCGATCTCCCTCGTCGGTGAGGTCGGACCCCCTCCCTTCCAATGATGGCGGTGAGGCTGGATCCCTTCCTTCCTCTCTCAAGTACAGATCCGTCGGATATTCGGGTTCGAATCTGATATCAGTAATTAAAATTGGATCCAGATCTAAATATCCAGGTTTCGATCCGAACCCAATCTATTGATAGATCTATTCTACGGCCGCCGACATGGCACAACACAAAAACTATGGCATGCAGATAATTATAATATTTATAATAAATATTTATAATATTTATTATAAATATTCTATAAATTATTATAAATATATATGATTAATAAATAATATTATAAAATTAAAAAAAATTATACCTGCGGTTATAGAGAGTGGGTCACATTGAAAACTCCGAGGGTTGCTGACGATGATGCTAGAGGAGGATGATGGCACTAGAGGTAACCTACGAAATAAAAGCAAGATAGTGAGATAGAGAAGAGAGAAAAAGAGGATAGAGAGAGAGCAGGGGTGGCCAGGGATGGGGGCTAGGGGGAGGGGCATAGTGATGAGGAGGCCGAAGGAGGCTTCGCACTCGGTCGGCAGAATGGTGGTGGTGGAGGAGGGTGGGGTTTCGTGGGGGCCGAAGGAGGGTGGGAGGGGGGCTCGCCAGAAGGGAGGTTTGGTTTCGCACCGGGGTCGGAGAAGAATAGAGTGTGGGGGAGGGGTTTCACGGAGGGTCGATGGAGGGTCGAGGGTGGATGGAGGTTCACCGAAGGGGGGTTTCACAGGAGGCCGAGGGAGGGTTGGATGGGGGTTCGCTGGGGACCGAGGAAGGGTCGGATGGGGGGGCGGGGGGGTGGGTTGGGATTTTGTAGGGGGGCGAGCGAGGGTGGAGGGGGTTCACCGGAGAACGGAGTTTCGCGGGGGGCCAAGGGAATATCGGATGGGGGTTCGCTGGAGGGGGATTTCGCTAGGGACTGAGGGAGGGTTGGGTGGAGGGGTGGGGGGTCGGATGGGGGGTGGCGGGTGGCAGGGAGGGGCGACCAGGGATGGGGGGTCGGGTGGTGGGTGGTGGGTGGGAGGGACGGCATCGGCCAAGAGGGAAGGAGGGGCGACGCCATTCGAGGGGGATGAGGGGCAACGTCGGTCGGTCGGAAGGAGGGCGATGCCGGCCTAAGGGGGAGGAGCCTCACCGACAATAAAGAGGAGGGGGAGAGAGAGAGCAAGAGAGATCGAGCATGCACGGATGGAAAAAAAAATTTGAAGATTTTTAACCTAACCTATGGCAGTGGTTATCGAACCACTGCCGTAGATCTACGGCAGCGGTTCTATAACCACTGTTGTAGATCTATAGTAGCTATTTTTGATAACCGCTGTCATAGGTGAAAAATAATTTTTTTCTTATTTTTTTTCTAAATATTATATAATTTTAAAATTTAATATTCATCTTTATCATTCATTATCTAAATAATTATTATTAGATTGTCATCGCAAAAGATAACCTCGATTCAATGGCCCTAGCTTCATCGATTAGAAAAATTTGATTTCGACAATCATAAATGATGATGCGATGATCTGATAGATGAAGATCTTCGATGGATCCAAAAATCTGCAACGATGATCTCTATGATATTTGTAGCATACTATCAAAGTTTCACTTCAATCGGATATCGTTATCATAGTCAATTTAGTATGGAATGATTTCGACCGTTAAATTAGAAACAAGTGATCAAAGGATTAAACAGCATCCGATTATGAGATAATTTTTTAATTAAATGATCTTTATTATAATTTTAAATATTTTATAGGGCGATGATAGTAAAATTTAAATCATTTTCATATAAACTATTCATGTTAAGCAGATATTACAAAACCACGAGCATAACAATCAATGAAGTTTCAGAAAGGTTATCAGGAGACGTATAGTTTTAGATCGTTCTTCATCTCACGAGTTGAATTTTATAATCACCACCATAAAAAATGATTAATGTAGTAGCCAAAATTATTTATAAAAAAAATTATCTCATAATTGGATACCGTTTGATCCTTTAATCACTCGTTTATCATTTAATGGACGAAATTAACCTATACTAAATTGACTAAGATAACGATATCCGATTGAAGTGAAACTTTGATAGTATGCTACAAATATCACCGAGATCATCGTTGCAGATTTTTGGATCTATCGGAGGTCTCCATTTATCAGATCATCACATCATCGTTCGTGATTGTCGAAATCGAATTTTTCTGATCAACGAAGCCAGGGCCATCGGATCGAGGTGACTTTTTGTGAAGACACTCTAATGATAATTATTTAGATAATGAACGATAAAGATGAATATTAAATTTTAAAATTATATAATATTTAAATAAAAAAATAAAAAAATATATGGCAGTGGTTACAATTAACCACTGCCATAAATCAGATTATAGCAGCGGTTCCTACTATCCGCTGCTATAGGTTTGACTTATGGCAGCAGTTACAATGAACTGTTGCTATAAGTCGACCTACGGCAGCGATTTTCTGTAACCGCTGCTATAGGTCCGACATACGGCAGCGGTTATAAAAATCGCTGCCATAGGTCTAATCTATGGTAGCGATTAACGAAAATTACTGTCGTAGGAGCTATGACAGCGGTTTCGAAAATTACTGCTATAGTAAGTGCTGTCATAGGCTATTTTTGTAGTAGCGATATTAAAATTTCTGTGTAGCTTGCTTTTTCTTCATATTTTGGTTGGTGATCTTGGACTAGTGTGGCCTCGATTGCACCATCATTTTCTATATGGTATTAGAGCTACAAAGGTGGTAGCTGGTACATAACAAAATTCCTTGGTAAAGAAAATTAGCAGATGCTCTAAGATAGATTAGAGTGGTTGTATTGGTGGACTAGGTGTGGAATTGCTAAAACAAATCTAATTATAGAGTATGGAGAATATGTATGGAGTCTTATCTTATTGGTGAAAATTTATAAGAGGTTGTGGATGGAGTTAATACAACATCTCTAGAAAATAATGTACAAAATACTGAAGCTTTGAGGCAATAAAAGTAGGAAAATGCTAAGACAAAATTTGTACAAGGGATCTATATCTTATGGTTTGTTTGATCATATTATACAATGTAAGTTAAGAAATAAAATATGGGAGACCAATGATAGATTGTTCAACAAAAAGGTTGTGGCTCAGATGCAAATACTAGAAAATAATTCGGCGAATACAACCCAAAGTGATCTCTCAATAGCCCAATTCTTTCTGAAAATTAAAAACTCATGTTCAGAAATTTCTCTTTTGGATATGGAGAAACTAATTTTTGAAACATAGTTAAAGCATGAACAGTTTGAGAGTTTGAATAAGAATCCTTAGCAAAATAAATGGCTGAGGTTACAATGAAGTATGTAAAGGGAAGCACTTTGCTCACTAGAAAGAAGAATTTAAAAGAAAGAGAAAAAAATGATTCAAGCATGCATAGTGATGCTATTAATTCTTCAAATAAAAGGGAACAAAAACATCTTTCAGCGTTATCGGTGTGGTAAACTTGGGCTTATAAAAAGAAATTGTTGTGTCAAGTTGAAAGAAAGTAATGTGACTAAAACTCAGAAGCATGATAATTCTCAAAATAAAGAAGATCGGGGAAAGTGCTTCATGGCCATGACAACCACTATTGATGCCGTGGCTTCCATCAATTTTGATAATGATTGGATTGTGGATTCTGGTTGTGGCCATCATTTAACTAGAGATTTCTCAAAATTCTCAAGCTTTCATCACTATGAAGGGCAAAATGCTACTCTAACATCAGACAATACTATACATTACATCGAGAAGAAGGCATCATTTTTATAAATGGCAAAGAAGATGACTCTGCTACACTTAACAATGTGCTTCATATCCCAGGTATGAAGAGAAATCTTTTTTTAGCTACAAATGCGGTAGATTATGGTAATTGTATTATTTTGTCCACATGATATGAATTTTCTTTGCAATTTTGAAGTGCTAAAGGCCAATGTAGTCCATACCAATAAAAGAGTTGATGACTTATTTATGTGATACGCTTCTACATCTTATATTGAGAAGATGAGTAGAAATGATATTGCATTCATATGGCATGCTTGACTTGGGCATCTTAACATGAATAAGTTAAGAGTTATGGTGCAATAGAATTTGGTAAAAGGGCTTCCAAATTCAACTAATATTGATGATGGAGAAATTTGTGAGGGTTGTCAATATGGGTAGGGCACAATGACAAATCTCTTTTAAGGTGCAAGGCTCCACTAGAATGTGTTCGTAGTGACTTAATGGGACCAACTAGAACTCGCTCTTCTTCTAGATTTCATTACGTGTTAATTTTTGTTCATGATTTTACAGATTCACATAGAATTATTTTGTAAAGCATAAGTCAAAAGTTTTCACCAGAATTTTGGAGTTCAAAGGGACCGTAGCAGGTGAAGTTGAGATGAAAATCAAACAGCTATGAACAGACAATATAGAGAAGTTTACTTCTAATAGGTTCACTCTTTGCCAGTAATATGGCAATAAGAGAGAACTTACTCATTCTAAAATACCACAATAAAATGGAGTCACTGAGAAAAAATTTAGGCATCTTGTAGAGACTTGCAGGAGCTAGTTGTATGTTAAAAGTTTACCCAAAGCCTTATTTGTAGAGGGTATGGAGTATATGGCATATGTGGTTAATTGAATGCCTCTTAGCCCGACAAACATGAAATCTCCTTAGGAGTTGGTGTTTGAAGAGAAGCCAAGTGTCAAGCATCTTAGAATTTTTAGCTCCAGTTGTTATGTTTATATGCTAGAATCTTAAAAAAGCAAGTTAGATGCAAAAACAAGTGTATTTTTATCAGATATGATGAAAGAAAGAAGCTGAAAGTATATGCATCCAAGAATTTACAAATTTATTATGTCTAGAGGAGTGCGTTTGATGAAGTTTCTTTATACTATGACCTGAATAGAGCTGCATTTGTGCGAGGACCAGCACTTTGGAGCTTGAAATGACAACACTACATGACTTTTCTCCTCAATCATCGTTAGGAGAGCAAAGTGAAAGGGGGAGCTCAAGTTCTCATCACAGTAATAGACAACAAAGAGTAAGCGATGATTGGTAGCTCGTAATCAATGGCCAAGGAGAACAATTGTATTGTCAAGCATGCCCAGTATCAAGATAAAAATTTTGTGATTACTTTTTCTTGTTTCTTTGCTAATCTAATTGATGATGAGGAATCCTCTTATTATGATAAAGCTAAAGGTATCAAGGAGTGGAAGTTTTAGATTAATGCTCTTATGAAAATAAAATTTAGAATCTTATACCTAAATCTGAAAATGTATAACCTATTTCATATAAATAGATGTACATGATAAAAAGAAAGACTAAAGAAAGCTTGGATAGATTCAAAGCAAGACTGCTTGCTCAAAGATTTTCTCAAAAAATGTGGAGAAGATTATAAAGAGACTTTTAGTCTTCTGGTAAAGATGATTTTAGTTCATGTTGTATTAGCTTAATTTGAAAGCTTTTTATCACCAGAAATTATGGTAGCTTGATATGAAAAAAAAAAATTATATGGAAAGCTTAACAAAGATATCTATATGGAGCAGCCACTTGGTTATATTTCTAGCATTCATCTGAATTTTGTGTAAGCTCAAAGAAGTCCTTTATGGATTAAAATAATTAGCTCCAAGATCTTGGTATGGTAAATTTGCTCAATATTTGCAATTTTGTGGCTATGTTGCTTCTAATTCAGATCCAAGTTTGTTTATCAAGAATAATAAAGGATTACATGTGCTTGTTCTTTTGTACTTATATGATATGATAATAATAGGAATGATGAAAACTAAGTTACGAAGCTTCAAGAAAAGCTCTATATTATTCGATTTGATATGAAGAAATTGAGAGAACTAAGTTATTGTCTTGGCTAAGAGGTGGAGAAGGCCAAGAATGAAATTTTTGCAACTTAGAAAAGTTATGCAACGAAGCTTGTTGACGGATTTCGATTGAACAAGGAAAAAAGTGCTCCACTCCACTTGATGTGAATGCAAAATTAGAATATGAAGATGGTTCATTTTTGGTTGATCCTTGGCCTTATCGTACTCTTGTTGGTAGTCTTCTCTACTTGACTATAACAATATTGGATATTGCTTTTTGTTGGGCTTATTAGCTAGCTCATAGAAATACCACGAAAGTTGCATTTGGAGGTAGCAAAGAAAGTTTTGAGTATGTTAGTTCTACACTTGATGTAGGTTTATTGTATAAAAGGAGAGCTAATCTTTCTTTGCTTGACTATGCAGATGATGATTTGGGAAGTGACTTGGATGATCGAAGGTCTACATCTGGCTATGTACTCTTTTATGGTGGCATAAGTATTTCTTGGTGTAGTGAAATATTATATTCGATTTTTTTTGTCAATCACAAAAATAGAATATAAAGTCTATTGCTCTTGCTGCTCAAGAATGTGTTTTTGCTTTGAAGACCTGTTGAGGATATCTGTTCACCTATCCATAAGCCAACCATAGTTTTTGGTGATAATCAAATTGCTATAAAGCTTGCAACAGATCCAGTATGTCATGCTAGGACAAAGCATATTGAGCTAGAGCATCTTTTCATTCATGATTGTACTATTAGCGCTTTGGAGGTGCGAAGTCAAGAAAATATTGCTAATACTTTCACCAAGTCACTATAAATTAAAAGGACAGTTCAGCTCAGTTCACATTAAACTTGGACTCATTTTTGAAAAATCACTTTAAGGTGGAGTGTTGAAATTAGTAAAATGGACTTTTTGGAATGTACAAGATACGTAATTAATCTAGGTTCATGCAAGGGTCATTAACTTAATCATATAACTATCCATTTTTACATCTTTGTATGTTGTCTTTTCATTTTTCTAAACAGTTCTAATTACTTATTGTTGGTGCAGAATCTGATCGTCGTCGGATCGAGCTGGAGTGGAGGTGGACGAGGTCACCGCTGGGAAGACCTGCAAAATAAAGTTTCGTCCGGAGCTAATGGAGGGTGGCTCCAGAAGGATCCTCCGATGATCAAGTCAGCTCTAACCAATAGATATGGAGTGCTCTGAAACAAACTCGGCAGAGTTTAGAGAAGAAGAGGAGAGTTTTTGAGCTTAGAGATTAGCGTATCTGGAGGATCCTTTTTATAGATGGAGCTTGATTGATGGTGACTGATGGTGACGGCCATGCCGCCTGATGGCGGACCGCTCGAGACTACATGAGGTTTGGTGCGGAGAGGATGGTATCATCAGATCGATAGTGACAGCCATATCATCCGATAGTGGTGGGCTGCTCGAGGTCTAGCGGAGTCAGTCACGGAGGAGTGCATTTGTAGCATCGCCTGTGGCAGACTGATGGTGACCGTTTGTCCAGATTTAATAGCCGTGGCTCTGAAAAAGCAGGCATTGATCGGTAGACTTCGGTACGTATCGATTCTAGAGGAGTTCGGACTCCTAGAGGAGTTCGACCGAGGGGAATCTTGGAAGGAGTTTGATCGGAGGAGTACGGAGGGAGTTCGGCTCTCGTGGAAGTCTAACTGAAGCTCGACCGCTGGAGAGTTCGGTCGGTTGAAGGAGTTCGGCTAACGTCTGGCTGTTGGAAGTCCGAAGGAGCTCGGTCGCTGAGAAGTTCGGCTGGCTGAAGAAGTTCGGCTAAGGTCCGACCGTTGGAAGTCCAAAGGAGCTCGACCGCTGAGAGTCCGAAGGAGCTCGACCGCTGAGTTCGGCCGGCTGAAGGAGTTCGGCTAAGATCCGTCCGTTGAAGCTCTTCCGTGGCTATCGGTTGCGTTAAGCTGAGCATCGAACCGAACTTCGGTAGGAGCGAGGTGTATCCCCAACAATAATCCCCCCCACTTCTGAGTTTGAAATTCAAAGGAAGAGAGTGCAGAAAAGACGACTATCGAAGTCCTCTTTGGGGCTCCATGCTGATTTAGATTGAAGCTCGGAGGAAGATCTCATCTTTGACCAAAGTTGATATTGAAGTTGAAGCCCAGGGGAGATCTCATCTCTAGCCGAGGTTGAAGTAGATCTCATCTCCTGCAGTCGAGGTCGGAGGTTGAGCTCCTTGGGGGCGATATTGTCTTCAGCAGTCGAGGTTACCTCGGGAAGATCTTATCACCTACAGTCAAAGTTAATACGGACGCTCGGGAGAGATCTGATCTCAGGATGAGGTTGTCTCCAATCTTATCTCTGGTTGAGATCGTCTCGATCGCTCGGAAGAGATCTTATCTCTGGTTGAGGTTGTCTCGGTCGCTCGGGAGAGATCTTATCTCTGGTCGAGGTTGTTTCGGATGCTTTGATTAGATTGTCTCGGTCGCTCGGGAGAGATCTTATTTCTAACCGAGGTTGTGTCCAATCTTATCTCTGGCCGAGGTTGAGTCGTGTGCTTTGGCCGAGGTTATCTTGGAGGAGATCTTATCTCCTGCGGTCGAGGTTGATGCGGACGCTCGGGAGAGATTTTATCTTCCACCGAAGTTGATGGAGTTGTAGACTTCGGAGCTCGGACTTTGGACTTTGCTCACGTTAGGATGAGATCCTCCTATTCCTAATGGGCTGTGGGGGCACATAAGGATCGCTGTTAGGGCCTCTCCCCCCATCTCATCTAAAATGAACGAGGCCTTCGACTTTGCTCACGTTAGAATGAGGTTCTCTTCCTATTCCTAACGGGCTATGGACGAGATTCTTTGAAGCTTGGGAGAGATCTCATCTCTAGCCACGGTAGGCTCGGTCGCTCGGAAGAAATCTCATCTCTAGCCGAGAAGGTTGACTCGATCTCTTGGGAGAGATCTTATCTCTAGCCGAGGTTGTCGCGGTTGTCGCAGTTGCTCGGAAGAGATCTTATCTCTAGCCAAGGTTGACTCGGTCGCTCGGAAGAGATCTTATCTCTAGTTGAGGTTGGCTCGATCGCTCGGGAGAGATCTTATCTTTGGCCGAGGTTGTCTCGGTCGCTCGAAAGAGATCTTATCTCTAGCTGAGATTGTCATGGACGCTCGAAAGAGATCTTATCTTTAGCCGAGGTTGTCTCGGTCGCTCGAAAAAGATCTTATCGCTAGCCGAGGTTATCGCGGTCACTCAGAAGAGATCTTATCTCTAACCGAGGTTGTCTCAATCGCTCGAAATAGATCTTATCTTTAGCCAAGGTTGAAGATCTTTCACCTGCTCGTATTAGGATGAGATTGTTCCTAACGGGCAGTGGGGGCACATAAGGACCGTTGTCAGGGTCTCTCCCTCCATCCCATTCTAGATGAACGAGGTCTTCGACTTTGCTCACGTTAGGATGAGATTCTCCTCCTATTTCTAACGGGCTGTGTAGATACATAAGGGCCATTGTCAGGGCCTCTCCTCCCATTCTGTTCTAGATGAACGAGGCCTTCGACTTTGCTCGCATTAGGATGAGGTTCTCTTCCTATTTCTAACGAGCTATAGGGGCACATAAGGGCCGTTGTCAGGGCCTCTCCCCTCATCTCGTTCCAGATGAACGAGGCCTTCAACTTTGCTCGCGTTAGGATGAGCTTCTCCTCCTATTCCTAATGGACTGTGGGGGCACATAAGGATCGTTGTCAGGGTCTCTCCCAACATCCCATTCTAGATGAACGAGGCCTTCGACTTTGCTCGCGTTAGGATGAGGTTCTCCTCCTATTTCTAATGGACTGTGGGGGCACATAAGGGCCGTTGTCAGGGCCTCTCCCTCCATCTCGTTCTAGATGAACGAGGCCTTCGATTTTGCTTGCGTTAGGATGAGGTTCTCCTTCTGTTCCTAATGGACTATGGGGGCACATAAGGGTCATTGTCAGGGCCTCTCCCTCCATCTCGTTCTAGATGAATGAGGTCTTCGACATTGCTCACGTTAGGATGAGGTTTTCCTCCTGTTCCTAATGGGCTGTGGGGGCACATAAGGGTCGTTGTCAGGATCTCTTTTTCCATCCCATTCTAGATGAACGAGGCCTTCGACTTTGCTCGCGTTAGGACGAGGTTCTCTTCCTGTTCCTAATGGGCTATGGGGCCACATAAGGACCGTTGTCAGGATTTCTTCCTCCATCTCATTCTAAATGAATGAGGCCTTCGACTTTGCTCGCGTTAGGATAAGGTTCTCCTCCTGTTCCTAACAGACTGTGGGGGCACATAAGGGCCATTGTCAGGGCCTCTCCCCCCATTCCATTCTAGATGAACGAGGCCTTCGACTTTGCTTGCATTAGGATGAGGTTCTTCTCCTATTCCTAATGGGCTACTTTCGTTTGTTTCTTTCCTATCATCACATAGCTTTTACACCTAGAAACAATATTATTAAAAGGGAAAAATTTTATCGAGGGAAAGTTACTCGCAGCACATCTCCATTTTAGGGTCGTGGGGGCATTGTTCCTCTGAGTTTCCTCAGGCAGTAAGTCCTCGGTCGGACGACCTTCTCTACCTCATGCTGGCCTTCTCAATTCAGAGCAAGCTTCTCTCGACTTTGACGTTGGGAGATGACGAATCATCGAAGTACCAAGCTCCTCCTAGGGGTAATGTTGATGACGCTGTGAGACGGTTGACCTTCTTTCATGTAGCCGAGCTCCTTATCATTTTTGGTTACGATGGTGCCCTTGATCGATCTTCTCCTGCTTCAGGCTGACGTCGAAGGAATTTACCCAACCGTCGCTTTCTGACGAGCTTCTTAATTTCATCTCGAAGTTGAATGCATTACTTAGTGTCATGGCCGTGGTCGCGATGGTAGAAGCAGTACTTGCTTCGATCGTGTTTGTTTGGGGAGATCGCAATTCTTTTGATTTTGGCAGCTGGTTCTTAACTTCGGTGAGAATTTGAGTTTGAGGAGCATTGAGGGGGGTGTAGTTGCGGAACCTTTCGGAAGGAGGACTTCTTTGCATCCTTCTGTCGGGGCTTCCTTGGTGGCAAGCTCGAGGAGTTCAGGCTTACTTGCATCCGGAGGGAGTTCGTGAGCGCGATCGAACTTCACTCGGCTCTCCATCGATGGTGGATTTATTATACTCATCTGTCCGCCGCTCTCTTAAGGCTTCTTCATCCTTCAACTTGAAAGCTTCTTCCGCATGGGCATATCCCTCGGCCCGAGCCAACAGATCGGCGAAGTCTCTGGAATACTTTTTTTTTATGGAGAGCAGCAAGTCATTCTTTCGAAGGTCACCCTTGAGTGCAGCCATCGCAACAAACTGGTCCAGGTCCCGGACCTCCAATGCCACGGCGTTAAATCAGATGACGTAAGTTCAGATGGATTCTCCCTATTTCTGCTTGATGTTCATCAGAGAATCTGAACCTCGGCATGGACATCGGCTGCTGATGAAGTGATCCATGAACTAACGGCTTATCTGATCAAAAGAGAAGATCGTATCCGACTTCAACGTCAAGTACTAGTTTTTCACTGCTTCCTTTAAGATAGATGGAAAGGCTTGGCACAGTATGGTGTCTGAAGCACCGTGGAGTAGCATCATGGTTCGAAAGGCCTCTAGATGATCAATTGGATCGGAAGTTCTATCGTAGCTTTCGAATTGAGAAAGCTCAAAGTTCGGCGGGATGGGCTCTTGCATAATTTAGAGGGAGAAAGAAAGATCGGTGTGGACGTCGGCATGATGAGTTGGGGCAATGTGGTCGAGCTCTTCAATTCATCGATCCATTTTCAACAGTCTGTGATCGAGGGCGTCGTCTTGGTTGCAGATCTTGGGGGGCTTCTGGCTACAAATAGAGAAGGTCTCCTCCAGAGGAGAACTATGATCCGAATACGGATCCTCGGCTCTCTGTTTTTTCTTCTCAGGGGCGACGGATGCATTGGCCCAGGTACTCTTCCTTGGGGTCAATTTTCGACATCCCGATGGTGGGTTTTCTGATGGAGTTACCGTCGGAAGCTGTTGTATGGCCTGCATCGCCTCGGTGAGGCCACGGACTTGCTGGACAAGTCGGTTGAACTGCTTCACATCTACCATGGGTATAGATGGAATCTGATCTGTCGGGGTTGAAGGAGCAGACGGATCTAGATGGGATCGAGCCATGGAGGCCGTCGATCATTGAGTCGAAGCTCTCCTAGGAGGCATTTTCTCTTGGAAAAGAACTCTGGAGAGGAAAAAGAGAGATCTCCGAAGAGGGAAGAGAGAAATCATCGCCGAGTACTTATTTAAGAATAAGAGAATCTCAGAGGTTCGAGCTCTTTCTCTAGCGCCAAATCTGTTGGTGCAGAATCTGATCGTCGTCGGATCGAGCTGGAGTGGAGGTGGATGAGGTCACCGTTGGAGAGACCTGCAAAATAAAGTTTCATCCGGAGTCGATGGGGGGTGGCTTCGAAAGGATCCTCCGACGATCAAGTCAGCTCTAGCCAACAGATATGGAGTGCTCTGGAACGAATTCGGTAGAGTTTAGAGAAGAAGAGGAGAGTTTTTGAGCTTAGAGATTAGTATATTTGGAGGGTCCTTTTTATAGACGGAGCTTGATTGATGGTGACTGATGGTGACGGCCATGCCGCCTGATGGCGGGCCGCTCGAGGTTGCACGAGATTTGGTATGGAGAGGAGGTATCGTCAGGCCAATAGTGACAGCCATACTATCCGATAGTGGTGGGCTGCTCGAGATCTAGCGGAGTCAGTCACGGAGGAGTGCGCCTATAGCATCACCTGTGGCAGACTGATGGTGACTGTTCATCCAGATTTGATAACTGTGACTCTGAGAAAGCAGGCATTGATCGGTGGATTTCGGTACGTATCAATTCCAGAGGAGTTTGAACTCCTAGAGGAGTTTGAACACAAGTTAAGTGTTCTCAATCTTTGTATTGAGTTGCTTTAATTAATTATTTATTCTTATTCATCTCTGGAGGTGTTAAAATTTCTGTTTGTATCTTATTTTTTTCCTTCATATTCTGGTTGATGGTCTTGGGCTAGCATGACTTTAGTTGTACTATCATTTCTTATGGGACAACCAAGGAGTGGTGGAGGACCTTGGTAGAGAATTTCTCAAGAATATGAGAATCCAGGCATGGGAAAAGAAGAGGGTGGAGAATGATGGTGGAAACCATAGGGTAAGGTAAATCCTTTTATATTTTAGAGAGTGAATGAAGGCTGTTCCATTTAGCTTCATGATTTCAACATAAAAAGTATTTTATGGATGACTTGTTAGAAACAATTTCGAAGCAATTTCCCTTGCCTCCAGCATAACACTATATTATATGTTTTTTTTTTCAGAACAGATTATTTAAATTAATCAAAAATAGATCCATACGTGGAAATCAGAAAATAAAATATTAAAGAACTGAATGGGTAGATTAGTTGTAGAATTCCAAAATATAGAGTACATATAGTTCATCAAGAAGCCATCCAATCAATAGTATTATTGATTTCTTTCTAAAAATATGAAACTTAAAAGACAGTAATAAATGCATTGTTCGTCAACAATCCTGTTAAAAATAGATATTAAATTTCATTAGCACAAGATAGATCAAAAAATTATTCAACAGTCATTTTTGTGTCTTCTTCAAATTAAATAAATTTGTAGAGCTCTTAATGCATGTATAGTTTAATTTATTTTTTTAAAAAACTCATATATATAATTTACTCATAAAAAAAATTTATATTATTTTATTATTAAAATCTGTTGTATAAAAAATAAAAAAAATAAAAAAAAAAGAATCTGCCAACAGATACAGCTACCCATACATGACAATATCCTGGATTCATTCCGTATCAAGAAGGCCCCAGGGGGTGGGGATCGAGGGTGCTGTCATGTCTGAAACGGGTCACACGCGCCCTTTTGCGCTATTGGAGAGTGATGGACCAGAAATCACGTCTACCATGCATCCATCGGCAAAAGATACTGTACAAACATTTAATAGATTTTTATTATTTCAATTGTCTACGCAAAAAATGATGATAATTTTTTAATTTAAAATCATCTCGTTTAATACATGAGCCTAAATTGCAGAAATGGATTTCTCAATCCCTCCCGAAAAAAAAAAAAAAAAAAAAGAACAATAACAAAAAAAAGTTCAGAAAACCAAACAGCTTTCAGATAGCATCTTTAAATTGTAATTTATTATCATTTTCACAGATGGCGGAATAATTTGAAGTTCTGTACATGAAAATTTTCGAACCATATTTTGATAAATCACAAGATTACAATGAGTTCAGCCACATCCTTTAAGAGACAAATTTTTCAGTAATTTATCATGCCAAACTCTAATTTTTTTTTTTTAAAAAGATATTAGGTTGGGTTTTATTATATGTGAATGTGATATTTTAGCATTTTTTAAATAAAATTTTTTTGAAAGCATTACTAGTTCATTAGTCAGTTCTACGTGAATCGTAAGTTTCAACTCCATCATCAAACAGTGGAGACATGCTCGTTTTTTATCACCAATATAACATAGACAACTTAAAAGAGCAGTAAATAACCAATCTTTTATCAGATGAATACCCTTCTCATGGTGTCTTGGGTTGGGATAGCATTTGTCTGTGTACCTGAGCATGAGAACCAATTCAAGGATGGATTTCAAGGTGGAAAAGATAATAGATAACACCATAGTCTGCAGTGGTGAGATTTAGTAGATTTTATTAAATAGTACGCAAATCAAAGTTGCATGTAAGTTAAAGTGCAAAAAAAAAAAAAAAAAAATGTAGATAACACCATAGCTGCTTGTGGTGATGGAACTTAAAAGCCATTTGATTGGGGATAACCTCACATGAAAAAATAATTTTTATATCAAATTATCATATTTTGTATGAAAAATAGGAAAAAAAAATGATAAAAAAATTGGTGAGCTCCATACTTATTTTCTGAATAGAAAAGATAAAATAAATACCATAGAAGATTGATATTTGATAAATTTTCGAGTGATGATAATTTATATTTGATAAGAATATCCCTCATAAAGCTGCATATATAATCATTAGCTTTATTTTAATATTTTTTAATATTTATTTTATAAATAATTTTTATAAAAAAATTAAGATAGAGATAGCATTATTCAAATGATTATGTGATTGTAGTTATAGTATAAAAATCAATTAGAGATGATAATACTATTCTAGTATTAAAAAATTATTTTATATTGAAAGATATATTTATAAATTTTATCATATTCTCATATAGGATTACTTTCAATCAAACATAATAATTTTTTTTTTGATGTTATTTTTTAGAATATTTTTTCTACCAACTAAGTATAATAAAAATTATTTTTCTTCATAATTATTTTTTTAAATAAATAATTTTAAAAATTATTAATTTACCATGTAATATGATGTAACCAAACGGATTCTTAGTGATTTATGCAAGATTAATTTTACGAGCATGTCAATTGTTGTGTTACTTAATGAGGCAGGAACTTAACATAATATTTAAGATCTCCTAACATACTAAACAACTTCTCATGAATCATAACCGAGGGGACAAAAAAATGCAGTCAACTTTCTGCCTGGTATACTCTGGGGCAAATAAGGACAACGACAAGGAGAGGCCCAGGCAATTATCTAATGTTTCGTGACGCACGTTGGAGCTTAAGTTAGCATCAGGCCTACTTGGCAGGAAAACAAATATAAACAACATACACCTAATTTTGATGCTAACTAGCATGATGATGGGCAATCATATTTCTGGTGGGAGCAATTAATGAGACAGAGAAACTTCAATGCACCACTCCAAAGATGTCCAAAATGTCCAGAGAAGAGAGAGAGAGAGAGAGGCAGAGTTTTTTCATGGATTAATGCACACTCTATATTTCATACACACTAACAGGATAAAAGAGATGCTTTATATAATAAAGCAAGGCTTTTTAATTTGAAACAATATAAAAAAATAGTTATAAAGAAATCTTGATTGCTTGTTTTTCTTGTATATACCATATGTCAGCAAAGTAATTTAAAAAGAGAAATAGAGCAAATGGTTAGAGGTCCCTTTCACTTGGCCATGGAGCATATATATATATATGTCAAAGATTTTAGTGAGCATTGGGAGATTGCAGACAGACCAGCATCCTAATTGCGTTGGAGGTGCTTTTAACTATGCTATATTTAGATATAGAAATCGATGCATCAAACAAATGGATTTTAATATTGTAAGGCAATTATAGTTTCAATATCTCGATTAGCTTCATTTTTTTTGTTATTTTAAGCATCCCCTCGGCACCAACACAATCATTAGGGGCATTTAGTGGCAGCTACTTGTTCCACGCCGCTTCCTATGCTTCGTCATTGGCTAAATCTCATGTATAACTGGACACTCCCGGCTTTTGACGAAGAAAGCCATCTCTTCCAAAGGTCCCCTGCTTTTCGCACTGTTCTATTTCCAGTAGGAGCCCATCTTCTTTATTTTTTAATCATCGAGTGTAGACGTGTCGCTCAGTTTTTTTTTCTTCCATTTCTACCCAAAAAAAAATCACCATTTCCGGCATTTTTTGTTAATTCACGGTGTATATTGTAAAGCCTAACAAACTTTTTACCACCGATCAATATACTGCTATACATATTATTATTTATGGCAATTTTTGCTATCACTGCCCAAGGATAATTATTAATTATTAATCAATCATTATAGGGCTAAATACACATTCACGTAGATCTGTATGTGCTTTACTCGTTTAAGGCCTAATGTCTTTATCAGACGAAATAACCAAATCCATTCAAATTCAATGATAAATACTATGATGATCAATCAAATAGACTCATATTATAATATCCTCTAATCATAGATATTGGAACCACTATACCATTATTATAATCTAAGATCTTACTCAAAAGACTCAGAAAGTATCATTTGAATTTTTAAGTATTTAAAATCTATTCAATGCATGATCAATGAAGGACCATATATGTGCTTGCATAGCCAAACACCTTATGTCAACCTTTGCCCCCTCTTGCTTCTCCGCAAATAAAATAAGTTACAAGCATCCCTTCTATTAGCACTCTTATCACCAGGCGGGCACCACCCAACCCTTTCCACCTTCATGGAGCATAGATACATTTTATTGAAACCTTAAAAAAAATGACTTACAGAATTTTTAAAAAGAATTACAAGAAATTGTTCTCTTTCAAAAGAAGCACAAACGCAAAACAAGAGCAGAAGTGCCACGTCTCCAACTCAAAGAAATCTCGGTTTGTTGAAAATATGGTAAATCGACTTTCAAAACCAGTATCAGCTATGAGGATTTTGTTGCGACATAGCTGCCCCAAATCTATTCAAATTATTTCCCACCACCATAATGTTACAAGAGATGGCCCAATGAAGATCTTATCATTCTTCCCAGCATCTAAACAATTCCCCAGAGGATCTGTTAAAAATCTTCTTTACACAGGTCTTTTGATTGTTTGTGAGGTGTATATGCCGTAATTGAGGAAAAAATTAATAATGTACAGTTGAGACGACTCTCCAAAATTAATAATCTAATAAAACATTAAAAATACATATTATGGTAAAGATACAAATATAATTTATAATAAAAATAAAATGATAATTAAAAGTAATTACAAATATAATATAAAGAGAGTTATATAATTTATAATTATATTGTTCAATTACACTTATTACTGCTCATTTCCGCTGTTATGCTGTATGCAATTAACCTCCACCATCATGCAAAACTATGAATAACTAATGTCATGCACTATTATTAATAAAATATATAATTCTATTTTCATAACATACTAACATTTTTTTTTTTTTGTACCGTAAAATCTTATGCTTAAGTGCTGCTGATATATCTTATACAATGATGTAATATACAACAAAGTAATATAAAATAATTTTATAAATATAAACGTGAGTATCAATATAACAACTTATGCTTTTGGTACCCTATAACAACCCATTCTTGGCAGCTGAGGTTATAATACATTAATAACATGGTTACATGGTACGATAGATAAATAGCCTTTCAATGGGCTATAACATGACATACCACCACTTTAAAAATAAAAAATAAAACAATATCAAAAAAGTGCAACAGTACCCGAACCAAATTAATAGTATGAATTTTCAATGATTATTAAATAATATAGTTTAATGGAATATAATTCAAAATATGAGCATTTTGAGCATGGAAACACTGCTTCCCTCCCAACTATCTCTTATCCACCCAAGGGTACAAATCAAAGTATGATCATTTCATTTTGAGCACTGAAAAATTCTTTGCATACCGCGTGCATTATAGAAAAAATACACCACCTCATCTGATTGGATCAGATAGCCACCACTTTTCAATACGTATTTAATATCTCCAGTTTTATTTTTTCATTTGAACTTTTAAATGACAAAAATGCTCCTTCTTTTTTTAAAAAAATTATGACATCCTATATCCATATTATAACATCCTATGATAAAATTATGACTTCTTGCACATGATGTTATAATTTTCTTTCAGAAGTCATAAAAAATGAAGATATTTTTAAAATTTTTCAACGTGCAGTTTTGCTTTTTTATTTGAATTTTGAATGATGAAAATATCCTCCACTTCTAAAGAAATTCTATGTCATTTTATGATATCTTATGTTCAAATTATGACTTTCTGCATAGAATGTCATAATTTGGCCACATGTTGTTATAAAGAAGAAGGATCATTTTATTATTTAAAAATTTTATAAATTTTCAAAGATGAAAATATTCTTTCCTCATGACTTTTGAAAAAAATTAAGACATCCTGTGCAGGAATAATAATTTTATCATAGGATATCATAATTTTTTAGAAGAGAAAGGGCATTTTCATCATTCAAAATTTTAAAAAAAAATGGAACTGTAGGTATTAAATGTACATTGAAAAATGATGTTTACATGACCCAATCAAATAGAGCGATATATTTTTTTTATAACGCATACGGCACATAAAAAATTTTTCTTTGAGCACTAGCCATATGACCCATGCTTCCCAGCAGGGTTTTCATTGCAATAAGCTGGATATTTACCGATATACATATACAAACTAGTCGAAGACCCATGCATTACAATCACAGCCTATAATTATTAAATTTTTTAATAATAAATATTTATAATAAATATTTTTTAAGCTTTTTTTAATATATTATATTATTTTATTTATTTATTATATATATTATATTTTTTATTATTATACAAAAGAATCTCGACAAACGTCGATTCCGATCGCACCCTCGCCACATCTCTTCTTCTTATACCTTCTCTATGCCCGCCGTTGCCAGCCCAAGCCTCTTGCTGCCCTACCACTGCTGCCATTCTCTCTCGGCAAATATCGATTTTGATCACACCCCCGAGCACCCCTACCCATACCGTCGCCCCCGACGCCACCACTGCCTCTCCTTTTTCCTCCCTTGCCTCCTGCCCAGCCTCCTTCTGCCACCGCCAATATCTCTCATCCTGGCCATCCCCCCTTTGTCTGACCTTCTTTGCGTGCTCTTGCATTTTGAATTTCGCTTGTGCCGCTCCATGGCCCAGTAGGAGGGTCGATCTCCAGAAGCACTACCGGCGATGGAAGCCATGGGGTGGGCCTCGTAGTTGTAGACCTTCTTGTAATCGCAAAGGAGGTTGTCCCACTTGTCATTGCATTGGTTCTAGTTTTGGAGGCAAGTGTTATTCCAGCAATAGTTTTCGACCCACTTCAACCGCTGCTCCATGGAGCGGAGGGTAGCATTGCCGGATGAGAAACCGCCGCCACCGACGTGGCGCTCGTCGTCAAGGCACTTGGCAGTCATTAGAACGAGGGTCTCATGTAGGGTCCAGTTTCCCTTTCGGTAGTCGTGGGCCAAGGCGGTGGAGGAGGAAGACGAAGAGTACATTGGTGGCCATGGGGGGTGGTGATTAGGGTGTTGCAGAAGTTCTAAGAGGGTGGTGTTGGAGGGCTTGGACATGGCTTTTTTAGCATCGGTAGTGGTCTTTGGAATAGAATAGATTATAGAGTTGAAATGGAGAGAATCGAGGAAGGGACGGGGTTTTAGGAAGTATTGTTAATAATAAATATTAATAATAAATATGCTTTCTAGGTGGCACAACAAAAGTCATTTGAGAAGCTAAGTTGACAATACTACAATACTCCTCCATAGAGTATTGTTTTATATATATATATATGATATGTTTTTACTAGGATTGTTATCATGTACATAGATGTATTCCTATCTACCATTTATTCTTGTTATTCCATCTTTCTCTTGGATATATATGAAATTTATCAAGGATATGCTAAAATATCCTAGATCCGTCAAACCCCAGCCCCAAATTTCCTTTGTTGGGCCCCTTCCCCTATTTTTGTCGGGTCAAAGGTGGCCACCATCGGCGCCGCCATGCCCCTCCTTTCCTCTTCTTTTCCAACGAGTTTTCTTCCGGCATCACCACGTCTAGCCAGATCTCCGAGCGAAGAGGGGATGTTCTCTATCATTGGTGATTGGATTTTCTATCTTCTTCTTGCCCTTGCCATTCTCCTCTACCTCCGCTGCTCGATTAGCCTTGTTCCTCTACCCTGCTAGCCTCACCAACTTGCAGCTCTCGACAGTGTCCTTCTTCCACAAATGCCGGCATCCATCGCTCTCATGGATTGGTGTTGCATCCAGCCCCAAGCTGCCTCCATCCCCATGCTGCCACCCTCGAGATCGCCCACACCACCCACCCCACCAACCCCTCGCCTACATCCTCCATCTCACCCGTGCCACCCTCGGTCATGCGCCCAACTCCGTGGCTTCCTCGACCTCACTCCAGCAGGAGCTGGACATGTGACGTGTTAGGAGAATTTTAACTTGCTGAGTTGGCAACACCACAATACTCCATAGAGTATTGTATGTATACATATATATATATGATGTGATAGATGGATAAATACATACATGTGAGCGCCAATATGCATGCAGCCATGATTGCACGTGTCTTTGTACATACATGTATATTTTTACATGCATATATAATGCAAAATAAATGTACAACACACATACTTGTATATAATTATTTTTTCCATACATGAACTTCATGATAATGTCCAATGATGAGATGATATTTCTTTTCCAGCCTTTTATATTTCATGAGATTTGTTACGGTAGTAATATGAATGCCTTGGATTGATTGAGTTGATGTCTGAACCACCTCGGATTAGCATAAAGATATCAGCATTCCGGGATAAAGAGACTCTCTACATGTCCTTTGACCTAAAGGGAAAACTGAAATGCGCCTTCGAGCTGATTTCTCTGAAAGCAACTCATACAGCATTCAAGACTTTTAAACTACCTCAGACGAATAATCCTTCAGCGCATTCAATGGCTCCCTTCAAAGATAAGTGGAAACCCAATTGTAATCCAACCATGATCGAGTTGTTTTTCACTTTGCCTAAACTCGTGGGAGCAGATAAGACATTTCGATCATGCTAGCAACAACTTTTTCATTCTAGAAAAATAGCTTTAATCTCTGAGCAACATGATTAGCAGCCCAAGATTAGCGGAATAGCATAACGTCCCCAAGACACTTTCTTTACAAATATCATAAGTCCTAAGGATCTAGGTAAGCAAGAAATTTTTCTCAGAGAACTCGTTGTTGCTTAGCTATTCTCTATTGACTTAAGCATCGGAAGGTCCTTATCGATGTCAAATCCTTTGGCTCGAACTTATTTTGTAGATTACTCCAGCACCCTTATGCAAGACCGATTGCTCCATTCCTAAAGCCAATAATTTCAAGCAATAACAGATAGAGAAAGGGAGCTACTTTTAAACATGCCACCCATGAAGGCATCACCGCATCTCACTAATGCCACCACCTCCCACCAGATGAATCTTCGGGTTGATGATCAAGCATAGCCTCTGGTGATAGAAGCTTCTCCACCGCCTCAATCGATCCTGGTGATGATGGATCAGTTCAACCTGCTCCTCCAGCAGGTCAATTCCTTGACGGTCACTATTCAGGCAGTCCAGACTACTTTTGCACCTTTTTCAATGGTGCCACAATCAAGCTAAACTATTTCTGCACCATCCTCTATGGTGCAGCTTATACTTCTTTCGATGGTTCTGACTGCACCCCCGATAGCGGCACCACCTCAACCACCTATCTCCCAATTACAATAGCAAGCCGAGCCTCCTCAGACACTCCCTCAAAGTCTAAGGAGGAGACAAACCTATCGACGATCCTCTAGCCCACAATCTGGGCATGACTCAACTCCCGGTCCTTGCTCCCCTCAGCAATCTGAGGCTTAAACTGTCCGGGATCTTATGATAGAGAAAAAGCTTTAAGAGCTTGACAAGCGGATTGAAGCCATGAATAAAGCTTCTTCTTCTCAATCCTATGATGGGTTCAACGACGAGCCTCTTTTCGATGAGAAGATTATGAAAGAGCCGCTGCCACCAAACTTTAAACTGCTTCAGTTCAAGACCTATGATGGGACCACCAAATCTGTCGACCATATTAAAATCTTTAAGGCAGCATTGCTTTTCCAAGGAGCATCGGATGCCATCCTTTGTCGGGCATTCCTTGCTACTCTTAAGGAGGTAGCTCGATAATAGTATTCTAACCTAAAATCGGCCTCCATCCACTCTTTTGAAGAGTTGAGCCGATATTTGGCTACGTATTTTATCAGCAGTCGGAAGCAGTAGAAGCAGTCCGACTATCTCAACATCATCCAGAAAAGGAAGAGAGAGTCAATCAGTGACTATGTGAGCTGCTTTAATACGGCAATTTTGAAAGTTCGTGATCTAGATCAGTCGATCGTGATGACCGTCCTAATGGATGGGCTGCTGAAGAATGATCTAAAAAGATTGTTAATAAAATCAATTTCTCAGGATTATGTTGGAATGCTAGACCAGGCAAGAAAGTATTTCCACCTGAAAGAAGCTTTTGCTGAGGATGTTCCTATCAGCTCTATAGCAGTAGGATCAAATAAGAAGCACTCCCTAAGAAGGTGGGAAGTTTATCGCTAGTGCTCCCAATCTCCATCCCGAAAGCAGAAGAATGAAGGTCCATCTAGAAACTGCTGTTTTCTGAGTCCTCAAAGAAGAGAATGACAACTCTCTTTTCTGAGATGGTACCATAACTATATGCCTCTGCCACTCGGAGAGAGGATTTGATGAAGATTCAAGCCGAGCTTCCTCAACCTCCAAAGATGTGGACGAAGCCTGAACATCGCAACTTTACGAGCTATTATTTTTACCATCGTGACCACGGTCACGATACTGAAGACTGCTATCTTCTTCACGATGCGATCGAGAGGCTCATCCGGGAGGGAAGGCTAAATCACTTCGTCCGAGGAAGAACTCCATGCCAATCCCCTCCGAGAGCTTGACAACCACCTCATCAGCCTTAGCATCCGATGCCCACACCAGCGTAGGAGGTAGAAGAGCCAATGGCGATAGAAGAGCAATCCCTCCATGGTGAAATTCATATGATCACTGGGGAGTCATCTCGATCAATGGTGGCAAAGAGACCAAGGCTTGAAGACAGGCTTGGAGATGCCATCACTTTCACCAAGCAGGATGCAGAAGGTGTATAACAACCACACAATGATGCGGTGGTTATTACTTTAAATATAACCAACTATAATATACACCATATATTTATTAATAATGGAAGCTCGATCGCTATTTTATAGTTTTCTATCTTTTTCCAAATAGGACTTTCTTTTGATCGGTTGAGTAGATTTAACATGCCGATACAAGACTTCTTTGGAAGCTTAATAATACCTGAAGGAATAATCAAGTTGCCTGTCATAGTAGGTACCCCACCTCAACAAGTAAAGATTCAGGTAGACTTCATCATTGTGAAGCTTTTCTCAGCTTATAATGCCATCCTCAGAAGACCTAGCCTTTGGACATTGAAAGCTATGGTGTCCAGCTGCCATCTGATGGTCAATTTTTAATAATAAATGGAGTAGGACAAATCTGAGATAACTAAACTATGGTGGGGTAGTGCTTTGCCATCAAACTTCAAGTGGAGGATCAAGTTAAGATCCAGCTTGAACTCGCAATAGGGCTGGACGCTTGAGATGACCTGACTGAGGAACGTGCCCGACCATCTGATGAGCTTCTAAAAATTTCATTGAGAAAGAAGAATTCTCATCAAACTATGAAGATCGGCTTCTGCCTCGATCAGATAACAAAAAGTCGGCTAATCACTCTTTTGTAGGCAAATGCAGATCTTTTTGCTTGATCGGCTATAGACATGCCTAGGATTGATCCAGAAGTGATATCCCACTATCTAAAGATGGATCCAACTTGCCATTCAATCAAGCAAAAGAAGCAAAGTTTTGCTCTAGAGTGCCAAAAGGCCATCATCGAGAAGCGGGACAAATTGATCAAAGCTGGCTTTATTAGAGAGATGATGTACCCTAATTGGCTGGCAAAATTTTGTTGGTGAAGAAAGCAAATGAAAAGTGGTGCATGTGCATCGACTTCATTGATCTGAATAAGACTTGCTCAAAAGATAGCTATCCACTACTCTAAATCGACTAATTGATTGATGTCACTTCAAGGCATGAGTTTCTCAGCTTCATGGATGCCTTCTCTGGCTATAATCAAATCTGGATGGCTTTCGAAGATGAGGAGAAAATAGTCTTTATTACTGATCATGGGCACTTTTGCTACAAGATAATGCCATTTGGGCTAAAAAATGTAGGAGCTACATACCAAAGGTTTGTGAATAAGATTTTCAAAGACTAGATTGGTAGGAATATGGAGGCATATGTTGACGACATATTAGTTAAGAGCCATGCAATGCCAGACCACGTTGCAGACCTCTAGGAGACTTTTAATACTCTTTATTGATACAAGATGAAGTTGAACCCCACGAAGTGTGCCTTTGGAGTTACCACAGAAAAATTTCACACCGTTTTGGTCTCACGTGGAGGCATCGAGGCAAATTTTGATAATATTAAAGCAATCCTGGAGATGATATCTTCTAAAATAGTTAAAGAGGTCCAATGTCTAATCAATAAAATAGTCTCTCTTAATCGTTTTATCTCCAGATCGGTCAAGATGTGTCTTCTCTTTTTTCAGACCCTCAAATAGTCAAAGAATTTCTAGTGGATCTTAGAATGTGAAGAGGCCTTCGAAAAGCTAAAGAAATATCTTAGTTCTCTATCTTTGCTCACCAAACCCCAACCAGGAAAAGAGCTCATTCTGTACCTTGCTATCTCCCTGGTAGCCATCAATGCAGTCCTCATCGGGGAAGAAGGACATTTGCAGAAGCCCATTTATTATACCAGCAAGATCATTCATGATGCAGAGATCAGATACACTAAGCTGAAAAAATTGATTTTTGCACTGGTCATCATAGCAAGAAAGCTTCGACCTACTTTCAAGCCCACACCATGGTACTACTCATGGATCAACCAATTAAGGCGGTGCTTCATTGTCCAAACACTTTAGGTCGGATCGTGAACTAGGCCCTAAAACTCTTAGAGTTGGACATACACTACTGACCAAGGCTTTCCATTAAAGTCTAAATCTTACCCGATTTTGTCCTCAAATGCACCATCTCGAAGAAAGAAGATTCGGAAGGAAAGGTTGAAAAAAGATTAGAAGACCCCACAAGCTCAAAAGGCGATGAAAACTTGGGGTCAGACCCTGAAGAGTTATGGACTCTATATGTCGATGGCTCATCGAATTTATTAGGATCAGGAGTCGGACTCATTTTATCCGATCCCAAAGGACATGTGGCTGCATATGCTTTGTACTTCGAGTTTCCAACCATAAATAATGAGATGAAATATAAAGCTCTTATCGTGGGGCTAAATATCACTAGAGAAGCTGGAGCCTATCATCTAAAAGTCTTTAGTGATTCACAGCTGGTGGTTGGATAGATCAAGGATGAGTATGAAGCTCGGAAAGAGAATATGAGAAAATATCTCCAAAAAGTAAAAGATCTAATCTCACCCTTCCAATATTTTAATATTTAATAGGTTTTCAAGGCATAAAATGCAAGAGCTGATGCCTTATCCAGGTTGGCGTCATCATTGCCTGCCGACCTAAAGAAAGAGACCTACTTTGAGGTCTTAAAAACCTCGATCTTAGACGAGCCCATCGCCATTCGACAAATTGATGAAGAACCCAGCTAGATGGACCCTCTTATAAAGTATCTAAGATTGGGTGAGCTACCACCCGATCGAAAAGAAGCTCAGAGGATCAGGCATAAGGCCGCCAGATATGTATTGCTCAATAATGAATTATACAAGTAGTCTTTCTCTCTGCCTATTCTGAAGTGCCTGTGCCCTTCTAAAGCTGACTATGCCATGCAAGAAGTACATGAAGGGATCTATAGAAACCACTTGGGGGGTAGATCCTTATCTTATAACATCCTTTGATAAGGCTACTATTGGCCCATGATATGGCAAGATGCACAAAGTTTCATCAGAAGATGTAAACAATACCAACAAAATGATAGGATCTAGCATCAACTGACAGCACCTCTGACTCCAATTCAAGCTCCACTGCCATTCGCCCAATTGGGGTTGGACATCTTAGGTCCATTCTCTCGAGCTTTAAGCCAGTGCAAATTTTCTCTTGTAGCCATTGACTACTTCACGAAATGGATTAAAGCTGAACCTTTAGCCTAAATCACTGAAGCGAAAGTTCAAGACTTCATTTAGAAGTCGATCATCTGCTGATACAGTCTTCCTAAGGTGTTGATCTCCGACAATGGCAGATAATTCAGTGGAGCCAACTCTATGAGTTTTATGAAGACTACAGGATAGAGCAGCGCTTCATCTCAGTAAGCCACCTGTAAGCAAACGAAGAGGTTGAAGTGACCAATAGAACACTCTTTCAAGACCTGAAGGCCAGACTGGATCAGACTGGGAGGTCATGGGCAGAAAAGCTTCATCATGTTCTCTGAACCTATCGAACCACCCAAAGAGTTTCCACTGGTGAAACACCTTTTTAACCTAGCATTCAGAATGGAGACGGTCATACCTATGAAATTCGGACTTTATTCCCCCAGGATCGAGGAGTATGATGAAGATACCAACCCAATATGGCTTTGAGCTAACCTCGACCTAATTGAGGAAAGCAGGGAACGTGCTATAATAAGGATAGCTGCTTATCGATAGAGGGTGGCTAGATACTACAATGCTCAGGTCAAAACCAAAGAATTCTGAGCTAGCAACTTTGTCCTATGACGAACTAAAGTCTCACAGCCTACGAAGCAAGCTCTCGCCTAATTAGGAAGATCCATATTGATGAGGTGATATGCTTGGGAACTTACCGCCTGAAGTTGAATGGGATTTTACTCCTTAGGCCTTGAAATTCGGCTAATCTCCACATGTATTTTTAATGATTTGTATAATAAATAAAATTTTAAATTCACCAACTCATGCTTATATGATAGGAAGAATTCGAAAGAAACCCCACCAAAATTTCTTTGATTGGGATATCAACACAGTAAATTCCTCAGATTGAAATTGCCTTACTCAAAATCTCTTTGATCGGGATATCAACATAGCAAATTTCTCAAATCATAATTGCTTCGCTCAAGATCCCTTTGATTGGGATAATAATATAGCAAATTTCTCAGATCAGAATTGCTTCGTTCACTACAAGAAAATAGAGTATTAGCGACAGCATTTTTGCAGTCACTAATAACCATTTTTACCATCAGCTTCAGCAACAGAAATTTAGCTGTAGCTAATAGTTATTAGCGACAGTATTAGCAATGGTAATTAGCCATAGCTAATATTAAGTAATTTTATTTTTTAAATTAGATTTTATTATTATTATTGATGGTAGATGATTATTAGCAATGATATTTTATCGTTGCTAATAAAAAATAATTTTATTTTCTAAAATTAGATTTTATTATTATTAGCGATGGTAGATACTTATTAGTGATGGCATTTTGTTGTCACTAATAATATTTTTTATCGATGGCAAACAACGACTAAAAAATCTACCATCATAAAAACTAAAAAAATATTAGCGACAGTAAGTTTGACTTTTAATAGTGGTAAGGTGCGTCACTAGTAAAAATTAATTTTTTTATATAACTTTTAATATTATTAGTGATGAAAGATTATTATTAGCGATGCCAAAAGGCCGTCGCTAATACTAAAGTAATTTTATTTTTTTAATTTGGTTGTAGGATTATTAGTGATGGAAAATCATTATTAGTGATGATTTTTGCGATCGCTAATGCTAAAGTAATTTTTTTAAAAATATGGATGTAGGATTGTTAGCGATGAAATTATGTTATTAGTGACGAAAAAAGCTATTGCTTATATTAATAGTTTTAAAAAATATTTTTAAAAATTTTTATTTTTTTCAAAATTATTAACGATGGCACTACTATAAAAAGAGTCTACGATAGTATATACTATTACAACAATTTTTGAAACCGCTGTAATAGAGTCTATGACAGCAATTATAAAGAACCGCTGCTATAGATCGGACCTATAGCCGCGGTTATAAGAAATCGCTGTCATAACCGCTGCCATAGATTCGATCTATGGTAGCGATTCTTTGTAAGCACTGCCATAGGTCCGATCAATAGCAGCAGTTAGGATAACTGTTGCCATGGGTCGGATCTATAGCAGTGATTTTTTGTAACCACTGCTATACATTGATCTATGGCAGCGATTATTTGTAACCACTGTAATATATTTTTTTATTTTTTTTCTAAATATTATATAATTTTAAAATTTAATGCCTATCTTCATCATTCATTATCTAAATAATTATCATTAGAGTATTATCGCAAAAGATCACCTCGATCCGATAGTCCTAGCTTCATCGATCAGAAAAATTTGATTTCGACGATCATGAATGACGATGCGATGATTCGATAGATGAAGATCTTCAATAGATTTGAAAATCTGCAATAATGATCTTAGTTATGTTTGTAGCATACTATCAAAGTTTTGCTTCAATCGAATATCATTATCTTGATCAATTTAGTATGGATTAATTTTGACTTTTAAATGATAAACAAGTGATCAAAGGATCAAATAGTGTCCGATTATGAGATAATTTTTTTTATAAATGATCTTGGCTACTACTTTAATTATTTTTATGGTGGTGATTATAAAATTCAACTCATGAGACTAAGAACAATCTAAAACTATATGTTTTCTGATAACCATTCTTGAATTTCGGTGGTTGTTATATGCATGTGCTCGTGCTTTTGCAATATCTGCTTAACATGAATGGTTCATATGAAAATAATTTGAATTTTACTATCATCATTGTATAAAATGATTAAAATTATAACAAAGATCATTTAGCTAAAAAATTATCTCATAATCGAACGGTGTTTAGTCCTTTGATCGCTTGTTTCTAATTTAACAATCGAAATCATTCTGTATTAAATTGACATCATAACGATATCCGATTGAAGTAAAACTTTGATAGTATGCTACAAATATCACTGAGATCATCATTACAGATTTTTGGACTGATCGAAGATCTTCATCTATCAGTCATCGCATCGTTGCCCGCCCATCCCCGACCGCGGCCGCATGCCCCCTGCCTCCCCATCCCCGACCGCCCATCCCCACCCTCCCTATCCCCGGCCATCCGTCGTCCGCCCGTCCATCCCTGGCTGTCCACCCCTTGCCCTCCCTAACCGTCGCCCCCCGCCCTCCCCATCCTCGATCGCCGCCCAGCCCTCCACCCCTTGCCCTCCCCGATCGCCCACCCCCCGCCCTCCCCATCCCCGACCGTGGCCGCCCACCCCCCGCCCTCTCCATCCCTGGCTGCCCATCCCCCACCCTCCCAATCCCTGACTACCCATCTCCGGCCCTCCCATCCCCGACCGCCCACCCCTTGCCCTCCCCGACCTCTGCCCCCCGCCCTCTCCATCCTCGACCACCACCGCCCGCCCCCCCGCCCTCCCCATCCTCGACCGCGATCGACCGCCCCCCACCCTCCCTATCCCCGATCGCCCGTCCCCCCATCCTCGACCGCCACTGCCCCTGCCCTCCCCATCCCGGTCGCCCACCCTTGCCCACCCAATCCCATGGCCTTCCCATCACGGCGCACCTCCGAGCCCCCTCTCCCTCTCTCTTTCCTCTTTCTCTTTCTCTCTCTTCTCTCTCTATTTTATTATCTTGCTCTTGTTTCGTAGGTTACCTCTAGCGCCGTCGTCTTTCTTTAGCGCCATCATTGGTAACCCTCGAAACTTTCGGTGCAACCCCTTTTCTATAGTCGTCGGTATATTTTTTATTTTAATTTTATAGTATTATTTATTAATCATTGGACTAGACCTGTCAACGAATCGGATTTGGGTCGGAACCTGAATATTCAGATCCGAATCTGATTTTAATTACTGATACCGGATCCGAATCCGAATACCTGATGGGTTCGTACTTGAAGTACAAGACTCAGACCCTAATGGATCCCTAGTATCTGGACCAAATTTTGGGACCCAAAACTAAGAAAAGGAGAGGGAGAAAGGGAGGAAGGGGGTCCAACCTCGCCACCATCATCGATGAGGGAGATTGAGAGAGAGAGGGGGAGGGTCGTGTCATGCCGATCGACCGTGCCGGCAACTAAGAGAACCCTCGACCGCTAAGAGAATTCCTGTCTTTTTGCTTTTGTTTATTGCATTGCATAGCGATAGACTCGTCAATTGATTAGTGTACATAATCTTTGACATCTGTATATTTATATATAATTGTACGGATGGTACCTAGGAAATATCTTTGATTATTGTTCAACATGTTATATTGGTTAATGTTTATTAACGTTGCAGGTCATTATGGCATTGAAATGCCATCTAGCTTTCACCCCTACCTCTCGATGGATTATGCGGAGTTCAGCATCTGAGGAGTAGTCGGAGCATACTCCATCTACCTCCACATCGATTGCTTAGGGACCTCCACCACCGATATTTACTCTATTGATGGCATCTACTCCATCGATATTTGAGCCTCCATCATCACCCACATCTCCGACATATGCTACTCCACCAGCATCTGAGTATATATTTTTATTATATTATTTATTTATTTTTTATACAGTATTTATATATTTATATATTTGCATAATATATTTTTATTATAGATGCATCATCCAGTAGGATATTTTACGGTTCCACACGTATGGTGCATGTGTGAAATCGCTAGCATCAGATGATGGTATAATATGATGCAAAGGGGAGGCTAGTAGGAGAGACCACGCAGGAGGAGATATTATTCCCGTAGAGCCCAGAGACTGACGATTGATGGATGATATTGTCAGGGATTGGATGTAGAAGGAGATATGAGTAAGTGCATCTTAATTATATTTATGCATTTTATATGTTTACACTATGTTTGATTAGAATAATTTTGTAACTGACTTTTGATAACTTTGTGCAGAGGAGGTACGACTTTTTTGATCATGAGAGGACTCGAGATGCCCAACTGAAGAAGATCAAAAAGTTATACCGGGGCTACAAGATCAAGCTCCATAGAGGATGGCTTAAGCACCGATGAGATATTCCAAAGGAGCTTGTTCCGTGGATACAGGACTGTCCTCTGAGTCAGTGAAAGAGGATGGTTACACATTAGAGGAGCCAAGAGTTCGAGGTAAAATTACTAATTTTTAAATTTTTTAATACACTTAAAGTTATATTTAAATATTATTTTAAATATTTATTATTTATTTGAATACTTGTTAGGCTACCTTCCATCAGAATTAGAAGAATCGGATAGCTCAGGAGTATATCACACTCTCGACTGTGAGTCTATGGCCAATCATGTGCATAGAGAGGTAATAAATTTTAAATCTTAATAGATAAATTAAATTTATATTTTTTTCATATTTCTGATAAACTGATCCATTGTTATAGCTGATGAGAGATGGAGTGATGCCCAACTATAGCGAGATCTTCCGATCCAGTCATATAGATAAGAAAGATAGGCCGATGAACGCCGCAACCGAAAGAATTTTTATAAGTATTAAATATATTAGTATATATGATTAGTATTATAGCATCTATTATAAAATTTTATTTATACTTACAATTATCGGATCAATTAGATACGCTCACGAGCGAGGGCCTGGATACCTCTGGCCCCCATGACCATCTATCTCAGATCTTGGGGCCTAAGCACTTTGGAAGGATTTGATGTAGGTTCGAACATATGCCGATCAGCTATTGGTCTGAGGCGAGTGTCTTTTCATAGGCTTCCGATGTCGTCAGTCGGGAGGAGCTTAAGGTAGCGTTGGCACGGGCAGATCATACTGCGATGTGGGTAGATCGGGCTGAGAAATGTGCATCTCATCTGGAGGACATCGTGAGAGATATGGTGTCGACGCTCAGTACGCATTTTGGAGGTACCTTCATGGGCTTTGAGGGTATGTTGGCACGCATTCCAGCTTTAGCTCCTCTAGCTCTGGCTCCAGCTCCAGCTCTGCCTCCAACTCGTGCTCCATCTCCCGGAGATGATGACGATGTAGATTTAGAAGACTTTTGATATATATTTTTTAAAAAATATTATAATAAATTTTATTCGATAATAAAACTTTAGCATTTTAAAATTTTTTTTATGTTTATAATATTTTTTTATGTTATATATCTCTATATTTATTAGATAAAATATATAAAAAATTAAAAATTTTATATTTTTTAATTATTCAAAAGCTACGATAGTGGTTTTACAATCACTACCGTGGACGTGCCAACCGCTGTCATAGGCAATATGTCAACCGTTGTATTAGACCTATAGCAGCAGTTACATAATCGCTTGCATAGACAAGGCTATGGCAGTGGTTCCATAACCACTATCATAGACTGTCTATAACAGCGGTTTTATAACCGCTGCCATAGACAAGCCTATGCTCGTGATTTAAAAATCATTGCAATAGGATCTATATAGCAGCAATTTCAATAACCGCTGCAACAACTGCTGCCATAGACCTACGATGATGGCTGTAGTGGCAGCGGTTAGCTCAACTGCTGCCATAAACCTATAGCGATGGTTGCAGTGATAGCAGTTAGCTAACTGCTGCCATAGTCTATAGCAGTGATTTTTTGGGCTACGATAGTGGTTACAAATTATTGCCAAATCCCAACCAGGCGAAGAGCTCCTTATGTACCTTGCTATCTTCCTGGTAGCCATCAGCACAGTTCTCATCTAGGAAGAAGGATATTTGTAGAAGCCCAGGATATTAAAATATTCACAGCTAGTGGTTGGACAAATCAAGGGCGAGTATGAAGCTCAAAAAGAGAATATGAGAAAATATCTTCAAAAAGTAAAATATCTAATCTCGCCCTTCCAATATTTTAATATTCAATAGGTTTCCACGACATAAAATGCAAGAGCTGATGCCTTATCCAAGTTGGCGTTATCATTGCCTGCCAACCTAAAGAAAGAGACCTACTTTGAGGTCTTAAAAACCTCGAGCTTAGATGATCCCACCGCCATTCGATAAATTGATGAAGAACCCAGCTGGATGGACCCTCTTATAAAGTATCTAAGATCGGATGAGCTACCACCCGATCGAAATGAAACTCGGAGGATTAGGTGTAAGGCCCCAGATATGTATTGCTCAATAATGAATTATACAAGCAGTCTTTCTCTCTGCCTCTTTTGAAGTGCCTGTGCCCTTCTAAAGTTGACTATGCCATGCAAAAAGTACATGAAGGGATCTGTAGAAGCCACTTAGGGGGTAGATCCTTGTCTTATAACATCCTTCGATAAGGCTACTATTAGCCCATGATATAGCAAGATGCATAAAGTTTCATCAGAAGATGTGAACAATACCAGCGAAATGATAGGATCCAGCATCAACCGACAGCACCTCTGACTCCAATTGAAGCTCCACGACCATTCACCTAATTCGGGTTGGACATCTTAGGTCCATTCTCTCGAGCCTCTGGCCAGCGCAAATTTTCTCTCGTGGCCATTAACTACTTCATGAAATGGGTTAAAGCTGAACCTTTAGCCTAAATCACTGAAGCGAAAGTTCAAGACTTCATTTGGAAGTCGATCATCTGTTGATACAATCTTCCTAAGGTGTTGATCTCCGACAATGGTAGATAATTCAGTGGAGCCCAACTCTATGAGTTTTATGAAGACCATAGGATAGAGCAGTGCTTTACCTTAGTAAGCCATCTGTAAGCAAATGGAGAGGTTGAAGTGACCAACAGAACTTTCTTTCAAGACCTAAAGGCCAGACTGGATCGGACTGGGAGGTCATGGGCAGAAAAGCTTCATCATGTTCTCTGGACCTATTGAACCACCCAAAGAGTTTCCATTGGTGGAACATCTTTTTAACCTGGCATTCAGAATGGAGATGGTCATACCTATGAAATTCGAACTTTCCTCCCCTAGGATCGAGGAGTATGATGAAGATACCAACCCAATATGGCTTTGAGCTAACCTCAATCTCATTGAGGAAAGCAGGGAACGTGCTGTAATAAGGATAGCTGCTTATTGACAGAGGGTGGCTAGATACTATAATGTTTGGGTCAAAACCAAAGAATTCCGAGCTGACGACCTTGTCCTTCGACGAACTGAAGTCTCACAGCCTATGGAGCAAGCTCTCGCCTAATTAGGAAGATCCATATTGATGAGGTGATATGCTTAAGAACTTACTGCTTGATGCAGTTGAACGGGACTTTACTTCTTAGGCCTTGGAATTTGGCTAATCTCCACATGCATCATCAATGATTCATATAATAAATAAAATTTTAAATTCACCAACTCATGCTTATATGATAGAAAGAATTCAGAAGAAACCCCATCAAAATTTTTTTGATTGGGATTCAACACAACAAATTCCTCAGATCGGAATTGCCTCACTCAAAATCTCTTTGATCGGGATATCAACACTACAAATTTCTCAGATCATAATTGCTTCGCTCGAGGTCCCTTTGATTGGGATAATAATATAGCAAATTTCTCGAATTGGAATTGCTTCATTCACTACAAAAAAATAGAGTATTAGTGATAGCATTTTTGTAGTCACTAATAACCATTTTTACCGTCAGCTTTAGCGACTGAAATTTAGCCATAGCTAATAGTTATTAGCAATAATATTAGCGATGGTAATTAGCCATTGCTAATATTAAGTAATTTTATTTTTTAAATTAGATTTTTTTATTATTATCGATGGTAGATGATTATTAGCGATGATATTTTACTATCGTTAATAAAAAATAATTTTATTTTTTAAAATTAAATTTTATTATTTTTAGCGATGATAGATACTTATTAGTGATGGCATTTGCCATCGCTAATAATAATTTTTATTGATGGCAAACAGCGACTAAAAAATCTACCATCGTAAAAACTAAAAAAATATTAGCGACGACAAGTTTGACTTTTAATAATGATAAGATGCATCACTAGTAAAAATTATTATTTTTATATAACTTTTAATATTATTAGTGATGAAAGATTATTATTAGCAATAACAAAAGGCTGTCACTAATACTAAAATAATTTTATTTTTTTAATTTGATTGTAGGATTATTAGTGATGAAAAATCATTATTAGTGATGATTTTTGCCATCGCTAATACTAAAGTAATTTTTAAAAAAATATGGTTATAGGATTGTTAGCGATGAAATTATGTTATTAGTGATGAAAAAATTATTGCTTATATTAATAGTTTAAAAAAATATTTTTAAAATTTTTAAATTTTTTTCAAAATTATTAATGATGGTAAATTAAGCCATTATAAATAACCATCGATAATTAATTTTTTTAAATTATAATTTTAATTAATTTTTTTATAAAAAATTAAATTTATTAGCAACAGCTTGTGTCCTTACTAATAGTCAGCAAGGCATCACTAATATTGTATTAGCGATAACAAAGACGTCATCGCTAATTTTAATTTTTTTAATTTTTTTAAATATGGTATAATTTTAGAATTTAAAATCCATCTTCATCGTTTATTATCTAAATAATTATCGTTAAAGTATCATCACAAAAAATTATTTTGATTTGATAGACCTAGCTATATTGATTAATAAAATTTAATTTCGATGGTCACGAACAACCGTTTGATGATCTAATAAATAAAGATTGTCGATGGATCCAAAGACTTACAACGATGATCTTAGTGATATTTATAGCATACTATCAAAATTTTACTTCAATCAGACATCATTATCATGATCAATTTAGTACAGGATAATTTAGGTCGTTAAATAAAAATGAGTGATTAAAAGGCCGAACGACATCTGATTACAAGGAAATTTTTTAGATAAATAATTTTTTCTACTATTTTAATCATTTGTATGGTGGTGATTGTAAAATTCAAACCATGCATATATGAATGATCCAAAACTATATGTCTCTTGGTATTCTTTCTTAATGTCCTTAAATAATTATACTCATACTTTTATAAGATCTGCTTAACATGGATGGTTCATATATATATGGTTTGAATTTTATGATCACCATCATATAGATGATTAAAGTAGTAGCAAAGATCATTTATATAAAAAAATTATGTAAATCGAACACCGTTTGGCCTTTTGATCACTATTTTTTATTTAACGATTCAAATCATCTCATACGAAATTGACTATGATAATAATATTCGATTGAAGTAAAATTTTGATAGTGTGCTACAAATGTCACCGAGATTATTATTGTAAGTTTTCAAACTCATCGATGGTCTCTATCTATCAAATCATCATATGGTCATTCGTGACCATCGAAATTAAATTTTAATGATCGATATACCTAGGGCTACCAGATCAAGGCTATCATTTGTGATGATACTTTAACAGTAATTATTTAGATAATGAATGATAAAGATGGATTTTAAATTTTAAAATTATACTGGATCGAGCGAAGTTGAATAGAAAGGGTTATTAGCGACGGCTTTTAACAACAACCTTTTTGCTGTCGGTAAAAATTAGTATTAGGGATGGATAACTATTAGCGACAGCAAACACCATCGCTAATAGATTTAAATTTTTTTAAAATTTTTGATTATAATTATAATTAAATTAATTAAAAAAATAAAATTATGAAAAAATATATTTTAAATTATTAGTACTAGCTATGGTTATCATTTTTAGTGATGAAAATTGCTATCGCTAATACTTCTACCGACGGTATTAGCGACGACATTTTAAATGCCATTGCTAAAACTTCGCCAAAATCTCTAAACTCCAAAAATTTTTGCTCATGTGCGCCGGTTCCTCTCCACTTCCTACAATCCTCCTCCCTCCGGTGCCAAACCACCCCCTCAAACCCCCCTTTCCTCCCTCCCATCCCATCCCTCCCCTCTCCATCCCTCTGACGTCCCGCACCCCCGAGCTTGCATCTCTTTGCACCCATGGCCGCCCTCTTATCGGTGCCAAAACCCTCCTAACCCCCTTTCCCTCCCTCCCGCTCCGTCCCTCTGACATCCTGCAACCCCAAGCTCGCATCTCTCCATGCCCACGACCGCCCTCTCGCCGGCACCCAAATTCCCCTCAAGCCCCCTTTCCTTCCTGCTCGCCCCATCCCTCCCCACCCCATTCCTCCAACACAACGCAGCCATGAGCTCACCGCCCTGGCCCCTCCTCATTGAAGCCCGTCGGTGCCTCCTGCGCAACCGCCTTGAGCCTGCCATCTCGGTCCCACCAGTGCCTCCTATGCGACTGGCTCGAGCCTGCCATCCTAGTCCTACCTCAACCGCAGCCGCTCCGACCCTACTACCTCGATCCCGCCTAACCAACGGCTGCCCCGACCCTATTGGTGCCTCTTATGCTGTGGCCCCGAGCCAGCCGCCCCAACTCCGTTTCTCGCATGACTATCCGACTGTGAGCTCCTGGCCATGAGCCCCCGACCGCCTCCCTCCTCCCTGAGCTTTTGGCCGTGAGCCCCTGACTGCCTTCCACCTCCCCGAGCCCCAGGTTTGCCTCCCCCCAATCTCCCATAGGTGCTTTCCTTTCCACATGTCTCCATTTTTTTTTAATTTTTTGCTTGGAATACTTTTTGAGTGCTTCTTGTAGGTGCTTCCACCTCAAGTGCAATCATTCTCATAGATATCCGAAAAGGAGAAAGAAATAAAAAGAAAAAGAAAGGAAAAAGCCAAAAAAAGTTGAACAATCTATGCAGAAAAAGTCTTCCTTTTTAATTTTTCAACATTCTTTTTATTTTTATTAATTTTTTCTATGTTTTTCTCTATATTTTCCTCTATTGTGTCTATTCTCAGAGTCTCAATCGGGTGGAAAGTAGGATCCTCACTAAGGTGATGAGGTAGATGTGGCGTACAGGGCCTCTGATTACAGTGAACCTTCTCCACTACTCCATCCAGATGATCTTGATCATGTTCAATAATATATCCTTTATTTTATTTCTAATTTTTATTTATATATTAAATTTATTTATTTTTATAATATGTTGTCTCTAGACATGTATTTATATAGTATGTATGCATGTATGTCAAGTATGTTATGTACATATATAGTTTTATGTAATTATGTTTCTAAAATATTTATAAAGTTGAAGTATAGGGACTAGTTGGAGGATAAAAGGGATTGACAAAAGACAAGATTAAACTACCAATACTTAGAACATGCTGATTATTCTTGTCTCTCCTATATTAATTTTTATTTAAATACATAGATAAAATATTTTTTTCAATAGTTTTATATTATCCAAACTTTTGGCAAATTGCCCTATAAGAGGTTCTAAATACTTTGGAACAATCCGATACACTACGATTCAAGGTTTGAATTAACCTTCCTAAGTTTTGAAATCCTCTAAAATTTAAACTCAAAATAGCAAGCAAGAAAAAGATGGATTACAATAACAAATAAAAATTAGCTCCTTAATGAGCATAATAGATTATTAAAGACACTTTACTTAGAATGGAAGAAGTCTTTGAGAACAACCTCAGATAGAATAAAGAGTTGAATCTATTTTTGAGAGATGGTGAAGGTTCAAATAAAGGCTTCTTTGACTTGGAGCTAAAAAATCTTTTTAATCCTTTTTACCTCAATTTTTCTTGAGGTTTTTTTCTTTTGAATGCTTTTATACCTTTAATCAATATTGGAGAATGAGTAGTAGTCATTTAGAGATATTAGAGAATATTTATTGGATATTTAATGCACTAAAAATGGATAAAAAAACTAGCCATTATAAAAATTTTCATCATAGGGATCGACCCATGGGTCATCCACTATGGCAAAATAGAAACATCCTATTTCTATTTTTTGATAGCAGGATAGCAGGGGTCGACCCATGGGTAGTCCCTTAGCAAAAGGGTTATCCCTAGGTCGATCCTTTTTATGTGCCACTAAAAAATTTAATTATAAATTTTAAAAAAATAAAAAAAACTATTTGCGATAGCACCTATTGTCGCTAATAGTTTTTTAAATTTAAATTTAAAAAATAAAAAAAAATATTGGTGATGATATTAGAGATAAAAAATATCATCGCTAATAATTTTTTAAAATTTAAATTAAAAAAAATAAAATATAAAAATATTAGAGATGAAATTAGCGATAGGATAAGCCATCACTAATAGTATTTTAAAATTATAATTATAATAATAAATAAAAAATTATTATCGATGGTATCCTCCATCGCTAATACCATCGCTAATTAATTTATTAGCGATAGGAGTTTTGCCGTTGCTAATAACGATAATTAGTGACAAGCGTTTATGCGATGGACTTTTATCAATAGCTTGTCATCGCTAATAGCATTAGCAACAGCAAATCCCTTATTAGCGATGACATGTAGCCATTGCTAATAGTCAGTTTTTTTATAGTAGCTCAAGGTCTCTTTGATCCAAATGATAACACAGTAAATTTCTCAGATCGGAAATGCTTTGTCTAAGATCCCTTTGATCAAGATGATAACATAGCAAATTTCTCAAATCGAAATTGCTTCGCTTAAGGTCCCTTTGATTGGGATGCTAACACAACAAATTTGAATTGCTTTGTCCAAAATCTCTTGGATCAGGATGACAATACAGCAAGTTTCTCAAATCAAAACTATTTTATCCAAAATTTCTTTGATCGGGATGAAAACACAATAGGTTCCTCAGATCAGAACCGCTTTGTCTAAAATTCTTTTGATCGGGATGACAACATAGTAGGTTCTATAGATTGGAACTGCTTTATCCAAGGTCTCTTTGATCGAGACATTAATACAGTAAGTTCTTTAGATTGAAATAATTTCATCCAAAATCTCTTTGATCGGGATATCAACTTGACAAAATTTCGCAAGTTAGAACTAAACAATATCAAAATCTCTGAGGTTAGAACACCTCATAAAAGAATTTCTTGGATCAAGACTGATCTCTCCATAGTTCACATTCATTTCAACGAATGAAGAATAAAGAATGACATTGTTGCCCAGAGGTAGCATCCCAAGAGGGGGGTGAATTGGGTTCTCATAAAATTTTAACCAAATTTACTTTCTAAACATGTATGTGCTTTGATTTTAACTAAAGTGGTGTGATGAAATGTATGCAATATAAGCAGCGGAATTAAGATAACAAAATCAAACTATGAAAGTAAAGTAAGAATTATAAGCATGCAAGGTATGTAAAAAAAAGAAAAAAAGAGCACAACATAAATACACAAAGATTTATAGTGATTCGGTGTAACCCGTACCTACATCAACTCTCCAAGCTTTTTTTAGAATTTTTATGATAATCCATCCTTGATTATAGTATGTTTGTTTTTCAGGCTCACAAACAAACTTAGTTGGTTTTCACAGGAGCACCAACCAAAACTTAACACCGTTAGTTTTTTGGATTCACTAACAAGCTAGTTGATTTTTTGGGCTCACAAACCAAAACCTATAATATCCAATTCCAGGTTTGGATGGGCATAATCTTCAAGTTTCTTTTCCCCAAAGAAACTTGTAAAGAAATTAAAATATAAGTACAAAAATTTTGTATAAAAAATATAAATGAAATACTTTAAATCCTAATGAAGAAGTTGATGATGTGCTCGATCGAAGCTTGGCTTTTCTTCAATTTATACTTGAGAGGACGAAAAAGATGTTGAAGAAGATTGCTTTGAAGGCTCGCTGAAATCTATACATAACTTTTCTATCTTTTTTTCTTTGGATATTCAATATTCCTCAATAAAACTGAAAGATTCTCTCTTTAACACCTAGAACTCTCCTCCAACCCATCTCTAAAGATATTTAAAAGGAAATAGCCATTGAGATCGAAAAATATTCATTGCAAAACTATCCGCTGAAGACTGTCCACGTAAAATGAGATCTCTCGATTTTTTACAAAATCTCTCATCAGATTTTAAGATCTTTCGATTCTGAATGAGACGTCTTGCTGGAACCATGAGACCTCTCGAGAATCATACGAGACCTCTCGCTTTCAAAGCATAGAAACTAAGTTTCTATCTCCTGAGATCGAAAGCTCTCGAGATTAACTTGAGACCTCTCAAAATCATGCCAGAACTATATTTGGACATGCCAGTCCACTCGAGAGCTCTCAAAAAAATTCTGAGACATCTCGAAAATTATTCTAAAACTATTTTGAGAAATTTTTGCTATCAATCAAGAAGATTTGATTTTTTATTTGAATTTTACTTTATATCTTTCTTGTTTTGGTTAAAGAGGTCTCTTTCTTTTGATCTTTGGAAGCTTAAAAAAAATTTCTTCTTTAAGAATCTTGACTTGACGAATTTTTGTAGATCTTTTTTTGAAATGATTCTTCAATTTAAATACCTGAAAAGACCTACATCCACTCATGAAATACATGGTTAAATCCTCAAATACTCAAAGTTTGGCAATCATCAAAATCAATCATGGGATCAATAATCTTTTTTTTTTGATGATGGCAAAACTTTGAGTATATGCATAAAAATAAAATTTAATGTGTTTCAATAAATTGACTAGTATAAATCATGAAGTAATAATGTACACAAATATAAATGCACCCTTCATGAAAGAGTTCCATAAATATTATATACTTAAATTATATACTCATATTAAGATCATTTTTCAGTTCAACTTAATGAGTATCAAGGTACAAACATAAAAAACTTTGAGTTTTTTAAGCATCAATTCTTCAAGCATATATTCAATATACGTATTTCTCCTTCTTTTTGACAACATCAAAAAGCTCATGGAAAGAAATAAAAAATAATCATCAAAATCAATAATATAAATTTATTAAAGTAAGAATTGTATCAAGTTAAGAAAATTAATTTATATGAGTCATCAAAATCAATATCAAAGCATTGAATTGAGAGATGTATTAAATTTATGAAGTCAATTTAAATGAATCATCTTTCTTTTTAAAAATTTATCATTTGACTCAAAATAAGTTTTAAATATTTATTTTAATTTTAAAAATTAGCTTGAATTTAAATATTATATGCTCTTCCTCTTTTTGAATAAATATGACCTTTACTCAGATTTTTAAATATGCACTTTTAAGCTTTAAGAGGAATAGAGTTTTTCAAAAGATTTGAACATAAAATAAAGCACGGTATATACTTTAATAATCAATCTTTTTTTTAAAAAAAAAATTAGTCAATTAAGTTTGAAAAAGATATGTATCAAAAATGTATCGAGCAAAGTAAAATAAATTGTATCAAAGCAATAGATAGATACATTTTCAAATTTATTTCTTTGAGTAAAAGTTACTTCAATACTAATAGTTCATAAAAATTTTATAATGCACATAAAAAATTTAGTATCAAATTTGAATTTTCAAATGAGTTCTAAAATTAAGTTTAGAAATTCATTTTTGAGAAGAAATATGCAAAAAATTAATTTAACTCCAATCATTTGTCAAGAATGATCACGTAAATCAAGTTTAAAGGTTGGCACATAAAAGGTTTAGTATTATATTTATTAATGAGCTTTAAAATTATAAGAATGTATCAAAATTAATTTATTTGGAGTAAGAATATGCCTCAAACTTTTTTTTACTTCAACTAGTTTTCAAAAATGATATGATAATCAAATCATGCATATCAAATTGAATAAATATCTGAAAGCTCAATTTAAGAAAATCATAAAAAAGTTTATTAAGAATTTAAGTTCATAATTAATTTTTTTTGACTTAAATTAATCGAATCAAATTAGAAAATATCTCACTTCCTATGTTTCATACTTATTGCTAGATTAATTTACTTTTCAGCTTTCTCCCCCTCTTTATTTTAAATTAAGCAAATTTAATCATGAATTTAACTACTAAATTCAGATTTTCTAAATTTAAAAGATATTTTTAATTTCAAGTTTTTTTATTAAAAAAATATTTTTTAATATTTTTTTCTTACTTTAGCAAATAAAGCTATTTTAAAATTAAACAAAATTTAAAAGTATAAGCATCAATTGAGTAAACTAAGTATTAATCAAACAAAGCATTCACTCAATTAAGTTCAGAAAAATATATGAGATTCTTTGAATTTATCTTAAAAGATATCATATTAATAGTATATCAATGTGAAATAGATTTGAGACATTATATTCATTTTTTTTTCTAATAAATAATATAATAAAATACAAGACAAGAATGATACCAATGATACCAAGAGTGAAAATTTTCTTAGAAAGAAACTTTTTGATACCAATTAAACTAAAATTTAGATCAAATCATGATTTTCTTAATAGTTCAATACCATTTAACGGTCAATTTGCAAATTTAGCTTGATACCAATTATTTTAGTTTTGAATTGATAAAGATGAATTGATTTAAATCAAATAATTTTGAGAATTTGGAATGATAAATCGATTTGAATTGATATCAACAAAACAATCAGGGCAAATCATATAAAAATTTTTAGTTATTCTTCAAAAGGATCATCTCTTTCTTTTCTTAAAAAATATCAAGCAATTAGGTTTAGAAAATTTGAAATTGTCTTAAACATTATCATATAAAAAATATAGCTATGCAAAACTAGATTTGAAATAAGGCCATTTCATCTATTTTTGCCAAAAAATAAATCAATCAAATATATGGCAAATATCAAGCTGTTTGATACCAATTACTTAAAACTGAAGTCCTCTTTAAAAGTTTAGCTTTAAAGATAAATGAAAACTTTCTTGAAATATCTTATTTGATGTCAACTTTAAAAGATTCAAGAAGATCATTTTTCAAATTCAATTTTCAAACTCAATCAGTTAAAATAAAGTATGATTATTCATTAATAAATTTTCTTTTAAGATCAAAAAAAAAAATCAAATTAGTGATCAAGATGGATATTCATATTAATTTGGGGGAGGATCCAAAATTAATCAATTAAGGGTATGATAATCTAACAAATCAATTATAATCAAATCAAGTTGAATCTAGATAATGGTTCTATGAAATTTGGTTCAACTAGAGGATTTTAAATTCTTAGGAGTAAACCTACGATGCAATGCAGATGACTACATCAAGCACTTAATTTTTATGATTGAATGTTTTATTTTCAAATACTTAGATCATGTAATTTTTGGGATATTTCAACATTTAAGCATTTTATGGGGCATTGTCAAACTTAGTTTCTCTTATGAATTTAGCAGTTAAAACATTTAAACCAATTAAGCATCTCTTAGTTTCAATTCATCAAATATAGAATTGATATGGAAAAACTTAAAATATCAAGCTAAATTTTAAGATAAAATCATTTTATCCATAGCATGATATATAGAAGAGAGCATGTTGATTTAAAAATCAAAATATTCAAATTATTACTAACATCAAAGTCAATCATACTTATCAAAATATGAAAAGAATTATCATACGTATACATATTAGCAAATCATTAAAGTTAATAGATTCAATAAATCAAACTTTCTATTCAAGGAGTATGATTATTTTAAGTAATGATAAAATAATTAAAATCAATCTAACATGCTCAATAATTATGCTAATTAATAATCAAAATATATTTAGCAAACAATGATGGCATGCATGATGTGATAAAATTTTAGATTTTACCAAACATCATTACCCATCTAATTTCATTCCAAGGCATCCATCTATAAAATTTTTCTCTTCTCATTCCATTGGATCCTTCGTGAATCTACAAAATCATTTGCTAATCTTTAGTACCCAAGTCATCTTGGGTCCATGGATATTAGAGCACTTGATTTCTTTTGAAATCCAAATTTATTTGATTAAAGTTTGGCCAATTCTTTTAATAATACATTCTGAAATTTTATGACCAACTTTTTTACATTTGAAGCATCTAATAGAGTGATTTTCTGTTAAAGATTTAGTGAATATATTCTTAATAAATTTCTAATTTCTTAAAGAATTATATCCAATTCTAACTTTATTGAAAATAACTTTTTGATTGTTTAACATTGCTTGAAGCTTTTGTAATCCAAGTATAAACTTCTCAAGCATGGATTTTAAATTTTTAATTTTTTTTCTTAGTTTTGCATTTTCTTCCAAAAGAAATCTTTCAGATTTTAAGAGTTTTTTTTTCTTCAATTAAAAATTTTTTAGATTTTGAAAGAATTTGCTTTTCTTTAACTAAACTTTGCTTTTCTTTCAAAAAAACATCTTGCTCTATCAATATTTTATTTTTTTCTTCAATCAAAAGGTTCTTTTTTTTCAAAAAATCTTCTTTTTCACTTAAAATCTCATTCTTTTCTTTAGTTAAAAGAAGATTTAATCTTTTAAATTCTTTATTTTTGAGTCTTAATTTTTTAAATTTACCTATTAATTTATTAAAGGCTTCAAATAACTCATCAAAAGTAAATTGAAAAGAATTTTCAAAATTTACCTCATCTTCATTGGTCATGAGGCAAAGATTTGTAGTACTTTTTTTCTCTTTTTTATTTCTCATTTTTTTGCTTTGCTTCCTCATAATTAATATTTTTTTTATTTTTTCTTCTTTTTTTCTTTTTTTCATCATCATGATTTATGAGGCATAGGTTGGGGTGAGCTTATTTGTCTTCTTTGAAGCTTGATATTTCTTCTTGTTTTGCTCCTTCAAAAATAGTTTTCAATTTTTCCAAACTTATTTTGCTGAAATGCAAGAAGAAATTAGATTGAACTCATTTATATCTAATGAACAATAAAGTATATTTAAAGCCTTAGCATTTAGATGCATTGATTCTTCATCAATAAATGATGTATTTTGTATGTGAGGGCCATTAACAATAATCTTCCATAGATTATAGTCATGTGATTATATAAAAATTTTTATTCTAATTTTTTAATATATGTAATTTAATTCATTTAATAGTGGAGGACAATCAATAGAATGACCTTCATTCAAAAAAGATTTCATTTGGATTGCCAAGATCTTTTACTCCTGACGGTTAGGTCAAAAATCAATAATAGAGAACCTGGCTTTGATACCAATTGTTGCCCAGAGATAGCAATCCAAGAAGGAAGGATGACTTGGGTTCTTATAAAATTTTAACTAAATTTACTTTCTAAATAAGTATGTGCTTTGATTTTAATCAAAGTGGTGTGATAAAATGTATGCAATATAAGCAGTAAAATTAAGATAACAAAATTAAACTACAAAAGTAAAGCAAGAATTATAAGCATGCAAAGTATGCAAAGAAAAAGAAGAAAAGAGTACAATACAAACACATAAAGATTTATAGTGGTTCGGTGCAATCCGCATCTATGTCCACTTTTCAAGCTTCTCTTAAAATTTTTACTATAATTCACTGTTGATTATAGTATATTTATTTTTCAGGCTCACAAACAAACCTAGTTGATTTTCATAGGAGCACCAACCAAAATCTAACATCATTAGTTTTTCGGATTTACTAACAGTCTAGTTGATTTTTTGGGCTCACCAACCAAAATCTATAATATTTAATTTCGAGCTTGGATGGGCCTAATCTCCAGGTTTTTTTTCTCCAAAAAAACTTATAAAAAAATTAAAATATGAGTACAAAAATTCAGCACAGAAATAAAATAGAAATGAAACTCTTTAAATCCCAATGAAGAAGCTGATGATGTGCTCAATCGAAGCTTGGCTTTTTTTCAATTTATACTTGAGAGGATGAAGAAGATGTTGGAGAAGATTGTTTTGAAGGCTCGTTGAAATCTGTGCACAACTTTTTCTCTTTTTTTTTTCTTTGGATATCCAATGTTCCTTACCAAAATTGAAAGATTTTCTCTTTAAATCCATTAATAATCTTTTTTAATTGATTCTCCACCTTTTAAATATCTTTAGAGATGGGTTGGAGAAGAGTTCTAGCCATTGGAAGCTCTGAAATAGTCGTTGGGATCAAAAAATAGTCGTTGTAAAACTATTCATTGAAGGTTATCTACGCAAAATGAGATCTCTTGATTTTTCATGAGATCTTTTATCAGATTTTAAGACCTCTCGATTCTGAATGAGACGTCTCACTCTCAGAGCATAGAAACTAAGTTTCTATCTTCTAAGATCGAGAGTTTTCGATATTAACTCGAGACCTCTCAAAATCATGTCAGAACTGCATTTAGACGTGCCAGTCCACTTGAGAGCTCTCGAAAATATTTTGAGATATCTCAAAAATTGCTCCAAGACTATTTTGAGGGATTTTTACTATCAATCAAGAAGATTTGATTTTTTATTTGAATTCTACTTTATATCTTTCTTATTTTGGTCAAAGAGCTCTCTTTCTTCTAATCTTTGAAAACTTAAAAAAAAATTCTTCTTTAAGAATCTTAATTGGATGAATTTTTGTAGATCTTTTCTTGAAATGATTCTTCAATTTAAATACCTTGAAAGACCTACATCCACTCATGAAATATATGATTAAATATTCAAACACTCAATGTTTGGCAATCACCAAAATCAATCATGGGCTCAACTTATTTATTTGTAGAAGAAAAATTCTTACAAGAGCAATAATGCCAGTATTGTTTTTACAAGAATCAGTGAAAAGAAAAAGAAAAATAGAAGATTTTACACCAAAATTATAATAGATCTATGGGATCAAATTTTAACATGGCGCCATCTTCTTCGTTATGATATTTGCATCCTAAAATAGGAGTATCATGACTGTGAGCCTGCCAAGGTCAAGATTGTATTCACTTGGTGCTTATCTCTCTACAGTCCCAAGCCATAGTCTTAGACAAAACCATAGTTGATGTGGAGATTAAAGAGAGTCACAAGCCTACTAGGAATGGATAGATGGAGGCCATGATCACATTTGCTTAGAATCCAACTCTGCACAGCCTTGGACCAAGGAGCCCTGCATCGATGCAGATGCATGATAGATACTGCGGGGAACAATCAGGTTTGCATCAAAGCATCACCTCACTGATCTAAGACTATGGTCTTCAAGAAGACCACAACAGAGGGAGCCTTTGAGGCTACAGATGCAATCAAGACCTTCATCCCTAGCAGTGGCTCGACCATCTCTACCTCTCCTTCGAAAGTGGTGCACCATGCGAGCACCCAAGAAATAGTCACTGGATCCCTACCCTTATCAGGTAAGAAAATAGTGACGAAGCTCTTGGGATCGAGGGAATGACCACCTTCGATGTGAGGAGCGAAATGACAAAGATCTTAAGACCAAAAAAATAGATGTCCTGTGATCAGAACTTCTATCACGAACACCTTTGAATCGATCAAAGCCCACCGAGACCCCCCTATTTCTTCAAGTAGACAACTGTGGCCCCAGCAGAGGGACATAGCTTCATCCCTCTCTAAGGGATTGCACCATTCTATCACCATCTCACGGAATATTCTAAATATCGCTGATGGAAGGGAAGATAAGTGAAAGTCCTCTATAAATAGAAACATCCAGCATAATTACTCCCGTCAAATAATGCCACATGTAAATCCAAGATTCGGCGAATTCATCACCCCATGATTGTACGCCTAGTTTTTACATGACGGCTATGGATATGTCGCTTCTTAAAATGTGCACACTTAATGCCACATAGAAAAATGAGTATTTCCACTAATTACATGCATGGTTAATGAAAATATTAGTTCGTGAACCTTCAAATCAGAATTAACTTTTTTGAGGCCTTTCAGTTCAAAGTCTTAGTCCCCCAAATTGAAGTCAACTTATCCGAAGTTACTAGGGTCAAAGTCTCTACTTCTCAGGTCGGAGTAAAATAAAAAAATCAAGTTAAAGTGAAGAAATCATCAAAAGCAAAGAAATTTCATTTATGTGGAATTTGCTTTACAGTGGCTCCAACAAGTCAAAAATACACAAATGAGAGAGATAAAGAAGATTCAAACATTATTTTTTGGATCAATAGGAGTTTTAGCCACGCTGACAATAGGCACTTATGGAATCTCGTCCAAAAAATCTAGGTCTAACTCTGGACATTAGGAAGCCACCCCACTTTGAGCGAAGTGGTTCCCCTCGTCGTAGGTGTTGGTCATAAATTCAACCTTTTTGTCCTTGTACTCCTCCGACGTTCGAAAATTCTCGACAGCCTTTGAAACAGCAGCCTCAATTCGTGCTTCTAATTCACTTTAGAGCTCGGCCATTTTCTCCTCTATCGTCTTTAGTGTGATTTTAGCCTCCAGTTCAAGCACCTCTACCTTAGCAAACCAGGCCTTAAGCTCCTCTACTTCTACCGCCAGAACCTCTTTAATGCCTAACAGTCAGGAGTTCTCCTCAGCAGACTTCTTCAGTGCTGTTTCGGTATCTTGAGCTCTTCTCTCGATAGCATCGACCTTTACGGAGGCCTCCCCAACTGCCTTCAACATCCTATTTTTGTAATTTTGAGCATTTCAGCATCCATCTTATACTTCATCACTTCAGTCAAAAGCTCGATAAAACATTCCATAAATCCATTCAAATAATTGGCGAGCTATCAAAATATCCCATATAGCTTACAACAGACACATCTCAAAACAAGAAGATTAAGCAAAGCATAACAATATGCATCTTCAACTCACCTGGGTAAAATAGTCAAGAGCTTTTCACCTTTTTATTTTGAGAGGCTTAGTCAATAATTTCGTCGCATCGACTGGATAGAGAAAGTCAAAGAATGCTTTACTTGCCAGCTCGTAATCTTCCAAGGTTGATGCCTTAAGCTTTAATCCGATTGGTGTAGTCTGGAAGTCCCAGTAGCTCCGACCAGCTCCTCTGGGAATAAGTCAGAGACATCGAAAGCTAGTAGACTCAAAATGACTTCACTGAATAAGCATTCAGTTAGACTTTTCTGACCCTCCTTAGGAACTGGAGAGCCCAAATCGTGTTGAACCCATACAATCTCAAAATTATCAATGTCATGGGATTCAGGATCTTCTGGCTCAAAGGTTGGCAACGCAGAAAGAAGCTCGATCCAGGCACGGGCAGAACTATGCTGGTTGGTTCTGTCTTTCTCTTCTGAAAGATTTTTGGACCCAGCACTTTTGATAGACTCAGATCCATCCCTACAATCTGAAGTATCGACCAATTAGCATTGGATTTCAGAGCCTAAACAAATACAATCACAAGGCGAGAAGCTAAATACGCACCTTCAGGGCTAACTTGGCTAATGTCCACATTGAATAGGATCTGCTCAGATAAGAGCTCTTTCAATTCTGGAATCTTGAAGCCTTACAAAGTTTCCAAATCTTGCCTCAAGCACTGGTCAAGTAGAGGATCCTTCAACACAGTCTCTTGGGGCTCCCCCCAATCTACAAAACCCCATTCATTGCCTAAGGAGTGAGAAACAAATAGAAAGCGCCCTTTCCAACTATGAATAGTGAAAGGAGCACCTCGGATCAGTGGAGGATTCTTCCTACTCCTAGGAGTCATATACGTACCACCATTTGCAAGATCTAGGATGTCTTTTTAAAGTAAAATAGTAGCAAAAGAGTGTGATGCTGGGTTGAACCCTAGTCAAAACACACGCCACCATAAAGCCACAGATATGCCACCATTAGATTAGAACAACCGAACATAGCAACATCTCAAGAAAATGAAAAATAATAACAAAAAAATGATGGAGAGAAAATCTTAATTCAGTCTAGAAGTATTCCTCGGAGATGCTAATCCGATCCGGGGGAGGGCTGCAGGCACGTTCCTCTATCTTTGAAACTTCTAACTAAAATTTGGGAGGAATATGGAACTGGCTATGGATCACCACCAAATCCTTCTCCATCATCTTTGACCGAAAGGTCATCGGCATGAAATCTACATCTCCAGAGTGAGCCATTCCTCCGAAAGAGAAAAGAGAAAAGAGAAATGGAAGAAGATAAACTAAGAAAAAACCTACGACGAAAGAGGATGACAAGGCCTAATCCTTTGTCTTGTTCAAGACTTATATGCATATCAAATTGGAGGGATTTTTGAATGCTCCATCTTTTTAGAGCATTAAATATGGAAAACATAAATCGATATAACCCGGATGCGTGGCAAATATTATTTGGATACAGCCTCCATCGCTGGTGCAACAGTTGCTACAGATGATTGCAATCATGTTCTACACCACTTTCGAAGAGACGTGCGGAGGCATACGACAATAATCACCATGTGAGAGGCAGTTTTGATTTCATTATCTTTGAACCCCTTCTAATCCACTAATAAGTGCTTCGAAGACAACAAAATGTATCTCAGATTAGAACTCAAAATACAAGTTTGGAGCGTAACAAGGAGAAGAAAAGAGAAGAAACAAATCACTTCAGCAAAAACCATATTTCATTCATAATTTTTAAATGCCACATCAACTTACAAGAAGCAGAGAAAATATAATTTTCAATGATTTTTCAATGATTGACTTTAGAATGGCCTCCTTCAGCATCGGCCTCTTCTATTTGTGAAGTAGAGTCAATCCTATTTGTTCCCGTGAGCATATCAGACGAGCTCACGAATTTTTCAATATAGTGTTTTATCATGATCTTTAAATTCTTATCTAACGGATTCGTCCGCAAAGACTCAGCATCATCCATTGGAAGATGAACCAGGGTCATCTCCTTGCACCACTCAAAACCTACAAAAAATCCTAATTTGCAGGCCTTGATTACAATTTTAGTCTCATTCTTATAAAATCATTTAAGCCTCTCATTCACCTTTTGCAGCCCTACCTAGGATGCTGAAGGTTCTTGAATTATAAGTGCTTCTCTAGCTGAAAAACCTTTAGGCCTTCGGGATGCCTCCTCTTCATGATGCTCCTTGTCGAAGGTCCTTAGGTTGGAAATTGTATCCTAAAGCCTTTTGTTGGAAATTGTATCCTAAAGTCAATCATCTAGGTTGTAGATGGTTGAGCTAAATATAATTATATTTAAATTATTAATAAATAAAATTATTATTTTAACTTTTTCATCACTTTATGCATCTTTCTATAATGAACTCTTCTATGTTGAATTTCTTAGGGCTATTTAGACTTGACAAAGAAGATGTTATCATTTAGTTCTTAAATTAGTTCACAATCAAATGATATGCTGTTACTCAGGATGATAATGTATTGAGTGTAGATCGTTGTATGCCATAAGTGTTAGTTATCCTCTTAACCAAGAAGTATGGAGATACTGTTATAGTATGCAGGTGATGTGTAGGGGTATATTTCACTAAACATGATCCAACTGCAGAGCTCTCTACTGTTAAAAATTGCTCATGAAGGATATGGGTATAAGTGTCCCGTAGATCTGAGATCACCATGGTGACCTACGAGCAATTCACTATACTTAGGTATCGGACTATCTAAATTTTTAATTCAGTGATGGAAGGCTATTGGGTGCAGTCAAGTACTTGGCTTGTTGGTGTGTGAGTCAAGATGGGATTGACCCCTTCAAGTATTGAAGAAAGTGCATCCCTATATTTTAATTTAGCAAACCCTCGATTGGGGTGATCCATATGATGGACACTGAATTTTGAAATATATTATGGATGAATTTTAGGGTTGATAGTAAATCTTAGATCGTCATTTGAGCATCGAAGTCAAGAAGATGAATTATATGGTAACCATATGCCACAGGTTTGTCGACGTTGCAATATAATTATTTGACCCATCCAAATGTCAGGTATAATTGCTAGATGGTCACATCGATTAATATAGAAAATTAGTTTCTATGCTACCAACTTAGGATTCGAACCTATGGGATCACATACAATAGGAGTTTCTACCTAATTTGATGGTTGATTTTGAATCTCAATGATCTAAGACTCTGTAGTTAAGAGTCTCACTAGACTAGGACTCTATGATCAAGAGTTTCATTGGACTGAGACTCTGAGTCCTTTATGTTTGGAACTCTGATCGAGAGTTCTGATGACTTGAAACTCTATGGTCAAGAGTCCCACTGGACTGAAACTCTGTGATCAATAGTTCTAGTGGACTGAGACTCTAAGTTCTACTTATCTGAGACTCTCTGAATAAGAATTCCACTAGTTTAGGACTCTATGATCTTGAGATCTATTCGTTTAGGATATTAGATTCAAGAGTCCCACTGGATTGGAACTCTTCAGGAGTTTCATGTTGATGAAACTCTATTGCCCAGACACCCATTCAATTGGAACTCTATGCTTATTAGAGGATTAATTAGCAATTTAATTGCTAATTAGCTTAATTTGATTGAGCGATGAGGATTTGATTAAGTTTGATTGAATTTGATTCAATTGGATTTGATCCGATCTGGTCATGAGATGACCTAATTGCTATGGGAGATTTGACCCTAATTTGATCAGGAGCTGGATCTAATTAATTTTTAATTTGATTAAAATTTTATTTATTTGGGTTAAGCCTAATTTAATTAGTTTAACCTAATCTAATTAAATCCAAATAAATTAGTTCGGATAAAACTAATTAGCACCAAGTCAAATAAAGTTTGAATTTTCTCCTGCGCCACCCTATCTGGACCCACATCCTTCTTCACATGAATTATGAATTCATGTGAATGTTTTCCATGCACAAAAGGATATTTGCACCTCTCTTCTTTGTCAAGTTGACCTGGTCCAAGTGTTGAATCAGATCAAATTTTGTAGAATTTTGAATTCAAAGAGTTTGGTTTGGTTGAAACCTTCCTCTCCCTCTCATCCTTATCTCCATGCCCCTAAACTTTTTATCGCACAATTTTTTTTGGTGATTTCTGATAGAGGGTGAGCAAAAGGAGAGTCCTATTCATCACCATCTTGGATGAGGCATTTGAAAAGGATAAGACCCATTTGAATTCAAATACTAGAAGTTGGTTGAAACTAGTTCAACCAATCTTTGCCTATCCACTCCAAAAGGAATTTATACTTATTTTTCATGCAATAAATTAGGAGAATTTTTGTGCATGAAGCCTGAGGGGTGTCTTTTCCTTGGTAAAAATTTAAAAGTAATTAGGCATTGGTTTTGGGTGAAAAAAAATATTGGAGTGAAGGTGAGCAGAATCCTATAGCACTTTATTTTTTCTTCATGCCTCTATTCTCTTCTGATTTTCGTATCTAAGGATATCTAATTTTTAGATATGATCTAAATAGAGTTTATATATTCGAAATTTATCTTTCTATGAAAACTTATTTCATGAAATAACTCCACATAGAGAGGGTATGAGAGGATTTTCAATGCATCAGGGTTTTTGGGCCGAGTGAAATCCTAGGGTTGCGACCCTAGGTTTGGGTGGAGAGATCGAGTGCTGTGAGCATCGGATTGCCACCAAACTTTAAACACTGATTCATCATCCTCCATACTCCATGTTCTAATTTTTTAAAGTATCTAAAAAGTCAAAAAGAAGATGATCGATTGGATCGATCATGTTTAGCCGTCAAAGGCTGCGGCAAGGAGCTAGCACTCCAGTGGAACTAGTCAGGACTAGGAGCTCCGTATGGACCAACCATAGAGATCGGATGAGTATGCGACTGTAGCATGACACCATAACTTATTTTGATGGATTTAGATTATGAAGATCAACTATCCATGCATAGGTATCGAGTTCTGAACTTGTATCGGTCAGTAGATTTGATTTACTGATCAATCATATTTAAATTTCAAATTACATATTAGCATGTCTAGATCTTGAGTAAGATTTAAATTGATTAGATTAATGCATGCATTAGATTAATTTTAGATTAATATTTACTTCTGCTACTATTTTATTTGAAAAAAGTTTTAAAAATGCATGCTTAAATCCTACGCGATTTTCTTCAATGGTATCAGAGCAATTGGATTGCTTGACATGTCTAATATATAATTAAAAATTAAATATTAGTATATTTGATATGCTTAATCCAGATAACTTAGTAATCGAGAATGAATGAGCCATCAAGCCATCCAGTCATAAGAGACAAGTATGGTTTAAAGGCCTTCTCCTTCCGTTCAGTTAGGATCCCTTATGGCGGTAGGATGCCATCGTGAACTCATTTATTAAGATGATGTAAAAAAATTTTAATAATTAAAATTATTTAAATTAAAAATTAAATATGAATATATTTTAGATTAAATCTAAAAGATTGATTCATAGTTTAATTTTAGATTGAAATTATGTAAATTAAAAATTAAATATGATTGTATTTTAGATTAAATCTAAAATATTGATTCATAGTTTAATTTTTATTATATTTTTTTTCTATTTAAAACTAGCAATAGATTGCTAATTGAGAAATGGGCCGATCCATTTCTAAAATGAGTCGATCTATTTGAAAAATAGAAAATAAAAATCTTTTAAAATTTGAAAACTATTTTTGAAATGCCAAACCCTGATCCATCAGTCCAAAAACTTAATTAAAAGTATTAAGTGTTGTCTTCTAGATTCTAGAATTATGAATTAAGATCCTAAGACAAAATCATAAGACTGTGGGTTAAAGGGTTAGATGAATTAGGTTCATAAATTGGGTTAGACCTAAGATTAGTTAAAGAATGGACTAATTTAGAGTAATTAATCAAATCTAATCAAGTATTGAATTAGAATAGATCAAGGACACTCTAGAATCAACTCCAATGGTTGTAGTTGGATGAGTCCATGTCTTTAACAAGACCAAGATGGACTTAATTTATGGCTAAGTGGTCTAGCCTGAAATTGCTAAGTTGATCAGATTAAATCTAATTAACCGATTAGTATCTAAGGTAACTTTGGCAGTTTAGACTAGTAATTTTTAATTGGAAGCTACTCACACTGATTCGATCTTTGATGAGTTAATGGTATATCTCTTCCATTGATCTCACTTATCTGACCGACATGATCGATTGAAATTTAATTAGATCACTTGGTGATTCGGACTAACCCATGTCATTAAAAATCAGTTTGACTGATTTTAATCAGTATGACTGAACTTGGTGCCCATGGACTTAAATTGATCCTAGTCCTAACCTATTGACTTGATGAAGTCAGTGGGCAAATTTAACTTGGTGAAATCAATAGGAGAAATTTGGTCCATATTCTTTCTATCCTAAAATCACATGTAAACTAAATTCTCTAAATTATTAAGTTCTTAAAATGACTAAGTTATGGGGATAACTGAATCATAGCCTCCCATTAAGATGAATAGTAATAAGTCTAATTTTCTGAATGAACATTAGAGGTGCTTTGCATCCGGTGTTTATTTGGATATTGAAATTATTATACATCATATGATGATTAGGTCGCACTCTCTTAATGATGATCAGGTTAGCCAGAGCTTTCCTCGGGCCTGATTATCATTGGTTTGATGCACCGAAGTCAATCATGTTAATGGTTGGACCTAATTAAACATTTTCAGTGGAGGCCATAGCCTACTGATTTGGCATCTGAGGTAAAATCTAAATACTAAAAATTATTTAAAGAAATTATTAGTTATGAACCTACCTATAGATGCACATGGGTTAGCTAGAGCTTTTTTTGGGCCCATATGTAGTCTATGTGGATTCCAATACCCGCTAAGAAGTTAGTATAATTCCTAAAATTAGAGGTAGAGGCTACCAATTCGTTAAAAATAGTGGAAGAACCTTTAGACTAAAGTTCAAATCTTTAGGATTAATTAATTCAAGTATTAATAAGATTTTATATTTTTCTTTTAGATAATTAGAATTACTAGAGTTAGTCCGCTCCATTCACTGTTGGACAGTGGCAAGTATTTAGGACCTAAGAATGAGGAGTCTAGTGTTAACCCTAATCAGGCAGACCCAGAGAGGAATGGTTCTCTTGACCCAAATAGGCTGAATAGTAGAAATTAGCAAGTGATTGCTGGTCAAGGCTATTATATGATAACACCTTTTAATTTTTTCGTATGTGATACATTTACCTGGGTATTAGATATCAGGAGTCCGATTTATATATGCAATTCATTGCATGAACTTCAAATAGATAGAAAATTTGAGAATGATGATAGATTTCTTAATGTTGGAGATGGAAGTAAAGTTTCAGTCCTAGCATTGAAAACTCTTGAGCTATTTTTTAAAAATAATAGTATCATTTTAAGTGATTATCACTATTATCCATCTTTTACGATGAACATAATATCCATTGGACTTTTGGCCCAAGATGATTATAGTTTATCAATAAAGAGATATTATTGCGATATCATTATAAATGATGTCATAATAATGCAAGAATAATTAAGAAATGATATTTATATTTTATCATAGCCTATTAGTGTAATGTACACGTCGAATAAATGATCAAAACTAGATAATGTCACTAATGCTTATTTTTAGCACTGTAGGCTTGGTCATATAAATAAGAATAGAATTAACAAGTTAGTTAAGGAGCGTATCCTTGACATTGATAATTGTGAATCATTGAATATCTATGAATCCTATCTTCTTGGTAAGATGACCAAATCATCTTTTACTGAAAAGGATGAGTGGGCCACTGAGCTTCTAGGTCTAGTACATACTGATGTATGTGGACTATGAATACATAGGCTAAAGGTGGGTTTTACTATTTTATTACATTTACTGACGATCTATCTAGGTATGAATATGTCTATCTTATGAAGAGTAAATCTGATTCATTTGAAATATTCAAACGATATCAAAATGAGGTAGAAAAATAACTTGGAAAGAGTATTAAAATTCTTCGATTTGATCGAGGAGGTGAATATCTTTTCAACGAGTTTTTGACATATCTAGGAGAGAATGAGATTTACTTATAATGAACCCCTCCTAAAACATCACAGCATAATGGTGTATTTGAAAAGAGGAATCGAATCCTATTGGATATGATTCGATCAATGATGGGGTTTACAAGTCTGCCAATTTTATTTTGGGGTTATGCACAAGAAACTATCTATTTTATTTTGAATAATATTCCGAGCAAGTCTGTTGCAAAGACTCCATATAAGATATGGACTCGGCGTAAGCTGACACTCTCTCACTTTAGGGTTTGAGGATATCTGACTTATGTTAAACGTTTGCAACCAAAAAAGCTTGGACCTAGGTTTGATAAATGCTTGTTCATAGGGTATCCTAAGAAAACTAGGGGTTATTACTTCTACCTTGCTGAAGAACAAAAAGTGTTCGTCAGCAATAAAGCAGTCTTTTCGGAAAAAAAGTTTCTTAGTCAAAGAGTAGCTGCCTCTAATGTTGAACTTAATGAAGTTTGATAGATGGAAGAACCGATACATTCTAGTGTACTTATAGAACTAGATTTAATAAGATCAAATCTAGAGCCTATTAAAATGGCACCAAGAAGATTCGGTAGAGTACCGCATCAATCGGATAAATACTATGATTTCTTGGTCCGAGATGGTGATCCTATCGAACTCGATGAGAACAACGAGGATCCAATCACCTATATGGATGCCATGCAGAGGTCCGACTTCGATAAGTGATCGAAAACCATGAAGTTCGAAATGGAGTCCATGAAGGTCAACAATGTATGGACACTAGTTGATCCATCTGAAGGGATAAAACTCATTGGGTGTAAGTAGATTTTCAAAAGAAAATAGGATGCAGATGGAAAGGTGGAGACCTATAAAGCTCGTTAGGTTGCTAAGAAATATCATCAGTATTATGGTATTGACTATAACAAGACATTTTCTATAGTGGCAATGCTCAAATCTATTCAGATCATGCTTGTGATAGTAGCATACTTAGACTATGAGATCTGGCAAATGGATGTGAAAATAGCTTTTCTAAATGGAGAGTTAGATGAAGAGGTGTATATGATACAGTCTGAGGGTTTTACATCCACAGACGAGTCTAAGGTGTGCAGGCTTCAAAGATCCATCTATGAATTGAAGCAGGCATCATGGAGTTGGAACATGCATTTTAATAAAGTAATCAGAATATATGACTTCATTAAGAATGGAGAAGAACCCTGCATGTATAAATGGGCCAATGATTCTATTATTGTATTTCTTGTACTGTATGTTGATGATATTCTTTTAATCGAAAATGACATCCCTACATTATAGAAAATAAAGATTTGGCTATCGTCTCAATTCTGCATGAAGGACTTGGGAGAAGCTTCCTACATCCTAAGGATGAAGATCTATAGAAATAGATCTAAAAGATTGCTAGGATTATCCCAGTCCATATACATTAAAATCGTGCTGAAGAGGTTCAGTATGGAGAATTTCAAGAAAGACTATCTTCCGATAGGCCACGAAATTTTGCTCTCAAAGAGGGATTATCCGACAACTCCTCAAGAGAGAGAGCGTATAAGTAGAATACCATATGTTTCGATAGTGGGTTCTATTATGTATGCCATGATGTGTACGAGACCAGACGTGGCATACTCACTAGGGGTAATGAGCAGATACTGGTCTAACCCAGGTGAAAATCACTAAAAGATTGTGAAGACAATCCTGAAGTATTTGAGAAATACCAAAGAACAGTGGCTCATCTATGAAGATTCTGACTTGAAACTTCTAGGATATACTAATTTCAGTTTTTAGTCAGATCATGATGATAGCAAAAGTGTGTCAGATTTTGTGTTTATTTAAAATATTGGAGCGGTCTGCTGGAAGAGTTTCAAGCAGCATACTATAGCCGATTCTATGTGTGAGGTAGAGTATGTCATGGCATCTGATGCTATGAAGGAAGCTATGTGGCTATGAAAGTTCATCGATGAGCTAGAAGTGGCACCCTCCTTGGATGGTCCGATTTTGCTATACTATGACAGCACTCGAGCCATAGCTCAAGCGAAGGAGTTGAAGGTACATCAGCGCATCAAACATATTCTGCGTCGCTATCATCTTGTACGAAAAATCATGCAGTGAGGTAATGTCGAGCTTCAGAAGATCGACGAAAAGGAGAGCGTGGCTGACCTCTTTACTAAAGCTCTAGGAATCAAAGAGTTCGATAATCACAAATGAAAGATGGATATTTGATACTGTTCTGAGTGGCTTTAGTCTAAGTGGGAGTTGTTGAAAATTATATCCTAAAGCCAATCATCTAGGTTGTAGATGATTGAGCTAAATATATTTATACTTAAATTATTAATAAATAAAATTATTATTTTAATATTTTCATTATTTTATGCATCTTTTTGTAATGAACTCTTCTGTGTTGAAGTCCTTAAGGCTATTTAGATTCGACAAAGGAGGATTTATCGTTTAGTCCTTAAATTAGCTCACAACCAAATGATACGCTGTTATGCAGGATGACAACGTATCGATTGTAGGTCATTGTGTGCCATAAATATTGGTTGTTCTCTTAACCAAAAAGTATGGAGAAATCATTATAGCTTGCACGTGAAGTATAGGGGTACATTTCACTGAACGTGATCCAACTGCAGATCTCTCTACTATCAAAAGTTGCTTGCAAAGGATATCGATATAAGTGTCCCATAGATCTGAGATCATCATGGTGACCTTTAAGCAACTCACTGAACTTAGGTACCGGACTACCTGAATTTCTAATTCAGTGATGAAAGGCTATTGGGTGCAGTCAAATACTTGGCTTATCCGTATGTGAGTCAAGATGGGATTGACCCCTCTAAGTATTGGAGCAAGTGCATCACTGTATTTCAATTTAGCAAATCCTCGATCGGGGTGGTCTATGTGATGGACACTGAGTTTTAAAATATACTATGGATGAATTTTAGGATTGACAGTAAACCCTAGATTGTCAATTGAGCATCAAAATTAAGGGGATGAATTATATGGTAACCATATACCACAGGTTCATCGAAGTTGCATTGCAATTATTCAACCCATCCGAACGTCAGGTACCATTGCTAGATGGTCACATTGATTAATATAAAAAATTAGTTTCTGTGCTACCGGCTTAGGATTCGAACCTATAAAATTACATACAATAGGAGTTTCTACCCGATCTGATGGCTGATTTTGAGTCTCGATGATCTAAGACTCTATGGTCAAGAGTCCCACTAGACTGAAACTCTATGACCAAGAGTTCCACTGAACTAGGACTATGAGTTCTTCATGTCCGAGACTCTCTGATCGAGAGTCCTGATGATCTGAGACTTTATGGTCAAGAGTCCCACTGGACTGGGACTCTATGACCAAGAGTCTTAGTGGACTGAAACTCTGAGTCCTACTTATCTAGGACTCTCTGAATAAGAGTTTCACTAGTCTAGGACTCTATGATCTCGAGATCCATTCATTTATGACACTGGATTCAAGAGTCCCACTGGATTTGGACTCTTCAAGAGTTTCATGTTGATGAAACTCTATTGTCCAGACACCCATCCGATTGGAACTCTATATTTATTAAAGGATTAATTACCAATTTGATTGCTAATTAGATCAATTTGATTGAGTGATGAGGATTCAATTAAGTTCGATTGAATTTGATTTGATTGGGTTTGACCCGATCTAATCATGAGATGACCTAATCGCTATGAAAGATTTGACCCTGATTTGATCAGAAGCTGAACCTAATTAATTTTTAATTTAATTAAAAATTTATTTATTTGGGTCAAGTCTAATTTGGTTGGTTTAACCTAATCTAATTAGATCCAGATAAATTGGTTCGGATAAAATCAATTAGCACCAAGTCAAATAAAGTTTGAATTTTCTCCTGCGCCACCCTATTTGGACCCACATCCTTCTTCACGTGAATTATGAATTCACATGAATGTTTTCCATGCACAAAAGGATATTTGTGCCTCACTTGTTTCTCATATTGACCTGGTCCAAGTGTTGGATCAGATCAAATTTTGAGGAATTTTGATTTCAAAGAGTTTAGTTTGGTTGAAACCTTTCTCTCCCTCTCATCCTTATCTCCACACCCCTAAACTTTTTATCGCACCATTTTTTTTGGTGATTTCTGATAGAGGGCAAGCAAAAGGAGAGACCTTTTGCTCATCACCCTCTTGGATGAGGCATTTGAAAAGGTTAAGATCCCATTTGAATTCAAATACTATAAGTTGGTTGAAACTAGTTCAACCAATCTTAATCTATCCACTCCATATAAAATTTCTACTTATTTTTCATGCAATAAATTAGGTAAACTTTTGTACATGAAGCTTAAGGGATTACCTTTCCATGGTAAAAATTTGAAAGTGATTGAGCATTAGTTTTGGACAAAAAAAATCTTGGAGTGAAGGTGAGTTGAATCCTATAGCACTTTATTTTTTCTCCATGCCTTTATTCTCTTTTGATTTTTGTATCTAAGGATACATAATTTTTAGATATGATATAAATAAAGTTTATAGATTTGAAAGTTATCTTTCTATAAAAACTTGTTTCATAAAAAAACTCCACACAGAGAGGGCATGAGAGGGTTTTTAGTGCATTAGGATTTTTGGGCCGAGTGAAATCCTAGGGTTGGGATCCTGGGTTCTGGTGGAGAGATCGAGTGCTGTGAGCATCGGATTGCCACCAAACATCAGAGACTGACTCATCATCCTCCATACTCCATGTTCTAATTTTTTGGAGTATCTAACAAATCAAAAAAAAGTTGATCGATTGGATTGATCATGATCAGTCGTCAAAGGCTCCGACGAGGAGCTAGCACTTCGATGGAGCTAGTTGGGATCAGGAGCTCCATGTGGACCAACCATAGAGGCCAAATGAGTGTGCAACTATAGTATGATATCATAACTTATTTTGATAGATTTAGATTATGGAGATTAGTTATCTGCGCATAGGTATCGAGTTCTGAACTCGTATCAGTCAATAGATTTGATTTACTGATTAATCATATTTAAATTTTAAATTATATATTAGCATGTCTAGATCTTGAGTAAAATTTAAATTAATTAGATCAATGCATATAGCAAATTAATTTTAGATTAATATTCACTTCCGCTACTATTTTATTCAAAAAAGTTTCAAAAATGCATTCTTAAATCCTATGTGATATCTTATGAATATGAAATTTCTATTTATTTTTCATATAATAAATTATGAGAATTTTTGTCTGTAAAACTTGAGGGGTTATCTTTCTGTGGTAAAAATTTAAAAGTGATTGGGTATTTATTTTGGGCAAAAAAAATCCTGGAGTGAAGGTGAGCAGAATCCTACAATACTTTATTTTTCCTTCATGACTCTATTCTCTTCTGATTTTTATATCTAAGGACACTCAATTTTTAGATATGATCTAAATAGGATTTATAGATTTAAAATTCATATTTCTATAAAAACTTATTTTATAGAAAAACTCCACATAGGGAGGGCATGAGAGGGTTTTCAGTGCATCAAGGTTTCTAGGCCGAGTGAAACCCTAGGGTTGGGACCTTGGGTTCGGGTGGAGCGATCGAGTGCTGTGAGCATCAAATTGCCATCAAACTTCAGACACCGACTCATCATCCTCCATACTCTGTGTTTGATTTTTTGGAGTATCCAAAAAATTACAATAAAAGATGATCGATTGGATCGATTGCAATCAACCATCAAAGGCTCGGTGAGGAGCTAACACTCCGATGGAGCTGGTCGGGACCAAGAGCTCCGTGTGAACCAACCATAGAGGTCGGATGAGTGTGTGGCTGTAGTGTGACACCATAACTTATTTTGATGGATTCAGATTATGGAGATCAGCTATCCATGCACAGGTATCGAGTTCTGAACTAGTATCGATCAGCATATTCGATTTGTTGATCAATCACTTTTAAATTTTAAATTACATATTAGCATATCTAGATCTTGAGTAGGATTTAAATTGATTAGATCAATGCATACAGTAGATTAATTTTATATTAATATTTACTTTCACTGCTATTTTATTCAAAAATTTTTTGAAAATACATGCTTAAACCCTATGCGATTTTCTTCACCTTTTACTCGACCCTCTATTGGAATCCCTCAAAGAGAGAATATCAAGCACCGAATTTCTTCTCCCCTTGAGCATCCTCCTCAGACATTCGATGTCATCACGGGCTCAACGACAGTCTTGTTCAACTGTAGACCTCCACCTCTTGAGATTTTCATTCCTTTTATGGGCTCTTGTCAACTTGTCATCTCGACGATCAATCATCTCTTGAGCCTCAAAAAGCACATTCTCAGAGCAGTCAATCTCCTTAATCAAATCAGCATTCTCAAAGCAGTCAACCTGCTCTAGATAGTATGATAACCTGTCGATCTCCTCTTTGGCTTCGGCCAGTTCCAAAGTCGAAGCCCTAGGAGTAATTTTGATGAAATTAAATAAATAATGCCTATCAAAGCCAATGATCTAAGGGCACTCGCCATTTGACACTGAGCACCTTTTCCTCCCAAAGCTTGTCTCTCCTTAGATGAGAGATGGCTCGCTGAGAACTCTGCAATGGTCCTTAGAGTTTCAGCAGTAGATGGGGCAGTGAAGGAAAATTCTAATTTTTCGGACCAGGTTCGTTCAGATCTGATTGGATCAAGAGATATATTTTAAAATTTTTTTTCTTTGATCCAGATCAGATCTAGGATATTTCAAATCTGATTCTTATTATTCTAATAATAAAAATAAAATATAGATAAATTAAATCAAATTTAATTTATCTTGATGTGGATAATCCTATTACCCGTTGATGATCCTATAAGCAGCGGAATGTTATGAATCTAGACACGCAAATGCCTGGCCTCTATCGGTATCCACTCAGGTTGGATCTGGATATCCTCTTCTTCTCTATCACGTCTTCAAAAATTAGATCTGAATCTTATTTGGAGAATCTTCAAAATACCTTTCAAAGATCAGCAGTTCTCCTTTGCAGCAGCGCAGCCTTCTAGCTTTCTGTCGCCTTTCTCTCATCTGGATTGCACCAACTAAGGTCCCAAACTACTTTGGGCATGGAGAGGAGAGGGAGAAGGTGGGCTTGGCATGGAGGAGGAGGAGAGAGGCAGCCTTGGGCATGAGGTTTTTCTTATTCTCCTTGAGTTGGGCGTAGGGTCTTATTTATAGACTATCTATGATCCAACTCCTCTTCTTCCCAACCAATCACAACCCTTTATGAAATCAGATCTAAATTTGATTGGTGGAAATAGAGTCCCCTAGATTTTTCCTTAGATGGCACCTAAGATCAGTCAAAGTTGGTTCTTAGGAGGAGTCTAATTGGAATCCAAAAAGGAGATGGAGTCCCTATCCAACAGGGACTCCTGGCGCCTCCTGCTTGGGCACACGCCAAGGGTGGCGTGCGCCCTCCTCCTTGCCAAGGTTCTGGTAGGGGGACAAGCCCCCACCAGCTCTCCAATAGGTGTGTGACACATGGACAAAAGTCAAAGTGTCAATGGTCAATATTTGACCAGTCAAAGGTCAACTTTTGACCAAAGTCAAAGAACGAGAAATGATAGGTGACCAAAAATGGTAGGTATTATCTTACAAAATAAGACAACCCTTTTCTGACCTGGACAAGCTTCAGTCAGACCAAAGTGAAGGCCTCTAATCAAGCACAAACTCCTTTGGCTCAGTCAGGACAACTATTTATGATAGTAAAAGAAGAACGTTAGGTTCAATCGAGTGCTAGCACGATTTTCTTGAACCTAATTGAATCTCATTCAGATCAATTGAACTAGATCAGTTCAATTGATGATCACCAGATTTAAACCCTTATTTGTGTGACCCAGTTAGGTTCAGTTCTGTATGGTAATGGGATATGTCATGATCTCTATCATCGACATCATCGAAACTCCTTTCGATGGATCAGAACTCTTCTGATTCGAACAGCTAGAATGATCGATCATCTAAATCATTCTAATTGCTCCCAAAATCCATCCAGTGACACCTAGCAGTATATGGTGGCAACCCATCAGAGCTGAATGCGAACCTCTTGGTGCAGCTACCTGTGTGATTAAGTTCTTCTATCTTGAGCTTCCCGATCAGATTAGGGTTAAGGTGAACTCGTCAAACCCTAGTTTCTGTCATATGATGTAATCATTCGATTCAAGTCCAATGTGAAAAGCTAAATAGAAACTCTTTCTATTATTTCACTCTGCCATGGCCATGGGCTTCTAAACTTGATTCTCATGATCATCATAGGGCTGCTCCTCTACCACCGAGGTAGATAGATTCCATCTTGATGCAATCCAGTTCCTACAATGAACATGCTATAGCCAACATACACCTCAGAATTCTGTATGGCTAGGAGACCAAGTAATGGTATAGTCAAACTATAACACTCTCAAGGTAAACTACCGATGCATCTCAAGTCAAAGAACTAGATACACCACTACAGCATCGAGTCAGTCATTGATGAGAAGGTAGACTTCCTAATGACTACTCGAGATGGTCACGCTTAGTATCCTCGTTCTCTAACGAGTACCTGTACTCTCACTTTGGTGTCTCCACACCATAAAGAGAAGCGATTGTACACCAACCTTTCAGATCAATCACCATCCTTATGATGATCATATGGTCGAGAGCATTTTATGAGTTAATAATGATTATTCATATCTTAAATTTTCAACTCTTGAAAATATGAATTATCATTATCATTAACTCAAGAGATGTATCACAGACATTAAATACACATATGTGATAGAAAATAACTCATTTTATTGATAATAGCCAAAATTATAATTTTGTCCTTAGAAGTGTATTACAAGTGTCAGTTAATTCTGGCTTCTAAGGCACATATATCTAATAATCTCCCACTTGTCCTAAAGCCAATTGGCTGCAAGTCAAAGTCCCATCTTCTCAAGATGGGCTTCGATCTTCTACTGGCCCAATGACTTTGTAAGTGAGTCTACCACATTATCTGTGGAGTCGACTCTCTTGACCTCGACGTAATTCTTCTCGAGGTAATCGTGGATGAGGTGGTATCGCTGCTCAATGTGCTTGAATTTCTGGTGAGACCTCGGCTCCTTAGCAAGGGCTATGGTGCCTTTGTTGTTGTAGTATAGAGGAATGACATCTGATGGCATTACTTCAATTTCTGCAGCAAACTTTTTGTACCAGAATGCTTTCTTTGGAGCCTCTGATGCAGCGATATATTCTGCTTCCATGGTGGAATCTGCTATCATGGTTTGCTTGAAACTCTTCTAGCTGACAGCACCACCATTGCACAGAAATAGACTCCCAGATGTTGACTTTCGATCATCTACATCGAACATGAAATCCGAGTCTGTGTATCCCTGGACTTGGAGTTTTTCATTATCAAAGACCAACATCATATCCTTAGTTCTTCTTGAGTACTTAAGGATACATTTCACAGAAGTCCAGTGTTCTTCACCTAGATTTGACTGATATCTGCTTGTGACACTCACAGCATGGACTATATCAGATCGTGTACATAGCATGGCATACATGAGGCTCTCTATTGCAGAAGCATAAGGGATCTTGCTCATGTATTCTATTTCCTCAGGTGTGCTAGGGCACATCTTCTTGGAAAGATGAATACCATGTCTGAAGGGTATTAATCCCCTCTTAGAGTTTTCCATACTAAACCTCTTTAGTACTTTCTCTATGTACATCTTCTGTGAAAGTCCTAGCATCCTATTCGGTCTATCCCTATAGACCTTAATTCCTAGAATAAAGGATGCTTCACCTAGGTCTTTCATGGAGAATTCCTTGGACAACCATATTTTGACTGATCGTCAACATGGGAATATCATTTCCAATAAGGAGGATGTCATCCACGTACAATACGAGGAAGACAACAGCGCTCCCACTGACCTTTTTGAAAACACATGGTTCCTCTTCATTTTTGATGAAACCAAATATTTTGATCACATCATTGAAACGAGTGTTCCAGCTCCGAGATGCTTGCTTAAGTCCATATATGGACTTTTGCAGCTTGCAAACCTTGTGATCAGTATCACTGGATGTGAAACCTAGCGGCTGTTCCATATAGATATCTTCCTCAAGATATCCATTTAAGAATGTCGTTTTCACGTCCATTTGCCATATTTCATAATCGAAATAGGCTGCAATGGCAAGCAATGTGCGGATGGATTTTAGCATAGCCACTGAGAAAAAGGTATCCTGATAGTCAATGCCTTCGCGTTGACTATAACCTTTTGCCACTAGTCTAGCCTTGAATGTCTCCACATTCCATCTGCACCAATCTTTCTCTTGAAGATCCATTTACATCCAATAGGTACTATACCTTCTGGTGGATCTACCAAGGTCCAGACTTGGTTTGAGTGCATCGAGTCAATTTCTGACTGCATTGCCTCTAGCCATTTCTCGGAGTCGATATCTGATATCGCCTCATTGTAGGTTTTGGGATCATCACCATGAGCACCATTACCTACGAGGAACATTTCCTCTACTTCCTCTGAAATAATACCTAAGTATCTTTCAGGAGGGATGGAAAACTCTTTTTGATCTACGAGGTGGAGGAGGTAGTGTTCTTATTGGCTCAACCTGATTTGGTTCCAATTGGTCCTTAGCTCGTTGTTCTTGTGAGACTTTCTCATCAAGCTTAATCTACTTTTCAATGCCGCTATCTTGAATAAACTATTTTTCAAGAAAGATGGCATGTCGACTCACAATCACATTGTGGTCTTCTGGAATGTAGAAATAGTATCCTAATGACTCTTTAGGATATCCTATGAATCGAGCTCTAAAGGACCTAAACTCTAACTTGTCCGCTTGTTGTCTTTTGACATGAGCCGGACAACCCCAAATTCTGAGATGACTCAGACTTGGTTTCTTACCGTGCCATATCTCATACGGTGTGGTAGGAACGATTTTAGAGGAAAATCCTATTCAGTAGATAAATTGAAGTTAACAATGAGTGTCCCCAAAGAAAATCAAGGAGGTCTGTGAAGCTCATCATGGATCGAACCATATCCAATAGAGTCCGATTTCTCCATTCTGAAACCCGTTGAGTTGAGGTGTTCCTGGTGGAGTCCATTGAGAGACTATGCCATTTTCCTTGAGATAGTCTAGGAATTCCCGGCTAAGGTATTCACCTCCTCGATCTGATCGAAGAACCTTAATGGGTTTTTCAATTTATTTTTCTACTTCATGTCTGAATTCTTTGAACTTTTCAAAAGCTTCAGACTTGTGTCTCATAAGATACACATACCCATACCTAGACAGATCATCGGTAAAGGTAATGAAGTAGACAAAATTGCCTCTAGCCGGCACATCAAATGGGCCGCACACATCAGTATGTACTAGGGCAAGGAGATCTGTGGCCCTCTCCCCATGTCCTAACAAAAGGGAGTTTAGTCATTTTGCCTTGAAGACAAGATTCACAAGTTGGATATGACTCGAAAGTCAATGGACTCAATAGCCCATTTTTCTCCAATTTGTTGATCCTATCTTCTGCTATATGACCTAATCTCAGGTGCCATAGATATCTATCGTTTGGACTATCCCTAGGTCGTTTGGCATTCACGTTTTGCTCGATAGTTAGAATAGGTACATCAATATGTAGCTGATAAAGACCATTAATAAGGAAAACCATTTGCAATTTTATTTCTTTCATAAAGAATGTTACAATGGTCCTTAAAGAAGGTAATCACATAGCCTTCTTGTGCTAAGCATGAAACAGAAATCAAATTTCTGCTAGCTGCAGGCACATAATAACAGTCTTTCAAAACTAAGTCTAAACCAGATGGTAATCGAAGAGGGTATGTTCCACGGCTACTGCAGCAACTCTTGCTCCATTACCGATGCGTAGGATCATGTCTCCATCCCTCAGCCTCCTGCTATCCTCAAGACCCTGCATGAAAGTGCACAGATGAGCACTAGAACCAGAGTCAAGCACCCAACTGGATGCAGAAGAAATCGTAAGGTTAGACTCAATAACGAGCATACCTCCAGAAGGACCTTCCTTCTTGTTCTTCAGGGTGGCCAGGTAAGTAGGGCAGTTCCGCTTCCAATGGCCGTCGCTGTTGCAATGGAAACACTTTTCCTTTGGCATCGCTTTCATTCTTCGGCTCTGCCTTCTTCTTCTTTGATCCTTCCACCTTTTGCTTTTTTGCACAGACTTCTTTTTCTTTCCATAAGACTTTCTTTTGGAAGAAGTCCATTCCATAGCAAGAACTGAGCCTTTAGAACCTTTCATAGAAAGCTCAGCGGTGAACCAGCATATTCATTAATTCGGCCAAGGAATTTTGAAGTTTATGCATGTGGTAATTCATGATGAATTGCCCATATGCATCAGTCAAGGATTGCAGAATAATATCGTTCTGCAGATCCAAGTCTAACTTCACACCGAGCTTCTCAAGCTCTTCCATGTCCTTGATCATTGTCAGACAGTGATCTTGGACTGACTGCCCATCACGCATCTTAGCCTTAAAAAGTCATTTCGTGACTTGATATTTGGCTGCGCGACTCTGTTCACCAAACATCTCCTGCAGGTGAGCCAACATTTGGCGAGCAGTCCCGATATCCTCATGTTGGCGCTGGAGCTCATCAGACATCGAGCCCAACATGTAATATCTGGCCTTATTATCTTCGTCAATCCATTTTTCCAGAGACGCTCTCTGTTCAATGGATGGACGGGCTGGTAAGGTGGGAGGGTCCTGGTCCAAAACATGGGTTAACTTCTCGAAACCCAAAATAATTTTGTAGTTCCTGAGCCAATCTTTATAATTGGGTTCGGTCAGTCTATGTGTGTCCAGGATACGTGCCAATGGGTTGGACGCAGACATTTTCCTATAGAGAGTCAAAGATTCTAGTTAGATACTGTAATTATGACTTGACCAATTTATTTAGAAATTTTATTTTTAAACAAATTAGCTCCCACTATTTTCTCGGATCCCTACACTCCCTCTGTAGAGATGCAAAAATCTCCACGATTAATGATTTCTAGTGGGTGGTGCGGTCTCACCAACTGACTCATCACCTCACCTAACAGTTATTGGTGATGGGTTAGCCAATGAGTGAACAACTCTTGTTCAATGATTCTCTAATCATGGTGCACCCAAACTTGGTCTCTAATTCATGAATCTCACCGTATCCGAAATATTGATCCACTCCTTAGTTAAGTCAGACCCACCATTTGCATAGACTGGATTCCTAATTGAGTCTCTCACCGTATCCAAAATATTGAGCCCAACTCATCCTCCAGCCCATAGCATCCAATGCCTAATAGACATGGTTGCATCTTTTCGGTGCAACTGAGCCACTGTATCCAGTCGAGAACAATCAACCCGGAAAGGGCCCGCACATCTACAATGGTGGAAGACCTCAGACTTAATCTTTTCTTAGGAAGAATTGATTCAGGTCTCATTAAACTAGACTTGTCATAGTCATAACAATTATGACTAACCTAGTGGCATGGGTTAGCTCGGATTATTGACCACCTCAGATCAGAACTGTGTCAACAGATATGGCCAGGTAAGTGAGATCGGTGGAAGGAATATGCCATTAACTCGTACAAGAATGCATTCAGGTCGAGTAGCTTCCAATTAAAAATCAGTCGGTCGTATGTGCCAAACTTACCTTAGACACCAAATTATTGAGTCAGAACCAATTGGGTTAGCCTACAATCCAGACTCTAACCTCTGAGCCTAATTAGGTCTTGCTTGATCGTGACTCGATCTTGACCCAGACTTAATCCTATTAGGCTGGTCAATTTAAGCATTGTTGATCCCATCTAACCAACTCTTGATTCGGTTTGATCAACCGCTTAGACCTAATTGAGCTACCCAAGCCCGAACCCAGTATTATGAATATGTCTTAGATCTAAAATTCTCAATTTTAGACCTAATTAATATTTCCATAATCTTAATTTTTAATTAAGTAGGGTTCATAAATAAAATATGCACAATAAATCCTAGGGTTTCAGGATCTAGGATTTTGCAGAAAGTAAGTTTTGGATTTCTGATTAAGGACGAACGCGCAGCACCCCTACACGTCATAAGAACATCCCATCGAATGGAAGGAGAGGGCCTTTAAATCCTTCTTCGTTCTTATGACTGGATGGCCAAGAGGAATGCCTTAATCAGGAACATACAATACTACAAAATAGTTTTAGATCTATATCATATATCTCATATACAAATTAGATCTAATCATGGCATATTTTGCATACATCTCATGTATCGAATCATGCATATTTTTAGATCTAAATTATCTCATAATAATCTAAAAAATTAGATTTAAATTGATCTCTATCAAAATAAACTCTAATCTAGACAACTTATGTAGAACTATTCTACAACTAGTCTAGACATGCATCAATCATATCTCATATGATGTTTAAAATTAAATAATTTTTATTTACTATTTTTTAGATATTATTATAATAATTATAATATCAAAAAATAGTAAATAAATAGATCTAAAATATGATTTAATCAGATTAAATTGAAAACATGCAAGACTATTCTATAGAACTATTCTATTTTAGAACTAGTCATGCATATTTTCTAATCTTAGATCCAAATCATTTAATTTTAATTTTTTCTAATTTTAGATCTGATCACATCTCATGTGACATCTAAAATCACTTATTTTTTAATTAAAATAAATTTAAAATTAGATCTAAATATTTTAGAACATTGGCTCTGATACCAGTTGAAGAAAAATTCTGATTTTTCGGATCAGGTTCATTTAGATCTGATCGGATCAAGAGATATATTTTAAAAATTTTTTTCTTTAATCTAGATTAGATTTAAAATATTTTAGATCTAATTTTTATTATTTTAATAATAAAAATAAAATATAGATAAATTAAATCAAATTTAATTTACCTTGATGTGGGTAATCCTATTATCCGTTAATGATCCTATAAGCAGCGGAAGGTTCTAGATCTAGCCACGCAAGTGCCTGGCCTCTACCAATATTCACTTGAACTGAATCTGAAGATTCTCTTCTTCTCTATCATATCTTCAAAAATTAGATCTGAATCTGATTTAGAGGATCTTCAAAATACCTTTCAAAGATCAGCAGTTGTCCGTTGCAGCAGTGCAGCCTTCTACCTTTTTGTCGCCTTTCTCTCATCAAGATTGCACCAACTAAGTTCCCAAACTACTTTGGGCATGGAGAGGAGAGGGAGAAGGTGGGATTGGCATGGAGGACGAGGAGAGAGGCAGCCTTGGGCATGGGGTTTTTCTTATTCTCCTTGAGTTGGGCGTAGGGTCTTATTTATAGACTATCTGTGATCCAACTCCTCTTCTTCCCAACCAATCATAATCCTTTATGAAATCAGATCTAAATCTGATTGGTGGAAATAGAGTCCCCTGGATTCCTCCTTAGATGACACCTAAGACCAGTCAAAGTTGGTTCTTAGAAGGAGTCTAATTGGAATCCAAAAAGGAGATGGAGTCCCTATCCAACAGGGACTCCTGGGCGCCTCCTGCTTGGGCACACGCTAAGGGTAGCATGCGCCCTCCTTCTTGTCAGGTTCTAGCAGGGGACAAGCCCCCACCAGCTCTCTAATAGGTGCGTGACATGTGGATAGAAGTCAAAGTATCAATGGTCAATATTTGACCAGTCAAAGGTCAACTTTTGACCAAAGTCAAAGGACGAAAAATGGCAGGTGACCAAAAATGGCAGGTAATGTCTTACAAAATAAGACAACCCTTTTCTAATCTGGACAAGCCTCCAGTCAGACCAAATGAAGGCCTCTAATTGAGCACAAACTCCTTTGGCTCAGTCAGGACAACTTATTTATGATAGTAAAAGAAGAACGTTAGGTTCAATCGAGTGCTAGCACGATTTCCTTGAACCTAATTGAATCTCATTCAGATCAATTGAACTGGATCAGTTCAATTGATGATCACCAGATTCAAACCCTTGTTTGTGTGACTCAGTTAGGTTCAGTTCTGTATGGTAATGGGATATGTCATGATCTCTATCATCGACATCATCGAAACTCCTTTCGATGGATCAGAACTCTTCTGATTCGAACAGCTAGAATGATCGATCATCTAAATCATTCTAATTGCTCCCAAAATCCACCAGTGACACCTAGCAGTATATGGTGGCAACCCATCAGAGCTGAATGCGAACCTCTTGGTGCAGCTACCTGTGTGATTAAGTTCTTCTATCTTGAGCCCCGATCAGATTAGGGTTAAGGTGAACTCGTCAAACCCTAGTTTCTGTCATATGATGTAATCATTCGATTCAAGTCCAATGTGAAAATCTAAATAGAAACTCTTTCTATTATTTCACTCTGCCATGGCCATGGGCTTCTGGACTTGATTCTCATGATCATCATAGGGCTGCTCCTCTACCACCGAGGTAGATAGATTCCATCTTGATGCAATCCAGTTCCTACAATGAACATGCTATAGCCAACATACACCTCAGGGTTCCATATGGCTAGGAGACCGAGTAATGGTGTAGTCAAACTATAACACCCTCAAGGTGAACTGTCCGATGCATCCTCAGGTCAAAGAACCAGACACACTACTGCAGCATCGAGTCAGTCATTGACGAGAAGGTAGACTTCCTAATGACTACTCGAGGTGGTCACGCTCAGTGCCCTCGTTCTCTAACGAGTACCTGTACTCTCGCTCCGATGTCTCCACACCGTAGACTCAAGACTCATCTACTAAAGAGAAGCGATTGTACACCAACCTTCTAGATCAATCACCATCCTCATGATGATCCTATGGTCGGGAGCATTTTATGAGTTAATAATGATTATTCATATCTTAAATTTTCAACTCTTGAAAATATGAATTATCATTACCATTAACTCAAGGGATGTATCATAGACATTAAATACACATATGTGATAGAAAATAACCCATTTTATTGATAATAGTCAAAATTGTAATTTTGCCCTTAGAAGTGTATTACAAGTGTCAGCCAATTCTGACTTTTAAGGCACATATATCTAACAGGGAGGAGGTATCGATTGAGAAGTTCTCACTTGCATGCTTGCTGGAAGAAGACTCATGATAGGGGCCACCTCCTTGATTTCAATTGATCCTATCAGCACCACGAACTCGGCTATTTTCGTAACCTTTGCCTCTCCTATGGTAGAATCCCTTGCAGCGACCATCAGTAGAGAAGCTGGTAGAGCTGCCCCCGCAACAGCCTCCACTGTTGAATCTATCGATGCGGCTATGACCCTTGTCGCCAGGTCCATCAGACAAGTCTAGATCTCCAATGCATCATTTGCTGATTTGCTCACATGTTGAGGACTTTTATCCCTCTTATCCACCAGATCGGGAAGAGACGCAGCTGAAGGAACAACACTCAAAACCCTAGCGATGGTGTTTTCGAGGGCTTAAGACTGAGCAGATGAGGCTCTAGCCTGGTTCCTTCGGGCCAAAGACACTTGCAGCTTCCTTGCCAACATGGGATCTATTTAGCCCTCGAAACTCGCAAAAAAAACTCTAAGTGGGAAAGATGATAAATGCTGCTATCATAATCGTCCCTCTCTCACTTTTCAGGTGTACTTAAAAGAAAGAAGACGAAGACAAAACGACGTCTCTTAAATTATTTGCTTAAAAGAATCAACGACTGAATGGTCCCCTTGATCATGATCACTTTCAACGCCGCAAGATGACGTCATCGATCATTAAACACCAAAAACATTATTAGAAATGCAAAAGCATGTTACCCAATCCAAGACGTCACTTAGAAAATAGTCCTTTCATCTAATTCTCTGACTCAGCACTAGAGGGTAGTATTACAATAGTAACATGAACACCTTAGATCGATCAGGTTGATGTCTGAACCACCTTGGATTAGCATAAAGACATCAGCATTCCGAGAAAAAGAGGCTCTCTATATGTCCTCCGACCTAAAGAGAAAGCCTAAACGCACCTCTGAGCTGATTTCTTTGACGACAGCTCATACAGCATTCAAGACTTCTAAACTACCTCAGACGAATAATTCTTCAGCGCATTTAATGGCTCCTTTCGAAGATAAGCGAAAATCCAACTATAATCCAACCACGACTGAGCTGTTTTTCACTCTGTCTAAACTCATGGAAGCAGATAAGCCATTCCGATCATGCTAGCAACAACTTTCCCATTCTAAAAAAATGATCTTAATTTGGGAGCAACGTGATTAGCGGTCTAAGATTAGAAGAATAGCATAACGTCTGCAAGACAATTCCTCTACAAATATCATAAATCTTGAGGACTCAGGTAAACAAAAAATTCCTCTTGGAGAATTCGTTATTGCTTAACTGTTCTCTGCTAACTTGAGTGTCAAAAGATCCTCACCGGAGTCATATTCTTTAATTTAGATTTATTTTGCAGATCACTACAGTATCCCTACATAAGACCGACCACTCTGTTTTCAAAACCAATAATTTCAAGCAACAACAAGATTCTTCCATGGTGGTTGCATCTTGATGATGAATCATGATTTGACAGCTTACATCTGTTGGATGATTGCTTGATCGTATCTTCTACGCTCAAACTGTAAAAGAAGGGAAAGATTGCACGAAATTGCTCTATAATTATCAAAAAAAAAATTCACAAAGCTGAAAATGGCTAGACAGAAATTACCGGGGCGCCGTCTTTTTTCATTACAGGTGCTGGTAAAAATTCTCTATGGAAGATGAAAAATTATAAACATTTTTTTGGGAAAATAATAATAAAATATATAAAAAATAAAAGTATATTTTTGCCTTATATTTGCCAATTCTTTTACAGATGTATTCTCCTAAAGTAGATCAGATTGAATTTATTTTTCAGAAGCTAAGATCACAGCTTTTTCTATAATACGTGCTAAAAAACTATCGACATCAAATTGAACATGCTTTTCACGATTTGCGATAATAGCTTCTTCCACAACATGGGATGAAGAAGCACCAGCATCTAACCTTTTATTGGGTTTTTTCAGCTGAGGTTCGGCTTCTTATAAAATTTAAATTATATATCTTCAAATTTAAAGCATCATCATTAAAACTTCATAAGGCAAGTATAACTCGAAAAGTGTAGATGTTATTAAGTATTTTTCAACAATATGAGGAAGAGCAAATCTATCAATTTTTGGGTCCAAGATTAAATGCCATAATGCCTATTAGTTGTTGAGCAAGTTTTCCAAAAATAAGAAAATTAATAGCACAAGTCTCATATCCGATGATGGCATTTAATTTACACCTGCAAAGGTTTGTTGAATAGCTATTAGTTTGATTAAAAATAAATATTTCTGAACAATTGTTTCTAAGATGAAAAGATTATGGTGTTTTACCATGGTATTTGAGGTTGATCATTTTTACCGGACTGATTACACCAAAAATTATCATCGTAAATTATTTTTAACCACAGTTCTACAATTATAGCAAACTTTGTATGACCAACCGTCTGAAGTATCAATTGCTTTTAGTTTTGCTTTGTAAATGAATTCTTTTCCTTTAGAAAAGGTAGCAAATTCATCAGGTTAAAGGATATGGGTATAAACAAGAGTAATAACCATACAGATTGCACCTAATCTTTTCGGTGATCTAACCTCATCGATTCATAAATTGTTCATTGGTTGATAATAATTCCTTATGAAGGATCAGCGATTGTTTGATGCTCTTGTACCATAAATATGATTGGAGCTACAAGAATGTTTAACCTGGATATGAGGAGGGAAGTGTAGTTGGAATAAATTATAATTTTTTAAAATATTGCTCGACGATCTATTTCGATATTGCATAATTTTTAGAATCTGTACATCTATATAGTATCTAGAGATGGAGGATGTAGATAAGCATAATTTTTCTAGAAAAAAAAAGAAAAACAAACTTTAGTAATTATATAATATTAATCTAAAAAATTCTATGCAACAAATTACCTTTATATGTTCGTACGGTCATCCCAACAAAAATAACAACAACAGGGTCTGTTTGTTCATTTTGATCAATGACAATCTCATTAAATTCTTCAAAAAATTTGGCCCATAAGGTGATGGCTACTTTTTCCATACCACAGATTAAAGATGAGAGTTATTTATAGTATGCGATCTCACATTATTTAAATCCAATCAATAAAATAAAAATAGAAATATTCATCTCTATAGATAATATTGCTCTGGATTTTGTACCTCCACATTTCTTTTGTAAATCGTTTTTTGTCCAGTATTGTTTTGTTCTAGAGGTCCAACAATAGGTATATGGCCTATGACATCTAGAATAAGCGAATAAATATAGCAAAGCTATAAATTTTTCACCATAAATACGGATGGATAAATTATACATATACCTATTAGATAAAGGTCATTATAATTTTGCAAACCAAGTTCTTTAAAATTAATATAATTAAATATTTGGAATGGTATAGAGGCGTTCTCACTCCCAACTTCTTGCTGTCCATCTATTAAAGTAGCTTACATATTGATTGGCAACTGCTCTAAATTTTTTTCTTGTTCGAAGCAACGTTAAACTTTTTGATCAAATAAACATTTCTTTGGATTAGCCAATCTCTAAACTGCATAGCATCTCCTTTACATATTGACACTCAAATAAAAGTCCCCTACATCATGTAGAAGAAATATGTTAGTATTGCATAAGTCATACTTATATGGAAAAGATATGGATGAGAAATTATATATCATTTATAATAACCTAATCATCAATCAAAATGCAATTGACACTCATCAGTTGATTTTTTATATTTGGATTTATAGTCTCCTATATTCTAGTAACTTCTAACTTTGATCTTCTAGTTTCACCTGTCAATAGATAGGTTCGATAGCAAAGTGCATTCCATTTGTTCAGCTAATCTATTTTTTTTTTAGAAAAAGAAATTGTTAGGGATGTAAACAAAAAATCAAGCAACAATATTTTAGAAACGGTGCAATAGTTTGTACAGATACAAAAATATTTGAAGGTAGGTCAGAAATTTTTTTTTTATAAACAATATTTTTTGTGTAGTCACGGGGCGAATTGCATTCATTGTCGATCAAAATTTTGAGTCATATAACACAGGAAAGCATAATATAAAGTTGACCATGAAAAAGTACATATCTAGGTAAATATAATCCGACATACTTCAGCATCAGATGTTGACTTTTATTAATTATCATTACATAGCAAATCCTTATTGAAAATTATCATCTTTTAAATATAAATAGCCATTTTCTTTCTATCATATGTAGTATGATCCACGGAATATAAACTTTAATACTAGCAGGACTGTTTGTGATGATTTTTGCTTCAATTACTTTTGGTATCAACTGAGTTATTATTAGTATGGTACCATTACACTCTAATTAATATTCCATAATAGCATTATAGGTGCACCTATTTTTAACTTCAATTCATGGTACAAGATACTATTGAATTTTAAAGAATTGAGAAATTCAATAGGATGGAGAACTCATCATTTGGGGTATCTACAAATGTTTTACAAGTTGTGTTGGAACTTAAATATATTTTCTCTTTGGTTAGAGCCAAAGAAGACAAATATGTATTTAATTCATCAGCTATTCCATTGGTTTTCATAAATTGCCGATGCAATATGCTGGATTCCGTTTGTTTAGCTTTCCTAAGCAAGTTATCTAGAATTTTTGTAATAACCGGTTCGAAAAAAAAAATGAAAACGAAGACTCCCAACAGGAGTCTTCTTTTCTGCATCCCCGACTCATATTAGGACTCCTAGGACTTTCCAAATCCTAAAAGATCCGCTATAAAACCTTTCCCCCTCCCTTCTTCAAAGCCATCGAGCAACATCGGCCTTCTTCCTCTTCCTTCTCTCTCTATTCTTCCACTGAAGCCACGAATGCTCTTCTTGTGCTCCTCACTGGAGAAGCCACCGAAGCCCAAGATAAGACCTGGACCATCTTTCTCTCTTTCTTCCCTTTCTCCCATGTCCTTGCGTACAGCCGTCGGTTGCTAGTTTCGCCGAAAAATGTCCACGAACAAAACCTCTATTTTTCTCCTATTTTTCTAAAAAATTGTATTTATTTTGATAACCAGCCATCTGCTACCGGCCATCCCTTGCTCCACCTCCAGCCATCGGCCACCCACTACCGTGGCCTGCCGTCGGTCTTCCGGCCCCTAGCCATCACGACCACTAGCCCTCGCCCTCCCTTGCTCGGCCAAGAGAGAAAAGAAGAAAAAAAAGAAAGAAGAAGAAGAAAAGAAAACAAAAAGAAAAGAAAAAAAGAGAGAGAAAAAGAATTTCTCTCCTTCTCTCTCTAGGGCTATACTCTTTCTCTCTTTAACTACACCACAGATTTTAGGATGAACCTGAGATGAAAACAACATGACTCAGAATTGCTTTAAAATTCATGTAGTCTATTGAATCGCAGTCCTACCTTATTAGAAATTCATAGTATTTGTTCACAGTTAACCCACATTGAGTTATCCTGACATGATTCTTGATGATCCTAATCATGATTGCCTCTTTTGATGGATATAAAAATTCTCTCTCCATTTTCTCTCTCTATTTTTTTTCTCTAGAGATTTTAGTATCAAGTCATGCCTTCCTCTTTTAGGGACCATATTGACTCCGACAAGATGATCTTGAATCGATTTGATGCCCGAATGGCCTATCGAATTGATCACCTGATCAATCATCTCTTTTATTCTTATTTAATTTTATTAAATTTAATAAATAAAAATTAATTATGAATTAATATTTAAAATAGAATTATATGATTCTTCTAATGAAGCTTGAAGACTTAGGACAATCGAGGTAAGCGAATTTTATGCTTCTTATTTATTTTAAAATTATCATGTTTTACATGTAAATGAATTATTCTTCATGAAATCATATTTTTCATAAAATAAGGATCAGCATATAAGATATGAAAAAATATATTTTATTATGATCATTGATTTCATGAATATATTTTATAAAAATTATATATTTTATAAAGCATGAATTTTATTATTTTTTTCATATATGTATATTTATATTTTAAGAAAAAGATATCAAGATTTCAAAGGCTCTCAGGTAGCTATGAATGAATTCCTATAGAAAGGTCAACATCCGAAGCTAGTATCCATAAAAACACAAGCCCTGCTAGTGAGTATAAAGTTGGCATACGAAATAAGAACTCTATCGATTAAGAACACTAGCTCTATCGTAGGTATAAAATGATCATAGTACGAATATCTGTGAGCAATATTTAGAAACATGATATAAATATCTAATAAGAATGATTTACGAATCATGTTTACGAAATTTCATGATTTATACAGGCATGATTATTTTTTTTATGACTTGCTTTATTATATGATCTATAAAATATTTTATTTTATAATATATGTTATTTTTTAAATATTATATTATCATGAAAAAAATTTATGCTTGATCAGATAAGAAAATGTAGATTTTACTTACTAAGCTAGTGTAGCTCATATTCTTTTTTATTTTTTTTTTAATAGAAGAATAAGATTATGATCGATGAAGAATCCAAGCTTGAAAATCTATCTAGCAAGCTTAGAAATTTTGTAACTAAACTTAGTTTGATCATGAACTTGTAGTTATTTATTTATGATTTTGAGATACGGATTTGATTTTGATTATGGATTTAAATACTCTGAACTAATTTTAGTTTGATTATTTGATGAATAATAGAATTAAATCTTTATTTATATTTTAATTATGATGGATTTTTGCTGATTATGATTAATAGGCTTCGTCTTATCGAGGATGATATTCCTTGGTAGCATGGTCGTGTTATATTTTGAATTTAGAATGTGATATTTTATGACATCAGAGCAATAGGTTTGATCATGGATAGATCTTAAAAGTCTAGTAATGAGTAAATAGGTCTTATTTAGTTTGATCATATTTGATTGAATGAGAATAAATAAGTTTGTTTAGAGTTTCTATTGCTCATTTAAGAAAGTTAATTAATGCTAGTATTTTTGATAGATGACGATGAGCGATGGTGAGAATGAAGTCTTAGCGAATATTACCACTAGAAGGAGAGGAGCAAGAAAGACTACAACGAGAGATGCCAACTAGATGGTTGAGCAAGCTCCTAATATGCCAGTCACTCAAGTAGATATTGTTGGAGTATGCAAGTGGTGTCTCAACTTATTTAACAACATTGACAGATGCAAACTACTTCTCGACCTGCGCCGTCTTTAGAGTCATATTATGAGAGGTTTAGAAGACTCAACCCATCGCTGTTTGAGGGTGGACCTGATCCTCTAGTTGTAGAGACCTAGATTCAAGAAATAGAAACAATATTTGATGCAGTACAGTATCCCGAGGAGGTGAAGGCTAGGCTAGCCATTCCCATGCTAAAAGAAAATGCTGAGTTTTGATGGATTATAATAAAAGCTGCTTATGGGAATGCTGATAACCAGTTGACATGGGAGGAATTCAAGAAAATATTTTATGATCAATACTTTCTCGATTCAATGAGATTAGTAAAAGATAATGAGTTCTTGGCTTTGAGGCAAAAAGATAACATGACAGTATTAGAGTATGCAAATAAATTTAATGAGTTAGGCTACTTCTGTCCACAATGCATGGAGTTTGAAAGGAGTAAAGCTAACAGATTTGAGCAAGGTCTAAGGTATGGAATTCGATCTCGATTCTCTTTCATCTATTTAATGATTATAAAGATGTATTAGAACGAGTTTTGAAAGTGAAATCTGTGATAAAAAGATCGAAATAAGAGAAGAGAAACAAAAAAAGATCGAGGCCAGTAGGAAATCTAAATGATGGACAGAAAAATTTTACTAATAATTTAGATAACAATAAAGAAGCTATGACCTGCAAATATTATGGCAAGGATCATTATGGACCTTGTCTCAAAAAGTTGAGAGCATGCTTTTTATGCGGCAGAATATGACATATGGCACGAGAATGTCCTATTAAGAAAAAGGATAATTCAAAGATTTCCAAACCAGCAAATCAAAAATCATAAGAAAATGCACGAGTATTTGCTTTGACCTAACAAGATGCCAACGCAAATGATCAAACAGTTACAATATCATTCTAGTTAACCCATAAAATATTAATATGCTCATTCTTTTTTAACTTCCAAGTTTAATCGTATATTTGTTGAACTGAATAAGCCACTATATGATATGTCTATTCTTAAGAAAGTTATTTTCACTAATATTTTGTTCAACCACTACATCATTTTTAAATGAGGAAGCTAGGATTGATAGAAATTGATTTAAAGAATAGTAAATATGATATGAAGACAAAGAATCCTTATTAAAAATAAAGATATGCCAAGTTTGGAGGATGAAACTTTTTGTAAGGAGGGTAGAATATAATAATCGATTCAAAAAAAAAAAATGAAAATGAAGACTCCCAACAGGAGTCTTCTTCTCCGCATGCCTGACTCAGATTAGGACTCTTAGGGTTTTTCAAACCCTAGGAGATCCTCTATAAAATCTTTCCCCCTCCCTTCTTCAAGGCCATCGAGCAACATCGGCCTTCTGCCTCTTCCTTCTCTCTCTATTCTTCCACTGAAGCCGTGGACGCCCTTCTTGTGCTCGACAAAGAACCTCATCGGAGAAGCCACCGAAGCCTAAGGTAAGATCTGGACCATCTTCCTCCTTTTCTTCCCTTTCTCCCATGTCCTTGCGTACAGCCACCGACTGCTAATTTCGCTAAAAAATGCCCATGAACAAAACCTCTATTTTTCCCCTATTTTTTTAAAAAATTATGTTTATTTTGATGACCAGCCATCTATCGTTGGCCGTCCCTTGCTCCGCCGCCATCTGCTATCCACTACCGTGACCTATTGTCGATCTTCCAACCCCTAGCCATCACGACCACCAGCCCCCGCCCTCCCCTGTTCGACCAAGGGAGAAAAGAAGAAAAGAAAGAAGAAGAAGAAAAGAAAGGAAAAAGGAAAAGAAAAGAAAAGAAAAAAGAAAGAAAGAGAGAAAAAGGATTTCCATCTCTCCTCTCTCTCTCCTCCTCTCTCTAGGGCTTTATTTCTCTCTCTTTAACTACACTATGGATCCTAGGATGAACTTAAGATGAAAATAACATGACCTAGAATTACTTTGAAATCCATGCAGTCTATTAAATTTTAGTCTAATTCTTGTCAGAAATTTATAGTATCTGATCACAATTAATCTATATTGAGTTATCCTGACATGATCCCTGATGATCTAATCATCATTGCCTCTTTTAACGAATATAAAGATTTTTTCTCCACTTTCTCTCTCTAGAGACTTCAGTACCAAGTCATGCCTTTCTCTTTTAGGGACCATATTGACTCTGACAAGATGATCTTGAATTGATTTGATGCTCGAATGGCCTATTGAATTGATCACCTGATCAATCATCTTTTTTATTATTATTTAATTTTATTAAATTTAATAAATAAAAATTGATTATGAATTAATATTTAAAATAGGTTTATATGATTCTTCTAACGAAGCTTGAAGATTTAGGATGATTAAGATAAGTGGATCTTACGCTTCTTATTTATTTTAAAATTATTATATTTTTTTATGCAAATGAACTATTCTTCATGAAATCATATTTTTCATAAAATAAGAATCAGCATATGAGATATGAAAAAGCATATTTTAATACGATTATTGATTTCATGAATATGTTTTATAAAAATAACATGTTTTATGAAGCTTGAATTTTATTATTTTTTTCAACTATGTATATATATATTTTAAAAAAAAGATATCAAGATTTTAAAGGCTCTTAGGTAGCTATGAATAAATTCCTATGGAAAGGTCAGCATCCAGAGCTAGCATCCATAAGAACACAGACTCTACCAGCAGGTATAAAGTTAGCATACGAAATAAGAACTCTGTCAATTATGAACACTGGCCCTATCATTGGTATAGAATAATCATAGCATGAATATCTGTGAGCAATATTTTGAAACATGACGTAAATACCTGATAAGAATAATTTAAGAATCATGTTTACAAAATTTTATGATTTATACATGCATGATTATTTTTTTATGACTTTATTATATGATCTATGAAATATTTTATTTTATATTATATATTATTTTTTAAATATTGCATTGTCATGAAAAAAATTATGCTTGATCTGGTAAGGAAGCATAGATTTTACTTACTGAGCTAATGTAGCTCATATCCTTTTTATTTTTTTTTTAATAGAGGAATAAGGTTTAATCGATGAAGAATCCAGTCTTGGAGATCTATGTAGCAGGCTTAAAAATTTTGTAAGTAAACTTAGTTTGTTCATGAACTTGTAGTTGTTTATTTATGATTTTGAGACATGGGTTTGATTTTGACTATGGATTTGATGCTCTAAACCAATTTTAGTTTGATTATTTGATGAATAATAGAATTGAATCTTTATTTATATTTTAATTATGATGAATTTTTGCTGATTATAATTAATAGGCTTCGTGTTATCGAGGATGATATCCCTCGATAGCATGGCCGTATTATATTCTATATTTGGGGCATGATAATTTTTATCCATGCTAGTTCTTCTTATGCTTCTGCTATAATAGTAGACACCTTTCCATCACGTACTGACATCCAAAACCCAACTATCCAAATTAAGCATTGGTGTTCTAGTCTCCTCATTTATATGATTGGGCAATTTTACCAAAATAATATCCAATTTAAAAGTAATTACCAAAATAAAATTCATTCTAAATTATCTATGAAAATACTATCCAAACCAAAGTTGCCCTTTTATGCACTGACTCACCACCCTCCATGCCACGTGGGATGAGCAGTCAGCAACAAAGAGTCATCTTATAGTAGGATGACTTATTAAGTTGCCCTATCATAGGATGATTATATAAGCTGCCTTATCATAGGGCGACTCTATAAGTCGCCCTACCATAGGGCGACCTTGATACACAGCCTGCCCAACTACATGCCAAAGGGAAGGAGGGCCAGTCATCCTCCCCTCCCTTTTTTCCTTTCTCATCACTACCATGGAGCAGTCCCCACGCCTTCAGGCCATTGAGGGAAGCCGCCCGAGCCCATCTTGATTGATATGGAGAGGGCAAGAGGAAGCCATGGCTTCTTGAGGTAGTGATGTAAATTAGAAGCGGAGAATTGGAATTGGACCCTTGGATTTCTAGGTCACCAATGGATAGTTTTTTACTTTTATCTGATTGGACTGTGGCTTTTTAAGTGGACATCAGTGGATGGTTGGATCGTGGTGGGTTTGTGGTTTAGAAAAGCAACCGCTACCACACACCTACTGGCCTTTTTAGCCTTGGGAATTGTGATGGTGGGCTATGCAATATCTCAGACATCCTAATGATATTAATCCTTTATGATATCATGAAGCCTATATCCACATGACACATAGTATATGGTATTTAGAAATAAATTTTATGAATAAAAAACCCTCTCATTTTTCATGAAATATATTTTCTTAAAATTAAATTTAGTAATTACACATATCTATTTCTACTATTAAAGGCAAATGCCTGAGTAATGCATGAAGCTTTCAACTTAGGAGGGCAACCACCTCTATTGATGTGCACTGCATATAGCTTTATTACTAATACATATAATATAAAATTTTAATAATATTAATCTTATTATAATATATATAAATTATAAAAATATAATTTCATAATATTATTAATGAAGTATCATAAAATATTTGGCTTATATATAATATAAAACTTTAATTTTGAGAATATAATTCCTTTATAATATCAAATGTGGATATAATAAATACTAACATAAAATTAAAAAATTATATAATAAATAATGATGGATAATCCCAAACTTCAACCATATAATCTGTATCAAGATCGATAATGATTTTTTTTATGCAACCAACAAAAATTATAGCATATGCATTCAAATTGAAAAAAATTGCAACATTAATTTCAAATCAATATTTTTACAATATTTGATTATTACAAAGTTTGTTAGCAAAAAAAAGGTATAATCAATATAACTATCATGAGGTGTATATGCTAAGCTATTGTGGCCTCCTACACGTCCACCTCTCGTAAATGCATGTCACCTCTAGCTGGCGGTGAGATGACTCTGGCACAGTATCAACTGGTGTAGAGAGAGATGTTGTCGTGTTGGATCTATCAATATGTGTGTGATATCTACCTCAAGAGGCTCTCAGTCTATCCGTATCCCTAGCCCTCCCATGTGTATCATCGATGTGCTACTAATTGGATCAATATGATGGCTCTTCAGGCTTATTCATCATCTATGATATGGATGCATCATCTACGGAAAGGTCAAAGTCGGAGATGTTACGTAATGAGGTACTCGAATTATCCATCGATGATGTAGTGTCAAGTCGTCCATCCTAAGAGACAACTCGCATAGTATCGACGAGGCCATCCATGATATTGGCAAGCGCTCGATCCTTGCACCCAATAGTGATCGAATGGAAGCAGCTCCTCGCATGATGGTATAGTGTTGTGATCCTCTAAAACTATTAGATTTAAGATAAAAAATAAATATTATTTAATAAGTATAAAAAAGAATAATATAATAAAATGATACTAAAAATAAAATAAAATAAAAAATAAAATATACTTACGACAACGTCCATCATGCTGTCTGAAGGATGGAATCTCATCTCTGGCCGCTCAATCATAACTGGTACGATGAATCCCTAGTGATACTCCTATACCACATGAGATACGGATCATAATAATCCATTGATCCCAGATGCATAGGTGGAGCAGCCACAATCAAATCCTCCCATCGCTCCCATGCCTCAATATGCTCCCGATGCTCTTGGATCCAATCATGTTAATGCCATCCTCGTCGATCGAGAGTGTAGAGCCTATCTTGAGTGTCACATGGAGGGACATCATGATGCATGCCAAACTATCGCATCATGCACTCTGGACAACAAATCTCCATAATGTCAAAGTAGATAAGAGGTGCACATGTCCTCCATACATACTGATCTGATCAGCATACCTCAGGCAATGCAGCTAATATCTCGAATGTATAAGGCATCCATATCATTTGATCGTCATACTGCTGGTCCAACTGATCCCTATAGTATATAACTATGTGCAGCATAGGATTGCTAGCACCTATCAGTTGAGTTCTCCACCTATAAAAAATAAAATCAATATTAATTTTGATAAAATATGTAGTCATTTATGATATAAAGGTTAATTCTACTGGTTACATACATGCATTCCAATGGATCAACCTGGCCGTGCTATATCCCATCAAATGGATCTTGAATAGCAGCATCATGGACATCTAATGGCTCATGTCCTATAGCAGCATCTCCCAACACCGACTAGTGGGCTCCTACATCGGGGAGCATCCTATCTAGCTAGCCAACCTGCAAATGCTTCCATATCCAAAGCTGTAACAACACTAATGGCCCAGCTATCTCATGGGCATCTATCCTAGTGGCCCTGCATAGCTCGCGGTATAGGAAGGCTAAAATGGCACTACCCCAACTCAACCACCCACATGCATGAAGTTCATATAGTAGGCATAAGTACAGTAGCTGCATGTGAGATCTGGACTTATCGATAAATAAATGACTATCGATAAGACATAGAATGAATGCTCAAGCATGTCGCCGCAAAGTCTCATCATCTGCATCATCCGATAAATGCTAGAACATGTGTCAAAGCCACTAAAGCCTCAATAAAGACCCCGACAATATCATCTCTGGCAATATAATCTCGAATAACTCCTTGCAAAGGTTTGGCTAGATAATGTGTATAGCACCAGTGATAGAAGGCACTTGCACCCGTAATTCTAGGAGAACTGAAACATCCTGTTTAATATAATCATCACCTCCTCGACATGCAAATGGAACATGTGAGTCTCTTGATGCCATTGCTCTACCATGGCTGTAATGAGGGTCCAATCAAGCTACACGTCACATACTCTATATACACCAAAAAAACCTGCCACATAAAGATACTCTATGATCCTCTCATGTGGCCGCCAAGCGTGCATAGCCATAGAACCTCTATGCCTACAACGTAGCAGCCCCATGTCCTCTCCATAATATATATGGTCACTACAATGATGCATCTAGAGATATAGGATAGTAGGATCTATCGACCCTGGGTGCAAGTCAAAGTCTGAACCTACCATATCGTGTCAACTATAGATGCCAAATAATAATAACTTCTCAAATTTAACAATAATACATTCTAGTACCAACAACAACAAATGAAGGATAATAAGAAATGCCAAAGATAATAAGAAATAACATTGATGATATATAGCCAACATATACAATAGATTCATTTTACTAATTTCTTCAAGTGTTTACATGATATGATTATATAACCAAAATAGTTAAAAAAAAATACAAGCTTTACATAAAGAAAGTTTATAACTCACATAAAAAAAAATAATTCAGCATTGTTGGGGGCATCTGTGCCGGTTGTGTCCCATCTGCTTGCACAATCCACAACGAACCACATTTTGATTCTCCATTGCATCCATATCATTTTGGATTCTCCTCAATTATCGATGCCCCTTTCCAAGTCATCTTGTGGATAGGTTCGGTATAAGTCTAGGTGAAGTCCATGTAGGCCAATAATGAGGACACTTTGGAGGGTAGAAAGTAGGTGCATAGAACTGCTTATATTGGGTAATGATATAATAGTCATCAACAAATTACTTCCAATCCAGATTCTCACTAGCACATACAACAAACAAATAGAAGCACGGGTAATATAGTAACTACCACTTTCGACATGTGCATGTGCCCGCCCCTAAGTCGATTGTTTGTATATAATCAGATTCATCGAGGCTATAATTCCTGCATCTCAACCGAATCTCATATAAACCCGGTAGGTTATTATACTTAATCACATCATGTTTTCTAGATTTTAGCTAGCATCCATTTAACTTACGTATAATATTATCAGTGAATACCCTGCGAACCTCCCTCCTCCATGCTCCTATTGCACGTCGCACATTAAACCACTTCGATAAGCATTCAAAAAAAAGATGGATAAGTACGGTAATTGGCAATGAGCGAGTCTCCTTCAACATCTTATTGAAATTTTTGGATAGATTCATATTTATTATTCCATACCTACATCCACTCATGTCATGTGCTAGCGATCATTTACTCGGATCATCAAGTAGATTTCTTTGGAGGTATTGAAAGCAATTGGATCATGTTCGCTCAATGTGTTGCATGTTGCGATCGAACTTCCAAGGCTGGTTTTGCTCTATAGTTTGATGAAAATAAGCCAAAAATACCGTATCATGAAATTGATCATTTAGGTTTGCCTCTATATATCTAAGGCACAATTTGTGATATCCATATAGCACTGTCTACCCAACAAATAGATCCAAAATAGCAGCTAATATTCCTTTATGCTAGTTCGATACTATGCTGATCCCCATTTGATCATGTGAGATATAATAGTGCAAATGCCATAAAAACTAAGACCAGCTATCATGGTTCTCACTTTCACAAATGACAAATGCCAGAGGATAAATACTCTCATTTCCATCCCTTCCCATAGCTATCATCAATGTATCCTTATATCGATCGTACATAGAAGTTGCATCAATACTAATCAATGGACAGCAGAACTGGAAGCCTTGAATGCATGGCCCAAATGCCCAAAAGACTCAGTGGAACACCTCGATATTCAACTCTATTGAAGGCAATTTATAAAAATCTACCACACTTTTCTCGTTGGCATAACAAACTACAACTAGCCAAGGATCTAATGTGTTGTAGGACTCGAACCAATCTCCAAATAGCTCACTGATAATAAGTTGTTTAGCTATCCATGTTTTCTTGTAAAATATCTTGCATTGCCATGTATCACGTATATAAGCCTGATAAGCTGATATGGACATAGATGTCTCTGCTCTTACTAGTCCTCTAATAATATTGGCAATCATGCATGCATCAAGCTATGGATGATCTCGCATCACATCTGCATTCAAGCATGTGTATGGCCCTTTATATACCATAATCTTCTATTGCTATATCCTAGTCTGACAGTATGCCCAAAGATACCAACTACAACTCTCTGATTGTTTACAGACAATGCTCCATTTAATTTTATCTGACTTGATGATTTTAAAAGGATGGTGGGTGCGAATGGCATATTATTTCATATCACGTTGGACTTTCTCCTTTGACTTGAATACCATTTTCTTTCTTAACTCCTCATTTCCACCAAACAATGGATGTTTTAGCAATGCTCCATAGGATGCGGTCTTATCATTGTCGGATGCATCACCTAGTCTGAATTTAGGAATAAGGGGTGCCTCATGTGGTGGGACATCCTCTTTCATACTAGACTCTCCACTATCACTGCCATCAGACTCTACATCATTATCCTCAACTTCATCATCCATAGGATTAGAATCATAACTAATAGTGACTTTATTTTCAAATAAAGTTGCAAAATTGGCTATTACGATTTTCAATCCTCTAAGTCTGGCATGTATTGCATGTGGCTGATTAATTGGTGTAGAGTTGTAAGATTCACACTCCACATGCTCTACAGTAGCTAATACATAACTAGGATCGACCTTCATATCATCAAATACGATGTTGTATGGATATTGATATGCAGACTCTACCCCTACTATTAATTGAGGACTATCAGTTATCGATGCTACTGGTCTACCAACGATACATACAGGGGTACCTCAATACTCATACATAAGTTCACCGACCATTGGAGTTGCATCAAGTGGAGATCTCCCCATCCCCAACTATGCAAATGGGGCAAATATAGCCTAAGACACACTCATATACTATTCACCACCATCCAAAACTCCCACCACTATCGGCTCCATGAAAATTCAACCACTCAAAAAAAACCCTTGTGATGGAATGTCCAAGATGGAGTCCGTGTTTTGATCATCTTCAATGGATACATCCAAATACTGTGGAGCATTATTAATCAAAACTCTACAGATTAGAGAAACTTTATGTTGATTGGGGTTCCATCCGGTGGTAGCATAGCAGACTTGTACAAGTTCTTGAAATATTGCATTACGGTTTATAACCACAAGCGCACAGTGTGCAAGATAGCATATCTGGTGAGTACGGATCGATCCTACGAGGAATTTAGTATTTAAATTGCATTCAAACTCTTGCTCAGGCAAGCTTTAACAAAGAGTTTGGAGGATTGTTTGTTACTTACTACTAAACAATAAATTAATTAGAGAGAATAATTGAAGAAAAAGTCCTATTTCCCGACATAGGATCGTTCAGATCTAATTGGACCTGAAGAAATATTTCAAAAAAAAATTTCTATGATCCTAATCAGATCTAAGATATTTCAGATCTGATTCTTTAAGATCTGATATCAAGATTAAAAATAAAATTAAATTAAATTTAATTTCATATCTTATTTTTGGATAATCAGATTATCCTATGATGATCCTGATCTATTCTGAGATTCTGAAAGGAGCCATGCAAGCATCTGGCCTCTACTGCTATCCACTCGGGCAAGATCTGAAGGTCTTCTCATAAATTTTTTTACTAAAGATCAGATCTGAATCTAATCTAAAGAATCTTCAAAATAATTTGAGAAGGCTGCTTGTCCGTCTACGAACACCATCGCGTAGATGCTGAAATCTTCTCAATATTAATTAGATCTTCTTCTCGGATTTATTTCCAACCTTTGACACTTAGAAGAAGGGAAAAGAGAGGATCAAAGAGGGCATGGAAGATGGAAGGGGTGACAGCCTTTTGGGCATGGGAAATTATTTCTTGCGATGATTCAATATGGCATGAGAATGGTTTTTATGTTATGAGCCATAAGGAGTCCTTTTTGACCAAAATAACTATTTTATTTTTATCATTGGGACTTTGGCTCTTATTCCCCATTTAGAATACCAGATCCTATCTAGTTTTCATGCCAAAAATCCTTTAGAAAGGTGTCAGCATGAGTAGATAAGGAAGAGTCCACTGTGCCTAGGACTCTGTCCTCAAGAGTTTGATCCAAATCAAACTCTATCATAACTTAGTTTAGGCATCTTCAAAAATTACAAAATTTGGTACAACTAATGTATGACTCATGCCCTATCACATATCCAAAAATTAGATCAAAAAAGTTTTCATAAAATTTTCTAGAAGCCTCCGATCCAGTCATCCTCAATTCTCTCAATTAGGTCAACTTTTGACCCTAGTCCAATTACACTATGAATGGATTTAATTTCTATAATTAATCTTATCTGAACTTATTCTAGTCAGATCAAAATAAATCTATTCAAAAAATAAAAATAAGTCAAATCAAATTTGACTTAGTTGCGATGAATCAGAAAGATTATAGAAGGAAAAAGTCAGGCTCAATCGTGTGCTAGCATGATTACCTTGAATTTGATTGGATCTAATCCAAATCAATCAAACTAGGTTAGCTAAATTGATGACATCTAGATCCAAACCCTTATTTATGTGATCCAGTTAGGTTTAATTCTGTATGGTAATGAGATATGTCACGATTTCTATCATCGACATCATCGAAATACCTTTTGATAGACTAGAACTTTTTTGATTCATACAATTAGAATGATTGATCATCAAAATCATTCTAATTGCTCACAAAATCCACCAATGATACCTAGCAGTATATGGTGGCAATCTATCAGAACTAAAAATGAACCTCTCGATGTAGTTACGTATGTGATTGGGTTCTTCTATCTTGAGCCCTGATTGGATTAGAGTTAAGGTGAACTCGTCAAACCCAATATCAGTCATATGAATTAATCATTCGATTCAAGTCCAATGTAAAAATCTAATAGAAACTCTTTCTATCATCTTCACTCTACCATGGCTATGGGCTTATGGATATAATCTCATGATTATCATAGGACTACTACTCATCTATCGAGGTAAATAGATCCCATATTGGTGCAATTCAATTCTTACAATGAACATGCTATAGCCAACATACACCTTAGAATTTCGAATGGCTAGGAGATCGAGTTATGGTGTAGTCAAACTATAACACCTTCGAGATAAACTATCGATGCACCTTAAATCAAAGAACCATATATACCACTATAGCATCGAGCCAGTCATCGACGAGAAGGTAGACTTTCTTATGACTGCTTGAGGTGGTCATGCTCAATGCCCTCGTTATAGTGGGAGCGAGAGTATAGGTACTCGTTAAAGAATGAGGGCACTAAGCATGACCACCTCGAGCAGTCATAAGAAAGCCTACCCTCTCATCGATGATTGGCTCGATGCTATAGTGGTGTGTGTTGGGGATAAACCCCGCTTCCACCGAAGTCCAGTCTGATGCTTAGCCTAATACAATTGATAATCATGGAAGAGCTTCGATCGAGAATTTTTTCTCCAGCGATCGAACCCCAGTCGAACTCCTTCAAGCAGCTGAACTCCTTTAGTGGCCGAACCCCTCCTGGACTCCTCCAATAGTCGAACTTCTTTCGAACTCCTACAGCAGTCAAACTCCATCCAAACTTCTCCATTAGCCAGACTTCTTCTGAACTTCTCCATCAGTCGAACTCTTTCTGAACATTTTCTTCGATCTGACCTCTCCATCAGTCAGACTCCTCCCAAACTTCTCCTTCAGTTGGATTCCTCCAGGAGCCGAACTCCTTTCGGACTTCTCCTTCAGTCAAATTCCTCCATGAGCTAAATTTCTTTCAGACTTCTTCTTTAGTCAAATTTTTCTTTCGATCTTCTACTTCAGTCAGATTTCTCCAAGAGTCGAACTCCTTCCGAACTTTTCCTTCAGTCGGATTCCTTCAGGAGTCGAACTCCTTCCGAACTGCTCCTTCAATCGGATTTCATCAGGAGCCAAATTCCTTCCAAACTTCTCCTTCAGTCGGATTCTCCTTTTAGACTTCTCCTTCAGTTGGATTTCTCTAGGAGTCAAACTCCTTTCAGACTTCTACTTTAATTAAATTCCTCCAGAAGTCGAACTCCTTTCGGACTTCTCCTTCAATCGGATTCCTCTAGGAGCCAAATTTCTTCTGGACTTTTTCTTCAGTCGAATTACTCCAGAAGTCAAACTCCTTTCGAACTTCTCCTTCAATTAAATTTCTTCAGTGGATTACTTTCATATTTCAGCTAGCATTCCTTTCGGATGATCTTCTCTAGCCGTATTTCTTTTAGAAGTCCGAACTTCTCTGGAATTGATATATGTTAAAGTTCTTCATCAACCAATGCCTACTTTCTCTAAACTTCATTTATTAAATCTCGACGAATGGACACATCATGATAAGCGATACCTCTCTCTTTATAGCAAACTTCATGCAGCTTCGAGCGGCCCACTACTGGATGGTTATGGCTATCACTATCAGTCTGCTATAAGTGACATCTCTCTCTCCATAGCAAACCCCACGTGGTCCCAAACAGCCCACTATCGGATGGTTATGGCTGTCGCTATCAGCCTGCTACAGCCTGCTACAGACTCCATCTATAAAAAGAGATCCTCCAAATATGTTTTCTCTAAGCTCTCTTCTTCTTCTTGAAACTTCGCTGAACTCTTTTCTGAGCACTCCATTTCTATTGGTCAGAAGAGTTGACTTGATCATCGGAGGATCCTACTAGAGCCATCACCATCGACTCCAAATGGAACTTCATTTTATAGGTCACCAACGGTGACCTCTCCTTCCTCGACTCCAGCTCGATCCGACGTCGATCAGATTTTGCACCAATATAATTAGCGCTAGAGGAAAGGCCTCTATTTTTGAGGTATCCTTATTCTTAAAGAAGTGCTCAGTCGACCTTATGGATCTTCTTCTTTAAGGTTCATCTCTATCCTCTCCCTCAATCCTAAGAAATGCTCCCAAAGAAGGCAATTATTCGAAGATCTATCGCTTCTACCGTCAGATCTAAGCCATATCCATCTATTCCTGCTCCATCATTGGTGCTTCAACCTCCACCTCCATCGATAGCCATGGTAGATCCAGAGCAATTTAACCTACTGATACAACAAATTCAAGGCCTCACCGAAATGGTGCAGGCCATGTGGCAGTCTCTAGTGGCAGTTCTGCTAGGTTACCCACCATCGTGATGCCAGAAATCAGTTTCAAGGAGGAGCACTTGGGCTAGCATACCTATCGCCCCTGAGAAGGAGAAGCAGAGAGAAGAGGATCCTTGTTCGAATTATGATTCTTCTTTAAAAGAGACCTTCCCCATCTACAGTCGAAAGTCTTTCAAAATCTGCGATCGAGATGACATCCTCGATCAGAAACTACGAAAGATGGACTGACATATCGAGAAACTCTGCCACATCGTCCTGACTCACCATGATGACGTCTGCACCAATCCTTCTTTCTCTCTCCAAATTATATAAGAGTCCATTCCATCGAGCTTCAAGCTCTCCCAATTTAAAAGCTATGATGGAACCTCTGATCCGATCGATCATCTGAAGGCCTTTCGGATCATGATGCTGCTTCATGGTGCACCAGACGCCATCTTATGTCGAAATTTTTCATCTATCTTAAAGAAAGTAGTAAGAAACTGATACTCGATATTGAAGCTAGGTACGATCTTATCCATTGATCAGATGAGTCATCAGTTTGTGGCTCACTTCGTCAGTAGTCGATGTCCACACCGAGGTTCGAATTTTTTGATGAATATCAAGTAGAAGGAGGAAGAATCTATCCAGACTTATGTCATCTGATTTAATGCTGCTACATTATAGGTCTGAAACCTAGACCAATCTATTGCAATGGCCGCACTCAATGGCGGCCTTCAGAAAAATGATTTGTTGTTCTTCCTAGAGAAGAAGTATCCTAGAAACTTTATCGATCTGCTAACTCGGGCTGAGGGATATGCCCGAGCGAAAGAAGCCTTCAAATTGAAAGATGAAAAAGCTACAGGAGAGTGGCGGGCGGGCGAGTCTAATTAACTCACAGCTGATGGAGGGTCGAATAAAGTTCGGCCATGCTCACGAACTCCCCCAGAGCCCAAGCGAGCCCAAACTCCTCCTTGAGCTCGTCATCAAAGAAGTCCTAATAGAAGGGCACGAAGAAGTTCTTCCCTCAGGAGGTTTCATAACTACACCCCCCTCAATGCTCCAAAAATGCAAGTATTGATGAAAATCAAGGAACAACTGCCGAGGCCTGAAAGGATGCGCACTTATTCCGACAAGTGCAATCCTAGAAAATACTACCTCTACCATCGTGACTACGGTCATGATACTGAAGAATGTATTCAACTCCAAGATGAGATCGAGGAGCTCATCAAGAGAGGTCGGGTGGGTAGATTCCTCAAATGCCAATCTGAAGCAAGGAAAGATCGATCGAGAGCACTGCCATAGCCAAAACCATCAAGGAGAAAGGAACAACAAGAAGATTAGCCACCTCTCAACATCATCAACACTATCTCTGGGAGACTTCGGCATGAAGAGGCCAGTGGATCTGAAGACCAGTGAAGAGGCGGAGAACTGAAGAGCCCATCACTTTCATCGACGAGGATGCTTAAGGAGTCCAGTTTTCATAGAATGATGCGGTTGTAATCTCTTTAAACATTGCCGACTATGATGTACGCCACATTTTGGTAGATAATGGAAGCTCGACTGATACTTTATTTTATGATGCTTTCTCAAAAATATTCTTACTCAATAACTACTTGGGATCTATGAACTTTTCGTTGGTAGGCTTCACTAGCGATGCCGTGCTAGTCGAGGACATAATAACTTTGACTATGACTGCAGAGCAACGTCCGAAGTTGGTTAAGGCATAGATCGATTTTCTAATCGTAAAGGCTTAATCTACCTACAATGCTATTCTCGATCAACCTAGGTTGAACGTGCTCCGAGCAGTGGTGTCAACTTATTATCTAAAGGTGAAGTTTCCAACGAGCTGCAAAATTGGAGAGATCATGGAAGATCAGGCATTGGCGAGATGCTATTACTCTATTGCCTTGGAGAAAAATGTCCAGTCCGACCTTTGTCCTATTGATGGGTTGGATGCGCATGATGATCTCACCGAGGAGCGGGACAAGCCTATGGAGGACCTCATATCTGTACCCTTAAATGATGAAAATGCGGAGCATGCTGTATAGATCGGCTCTAGCTTGGGGGACGAGGTTCGGAAGCAACTCATCACCTTCCTCAGAAAGAATGTGGACATCTTCACCTGGGCCCCAGCGGATATGCTAGGAATTGACGTCGAGGTCATGGAACATCGACTGACCGTTGATCCTAAGTATCGGTCGGTAAAAGAGAAGATGCACAACCATGCCCCAGAGAGGTAGAAAGCAATCGTAGAAGAAGTAGGCAAGCTCTTCAAAGTTGGATTCATTCAAAAAATTAACTATACAACCTAGGTCTCAAACGTGATCCTCGTCAACAAACAATAAGTGGAGGATGTGTATAAACTTCAAACAGCTGAACAAAGCCTATCCAAAAGATAGCTACCCTCTATCCAGAATTGATCAACTGATAGACGTAACCTCGGACCATGAGCTTCTCACCTTCATGGATGCTTTCTCCGGCTATAACCAGATATGGATGGCACCGGAGGATGAGGAGAAAATTGCTTTTGTTATTGACCGTGGTCTTTACTGTTACAAGATTATTCCCTTTGGACTCAAGAATGTAGGGATAATGTACCCACACCTGATCAACAAGATCTTCAAGGAGCAAATTAGCCGCAACATGAAGGTGTATGTGGATGACATGCTTGTCAAAAATCAAGCTTCTATAAACCACCTTGCCGACCTCGAAGAGATCTTCAATGCACTCCGGAAGCACAAGATGAAGCCAAACCTGACCAAGTGCATCTTTGGTATGACCTCAAAAAAATTTCTAGGGTTTATGATATCAAAGCGCAGGATTGAAGCAAATTCAGAGAAAATTCAAACTATTCAAAAGATGACTGTTCCAAAAATAATCAAAAAAGTTCAGCGCCTGACTGAAAATGTGGCATTCCTAAATCACTTCATCTCGAGATTGACCGAGCGATACATGCCCTTCTTTCAAATTTTCAAGCAACCAAAGAACTTCTACTGGACAAAAACTACCTCGGCTCACTCCCACAGCTTGCAAAGTTCAAATTCATAGAAGAATTATTCTTGTACCTAGCAGTCTCTCTGATGGCCTTAGCAGCAGTGGTCAAGGAGGAAGCGAAGATGCAGCGATCGGTCTACTACGTAAATCGAGTCCTGAGGAATGCAGAGACCAGATACTCTAAGCTAGAAAATTTGACTTACTCTCTTCTAATTGCTGTCAGGAGACTCCGATCTTACTTTCAGGGGTACATCATAACGGTTCTCATGGATCAATCAATAAAAGCAGTCCTTCATCGAACGGATGCTTCCGAAAGAATGATAAAATTGACAATCGATCTCACAGAGTTTGACATCAATTATCGATCTCGACCATCGATCAAAGCTCAGATATTGATAGAGTTTTTAGTAGAATGTACCATTCTAGATGATGTCGAGCTTCAACAGAATGAGACCAGTATCCTGTTGTTGCAACCGAGCCTCCCCAAAGAGGGTGCTGACCTTCCTATAGATTTTTGGATCCTGTATGTGGATGGTTCGTCCAACTCCACTGGAGCAGGTGTGGGGTTAGTCTTAGTCAACCCCGAGGGAGTCGTCGTCGAGTATACGCTATGCTTCAAATTCTCTGCAACTAATAATGGGGCCGAATATGAAACGCTGATCATTGGGTTAAAAATAATAAGAGAGTTAAAAGTAGATCGACTTCAAGTCTACAATGATTTTCAATTAGTGGTCAGCCAAGTTAGTGGCAACTATGAAGTACGGAAGGAAAGTATGATGAAATATCTTAAGAAAGTAAAGAATTTGACTCCAGCCTTTGGCAGTTTTGGCATTCGATAGATTTTGAGGGTAGAAAATATAAGAGCTGATCTTCTCTATAAATTGGCCACTTCAGTCCTAGCTGAACTGTCCAAAGATGTATTTTTTGGAACTCTAAAATATCCAAGCTCAGAGAAATCATAGTTCGTTATACAGACGGAGCTCGAGCCGAGCTGGATTGACCCATTAGTTGCCTATCTCAAAGAGGAAGTTCTTCCTCGTGATCCGAAAGAAGCTCAAAAATATAGAAATCAAGCCTTTCGATACGTTTTGTATGAGGGCAAGTTTTATAAGAGGTCGTATTCACTATCGCTACTGAGATGTCTTCGATCTTCAAAGACCGACTTCGCATTATGGAAAGTGCATGAGAAAATTTATAGAAATCATGTAGGAGCCAGGTTCCTATCAAAAAACTACTTCGATAAGGATACTATTGACCGACCTTGTACCACGATTCTATAGATTATATCAAAAAATATGATCGCTATTAGAAAAATATAAACATACAAAGATAGCCGACCTCCGAGCTTACTCCACTAAACACACCTTGGCCATTTGTGCAGTAGGGAATGGATATACTTGGCCCTTTCTCAACAGCATCTAGATAACGGAAGTTTCTTTTAATCACGATCGACTACTTCACCAAATGGGTCGAAGTCAAACCACTAGCAAAAATTATCGAGGCCAAGATCTTGAACTTCATTTGAAAGTCAATCGTCTGTCGATTCGGTCTGTCTCGAACCATCATAAGAGATAACGAACGACAGTTCGTTGGGATGAGGTTCACTGAGTTTTGCAAAGATCTAAATATCTTCCATCACTTCACATCAGTAGCTCACCCATAGAAAAATGAAAAAGCTGAAGTGACCAACCAGATCCTGCTGTAAGGCATTAAGACAAGACTTGATAGAGCAAAGAAGGCCTGGTTGGATGAACTCTACCACCTCCTTTGAACGTACCAAACTATCCAAAGACTACCAACTGAAAAAATAACATTCGCCTTAGCCTTTAGAATGGAGGCAGTCATCCCAATCGAGCTTAAGCTTCCATCGGCATGGGTCGTGGCCTTCGATGAGCAACGTAGCTTATTGGACCTTAGAGTCAACCTCGATCTGCTGAATAAAAATGAGAGGAAGCTCGGATTCGGATGATGGCCTAAAGATGAAGGATGGTCCAATACTATAACTCCAGAGTCAAAGGTAAAATATTCAGAGTGGAAGATTTAGTACTTCGGCGAGCTGCCATCTCTCAGCCTCAGAGCCAGGGGAAGCTTACCCCAAATTTGGAAGGCCCATATGAAGTAGAAGAGGTCATCCGGTCCAAACTGAAGGAGCTCAGAGGAACAACACTCCCATGACCTTGAAATTTAGAAAATTTGAGAATGTACTACCAGTAATTTTTCTTCAATAAAACTCCTCCATTTCAATATGATTATTTTTTAGTACAAAAACAATGTGATGATAGGAAAGAAGCAATCAAGAGTGGCCATGTTAGAAACAGGAAGAGAACATTGTTCTAACATGAGCAAGTCGAAGACCTCCGATTATTTAAGATAGAAAGAGGAAAAAGGTCCATTCAATGGCCTATCTATACCCCTATTGCTATGTTAGGAACAGAAGGAGAGCCTCATCCTAATATGAGCAAGTCGAAGACCTCCGATAATTTAAGATAGGAGGAGGAGAGAGGCTCATTCAACGGCCCATCTGTGCCTCTATTGCCATATTAGAAATAGGGAGAGAACCTCATCCTAACATGAGCAAGTCAAAGACCTCCGATTATTTAAGATAGGAGGGAAGAGGCTCATTCAATGGCCCATCTATGTCCCTATTGCCATATTAGGAATAGAAGAGAACCTCGTCCTAACATGAGCAAGTCGAAGACCTCCGATTATTTAAGATAGAAGGAGGGGAGAGGCCTATATAATGGCCCTAATGTGCCCCTACAGCCCATTACGAATAGAAGGAGAACCTCGTCCTGACGTGAGCAAAGTCGGAGGTCTCATTCATTTTAGATGAGGTGAGAAGAGAGGTTCCAACAATGGCCCTAATATGCCCCTACAGCTCGATTAGGAATAGAAAGAGAACCTCGTCCTAACATGAGCAAAGTCGAAGGCCTCGTTCATTTTAGATTAGGTAAAAAGAGAGGCCCCAACAACAGCCCTAATGTACTCCTGCCACCTGTTAGAAATAGAAGGAGAACCTCATTCTAACATGAGCAAAAGTTAGAACCTCGTATGCCAAAGACGTGGAGAAGAAAGAAGCTCGATGGAGAATTCTAACATATATTTTTTTCATGATAACCTGACTACGTCAAATGCAAAAGGCAGAACCTTACCCTGGTTGGCAAGAGAGATCCTAGTTCGACATCTACAACAGGCCCAGCATCCACAATGAGCTCGACGTCCGCAACAAGCATGAAAACTTGGGATCGGAACTCTTCCCCAAGCTTCAACCTCAACAAAAGATAAGATCTCCTTCAACCTCGACTGGAGATAAGATCTTCTCCGAGCTTTAACTTCAACGTCAACAGGAGATAAGATCTCCTTCAACCTCGATTGGAGATAAGATCTCTCCCGAGCTTCAACATCAACCTCAATAGGAGATAAGATCTCCTTCAACCTTAGGCTAGAGATAAGATCTCTCGGCTTCACGTCAACATCAACAGAGATAAGATCTCCTTCAACCTTGTTGGAGATAAGATCTCTCCAAGCTTCAACGTCACAAAAAGATAAGACTCTCTTCAACCTCGGACTGAAGATAAGATCTTCCCAAAGCTTCAACATCCAACCTCAACAGGAGATAAGATCTTCTTCAACTCGATAGGAGATAAGATCTCCCTGAGCTTCAACCTCAATGGGTGTAGAGCTCGGGAAAAGAACTTCGACAGTATCTTTTTGTACTTCCTTCTTTCAAATTTTAAACTCGAAAGTGGGAAAACTATTATTGAGGATAAACCTCACTCCTATCGAAGTCCAGTCTGATGCCTAGCCTAATATAACTGATAATTATGGAAGAGCTTCGATCGAAAATTCTTCCTCCAGTGGCAGAACCCCAGCCAAATTCCTTCAAGCAGCCAAACTCCTCCAACAGCCGAATCCTTTTCGAACTCCTACAGCAGTCGAACTCCTCTCGGACTTCTCCTTCGATTGGACCTCTCCATCCATCAGACTCCTTCTAAACTTCTCCTTCAATCGAATTTCTTCAGAAGCCGAACTCCTTTCGAACTTCTCCTTCAGTTAAATTTCTTCATGAGCCAAATTTTTTTCGAACTTCTCCTTCAGTCGGATTCTCCTTCTGGACTTCTCCTTCAGTCGGATTCCTTCAGAAGCCGAACTTCTTCTAAACTCTCCTTCAATCAGATTCCTTCCAGGAGCCGAACTTCTTTCGAATACTCCTTCAATGAATTCCTTCAGGCGCCAAATTTTTTTCGAACCTTCTCCCTTCCAGCTTGAATTCTCCTTCCAGACTTCTCCTTCAGTCGGATTCTTCGAGGAAGTCCGAATTCTTTCGAACTTCCTCCTTCATCAATTTTTATTAGAGCCAACTCCTTTCTCGAACTTCTCCTAAATTAGATTTCTCCCTTCAGTCAAATTCTTCGAAGTAAAACTTCCGACTTTTTCTTACGGTCGGATTACTTCCAGGAGCCCAACTCTTCAAACTTCTCCTCAGTCGGAATCACTCCAGCGGATTAACTTTTCAGATTTCAGCTAGCTTCCTTCTAGTGATCCCTCTAGCCATATTTCTTTAGGGTCCAAACTCGCTCTAAAATTCGATATAGTGTTAAATTCTTTCACACAATGCCTGCTTCTCTGAACTTCATCTATTAAATCTTCGACGAATGGGACATCACGATAGACGACACTCTCTCTCGCGTAGCAAACCCCACGCGGCCCAAGCTGCACACTATCGGATGGTTACTGGCTGTCACTAATTGAGAAAAATCCTGATTTCCCGGTCCAGGTTCGTCCAGATCTGATTAGATCAAGAGATATATTTCAAAAATTTTCTCTTGATCTCAATCAGATCTTGATATGTTTCAGATCTGATTCTTATTATTTTAATAAATAAAATAAAATAAGATAAATTAAATCAAATTTAATTTACCTGATTTGGGTAATCCTATTACCCTGTAGATGATCCTGATTGCAGCGGAAGGTTCTGGATCTTAGCCACGCAAGCGCCTGGCCTCTACCGGTATCCACTCGGGTTGGATCTGGAGATCCTCTTCTTCTCTATCACACCTCCAAAAATCAGATCTGGATCTGATCTGGAGGATCTTCAAAACTCTTTTGAAGATCTGCAGTCGTCCTTTTGCAGCAGCGCAGCCTTCTTGCTTTTGATCGCCTTTCCTTGATCTGAATCGCACCAACCTAAATCCAAAACACTTTTGGACGTGGAGAGCAAGGGGAGAAGAGACTATGGCATGGAGAAGGAGGGGAGAGGCAGCCTTGGGGCGTGTCTAATAGCATTAGAATTAGGGTTGGGCGCAGGGTCTTATTTATAGACCTCTTGTGATCCAACTCCTCTTCCTCTCAACCAATCACAACCCTTTGTGAAATCAGATCTAAATCTGATTGGTTGGAATAGAGACCCCTGGATTCCTCCTTAGAGGGCGCCTAAGACCAGTCAAACTGGATTCTTAGTAGAACTCTGATTGGAATCCAAAAGGGAGGTGGAGTCCTTGTCCAACAAGGACTCCTAGGCGCCTCCTACTTGGGCTCACGCCACCCTTGGCGTGCGCCCTTCTCCTTGCCAGGTTCTGGCAGGGGGACAGGCCCCCACCAGCTCTCCAATAGGTGCATGACATGTGGTCAAAAGTCAAAGGGTCAATGGTCAACGTTTGACCAGTCAAAGGTAGACTTTTGACCAAAGTCAAAGAACAAGAAATGGCAGGTGACCAAAAATGGCAGGTAATGTCTTACAAATAAGACAACCTATTCTGACTTGGACAACCTCCAGTCAGACCATATGAAGGCCTCTGATTGAGCACAAACTCCTTTGGCTCAGTCAGGACAACTTATTTATGATAGTAAAAGAAGAACGTTAGGTTCAATCGAGTGCTAGCACGATTTCCTTGAACCTAATTGAATCTCATTCAGATCAATTGAACTAGATCAGTTCAATTGATGATCACCAGATTCAAACCCTTGTTTGTGTGACCCAGTTAGGTTCAGTTCTGTATGGTAATGGGATATGTCATGATCTCTATCATAGACATCATCGAAACTCCTTTCGATGGATCAGAACTCTTCTGATTCGAACAGCTAGAATGATCGATCATCTAAATCATTCTAATTGCTCCCAAAATCCACCAGTGACACCTAGCAGTATATGGTGGCAACCCATCAGAGCTGAATGCGAACCTCTTGGTGCAGCTACCTGTGTGATTAAGTTCTTCTATCTTGAGCCCCGATCAGATTAGGGTTAAGGTGAACTCGTCAAACCCTAGTCTCTGTCATATGATGTAATCATTCGATTCGAGTCCAATGTGAAAATCTAAATAGAAACTCTTTCTATTATTTCACTCTACCATGGCCATGGGCTTTCTGGACTTGATTCTCATGATCATCATAGGGCTGCTCCTCTACCACCGAGGTAGATAGATTCCATCTTGATGCAATCCAGTTCCTACAATGAACATGCTATAGCCAACATACACCTCAGGGTTCCATATGGCTAGGAGACCGAGTAATGGTGTAGTCAAACTATAACACCCTCAAGGTGAACTGCCGATGCATCTCAGGTCAAAGAACCAGACACACTACTGCAGCATCGAGTCAGTCATTGACGAGAAGGTAGACTTCCTAATGACTACTCGAGGTGGTCACGCTCAGTGCCCTCGTTCTCTAACGAGTACCTGTACTCTCGCTCCGGTGTCTCCACACCGTAGACTCAAGACTCATCTACTAAAGAGAAGCGATCGTACACCAACCTTCCGGATCAATCACCATCCTCGTGATGATCCTATGGTCGGGAGCATGTTTATGAGTTAATAATGATTATTCATGTCTTAAATTTTCAACTCTTGAAAATATGAATTATCATTACCATTAACTCAAAGGATGTATCACAGACACTAAATACACATATGTGATAGAAAATAACCCATTTTATTAATTATAGTCAAAATTATAATTTTGCCCCTAGAAGTGTATTACAAGTGTCAGCCAATTCTGGCTTCTAGGGCACATATATCTAACAATCTCCCACTTGTCCTAAAGCCAATTGGCTACAAGTCTAAGTCCCATCTTCTCAAGGTGGGCTTCGATCTTCTGCTGGCCCAACGGCTTTGTAAGTGGGTCTGCCACATTATCTGCGGAGTTGACTCTCTTGACCTCAACGTAACCTTTCTCAAGGTAATCGCGGATGAGATGATATCGCCGCTCAATGTGCTTGGACTTCTGGTGAGACCTCGGCTCCTTAGCAAGGGCTATGGCGCCATTGTTGTCGCAGTAAAGAGGAATGGCATCTGATGGCATTACTCCAATTTCTGCAGCAAACTTCTTGTACCAGAATGCTTCCTTTGCAGCCTCTGATGCAGCTATATATTCTGCTTCCATGGTGGAATCTGCTATCACAGTTTGCTTGGAACTCTTCCAGCTGACAGCTCCACCATTGCACACAAACAGACTTCCAGATGTCGACTTTCGATCATCTATATCAGGACATGAAGTCCGAGTCTGTGTATCCCTGAACTTGGAGTTCTCCATTACCAAAGACCAACATCATATCCTTAGTTCTTCTCAAGTACTTAAGGATACATTTCACAGAAGTCCAGTGTTCTTCACCTGGATTTGACTGATATCTGCTTGTGACACTCACAGCATGGGCTATATCAGGTCGTGTACATAGCATGGCATACATGAGGCTCCCTATTGCAGAAGCATAAGGGATCTTGCTCATGCGTTCTATTTCCTCAGGTGTGCTGGGGCACATCTTCTTGGAAAGATGAATACCATGTCTGAAGGGTATTAATCCCCTCTTAGAGTTTTCCATACTAAACCTCTTTAGTACTTCCTCTATGTACATCTTCTGTGAAAGTCCTAGCATCCTATTCGGTCTATCCCTATAGACCTTAATTCCTAGAATAAAGGATGCTTCACCTAGGTCTTTCATGGAGAATTCCTTGGACAACCACATCTTGACTGATGTCAACATGGGAATATCATTCCCAATAAGGAGGATGTCATCCACGTACAATACGAGGAAGACAACAGCGCTCCCACTGACCCTTTTGAAAACACATGGTTCCTCTTCATTTTTGATGAAACCAAACTTTTTGATCACATCATTGAAACGAGTGTTCCAGCTCCGAGATGCTTGCTTAAGTCCATATATGGACCTTTGCAGCTTGCAAACCTTGTGATCAGTATCACTGGATGTGAAACCTAGCGGCTGTTCCATATAGATATCTTCCTCAAGATATCCATTTAGGAATGCCGTTTTCACGTCCATTTGCCATATTTCATAATCGAAATAGGCTGCAACAGCAAGCAATGTGCGGATGGATTTTAGCATAGCTACCGGGAAAAAGGTATCCTGATAGTCAATGCCTTCACGTTGACTATAACCTTTTGCCACCAGTCTAGCCTTGAATGTCTCCACATTCCCATCTGCACCAATCTTTCTCTTGAAGATCCATTTACACCCAATAGGTACTATACCTTCTGGTGGATCTACCAAGGTCCAGACTTGGTTTGAGTGCATCGAGTCAATTTCTGACTTCATTGCCTCAAGCCATTTCTCGGAGTCGATATCTGATATCGCCTCGTTGTAGGTTTTGGGATCATCACCATGAGCACCATTACCTATGAGGAACATTTTCCTCTACATCCTCTGAAATAATACCTAAGTATCTTTCAGGGGGACGGGAAAACTCTTTCCGATCTACGAGGTGGAGGAGGTAGTGTTCTTATTGGCTCAACCTGATTTGGTTCCACTTGGTCCTTAGCTCGTTCTGCTTGTGAGACTTTCTCATCAAGCTTAATCTGCTTTCCAATGCCACTATCTTGAATAAACTATTTTTCAAGAAAGATGGCATGTCGACTCACAATCACATTGTGGTCTTCTGGAATGTAGAAATAGTATCCTAATGACTCTTTAGGATATCCTATGAATCGAGCTCTAAAGGACCTAAACTCTAACTTGTCCGCTTGTTGTCTTTTGACATGAGCCGGACAACCCCAAATTCTGAGATGACTCAGACTTGGTTTCTTACCGTGCCATATCTCATACGGTGTGGTAGGAACGGTTTTAGAGGGAACCCTATTCAGTAAATAGATTGAAGTTAATAATGAATGTCCCCAAAGAAAATCAGGGAGGTCTGTGAAGCTCATCATGGATCGAACCATATCCAATAGAGTCCGATTTCTCCATTCTGAAACCCCGTTGAGTTGAGGTGTTCCTGGTGGAGTCCATTGAGAGACTATGCCATTTTTCCTTAAGATAGTCTAGGAATTCCCGGCTAAGGTATTCACCTCCTCGATCTGATCGAAGAACCTTAATGGGTTTTCCAGTTTGTTTTTCTACTTCATGTCTGAATTCTTTGAACTTTTCAAAAGCTTCAGACTTGTGTCTCATAAGATACACATACCCATACCTAGACAGATCATCGGTAAAGGTAATGAAGTAGACAAAATTGCCTCTAGCCGGCACATCGAAATGGGCCGCACACATCAGTATGTACTAGGGCAAGGAGATCTGTGGCCCTCTCCCCATGTCCAACAAAAGGGAGTTTAGTCATTTTGCCTTGAAGACAAGATTCACAAGTTGGATATGACTCAAAAGTCAATGGACTCAATAGCCCATTTTTCTCCAATTTGTTAATCCTATCTTCTGCTATATGACCTAATCTCAGGTGCCATAGATATCTGTCGTTTGGACTATCCCTAGGTCGTTTGGCATTCACGTTTTGCTCGATAGTTAAAACAGGTACATCAATATGCAACTGATAAAGACCATTAACAAGGAAACCATTTGCAATTTTATTTCTTTCATAAAGAATGTTACAATGGTCCTTAAAGAAGGTGATCACATAACCTTCTTGTGCTAAGCATGAAACAGAAATCAAATTCCTGCTAGCTGCAGGCACATAATAACAGTCTTTTAAAACTAAGTCTAAACCAGATGGTAATCGCAGAGGGTATGTTCCCACGGCTACTGCAGCAACTCTTGCTCCATTACCGACGCGTAGGATCATGTCTCCATCCCTCAGCCTCCTGCTATCCTCAAGACCCTGCATAGAAGTGCACAGATGAGCACTAGAACCAGAGTCAAGCACCCAACTGGATGCAGAAGAAACCGTAAGGTTAGACTCAATAACGAGCATACCTCCAGAAGGACCTTCCTTCTTGTTCTTCAGGGTGGCCAGGTAAGTAGGGCAGTTCCGCTTCCAATGGCCGTCGCTGTTGCAATGGAAACACTTTCCTTTGCCATCGACCTTCTTCTTCGGTTCTGCCTTCTTCTTCTTTGATCCTTCCACCTTTTGCTTTTTCACAGACTTCTTTTTCTTTCCATAAGACTTTCTTTTGGAAGAAGTCCGTTCCATAGCAAGAACTGAGCCTTTAGAACCTTTCATAGAAAGCTCAGCGGTAACCAGCATATTCATCAACTCGGCCAAGGAATTTTGAAGTTTATGCATGTGGTAATTCATGATGAATTGCCCATATGCATCAGTCAAGGATTGCAGAATAATATCGTTCTGCAAGTCCAAGTCCAACTTCACACCGAGCTTCTCAAGCTCTTCCATGTCCTTGATCATTGTCAGACAGTGATCTTGGACTGACTGCCCATCACGCATCTTAGCCTTAAAAAGTCATTTCGTGACTTGATATTTGGCTGCGCGACTCTGTTCACCAAACATCTCCTGCAGGTGAGCCAACATTTGGCGAGCAGTCCCGATATCTTCATGTTGGCGCTGGAGCTCATCAGACATCGAGCCCAACATGTAGTATCTGGCCTTATTATCTTCGTCAATCCATTTTTCCAGAGACGCTCTCTGTTCAGTGGATGGACGAGCTGGTAAGGTGGGAGGGTCCTGGTCCAAAACATGTGTTAACTTCTCTGAACCCAAAATAATTTTGTAGTTCCTGAGCCAATCTTTATAATTGGGTCCAGTCAGTCTATGTGTGTCTAGGATACGTGCCAGTGGGTTGGACGCAGACATTTTCCTGTAGAGAGTCAAAGATTCTAGTTAGATACTGTAATTTTGACTTGACCAATTTGTTTAGGGATTTTATTTTTAAACAAATTAGCTCCCACTATTTTCTCGGATCCCTACACTCCCTCTGTAGAGATGCGAAAATCTCCACGATTGAATGATTTCTAGTGGGTGGTGCGGTCTCACCAACTGACTCATCACCTCACCTAACAGTTATTGGTGATGGGTTAGCCAATGAGTGAACAACTCTTGTTCAATGATTCTCTAATCATGGTGCACCCAAACTTGGTCTCTAATTCATGAATCTCACCGTATCCGGAATATTGATCCACTCCTTAGTTAAGTCAGACCCACCATTTGCATAGACTGGGTTCCTAATTGAGTCTCTCACCGTATCCGGAAATATTGAGCCCAACTCATCCTCCAGCCCATAGCATCCAATGCCTAATAGACATGGTTGCATCTTCCCGGTGCAACTGAGCCACTGTATCCAGCCGAGAACAATCAACCCCGGGAAGGGCCCGCACGTCTACAATGGTGGAAGACCTCAGGACTTAATCTTTTCTTAGGGAGAATTGATTCAGGTCTCATTAAACTAGACTTGGCTTAGTCATAACAATTATGACTAACCTAGTGGCATGGGTCAGCTCGGATTATTGACCACCTCAGATCAGAACTGTGTCAACAGATATGGCCAGGTAAGTGAGACCGGTGGAAGGAATATGCCGTTAACTCGCACAAGAACGCATTCAGGTCGAGTAGCTTCCAATTAAAAACCAGTCGGTCGTCTGTGCCAAACTTACCTTAGACACCAAATTGTTGAGTCAGAACCAATTGGGTTAGCCTACAATCCAGACTCTAACCTCTGAGCCTAATTAGGTCTTGCTTGATCGTGACTCGATCTTGACCCAGACTTAATCCTATTAGGCTGGTCAATTTAAGCATTGTTGATCCCATCTAACCAACTCTTGATTCGGTTTGATCAACCGCTTAGACCTAATTGAGCTACCCAAGCCCGAACCCAGTATTATGAATATGTCTTAGATCTGAAATTCTCAATTTTAGACCTAATTAATATTCCATAAACTTAATTCTTAATTAAGTTGGGTTCATAAACAAAATATGCACAATAAATCCTAGGGTTTCAGGATCTAGGGTTTTGCAGAAAGTAAGTTTTGGGTTTCTGATTAAGGACGAACACGCAGCACCCCTACACGTCATAAGAACACCCCATCGAATGGGAAGAGAGGGCCTTTAAACCCTTCTTCGTTCTTATGACCGGACGGCCAAGAGGAACGCCTTAATCAGGAACATGTCAATACTACAAAACAGTTATCAGATCTATATCATATATCTCATATACAAATTAGATCTAATCATGGCATATTTTGCATACATCTCATGTATCATAATCATGCATGTTTTCAGATCTAAATTATCTCATAATAATCTAAAAAATTAGATTTAAATTGATCTAATCAAAATAAATTCTAATCTAGACAATTATGTAGAACTATTCTACAACTAGTCTAGACATGCATCTAATCATATCTCATATGATATTTAAAATTAAATAATTTTTATTTGCTATTTATCAGATGTTATTATAACACTTATAATATCAGAAAATAGTAAATAAGAAGATCTAAAATATGATTTAATCAGATTAAATCAAAGACATGCAAAACTATTCTATAGAACTATTCTATTCTAGAACTAGTCATGCATATCTTCATGTTCTTAGATCCAAATCATTTAATTTTAATTTTTCTGATTTCAGATCTGATCACATCTCATGTGACATCTGAAATCACTTTATTTTCTAATTAAAATAAAATTAAAATCAGATCTAAACAATTTAGAACCATGGCTCTGATACCAGTTGAAGGGAAATCCTGATTTCCCGGTCCAGGTTCGTCCAGATCTGATTAGATCAAGAGATATATTTCAAAAATTTTCTCTTGATCTCAATCAGATCTTGATATGTTTCAGATCTGATTCTTATTATTTTAATAAATAAAATAAAATAAGATAAATTAAATCAAATTTAATTTACCTGATTTGGGTAATCCTATTACCCTGTAGATGATCCTGATTGCAGCGGAAGGTTCTGGATCTTAGCCACGCAAGCGCCTGGCCTCTACCGGTATCCACTCGGGTTGGATCTGGAGATCCTCTTCTTCTCTATCACACCTCCAAAAATCAGATCTGGATCTGATCTGGAGGATCTTCAAAACTCTTTTGAAGATCTGCAGTCGTCCTTTTGCAGCAGCGCAGCCTTCTTGCTTTTGATCGCCTTTCCTTGATCTGAATCGCACCAACCTAAATCCAAAACACTTTTGGACGTGGAGAGCAAGGGGAGAAGAGACTATGGCATGGAGAAGGAGGGGAGAGGCAGCCTTGGGGCGTGGGGTCTAATTGCATTCACTTAGAATTAGGGTTGGGCGCAGGGTCTTATTTATAGACCTCTTGTGATCCAACTCCTCTTCCTCTCAACCAATCACAACCCTTTGTGAAATCAGATCTAAATCTGATTGGTTGGAATAGAGACCCCTGGATTCCTCCTTAGAGGGCGCCTAAGACCAGTCAAACTGGATTCTTAGTAGAACTCTGATTGGAATCCAAAAGGGAGGTGGAGTCCTTGTCCAACAAGGACTCCTAGGCGCCTCCTACTTGGGCTCACGCCACCCTTGGCGTGCGCCCTTCTCCTTGCCAGGTTCTGGCAGGGGGACAGGCCCCCACCAGCTCTCCAATAGGTGCATGACATGTGGTCAAAAGTCAAAGGGTCAATGGTCAACGTTTGACCAGTCAAAGGTAGACTTTTGACCAAAGTCAAAGAACAAGAAATGGCAGGTGACCAAAAATGGCAGGTAATGTCTTACAAATAAGACAACCTATTCTGACTTGGACAACCTCCAGTCAGACCATATGAAGGCCTCTGATTGAGCACAAACTCCTTTGGCTCAGTCAGGACAACTTATTTATGATAGTAAAAGAAGAACGTTAGGTTCAATCGAGTGCTAGCACGATTTCCTTGAACCTAATTGAATCTCATTCAGATCAATTGAACTAGATCAGTTCAATTGATGATCACCAGATTCAAACCCTTGTTTGTGTGACCCAGTTAGGTTCAGTTCTGTATGGTAATGGGATATGTCATGATCTCTATCATCGACATCATCGAAACTCCTTTCGATGGATCAGAACTCTTCTGATTCGAACAGCTAGAATGATCGATCATCTAAATCATTCTAATTGCTCCCAAAATCCACCAGTGACACCTAGCAGTATATGGTGGCAACCCATCAGAGCTGAATGCGAACCTCTTGGTGCAGCTACCTGTGTGATTAAGTTCTTCTATCTTGAGCCCCGATCAGATTAGGGTTAAGGTGAACTCGTCAAACCCTAGTCTCTGTCATATGATGTAATCATTCGATTCGAGTCCAATGTGAAAATCTAAATAGAAACTCTTTCTATTATTTCACTCTACCATGGCCATGGATTTCTGGACTTGATTCTCATGATCATCATAGGGCTACTCCTCTACCACCGAGGTAGATAGATTCCATCTTGATGCAATCCAGTTCCTACAATGAACATGCTATAGCCAACATACACCTCAGGGTTCCATATGGCTAGGAGACCGAGTAATGGTGTAGTCAAACTATAACACCCTCAAGGTGAACTGCCGATGCATCTCAGGTCAAAGAACCAGACACACTACTGCAGCATCGAGTCAGTCATTGACGAGAAGGTAGACTTCCTAATGACTACTCGAGGTGGTCACGCTCAGTGCCCTCGTTCTCTAACGAGTACCTGTACTCTCGCTCCGGTGTCTCCACACCGTAGACTCAAGACTCATCTACTAAAGAGAAGCGATCGTACACCAACCTTCCGGATCAATCACCATCCTCATGATGATCCTATGCTCGGGAGCTGTTTATGAGTTAATAATGATTATTCATGTCTTAAATTTTCAACTCTTGAAAATATGAATTATCATTACCTTTAACTCAAAGGATGTATCATAGACACTAAATACACAGGTGTGATAGAAAATAACCCATTTCATTAATTATAGTCAAAATTACAATTTTGCCCCTAGAAGTGTATTATAAGTGTCAGCCAATTCTGGCTTCTAGGGCACATATATCTAACAACTATCAGTCTGCTATAGGTAACACCTCTCTCTCCATTGCAAATCCTACATGGTCCCGAATGGCTCACTACCGAATGGTTATGACTGTCACTATCAGCCTACTACAGGCTCCGTCTATAAAAAGGGATCCTCCAAATATATTTTTTCTAAGCTTTCTTCTTTTTTTTGAAACTCTACTGAACTCTTTTCTGAGCACTCTATTTTTGTTGGTCAGAAGAGTTAACTTGATCGTTGAAGGGTCCTACCAGAGCTATCACCATCGACTCTTGATGGGACTTTATTTTGCAGGTCACCGACGATGACCTCTCCTTCCTTGACTCTAGCTCGATCCGACCAAATTTCACACCAACAGGATTGACGCTAGAGGAAGGGCCTCTATTTTTGAGGTACCCTGATTCTTAAAAAAGTGCTCAGTCAATTCTGTAGATCTTCTTCTTCAAGATTCATCTCTATCCTCTCCCTTAATTTCAAGAAATGCCTCCAAAGAAGGTGACTGCCCAGAGATCTACTGATTCTACCGTCAGATCTAAGCCAGATTCATCTATTCCTGCTCTATCACCGGTGCTTCAACCTCCATCTCCATCGATGGCCATAATAGATTTGGAGCAGTTTAACCTACTGATACAGCAGGTTTAGGGTCCACCAAAATGGTGCAGGCCATGCGGCAGCCCTCGGTGGCAGTTCCATCAAGAAACCTGCCATCGTGATGCCAGGAACCAATCCCAAGGAGGAGCACTTGGGCTAGCATATCTGTCGCCTCTAGAAAGGAGAAACAGAGAGCAGAGGAACCTCGTTCGAATGATGATTCTTCTCTAGAAGAGACCTTCCCCATCTATAACTGAAAGCCTTCTAAGATCTGTGATCAAGATGATGCCCTCGATCAAAAACTATGGAAGATGGACTGGCGGATCGAGAAACTCTGCCACATCGCCCCAGCTCACCATGACGACGTCTGTACCGATCCTTCTTTCTCTTTTTGAATTATGCAAGAGCCCATTCTATCGAGCTTCAAGCTCCCTCAATTTGAAAGCTATGATGGAACCTCTGATCCGGTCGATCATCTAAAGGCCTTTTGGACCATGATGCTACTCCATGGTGCACCAAATACCATCTTATGTCGAGCTTTTTCGTCTACCTTAAAGGGGCAGCAAGAAACTAAAACTCGATGTTGAGGTCAGGTACGATCTTCTTCTTTGACCAGATGAGCCATCAGTTTGTGGCTCACTTCATCAGCAGCCAACGTCCACATCGAGATTCAGATTTTTTGATAAATATCAAGCAGAAGAAGGGGGAATCTATCCAGGCTTATGTCATCCAATTTAATGCTGCTGCATTGGAGGTCCAAAACCTAGATCAATCTGTTGCAATGGCCACACTCAAGAGTAGCCTTCAGAAGAATGATTTGTTGTTCTTCCTAGAGAAGAAGTACCCCAGAAACTTTGTCGATCTGCTAACTCGAGTTGAGGGATATGTCCTAGCGAAAGAAGCCTTCAAATTGAAAGATAAGAAAGCCATAGGAGAGAGGCGGGCGGGCGAGTCTAATAAACTCGCAGCTGATGGAGGGCCAAATGAAGCTCGACCACGCTCATGGACTCCCCCTAAGCCCAAGTGAGCCCGAACTCCTCCTCGAGCTCATCGTCAAAGAAGTTCCGACAAAAGGGAACGAAGAAGTTCTCCCTCCAAGAGGTTTCACAACTATGCCCCCCTCAATGCTCCAAAAATATAAGTATTAAGAGAGATCAAGGAGCAACTACCGATGCCTGAAAGGATGCGCACTCACCCCGGCAAGCGCAATCCTAGCAAATACTGTCTCTACCATCGTGACCACGGTCATGATACTAAAGAATGCATTCAGCTCTAAGACGAGATCAAGGAGCTTATCAGGAGAGGCCGGCTGGGTTGATTCCTCAGACATCGGACTAAAGCAAAGAAAGATCGGTCGAGAGCACTGCCGCAACTAGAACCATCAAGAAGGAAGAAATAATAAGAAGATCGACTGCCTCTCGGCATCATCAACACTATCTCTGGGAGACTTCGACATGAAGAGGCCAGCGAATCTGAGAGATCAGTGAAGAGGCAGAGAACTGAAGAGCTCTTCGCTTTCACCGACGAGGATGCTCAAGGGCCGAACTCCTTTCGGACTTCTTCTTCAGTCAAATTTCTTCAAGAGTCGAATTTCTTTCAGACTTCTTCTTCGATCAAATTTCTCTAGGAGCCAAACTCCTTCTGAACTTCTTCTTTAGTCGGATTTCTTCAGGAGTCAAACTTCTTTCGAACTTCTCTTTCAGTCGGATTCCTATAGGAGCCAAACTCCTTCCAGACTTCTCCTTCAGTCGGATTCCTCCAGTAGATTACTTTTAGATTTCAACTAGCATTCCTTCCGGATGATTTTCTTTAGCCATATTCTCTTTAGAAGTCTAAACTCCTCTAGAATTGATATATGTCAAAGTTCTTCATCAACCAACGCTTGCTTCCTCCGAACTTCGTCTATTAAATCTCGATGAATGGGCACATCACGATAGGTGACATCTCTCTCTCCATAGCAAATTCCATGCGGCTTCGAGTGCCCACTATCAGATGGTTATGGCTATCACTATCAGTCTGCTATATACGACACCTCTCTCTCCGTAGCAAATCCCATGCAGCTCCAAGCAGCCCACTATCGGATGGTTATGGCTGTCACTATTAGCCTGCTACAGGCTCCATCTATAAAAAAAAATCCTCCAGATATGTTTTCTCTAAGCTCTCTTCTCTTTTTCGAAATTCTACTGAACTCTTTCCTGAGCACTCCATTTCTATTGGTCAGAAGAGCTGACTTGATCGTCGGAGGATCCTGCCGGAGCCATCACCACTGACTCCGGATGGAACTTTATTTTATAGGTCATCGATGGTGAACTCTCCTTCCTCAACTCTAGCTCAATCCGACGTTGATCAGATTCCACATTAACAGTGTGTATGGCTCTTTGAGCTGAGGTGCATTGGTAGTTCACTTTGAAGGTGTTATAGTTTAATTACACCATAACTCGATCTCCTAGCCATTCAAAATCCTAAGGTATATGTTGGCTATAGCATGTTCATTGTAGAAATTGGATTGCACCAATATGGAATCTATCTACCTCAGTAGATGAGGAGTAGCCCTATGATAATCATGAGATTAAGTCCATAAGCCCATGGCCATGGCAGAGTAAAGATGATAGAAAGAGTTTCTATTAGATTTTCACATTGGACTCGAATCGAATGATTAATTCAAATGAATGATATTGGGTTTGATGAGTTCACCTTAACTCTCACTCTGGTATCTCTACACCATAGATTCAAGATACGTCTATCCTAAGAAAGCGATCATACACCAACCTTTTAGATCAATCACCATCCTCGTGATGATCCTACGATCTGAAGTAATTTATGTTAATTATGAAAATTTATATCTTAAATTTTTAATTCTTAAAAATATGAATTATTATTATCATTAACTCAAAGGATATATCATAGATACTTTAAATACATACTGTGATAGAAAATAATTTTTTTATTAATTTATGATCAAAATTATAAAATTATTCTTAGAAGTGTATTACAAGTGATAGTCAATCTAGCTTTTAGGGTACATATCTAATAATAATAATCTAAAGATCTAGAACTTTTGAATCTACTAGATCAGTGACTTAGAGAGCCTTTCTAAGATTTCTCTTATAATATCTCTTGATTAAGATATAATGCATGGATAAACAATCATCCTAATTAAAGAACTCTCCTTTCAATTGTTTCTCTTATGTTATCTAAGTATGGATTATAAACGAGCTCTAATCCAATAATAATCCATCAAAATTTTTTATAGAAAATAAGAGAAAAAAATTTAAAAAAATTATAGGCCTTTTATCTATTATCCTTTTTGCACCGAATCAAGCATGAACTATAAAGAAATTAAAATCCAATAATAATCCATCAAGTCTCTTGACAAGAAGCTTGAAGGAAGAAAAACTTTAAAAATAAAAGCCAATGAGAAATCCTAAGAAAGAGCTTCTATTCATGATTTAGCTTCATCATAAATTCTAGAGGATTGCTTAGCTAGACATGATTTGATTCAAAATTATAAAGTCAATTAAAAATATAAAAAAAAATATTATATTAATTACTAAAATTTAAAATTATAAAAAATAAAAGAGATATAAAAAGTAAATAAGTATAAAAATTAAAATATCTTATATGCTAAAATTAAGTTGCACAAGTGATGATTTAAATAAAATGTTATTGCTACAAAAAAAAAATACTTGGTACAAAATAAGAGCTAACTCCTAAGCCATTAATAGGGCTTGGAGTTGAAATAAGAAAATAAAAATATAAAATCTCTCCTGGTTGATCTTTTTCTGGCTAACTCTCTTTTTTGTATGTTAGAAGAATGAAAGAAAATATAAAAAAATGGATAAAAATTTTATAGGTAAGTATTTCCACCTGTCACATGGACCCCTACAAGAGTTACGTTGTGGAGATCGATATCAAGGTAGTGGTACTGGACTTCATTATAGATGTCAGGAGGAAGGAGACTTTTATATTTTTTAATATGAAACTAATGAAAGAAATAAGGAGTAAAAGATGAATGGATGAGATTAAATAATAAAAAGGTTTGCATGGATGAGACGAAGGAAAAAAAAGATAAGGCAAAAAGAAGAGTTGCCGTTCAATCCAAATCCTTCCTCTCTAAAAAAATTTTAAAAAAATAATTCTCTTTCTTTCCTTGAATCCCGGATGTCCATCACGCACCCAGCATCCGCATGAAGAAATGCATCGACTCTTCGCATCAAAATAACTATCCAAGCCTCCTTTAATGCTTCTTTCATAAATGCCACATTAATTACTTCTTCCATTAAATGCTCCATAAATGCCAGATTTTTTTATTAAAAAAATATATTTATTTTTTTAATTATATTTACATGTATTTTCTTTTTTTCTATATGCCCGCATCCATGTATCTTTGCATGTCATGCACCTGACGAGCTTGAATTTGGACTCGAGCTTTATCTACATATGTTGAAGGATCGTTACTGGTTAGTTTATAATTAAGTTTTCATAATTAATTATTTCTAAAAAAATTATAAAAAATATCAAATATAAAATAAAAATAATTAAATAGCATAAATTTTAATATTTTTTATATTATAATTATTATTTTAATCACATCTCTTAACTTGAACTTTACTCATCCTCGAACATTGATATACAATACTAACTTTCTTCGACATGAGTATTCATTTAATAATTTTAGAAGTAAATGATATCCACCTAAAAAATTAATAAAATATGTCATTGGAATATTAAGGCTATTCGATAGAATGGTTGAGTAAAAAACATAAAATTTTTCAAAGCTTTTTCTTGACCCACTCCTACTTTTATCCTTGGATTATCTAACTCTAAGAAGGGCTAGTGGTTTTGTATTCGCATATCCATTCCTTGATTTTTTTTTTAAGAAAATATAGTCCGTGTAGTGTCTTAACCACTTAAGCTTTTTATTTAATCCTTGTAGTGAGTATTAGGCCAATGACTCCCAAACTAATTGACTTTAGGACATTAGGTGTAAAACATCCCTCGGACTTGTTGACTCAAGTCAAACAGGCTATGGGTTGGAACTTGGTTGTATAATAATTTTTTTTTACATTGCCTACTTTTTGACACAAATATCATTGCTTATTTAGGCAACGAGACCTAGTTACTCGATAAAAAATTAATATTTTTTTTCATAGAAAAAATTTTATGTATCAACATATCCCACTTATACCCATAAAAGTTGACTTTCTTTAAATATTAATAGAATAAATTTTTATTCTAGACTCAACCTTCTATTGAATTTTATCAATATGCAATCCCTCGATATTCCATAATTTATCCAAAGGGTGCATCAAATACTGCTAAAATATCTAATGTTACTCAAGTCTGAAGCATAGTCAGGTATATGAATATCAATAAATTTATGAATTCAAAATAAAATTCAAATAAATTTATGAATGCAAAGATTCAAAATAAAGTCCAAAGTTTATCCCTCACCTTCCAACTTATTCTACATTATCCTCAATAGAGTAAGAAAAATAAAATATACAATGGATAAAAATAGAAAAGAATACACCTGACTTGATGTGTTCTTAGCTCAGCAGGGATCTTCAAATATTTTTGAGGATGCATATTTGGCTCTTCTTCCCAATCTTATTTGACATTGACTTTATTAAAGTAAGACCTAAATAAACTGAAAAGAAAAATTTAAAATGCAAGGATCTGGATTACCTCCTAGGAGCGCTAAATTTAAAGTTTTCAACTAGACTTCTATTAAAACTACTCCTAAGAAATTGGGTTGCCTCCCAACATGCTAAGTTTATAGTCTTCAACTAGACTTAACTCTGATCTTCAAATATTATTTTAACCCAGATCATATACTAGGTTGAAAAATTTATTTGATCTTTCACCACCATTTCCAAAGACATGGTATTCTTCTACATAACTAGTTTTATCGTGAATTTCTCTTAATAGACTTAACATCTCCTAGATTGGACCTAGGTCTAATTTAATAGTTACAAGTAGAATTTCTGATGGACCTAAATATTCATACTTTAGGTGTTCAATAAGTGTCTTCCGATCTAGTGGTGGTATTTCCTCAATAATTGGTTCGATTGATGATTCTAGTTCTGATTGAACATTCCTATGATTAACAATTATCTAAATTTTATTTTTAAATTCTTGGTTCAATCCGAGATTAATTTTGATGTCCTCATGGCTAAGATCATTGGGTTCGTAGACATCTTCTTGGATCAAGTTTTCTTCATTGGGTTGGTTCAATTTCTGTTCCAGGTTAAAAACATTCAGTTCAATGGTCATATTTCCAAATGAGAGCTTCATGAATTCATTTCGATAATTAATTATGGCATTGGTAGTCGTTAGAAATGGTCTTTCTAAAATAACCAGGATATGACCCTTTGGGTTTGGAACGGATTCAGTCTCTAAAATGACAAAATCTATCGAAAAAATGAAATTATCAACCTTAATTAACAAGTCCTCTACCACTCCTTTAGGGATCCTAAAAGATTGATCTGCTATTTGCAACATAATTCCTGTAGGTTTCCATTCTTCCAATTCTAATTGCTTATATACAGAGTATGGCAGAATATTTACGCTGGCTCTTAAGTCTAATAAAATCTTGTTAATATTGATCTATCTGATAGTGCATGAAATTATAGGAGACCTTGGATCTTTGTACTTAATCAGCACTTGACTTGATAAATAGAAACTCACACTTGCTGCAGGAAGGCTTTCTTGGGTACATTGGTTATCCTTTTCTTTGTGCATAGATCCTTTAAAACTTTAGCATAGATCGGTACTTGCAGGATTATGTCTAGTAGATGAATATTTATTTAAACTTTTTTAAACATCTCTAATATTTTATTCAAGTGTTTTGATTATTTATTGAACCTTAATCGGTTTGGAAAAAGGAGCTACAAGCTTGGTGGGTCCTGCAAGCGGATTTGATGAATCATCGAATGCTAATGACTCAGGCTCCTTAGACTGGTTCTGATGGGTGGGTTGCTCAAAAGATGGCTCAGATGATGAGTCTTCTTAACTCTCAGGCATACCCACCTTATTGTCCACATGTTTTCTTGATCTTAGGGTGTAAATTGCATTCACTTGGTTGACTTGGTTTCCAAGTTGAGGTTATGGACCATTTTGGGCTCTCATATTGGGTTTAGATTGGCTAGGCAACCAATCTCTCTCTCTCACACAAACGGCAGAGGCTAGCTAACCTACTTGCATTTTTAATCGAACAATGACTTGAGTATTGGCATTTAAAAGTTGGCTTGGTTTGCATAAAATTATTCAAAGTTGCATTGGTATCAACATTGGATTTGGCTAGGACTTCCAAGCTTTTCACTAAAGAACTAAATTTCTTTTCATGATTATTGAAGCCTGGTTATGGTGGGTTGTTCATCAGAGGGTTAGGCCTTGGGTTTTGCTAGTTGAAGCTAGGGCCATCTATATTTGGATTTCATGACCATGAGAAGTTTGGATGATTCCTTCATCTAGATTATATGTGGGTGCATAAGGATTGTTCATTGATCTTTGGTATGCAGCATTTACCTATGCACATCCATTCTCTATTGAGTTTATTAGGAGAGGATAGTCTTTGAGAATATGGTTTGGTGCACTGCACTTGTTCCACATGGATGCAGATACATGGTTTATACTGGCTAGTCTCTACAGTTCTAAGACCTCCGACCTCGTGTTAGGATTATAATTTTAGCCTTCGTGGCTAGGGATGTCGGCATTTGATGCATTTCACCTCTTTAGAGAGTTGATCTTTTTGATTTTCTAGTCATTTTTTATTATAAACTCTTCTCGACTAGGTCTTCTAGAAACTGCCAGGCCTTATTGGGTTCTTTATACATAAATTGACCTTAGAGTCTAACCCTTCGTAAACTATTTGGCATAGCCTCCAGGTCTCTATTCCATGGTGTGGGCATTGGATCAAGAGGTTCTTAAAATAATCAAAATACTTTCAGAATGATTCATCAGCTAGTTGGTAAAATTGATTTATCTCATTTCTAATTTTAGTTATCTTATGATCGGAAAAGAATTATTTTAAGAACACTCGTACAAAACCCTCTCAAGTCCTGATAGATTGATTTGGAAGGTTGTATAACCATTTTTTGGCACTATCCTTAAGGACAAAATTGATTGATCTTAGTTTGATCTCATCCTCAGAAAGTTGTTGCAGTCTCATTGTTGCACAAATCTCTTCAAGTTTTCTACTAAATATATATGCATCATCTATTCTAGTGAACTTTGGAAGCATATTAATTATTTGAGATTTAATTTCAAAGTTATTTGTAGTAGGTTGGGGCAACCTAATGCAAGAAGGCTGGACGGACCTAATTGGATAACATAAATTTTTAAGGATTTGGGGCTGATTGATTTCTTCTATTTTAACGATTTTAGGGCTTGACACAGGAATTGAATCAATTCTAACTAATCAACCCAAAATCCTTTTCCACGAGAAAAGTGAAGAATTCACTTTGTTTTCTATTTTTTTATTTTTTATATTTTTAGATTTTAATAAAAGATTAAAATTAAATATATTTTTTTTAATTTTTTTAAATAAGAGAGAAGAGGAATATAGATAAGAAAAAAGTTCTAGAGATGGATCCTAAGAAGTCCTAAATCTAGAGTTGAAAGAGAAGAATGAGAAGAATTAGCTAAGATTTTTTTTTAGTTTTTTTCAAATACTTATCAAGCAAATATCTATCCTAGGTTATCCTAATTCTAGATAGCTTCTAACTGCCAAGGCCATCTTGGAGTCCTTTAAGTCAGAAACTAACAAGCCAATTAGCCAGATATGGGTAAGATCGGTGGGAGTCCCCCATTGCTTTTCTTAGACACCAATTAGATTGATCGATAAGTGAACGAAACCAATTAAAGAACCACCTTTCTTTCAGGCTCTTGTCCCTGAATCTCTTTTCTAGACACCAATCAACTAGCCAATTCTGACCCAGTCCAACTCTTTCGGATGTCTTGTCCTAATGAGCTCGGATGTTTCTAGGATTGACGTCTAATTGATTTTATTTATGAATTAGGATGAATGCATATAAGAAAACTTATTTGTGGGATAACGAAGGATGATAAAATTTTCACCTTATCTTGGTTAGGTTTGTGCCCTTAAAATAGTTTAGATATACTTATGCACAATCAATAAGCACAAACAAGTTTCAATTAAAAATTGATAATGAACTAAGATCAAATTAGTATGCTAAAAAAAAAGGTTAGATTATGTACCTAATTTCTAGCACTCACCAAGTTTCAGTAAAGCAAGATAAGAAAGTTAAAAAGGTTAGATAAAAACTAAACTAAAAAAATGAAGAACAAGAATTTAGAATATAATTTAAAATATGATAATTTTTCGACAACGGCACCAAAAACTTGATATGTCTTAAAATTAACCATAAGTGCATAGTATGCAAAGTAGCACATCCGGCGAGTACGGATCGATCCCATGAGAAATTTAGTATTTGAATTATGTTCAAATCCTTGCTCAGGCGTGCTTTAACAAAGAGTTTGAAGGATTATTTATTACTTACTAGTAAATAATAAATTAATTATAAAAAATAATAATCTAAAGATCTAAGACTTTTCAATCCACTCGACCAATGACTTAAAGAGCCTTTCTAAGATTTCTCTTATAATATCTCCTGATTAAGGTATAATGCATGGACAAACATTCACCCTAATTAAAAAACTCTTTTTTCAATTACTTCTCTTGTGTTGCCCAAGTATCGATTATGAAGGAGCTCTGACCCAATAATAATCCATCAAAATTTTTCACAAAAAATAAGAGGAAAGAATTTAAAAAGATTATAGGCCTTCTATGTATTATTTTTCTTGCATCGAATCAAGCATGAACTATAAAGGGATTGAAATCCAATGATAGTCTTTTAAGTCTCTTGACAAGAAGCTTAAATGAAGAAGAACTCTAAAAATAAAAGTCAAGAAGAAATTCTAAGAAAGAGCTTCTAATCATGGTTTAGCTTCATCACAAATTTCAGAGGATTGCTTAGCTAGACATGATTTAATTCAAGACTATAAAGTCGATTAAAAATATAAAAAAATATTATACTAATTACTAGAATTTAAAATTATAAAAAATAAAAGAGATGCAAAAAGTAAATAAGCATGAAAATTAAACTATTCTATGTGCTGAAATTAAATTATAAAAATTAAATTACACAAGTGATGATTAAAATAAAATTTTATTGCTAGAAAAAAAATACTTGATACAAAATAAGAACTAACTCCTAAGCCATTAATAGGGTTTGGAGTTGAAAAAAGAAAATAAAAATCTAAAACCTCTCCTGACCAATTTTTTCCTGACTAACTCTCTTTCTTATATGTTGGAAGGATGGAAGAAAGTGAAAAAAAATGGATAAAAATTTTATAGGTAGGTATTTTTGCCTATCACACGAGCTCCTACAAATATTATGGTGTGGAGATCGATATCAAGATAGTGGCACTAGACTTTATTTATAAATGTCAAGAGGAAGAAGGCTTTTGTATTTTTTAGATATGGAACTAATGAAAGAAATAAGGATTAAAAGATGGATGAATGAGATTAAATAATAAAGAAGTTTGAATGGATGAGATGAAGGAAAAGAAAGATAAGACAAAATGGAGAGTTGCCGTTCAATCCAAATACTTCCTCTGTAAAAAGTTTTTAAAAAAATATTTTTTTTTCTCGAATCTCGGACGTCCATTGCGCACCTAGCGTCCGCATGAAGAAATGCATCCGCTCCTCTGTCTCAAGCCAACCATCCAAGCCTCCTTCCCATTAAATGCTTCTTTCATAAATGCTCCATAAATACCATATTAATTATTTATTTTATTAAATGCTCCATAAATGCCACCTTTTCTTTATTAAAAAAATATTTTTTTTTTAAATTATATTTACATGTATTTTCTTTTTTTCATGTGCCCGTATCTATGTATCTTTGCATGTCGTGTGCTTGGCGAGCTTGAATTTAGACTCGAGCTTCATCTACATGTGTTGAAGGGCCATTACTGATTGATTTATGATGAAGTCTTTATAATTAATTATTTCTAAAAAATCATAAAAAATATCAAATATAAAATAAAAATAATTAAATAGCATAGATTTTAATATTTTTATATTATAATTAATGTATTCATCAATCCACTATGGTCATCCGGATCCTTCCACCATCATAACATGCACCGTTAGCATCATGACCGATTCTTCTATCCTAATGGAAGATAACAGTGACACAATTTGGATTCATTTTTATGAGAAGTAACTGCACGAACATATGAACATATGTTTACTAGAAGAAAGTACTTAATATTTAACATGATTTACACGATAAATGCATCCTATAAAAAACTAATAGATAAAGTTAGCTCCTATTCTATTCAAAAATTATATTAATTATATAGGTAATTATAGTAATTAAATAATATGCAATAAGAGCCAAAAAAAAATTTTGATAGCATTTTGTCTTAGTTGTCCCTACACGGTTGAAGATGTGTGAGGAGAACTATGTCCAAAATTTTTCTTGAATCCTCTATGTATCGTTTGATTACTATAACTATCCATAGAATTAATTACAATTTTCAAACTATCCAAACTAGACAATCAATTGACCAATGTAAATAATTCTTCTATCCGTACAAAAATATATAAATATATGGATGTAGTAGAATATGTACATTAATTAAAAGATGAGTCTATGGTTCTATGCAATGCAAAGTTTTTAAAAATAAGTGACTGAATATAAAAAAATAGAACATAAAATAGCATAACGACTGATCCTCCCATTCCAATGAAAGATAACAGTGACATGACTTGGATTCATTTAGTCGAGTATTTTTGTGAGAAATAACTACATGAACATATGAATTTATGTTTACTAGGAGGAAGTACTTAATATTTAATATGACTTACATGATAAATGCATCCTATCAAAAACTAATAAGTAAAGTTAGGTCCTATCGTATTTAGAAATTGCATTAATTATATAGATAATTATAGTAATCAAACAACATGCAATAAGGGCCGAAAGAAATTTTAGTAATATTTTTTCTTAGTTCTTCCCACATAGCTGAAGATGTATAAAAAGAACTAAAGAAAAATGCTGTCCGAAATTTCTCTCGAACCCTCTACATATCATTTGATTACTATAATTATCCATAGAATTAATTATAATTTTCAAACGTTCAAACTGAATAATCAATTGATCAATGTACATAATTCTTCTATCCATATAAAAATATATAAAGTATGGATGTGATAGAATATGTATATTAATCAAAAGATAGGTCTATCATTTTATACAATGCAAAACTTTTAAAAATAAGTGACTGAATAGTTAAAATTTCAAGTTGCCTAATTGCCACCTAGCTAAGTAATTTATACTATATTTCATATTTAAAAAATAATATAAAAATAATAAAATAATAAAATAATAAAAAAATTATAGAGGAGGAAATCATATACCAACCAATATGATGGTTGGAAGGTGGAACTGCGTGTTGGAAACCGTCGAGAGGAGGGAGGGGCATTGGAGAACACTGAGAGGAGGGAGGGGGGAGCGGGGAGGGGTGCCAAGAACCACCAAAAGGAGGGAGAGGCGATGGTATGCCGGGGAGGAGGAGGGAGGGGGGTTCTCACGTCGAGACTGGGAGGCAGGTTGGGAGAGTGTGCGTATGATTGTCTAGCAATCGCATGTTCCTTTTTAACAAAAAAGTTCTGTATTTTTCTTAAATATGTTATACTTATTGATGCATCAGTAATATCTTTTCTATTTCTTCCAATAATGATCGGAAGAATCTACCTAAAAATCTCTTCTAAGAAGTACAGTCTTTCCTTCAAATATTTTTTCATATTGTTTTAAACCATCTGTTTTCAAAATATCTCTCAAAGATCTATCAAGAGCTTCAAAACAGCTCCTATGATTCAATGGAACTTCATCCCAAACAATTAACTTATATATTCAATTAACTTTGCAAGATGGGTACTATTTTTATTTTAGTAACTTGGATTGGTATCTTGAATCTCAAATGTGTTATCCATCTACCTGGTTAATAGAAGTTAGGTAATTCCAGAAGCAACAGCAAAAATAATTTTTCCTTCGGACCAAATTTTAGTAACAATTGTCCGGCGAAGATAAGTTTTTCCTGTTCTTCTACGACCATATATGAAGAATAATTTGTCTCTATTTTCATTCATAGGATGTAGAACAGCATTGTAAACTATTTTTACTCATCATTCAATCCATCAAATAATATAGAATATTCCTATATATAGCAGTTCGCGAACATCATAATCTAGTTCTTCTCTCAAAAATTTGTTATTAATTACTTCCATCATGATTCTATCAGGCACAGGAAGATCATCGTCAAAAAAATAGCAGCAATTTTTTATTAAATAATTTCTTAATTCCAATAAGATAATTTTTTAACTGTAATTCAGGAATCCGTAAATTAGGTAGTTCCAAAATATGCCTCAACGCATAGATTATATCATCCATGAATGCTTCCAATGCATTTACAATAATTTAGCAGGATTAGCTATTTTACAGTAGATTACCAGAGTAACAAAAAGTTATCTTAACTCAAATATTGTTACCTAATATGAAGCTTCGTCTAATACTTCATATCATTCTTTATCATTATCCAATAGCACAAAAGCTTTGCATGTAGATTTAAACAGAGGATAAATAACATCATCCATTGTTTTAATTTCATCATAATTTCTTGATGTTTTTACCATATTTAATAGCATCCTCAAATAATATAATTCATCTGAAGTGGAATGAATATAAACATCTTCCAATTCTTCTTCTTTTTTTCCTTCTGCTCCAAAATTTGTCTCTACCATTCCAGACTTATTTTGTAGGAGGTTTAGTATAGGTCAACTCCGGAGCATCTTCAAAGATTTTATTTGTTTGCATCCATTCAATGAACATTATTTTTTCAATATCTTTTTTTCCAAGAATAGACGACAAATTTTGGCAACCATGATTAACGACCGTGTTCATAAATAGTAAATGTATAATCAAACACTCAATTGTCAGCTCTCTAAAATGAATTTAAATTGAAATAATTTCCATACACCTTCGCATACGACAAATATCTACAATCAAGACGGTTTTGATTTTATCAACATCTTCATATCGTCGTTCACCAATATCTTCGTTAATCAACATATTTGTATTATAACAGCTTTTGTTCTATCTACACTTGCTAACATATTTGGCAACTATTTCACTATTCTACATTTATTGCACCATTCAACATATATGCACATCTTGTACCGTACAACTAAATCCAAATTATAGAGAAAAACCAAAATATATTATCATGCTTAATGCCATTTTTTATAACAAATTGTTCATCATCTCTTCTTCTTCTTCTTCTATAGATAGAAAATCCATTTTCATCGATTTTTGTTTTGGTTTGAAATTTTCTTAGAAAATATCTTGAGAAAGCTACTTTTACCATATAGGGTGATTTAGGATTTGCAAATCATATGGAAATTGTTTCATATCCTATCGGATCATTGTTTTCATCAGGTATTTCTGTACTGAGTGTCAATTCTATGTCAGTTTTTGTTGGATATTTATAATTTTCATGCAGCCAGACCAGAATACGAACGCACGCCAAATTAACCCCCTCTTTGAAATTCTATTTTATATGAAACTGCAAGGAAAAAAAACTATCAGGTGGAACAATACTAATAGATATCATTGATAATTTAGCAACCCAAAAACTAATATACCTGCAACAATTTTTCCAGGGTGCTGCTTTTTCACAATATTGGACATCAGTTCTTCAAGCTTCATCTTGAAACTTCTGCTGACCAAAATTAAATCTATCTTCAGATCTCTAGCTTAAAATGAGGCTTAGTGCAACCTGAATTTTGGAAATAAATTGGGATGTCCATAATATCTGCAAATAGCTATTGCATCTTGATAATTTTGAATCAAATATCTCAAGATTCCAGTAAAACTTGATGGGAGTATGATTTTTTTTTTTTCAATTATTTTACCATCAACATCACATCTAACAACTACATCTTTAATACCTTTATAAATCTCAGATCTAAGATCCTTCTGATTTCTCTTAATATAGTCAAGCATTTCTTATTTAATATAGGAGAAAGCATCAACTATATATTACTGAAATAATTTTTCTCTTATTGGTGTTTGTTGGTTACCTTTTGTTGCAGTCTATAATGTAGAATTCCTTTATTGTAACATATTGTCTAGTAATTGAATGGCCATCTAAATCATCTCTATATCTAATATTGATTCTAAAACCAACTCCAAATGGAAATAAAATCGAATATTGCATAGCCATAAAGCTAAGGTGTAAATTACTAATGCATTTCAAGCCTTCTATTTTATGCTTAGTAATAATATCACATTGACAACCTAGCTGACCAAAATCATCGACTATAAAACTTGCTATCTTAGAACATGTAGCAGCGTTATGCTACAGACCATTCCCTGAGTGTTTCCTTAGCAATTTTAATTATACAAGTAGACACTCTAATTCATTAAAATAATCTCTAGCCATTCTAAAAGCTTTTATAATTTAATTTTCATCATAAAAGATCCTGATCAATCTTTCCACAATTCATGATCTATACCTAATACATCATTATTTAAATTTAATGCTTTCACTCTATTGCTAACCTCACTCTATATATCATATATCTAATTTTAGTATTAATTTTTGCTTTGATTGACGAAAATGCAAATATCGAGTTGTATAGTTTGATATTACACTACTACAGAATAGGGATATGGCAGCGGTTCACAACCACTGCCGTAGTCCAAAAAATCGCTACCATAGTCTATGATAGTAGTTCATTAACCGCTGCCATTATGGTCGTCGCCGCAGGTCTATAACAATGATTTTTATAATAGTTATGTTAACCGCTGTCATAGATTTTCTATGACAGCGGTTATAAAATCACTACCATAGGTTGTCTATAGCAGCGGTTATGAAATCATTGTCATAGATCTAATGCAGCGGTTGACACGTGATCTATGACAGTGGTCGACACGCCTATGGTAGCGATTTTGCAACTACTACCATAGATTTTGAATAATAAAAAAATATAATTTTTTTAAATTTTATTTTTTTATCTGATAAATATAGTTTAATATATAATATAAAAAAATATTATAAATATAATAATATTTTTGAAATGCTCAAATTTTATTATTGAATAAAATTTATTATAATATTTTTTTAAAAAAAATACATCAAAAGTCTACATCTAAGACATCATTAGTCGGAGAAGATGGAGCACGAGTTGGAGGAGCTGGAGGGGCTGGAGCTGGAACACCGGCCAACATGTCCTCAAGGCCCATGAAGTCAGCTCCAAAATGTGTATTGAGCCTCGTCACCATAGCGATCACGAGGCCCTATAGCCTGAGCAACCTACTCCCTAGCCTGATCTGCCTGCATCCTAGCTTGAGCTACATGTGCCAATGCCTCCTCAAGCTGCTCCCGACTAACGACACCAAAAGTATATGAAGAGACACTCACCTCAGACCAGTAGCTTATTGGCATATGTTCAGACCTGCATTGGATCCTCCCAAAGTGCTCAGGCCCCAAGACCTGAGACAGATGGTTATGGGGTCCAGACCTCTGGACCCTCACTCACGAATGCATCTAACTGCTTCTATAATTATAAATTTAAATAAAATATCATAAGAAATGCTTAATACTAATCATACTAATACATTTATTACTTATAAAAATTCTTTCAATCATGGCGTTCATCGACCTGCCCTTCTTATCCATACAGTTGAATCGAAAGATCTCGCTATGGCTGGATATCATCCCATCTTTCATCAGCTATAATAATGAATCAATTTATTAGAAAAATATTAAAAAAATATTAATTTAATATATCTAGTAAAATTCAGAATTCATTACTTCTCTATGCACACGACTGGCCATAGACTCATGATCGAGAGTATATATGTACTCCTGAGCTGTCCGATTCTTTCGATTCTGATGCAAGGCAGCCTAAAAAATATTTAAATAAATAATAAATATTTAAAAAATATTTAAATATAAATTTAAATATATTAAAAAATTTAAAAGTTAGAAATTAAATCTCGAACTCCTGGCTCCTCCAATGTCTAACCATCCCCATCCACTGACTTAGAAAACAGTCTTGTATCCAAGGAACAAGCTTCTCTAAAGTGTTTCGTTGGTGCTCGAGCCATCCTCTATGGAGCTTGATCTTGTAGCCCTGGTACAACTTTCCAATCTTCTTCAGTTAGACATCTCGAGCCCTCTCATGATCCGAAAAGTCGTACCTCCTCTACATAGAATTATCAGAAATTAGTTACGAAATTATTCTAATCAAACATAATGTAAACATATCAAATGCATAAATATAATTAAGATACACTTACCCATATCTCCTCTCACACCCAATCCAGCATCCATCAATCACTAGTCTATGGGTAGTACTGAAATGATGTCGGACCGCCTCACAAGCACTCCAAAAAAAAATGCATTTCCTGTGCGGTCTTCCCTACTAGCCTTCCCTCCGTATCGTACTCCACCATTATCTGATGCTGGCGGTTCCACACATGAGGCATGAGGCATGCATGTGAGACTATGAAATATCCTATTGGATAATGTACCTGCAATGAAAATATATTATGCAAAAATATAAGAGTGTATAATAAATATATAAATAAATAAATAAATAAATGATATAATAAAAATGTACACTCACTAACCATGAGATCGTGCAATGTGGATGCCAGTGGAGACTCATCGATGGGTGGAGTATGTGCCGGAGATGTGGCAGGTGGAGTATGTGCCGGAGATGTGGCTAATGATAGAGGCTCAGATGTCAGTAGAGGAGTAGATGCCGGTGATCCCTAGACAATCGATATGGAGGTGGATGGAGTATGCTCCACTTGCGACTCAGATGCGGAGCTCCGCATAGCCCATCGAGAGATGGGGGTGAAAGCTAGATGACATTTTGGTACCATCGTAACCTGCAACGTTAATGAACATTAACCAATATAATATATTGAACAATAATATTAGTAGACCATCAATAAATAAACTCTAACTAAATGGAGTCTATTTAAATCTTACCATACTCTTACATCATGCTCTGTTGATAGGAAAGATCAAGCGGGTATGCGATACCAAGATTGGCATTGTATAGCAATGCTGCATACCAAAGCACGTATCTAGTAGGGGAAACAAGCAGTATCTAGAAAATATTGCATTGAAAATCAATGTTAAGATTTGTAACTTTATTATAACATTAGTAGAGCATCAATAAATGGACTTTAATATTTATACAAGAATGTTGAAGTCATCACCTAGTGGCATCTACAATATAGACATCACCAAAAATTTTACTTTCTATTAGCAATGGAGGTTCTCTTAGCGGCCGGCATGGTCCACGACTGCGAGCATAGCCCAGAATCCGTCGGTGGGGATGAGGGTTCTCTTAGCCATCGACACAGCTCACAACCATCGGCACAACCCAAAACTCGTCGGCAGAAATTTTTTTATGGATCAGCACGATCCAAGAACTATCCACGACCACTGACATGGCATGGTCCAAGACTGTCGGCACGGCCCAAGATCGTCTACAACCACTGACACAGTATGGTCCAAGGCTGTCGGCATGGCCCAGAACCCACCGATGGGGTTTTTCTTAGCGACTGGTATGGCACGATCCAGGACCATCCACAACCGTCGACATGGCACGACCTAAGGCTACTGGCACGATCCAAAACCTACTAACGGAGGTTTTCTTATCGACGGATACGGTCCAAGGACTGTCCATGACCACCGACACGACATAGCCCAAGGCTACCAGCACGGCCTAAGGCTGTCATGATCGCCGACATGACATGATCTAGCCCAAAATCCATCGGCACGGTCCAGAATCAACCGATAGTTCTCTTACCCACCGACATGATTCACGATTGATGGATAATTATAATATTTATAATAAATATTTATAATATTTATTATAAATATTATAAATAATTAATAAATAATACTATAAAATTTTTAAAATAATGATACCTGCGGCTACGGAAAAGGGGTCACATTGAGAGCTATGAGGATCGCCGGCAACGGTGCTAGAGGAAGATGGCAGTGCTAGAGATAGCCTACAAAATGAGAGAGACATAAGATAGTGAGATAGAAAGAGATGAGAGAGAAAGAGAAAGAGGAAAGAGAGAGAAAGAGGGAAGAGAGAGAGTGATTGATAGAGAGAAAGAGAGAAGAGAGAGAGTAGGGAGGGGGGTCAGGTCGAGGGAAGAAAGGAGAGAGAGAGAGAGCAAGGAGGGGTGGGTTGGGCCCGAGCGAAGAGAGGAGAGAAAGAGAGAGAGAGTAGGGAGGGGTCGGGTTGGCCAGGGAAGAAGGAAAAGGTGGGGGACGTGGTGGAGTTGGCAGACGAGCCGACCGAAAAAAAAGGAGGGGGAGGTGGCGGGACCGGCAGTCGGATCGACTGGGAAAGAAGGGGCAAGTGGAAGGTGGTGGAGCTGACGACCAGGCCGGGGAGATGGCGGGATTGGTGGCTGACCTGGTCGGAAAAGAAGGGGCAAGCGGGGGAGGTGCTGGAGAAGGCGGTCGGGCCGGCCAAGGAAGAAGGAGATGGGGGTGGAGCCGGCATCGACCGAGGAAGAAAGAAGAGGCAAGGAAGGAGTCGGTGTCGACCGGAGAAGAAAACAGAGGGGAGGGCCTCACCGACGATGGAGAGGAGGGAGAGAGAGAGAGAGCTCGAAGAGGAAAATGAAATGGAGGACGCGATTTGGAAAAAAAAATCTACCTATGGCAGTGATTTTCAAATCGCTGCCATAGATCTACAACAGTGATTACTGAAAACTGCTGCCATAGATCTACGACAGCGGTTACTGAAAACTGCTGCCATAGATCTACGGCAGCGGTTACTGAAAACTGCCGCCATATACTTATGGCAATGATTTTCAGTAACCACTGTCATAGTTTAAAAATAAACTTTTTTTATTTTTATTCTAAATATTATATAATTCTAAAATTTATTATCCATCTTCATCATTTATTATCTAAATAATTAGTATTAGAGTGCCATTATAAAAGATCGCCTCAATCCAATAGCCCTAGCTTCATCGATCAGTAAAATTCAATTTCTACGATCACGAACGATGGTGCGATGATCTGATAGATAAAGATCATCAATGAATCCAAAAATCTGCAGTGATGATTTTTGTGACATTTGTAGTACACTATCAAAATTTACTTTCAATCGAATATTATTTTTATGGTCAATTTAGTATGGATTAATTTCGTCTGTTAAATGAGAAACTAGTAATCAAAGAATCAGATAGCATCCGATTATGAGATAATTTTTTAGATGAATAATCTTGGCAACTACTTTAATCATTTTTATGATGGTGATCATAAAATTTAAATTGTGGATCTAAAAATGATTTAAAACTATACATCTCTCGTTACTCATTCTTAAACTCCTTTGGTAATTATGCTTAAGCTTTTGCAAAATCTACTTAACATGAATAGCTCATACAAAAATGATTTGGATTTTACGATCATCGCCATATAAAATGATTAAAATTATAGTAAAAATTATTTAACTAAAAAATTATCTCATAATCAATTATCATTTGGTCCTTTGATCACTTATTTCTCATTTAACAGTCGAAATCATTCCATACTAAATTGACCATGATAATAATATCCAATTGAAGTAAAACTTTGATGGTGTGCAATAAACATCACTAAGATCATCGTTGTAGATTTTTGGATCCACCGATGGTCTCTATCTATCAGATCATCATATCGTCGTTCATGATCGTCAAAATCAAATTTTACTGATCAATGAAGCTAGGACTATCGAATCGAGGTGGTCTTTTGTGATGGCACTCTAATAGTAATTATTTAGATAATGAACAATGAAGATGATAATAATTTTAAAATTATATAATATTTAAAGTAAAAATATGAAAAAAAAGATATGGCAGCGGTTTTACAAAACCGCTGCAATAGGTTGGCCCTATGGCAGCGGTTTAGCTTAACTACAGCCATAGGTTATGTTGGGGATAAATCCCGCTCCCACCGAAGTCTAGCCTGGTGCTTAGCCTAATACAGCTGGTAATCATGGAAGAGCTTCAATCCAAAATTCTTCCTCCAGCAATCGAACCCCAGCGATCTCCTCCAGCAGCCGAACTTGTTCAGTAGCCAAACTCTTTTAATGGCTGAACTCCTCCAGCGGTCGAGCTCCATCCGGATTCCTTCCTCAATCGGATTTCTATAGGAGCCAAACTCCTTCAGAAGCCGAACTCCCTCCGAACTCTTTCTTCAGCCGAATTTCTACAGGAGTCGAACTCCTTCCGAACTCCGTCAGTCAGATTCCTCCAAGAGTCGAACTTTCTTCGAACTCTTCCTTCAGTCGGATTTCTACAGGAGCCAAACTCCCTCCGAATCCCTCCTTCAGTTGAATTTCTATAGGAGCCAAACTCCTTCCGAACTCCTCTTTCGATCAAGTTTCTATAGAAGTCGAACTCCTTCAGGAGCTGAACTCTTCCTTCAGTCGGATTTTTACAGGAGCCGAACTCCTTCCGAAACTCCTCCTTCAGTTGGATTCCTCTAGGAGCCAAACTTCCTCCGAACTCTTCCTTCAGTCGGATTTCTATAGGAGCCGAACTTCCTTCAAATTTCTCCTTCAGTCGGATTTCTATAGGAGCCGAACTCCTTCCAGACTCCTTCGATCAAGTTTCTACAGGAGCCAAACTTCTTTCGAACTCCTTCTTCAGTCGGATTTCTACAGGAGTCGATCTTCTTCCGGACTCCTTCAGTCAAGTTTCTACAGAAGCCAAACTTCTTTCGGACTCCTCCTTCGGTCGAACTCCTTCAGGAGCCGAACTTCTTTCGGACTTCTCCTTCAGTCAAATTTCTCCAGCGGATTGCTCCCAAATGATCCCCTCCAAACGTATTTTCTTCAGAAGTCCAAACTCCTCTGAAATTTATATATGTCAAAGTTCTTCACCAACCAACGCCTGCTTTCTTCGAACTATGGCCATTAAATCTTAACGAATGGTCCCTATCAGTCTAACGATGCCCCTCTCTCCATAGTAAATCCCATATGGCCCTGAGCAGCCTACTATCGGATGGTATGGCTATCACTATCAGCCTGATGACACCTTTCTCTCTGTACCAAATTCTACATGATTTTGAGCAGCCCACTATCGAATCGTATGGCCATCACTATCAATCAAGCTCCGTCTATAAAAAGGGATCCTCTAGATACGTTTTCTCTAAGCTCTCTTCTTCTTTCCAAAATTCTGCCGAACTCTTTCCTGAATACTCCATTTTTATTGGTCAGAAGAGCTAATTTGATCGTCAGAGGGTCCTGTCGGAGCCACCACCACCGACTCCAGACGAAACTTTATTTTGTAGGTCACTGACAGCGACCTCGTCCTCCTCCACTCCAACTCGATCCGATGTCAACCAGATTCTACACCAAAAGGATTGGTGCTAAAGGAAGGGCCATCTATTTCTAAGGTATCCTTCTTCTTAAAGGAGTGCTCAGTTGACCCTGCCAAACTTTTTCTTCAAGGTTCATCTTCATCCTCTTCCTTGATCCCAAGAAATGCCTCCAAAGAAGGAGACTACTCGGAGATCTTCCACTTCTACTGTTAGGTCTAAGCCAGATCCATTTGTTCCTGCTCCATCACCAGTGCTTCAACCACCACCTCCATTGGCGGCCATGGTAGATCCGAAGTAGTTTAGCCTACTGATGCAGTGGATTTAAGGCCTCACCAAAATGGTGCAGGCCATGCGGTAGCCTCCAACAATGATTCCATCAGAAAATCCACTATCAGGATATCAGGAATCGGCCCCAAGAAAGAGCATTTGGCCTAGCATACCCATCACCTTTGAGAAGAAAAAATAGAGAGCAGAGGATCCGTGTTCAGATCATCATTCTCCTTCGAAAGAGATCTTCTCCATCTATAGTCGAAAGCCATCCAAGATCTGTGATCGAGATGACGTCCTCGATCACAAACTACGAGAGATGGACCAATGGATTGAAGAACTCTGCCACATCACCCCGACTCTCCATGACGATGTCTGCATCGATCTCCCTTTCTCTCTCCAAATTATTCAAGAGACCATTCTGTCGAACTTCAAGCTTTCCCAACTTAAAAGTTACGATGGAACCTCTGATCCGATCGATCATCTGAAAGCCTTTCAGACCATGATGCTACTCCATGGTGCACCAGGTGCCATATTATGCCGAGCTTTTTCATCTACCTTTAAAAAAGCAGCAAAAAATTGATACTCAGCATTGAAGTTGGGTACGATCTTCTCTTTTGCCAAATGAGCCATCAGTTTGCAGCTCACTTCGTCAACAACCGACGTCCGCACTGAGGTTCGGATTTACTGATGAATATTAAGCAAAAAGAGGAGGAATCCATCATGACTTATGTCATCCAATTTAATGCTGCTACATTGGAGGTCCGAAATCTGAATCAGTCTATTGCAATGGCCGCACTCAAGGGCGGCCTTCAGAAGAATGATTTACTGTTCTCCCTGGAGAAGAAGTATCCTAGGAACTTTACCAATCTACTAGCCCAGGTCGAGAGATATGTCCGTATGGAAGAAGCCTTTAAATTGAAGAATGAAGAAGCTATTGGAGAGCAGCAAACGAGCGAGTCTAGTAAACCTGCAGCTGATGGAGGGCCGAATGAAGTTCGACCATGCTCATAGACTCTCTTTGAGCACAAGCGAGCCCGAACTCCTCCTCAAACTCATCATCAAAGAAGCTCCAACAGAAGAGCGCAAAGAAATCCTTCCCTCAGAAGGTTCTACGACTATGCCCCCCTTAATGCTCCTAAAACTCAAGTTCTTATGAAAATTAAGAATCAGCTACCAAGATCAGAAGAATTACGATCTCTTTCAAATAAGCGCGATCAAAGCAAGTACTGTCTCTACCATCATGACCATGGTTACGATACTGAAGAATGCATTCAGCTTCGATACGAAATTGAAGAGCTCATCAAGAGAGACCAACTAGATTGATTCCTCAGACGTCGGCCTGAAGTAAGAGAAGATCGGCCAAGGGCGCTGCCATAGCTAGAACCACCAATAAGAGAGGAACAACAAGAAGATCGACCGTCTCTCGACATCATCAATCCTATCTCTAGAGGACTTAGTGCTTCGGCGAGCCACCATCTCTCAACCTCAAAGCCAGGGGAAGCTTGCCCTAGACTGAGAAGGCTGGTATGAAATAGAGGAGATCGTCCGGCACGAAACTTATCATCTGAAGAAGCTCGGAGAAATAACGCTCCCACGATCTTTGAATTCAAAAAATCTGAGGATGTACTATCATTAATTTTTCTTCAATAAAACTTCTCCATTTCAATATTATTATTTTTTGGTACAAAAACTATGTGATGATAGAAAAGAAGCAATCAATAGTCGTCCTATTAGGAATAGGAGGAAAACCTCATCCTAACATGAGCAAGTCGAAGGCTTTCAACCTCAGCTGAAGATAAGATCTTCCCCGAGCTTCAACATCTACATCAACAGGAGATAAGATCTTCTTCAACCTCGATTGAAGATAAGATCTTCTCCGAGCTTCAGAGTCTACGTTAACAGGAGATAAGATCTTCTTCAACCTCGACTGAAGATAAGATCTCTTCCGAGCTTCAGAGTCTACGTCAACAGAAGATAAGATCTCCTTCAACCTCAACTGGAGATAAAATCTCTCTCGAGCTTCAACTTCAATGTCAACCTCGGCTGGAGATAAGATCTCCTTCGAGCTTCAACATCTACGTCAATCTCGACTAAAGATAAGATCTCCCTTGAGCTTCAATATCTACGTCAACAGAAGATAAGATCTTCTTCAATCTCGACTGAAGATAAGATCTTCCCCGAGCTTCAACTTCAACGTCAACCTCAGCTGGAGATTAGATCTCCTCCAAGCTTCAACGTCTATGTCAATAGGAGATAAAATCTTCTTCAACCTTGACTGAAAATAAGATCTCCCCCAAGCTTCAACGTCAACAAAAAATAAGATCTTCTTCAACCTCGACTGAAGATAAGATCTTTTCCGAGCTTTAACATCTATATCAATAGGAGGTAAGATCTCCTTCAACCTCGACTACAGATAAGATCTCCTCCAAGCTTCTATGTCAACAGAAGATAAGATCCCCTTCAATCTTGGCTGGAGATAAGATCTCTCCCGAGCTTCTACGTCAACAAGAGATAAGATCTCTTTCAACCTCGACTGGAGGTAAGATCTTCCCCAAGCTTCTACATCAATAAGAGATAAGATCTCCTTTAATCTCGGTTGAAGATAAGATCTCCTCCGAGCTTCAACTTCAACATCAACCTCGGTTGGAGATAAGATCTCCTCCGAGCTTCAATGTCTACGTCAACAGGAGATAAGATCTTCTTTAATCTCGATTGGAGATAAGATCTCTCACAAGCTTCAACCGCAATGTCAATAAAAGACAAGATCTCCCTAGACCTCGGTTGGAGACAAGATCCCCTCAAGCCTCAACTTCAACGTCAATCTCGACTGGAGATAAGATCTCCTCCGAGCTTCAACTCTAACATCAATCTTGGCTGGAAATAAGATCTCCTCTAAGCTTCAATCTGAACTGGTGCAGAGCCCTGAAGAGGACTTCGACAGTTGCCCTTTTTGTACTTTCTTCCTTCGAATTTTGAACTCGAGAGTGGGAGAGGCTATTATTGGGGATAAATTTTGCTCCCACCGAAGTCTAGCCTGGTACTTAGCCTAATGCAGCTGGTAATCACGAAAGAGCTTCGATCCAAAATTCTTCCTCCAGCGGCCGAACCCCAATCGATCTCCTCCAGCGGTCGAACTCGTTCAGCAGCCGAACTCCTTCAATGGCTGAACTCGTCCAGCGATCGAGCTCCATCCAGATTTATTCAGTCAGACTTCTACAGGAGCCAAACTTCCTCCAAACTCTTCCTTCAATCAGATTTCTACAAAAGCCAAACTCCTCCTTCAATTGGATTCCTCCAGAAGCCGAACTCCCTCCGAACTCTTCCTTCAGTCGAATTTCTATAGGAGCCGAACTTCCTTCGGATCCTTTCTTCAGTCGAATTTTTACAGGAGCTGAACTCCTTCCAGACTCCTCCTTCGATCAAGTTTCTACAGGAGCCAAACTCCCTCTGAACTCTTTCTTCAGCCGGATTTCTATAGGAGCCAAACTCCTTCCGGACTTCTCCTTCAATCGAATTCCTCCAGGAGTTGAACTTCCTTCGAACTTTTTCTTCAGTCGGATTTCTATAGGAGCTGAACTCCCTCCGGACCCCTTCTTCAGTCGAATTTCTACAGGAGATGAACTCCTTCTGAACTTCTCCTTCGGTTAAGTTTCTACATGAGCCAAACTCCTTCCGGACTCCTCCTTTAGTCGGATTTCTATATGAGCTAAACTCCTTCTGGACTCTTTCTTTAGTCAAGTTTCTATAGGAGTCGAACTCCTTCCGGACTCCTTTGGTCGAACTCCTCTAGGAGCCGAACTTCTTTCGAACTTCTTCTTCAGTTGGATTCCTCCAACGGATTGCTCCCGGATGATCTCCTCCAGACGTATTCTCTTCAGGAGTCCGAACTCCTCTGAAATTGATATATGTCGAAGTTCTTCACCAACCAACGCTTGCTTCCTCCAAACTATGGCCATTAAATCTCGACGAACAATCACTATCAGTCTGACGATGCTCCTCTCTCCATAGCAAATCCCATGCGATCCCGAGCAGCCTACTACTGGACGGTATGGCTGTTACTATCAGTCTGACGACACCTTCTTCTCCGTATCGAATTTCACGTGGCTCCGAGCAGCCTACTATCGGATGGTATGGCCGTCACTATCAATCAAGCTCCATCTATAAAAAGAAATCCTTCAGATATATTTTCTCTAAGCTCTCTTCTCCTTTTCAAAATTCTGTCGAACTCTTTTCTAAGCACTCCATTTTTGTTGACCAGAAGAGCTGACTTGATCGTCGGAGGGTCCTATCGGAGCCACCACCATCGACTCCGGATGAAACTTTATTTTGCAGGTCACTGACGGCGACCTCGTCCTCCTCCACTCCAGCTCGATCCGGCATCAATCAGATTTTGCACCAACAGGTTAGAACTATAGTAGTAATTTTGTATAACCACTACCAAAGTCTCACATATGACAGCGGCTATACCTAACCGCCATCATAGGTCCGGCTCTATGACAACGATTGGTTAACCATTGCCATATGTCGAATCTATTGTAGTGGTTATGTTGAACTGCTACAATAGATTTTGATTTATGGCAGCGGTTATATAAAATCGCTGTCATAGATCGAAACCTATTGCGGTAGTTAAGCTAAACCACTGTTATAGGTTGATCTATAATAGCGATTCAATATAATCATTGCCATAGATTTAATTTATAGCAGCAATTTTATATAACCGCTTCTATAGATCCTATGGCAAATCACTGTCGTAATCTCATTGTTTTAAAATTTTAAAGATCTTCTTATCTCATTATAATCCAATAAAATTTTTCAAAAATCCAAAGTTTTCTATATCAATGGAAGATTCATCCTTTCTTTATGGCAGCATACAGTAAATCTTGGTCTCACTAAATCTTACCTGTTGTCAATTAGTCATTTCCTTCTTTCTCTGCTCACAGTGCATTCTATTTCTTTGGTCGGTTAATAACTTTTTCATTTGTGCTGAGTAATTTTGAGACAAGCATAGCTACTGGCAGGATCAATCAGATAGTATATCCTTCAGGACACCGGATCCCAGCCCTCCTTTCCCCGCCCATCCTGGGGAGGGCAGTGCTGGGGCAGGCCAAATGTCGTCACGTCGGGCTAGGCAATAATGAACAACCGACTTGGGATGGGACGCTGGGTGGAGGGGCCCTGGCCCGATGCGTATCCACCGCATCCACGAGAGAGCCCCACGCCCCCCCCAACACAGGCTGCATGGAAACTGACGAGCTGTAATGGGACACGACAAGGGTCGTCCTAGCACGAGTGAAGGGATGCACCCACCACTGGATGCACAGCAAGGCAGGGAGCCTGCCGCTAGATGCAAATCTGAGACGGCTCACACGCTAACATGGTCGAGATAGTGTTGCAACCCACACCATCCCCCGCACAACCCAGGAATGCACGATGTAAGGGACATCATTAGGCTATCGACAATGGAGCACTGCCGAGCATGAGATATTGCAAAGCCACAAGGGACGACTGATGGACGTGACAGAGGTGCACCGATGGGTGTGCGACGCGGCTGGGGAGGTGCAATCGTGTACGATGTAGTGGCAATCCCTTGACCGGGAGTAAGCTCTATCGGACGACAAATGCCGCCACATCACCACATGCACATGCACGCGGCATCCATCGGAGGGGTTTGGATGGAGCCCTAGGGCTGGGAGCAGGTGCTCGACCGAATTGACGATGCTGCCTTGGATAACATCTCACGTTCCGGCATGGTAGCAGCCGCATCGCCCCCCACAATCCTCCTTGCCACACGATGCCTTGCGACACCGGCACGCACAAAGCGAGGGTCATGGTTAGGCCAGCGATAGCAGAGAACCACCATGCACAGCATATCGGAAGGCAACCAGGAGCAACGAGAGTCCCCCAACCATCAGCGAACTCGACCGGAATGACGAACACCGCATTGGACCATAGCTCACGCGCCGACACGGTCGTGGCTGTGTCATGCCCCATACGCAACCCCCACACTTGTAGCCTTGTGGTCTAGACTCGCAAAAGGGATGGGTCATCGCAAGGCTGCCGACGGTGGAGCGCCACCATCATGAGATAGCGGAAGGCAGCCAAGCACGATGTGACAGGAGTTCACCAGCCGGGAGCGAGCTCGACTAGACCGACGAACACCATCATATTTGTGCACTGGGATGCAACATTGACCAAAGTGTCTGGAGAGCTCGAGGGTTGGGAGCATATCCAACCAGGCCGACTCACACGCCTTGGATAACATCTCACATGCCAGTACGACAGTAGCTGCGTCGTTCCATGTTCTCGATACCAAAACAAAGCTTCGCAAAACTGGCATTCATATTCTGGTAATCCAATATTTAACTATTCATTTAACCTTCCTACATCAAAAGAAGAACTACTTATCAAAATGTAAAATTCAAAATATGGAAAAGAAGATTGCCCATAAAAAATGGCATCATTTACCGACTTATTAGAATATTTGGACCAAAAAAATTTGATGGATCACTAATCAATTTCTTGATAACCAATCAAAGTATTAGCATCTGTACTTCCATAAGCTTTTAAAGAAACAATTACAAATATAAGTATCTAAAACAATTTATGTAAACTCTAAAATAGCTATTTAGATTACAGATAAACAAATTGTACCTTTATCGGTCAAAAATGACACAATCATCAATGAAACATTTTCTGACGACCAAGATCAATGATAGCAACAACCTTTCCTCTAGTATTAACAGTAGCGATTCCAAAATTATCAAAATCAGATATCCATATACCTATATTTCTTTGAACACTACAAAAGTTGCCTCTATCATGGGCTATAAATTTTTTATGCATAGCTGTATCGGTACTTTCTTGCTTTACAACTACCACTAGATTCGAATCCATATGTAAATTGGTTTGTTCGCTAAAGCAATCATATTTTTTTTCATCTTTCAAAATTATAAGTAATATACAGAATATTAAGAATGTACATTGCCTATATTAGAAATATACAGAATATTAAAAATATACATTATCTACAATATTTATAATTACTATGGTATGTTTTTGGATTGGAAGGATCACGTAATTGATACTATAATCTTTCATTTTTCTTTCTATTTTTCTCTTGTTCACCTCTTTATATGGATGTACATATCACGGTGAAATATATTGAAGAAATCTTTTCCACTAGCTTTTTTATATTTCTCCTCTTATTCCTTCATCTCTCAGGCATTTCTTTTATATGGTATCAAAGCAGATTCATCATTGATCCGAGTCTTTTCCTCAATTAGCGCTTACAATAGGTTTTTGCTGAAACATCCTCTTGCACGTAGCTGGAGGTAAATAGTTGCTGCATCTTGTCCTCATCAACATGTCCGATCAAATTGATCAGAGTACCACAATCGAATCTATGGTGGATGATTCGTCATCGACCTTAAGTGCTACGCATGATCTGACATCTTCTTATTTCATCTTACCTTTGAAGAATTCTAGGAATGCCCTTGTGATATCTCTGCTCAAGGGACCGAACTATCTTGCATGGTGAAGGGCCATTATCACTGCTCTTCAAGCTAAACAAAAAATTCTATTCATCGATGGGACACTCGCCCGACCTATGGATATCGTGGGACCATTTTTATGGGATATGTGTAATTCAATGGTAATGTCATGGATCTACAACTCTATTGTACCAAAAATCTATGACAACATCTATTTTTTTGAAAGTGCTCGAGATATTTGGGTTGATCTTAAGGAAAGATACTCTCAAGGCAATGCTCTTCGCATTCATGAGTTAAAGATCCAAATTTGGAGTTTTAGGCAAGGCAATGATATGACTATTGTCGCTTATTATGCCCACCTTCGTGGCTTGTAGGAGGAACTTGCAGCTTATTCTAAGATGTCGACTTGTTCCTATGGAGCCACTAGAGAGATCCAAGTTGAGAAAGAAGAAAACAGACTATATCAATTTTTTTTTTGCCTCAAGGACTCCTACGACATGTTGCAAGATCAGTTGTGTCCATGGAGCCATTACCAACAGTTAATAAGGCATATGCCTTATTGATTCGAGGTAAAAAGCAGAAAGAAGTCGCTGGAGTTCGAACTTCTCAACCCAAAGCCGCGGCTCTCGCTATTAAGGCCATGACAGAAAGAGCGAATAAAGAGATTGGCTCCAAGAAAAGAATAAAAAATATTTTCGATACGACCACTGCAAGAAGACAGGATACACCCGTGATAAATGCTTCAAGCTAATCAGGTACCCACCTGGATGGCAATCCAAATATTGAGTTAAGGATAGAGGCAATGGAGCAGAGACCGGTAGTTAGCACCAAGGAGGGATTGCCGTGAATGCTACGACACCACCAACTACAGATAGAATGTTCCCAATACCGGATCTTTCTTCCATTTAATATTAGCAACTTATTTTCCTTCTTGGACAAGATAAGACTCACAGTGCCATAAATTTTATTGGTAAAGCCTCTCTTGATTCTCATCATCATTCTTGGATCCTTGATAGTGGTGCTTTCTCTTGATTCTTGTCATCATTCTTGGATCCTTAATAGTGGTACTTCCGAATACTTAACCTTTTATAAGTTCTTTTTTCATGATATTGAACCCCTTGACAATGCACTCCCAGTTACTCTAACTAATGGAGTCAATATGCCTATACATTCATATGGTGATGTTACTCTGACCAATGATATTATCTTGCACCGTACTTTATATACTCCTAATTTTACTTGCAATCTTGTTTCAGTAAGCAAACTTGCTCGAAAACTTAATTGTGTTGTTCTCTTCTTTCCTATATTTTGTGCTCTACAGGACCTTGCCACGAGAAACCTAATTGGATTGGGTGAACTTCGGGATGATCTTTACTACTTCAAAGGCTTGACCATACATCTTGCACAAACAAATAAAATCAATGTTTTGATTAATCTCTAGCATGCTCGGTTAGGATATTGCTCTTATAAGCATGTGAAACTTGATCATTTTCTTTCAAGTACTTCTTTTGATTCCATAAATAATTATTATGACATTTGCTATCATGCAAAATAGACAAAAAAGCCTTTTTTCTTGGGCATTAATAAATTTGCTTCACCATTTAATTTAGATCATATTGATATATGGGGACCATATCGCACCTCATCACAAATGGGAGCTCATTTTTTTTTTTACTATTGTTGATGATTGTATAAGGGCTACTTGGGTTTATCTATTACAAAAAAAATCCGAGGCATATCAATGCTTTGTTAATTTTTATGCTATGATTAAAAATTATTTTAATGCCAATATTAAACACGTATGTAGTGATAATGCTCAAGAGTTTGTAGCTGGACCATTGAAATCATATCTTCTAGAACATGAAAATATATCCCAAACTTCTTATGTTGGGACACTAGAACAAAATGGGCTGGTTGAGCGAAAACATCAACATTTATTAAATATTGTCCATGCTTTAATATTTCAAGCCAACTTGCCTGTGTTATTTTGGGGGAATGTATTTTGATTGCTGCCTATTTAATTAACTTGACATCCACACCAAAATTGAATGGCAAGAGTCCCTACGAACTCTTATTTCATAAACCACTCGCCTATGATCATCTAAGAGTTTTTGATAGTCTTTGTTATGTACATGAGATGTCCAATGATAAATTTCAATCTCATTCTCATGCTTGTGTGTTCGTTAGATACCCTCTTGGTCAAAAGGGCTATAGTGTCTATAATCTTAAAACTCATGAAATATTTACTTTATGTGATGTTATCTTTCATGAGAAGAAGTTTTTTTTATTCTCAAGCATTGCTTTTCTCTTCTATTATACCTTCTTTATCACAACCAAATCAGACTGATTATGATATAGGATTTTCTTAGGCAACCAATAATTTATCTCATGTACTTAATTTGGGCCAGACTCAAGGACAAGTCTCAAACCCTATTCTTTCTCATGAGTTAGATCAAACACAAACCAATTCCAATAATTCAAACCAAATGTCAAATTTAAACAGGACTCTTGACACAATTGACACTATCTCTCCTGAGCAAGCTTCACCTTCTAAGACCATTGAACCTAACTCACGGCCCGTCAGAAATAGAAAGCAACTCATTCGATTACAAGACTATATTGTCGATGCCCCAGGAGTGGAGAGACCCTCGGACACATCTGCCAATTCAGTGACCTCAAGTAAGCCTTATCCTATTTCTTGCTACCTCACTTATTCTAAGCTTAATGCTTTCCATTGAGCTTTTCTTTCAACTATCATCTCTCATAAAGAATCTAAAATCATTTCTTAAGCCGTAAAGGATCCTAAGTGGCGAGAAGCAATGGGGGCTGCGCTCACTACTTTCCAACAAAGCGGCACTTGAACCTTGGAGCATCTACCATTCGAGAAGAAATTCATTAGATCGAGATGGATATACAAAATTAAATACAAGGCCGATGGTTCTATTGATCGATACAAGACTCGATTAGTGGCAAAGGGATACACACAAATAGAAAGCCTTAACTATACCGAGACTTTTGCTTCGATGGCTAAATTGACAACAGTACGGTGTCTCTTAGCTGTTGCTTCCACTAAACATTGACAGTTGCATTAGTTGGACATCAACAATGCTTTCCTTCATGGCAATCTTTATGAAGAAGTATACATGATACCTTTGATGAAAATATGCAGAGTTTCATGCATAAATTTCAAAACTATTTTGAAATATAATACAGCAGAAGTTATAAATTAAATAATTTAATCTATAAATATATATAATCTAATTACTAAACCATACATCTAGGACTTATAATATGTCATAATGTATGTATAAATTTAAAAATAAATATTTTAGTATTGATCAAATCAATATCCTAGACCTAGAATAATTCTAGATCTAAATCTTAGATCACATATATATAAGAGAAGAGATCAAATCTCTTACCTTTGCATAGATCGAGAACTCTGCAGTTGATTCATGTTGCTGCCCTTGGAGCCGCACACATATCCGATCTCTATAGAAAATTCACACGAGGCTGTAACACAAATTAGAGGTTCATCAAATGAAGATCTACTTAAAGTGCTAACTTCTCGTAGATTCCTCTAGATGGTTAATCTAAAATTTATTCTTCGAATCTCTTGGGCACTCCAAGAGATGAAGAATAAGAGGAGAAATAAAAAAAAATTCAATTTTTATATCTTTTATAAATTAAAAATAAAATACATTAGAAAAGATCCTAAGAGAAGACAAATCTTCTTTTTCGGGACATCAATGATTGATGTCCTGAAAACATCTTTATGTTAGGACAAGAGGAGACCTTCTCTCCTAGACTTTTTTCATGTTTCTAGATCTTATAATCTCTAATTTTTCTCATAGAAAAATCTCACAATAATATGAAGAAGAAGGATTCTCAAAGAAATCCTAAGAGAAAACCTTCTTCTCTTCTTCTTTTCTCATCAGGATATGATTAGATCATGTCCAAAATTGATCATCCTGCTCCAACACCTTGGAGCATAGATTCCCATGCCTTCTTCCTCTCTCTCTCTCAGATTTTTATCATATAAAAATAATAAAAAAAAAGAAGAAAATAAATCTTGAAAGAAAACTATAAGAGAAGACTTTCTTTGTTACCTTTGTCTTCATCAAGACATTAATATTTGATGTCCAAAAGAAACCTTCTTCCTCCAAGATGTTTGGCACCTAAAACCCCACGTCCTCTCTTCTTTTTCTTCTGCTTTTTATCATGGAAAAATCCTAGAATATTTGATGCCTCCACCTATCATATAGGAGGCGTCACAAAATAAGGAAGACTAGGTCAAATGACCTAGTCAAACTTGAAAATTATGGGGCGTCCAACTCTTGGACTAGGAAACCATGAACAAACCAAGGAAAAAGGATGACAAAAATAATAGGTAGGCATTGGAAGAAATAGCAAAAGATGAAGTGTTTTGGTTAAGAGGGACTCTTTTAAAGAGAAATAAATCAAACCACTTTCCATAATGAACCAAATCAGATTTGATTTAAATTAAACTAGATATGGGGCATGGAAAATCAATCCTTAGGCATGAAAATCATAGAAAAAATCTGGAAATAAAACTAGTGGGCATGGAGATTATTTTCGTAAGAAGGGAAATAAGGAATCCTAGTCTAACTAGGATTCTCATGTATTGACTAGATAAAACTAATTTTTAATCTAATTAAAATATGATTAGTGCAAGCCTAATTATGGTGATCTTAGTTCAACTAGAAATTCAATTAAGTCAGATTTAAATCATATTTAAATTTAATTTAAATTTTAACTTAATTAGAAATTAGGTGCACTCAAATTCTAGTCTAACTAAAAATTATTTTTTTCTTACAATTGGCTTATCCAATAAATTAATTAAACTTAATCTAATTAAGTCCAACCCAATTCTAATTGAATCTAATTTAATTAGAGTTGATCTCAGCCCAATTGCTCAATCAGATTGAGCCAATTAGCAATCTAATTGCTAATCGATCCTCCTGCAACACTTGCATTAGGTCAAACATCAATCTCATTGAATATTTGATCTTAGAACGATTCTCAATCATTGATTAACCATCTGATCTGGTTACAATCTCTAATATGTGTGACCCTATAGATTCGAACCTAAGCTGGTAGCACAGGAATAAATTTTCATACCAGTCGAAGTAACTATCTAGCAATGATTTTTGACGTCCGAATAGGTCGAATATATGCAAAGCAACATTCTTAGAATCCTAACCTATAGTTACCGTATAATTCATTCCTATGACCAATAATGCTCAAGACGACTTTGAGTACACTATCAACACTTATACAAGTCATCTCTATTGTATCTCAAAATTTTGTAAATCTCGTGACTCCGCGTGAGGATTATCCAAGCTTAGGTTTTGCTAAATTAAAACACAATGAGTCATTCTCTTCATGAAGCTAATCAGGAGTGGTCAATCCCATCTTAACTCATACATCGACTTTATAAGTACTTAACTGTATCCAGAAACCTTTCGAACCTATATTAGAAATATAGGCAGTTCGATACCAAAGTACAGTGAATTGCTTGCAAGTCATCATGGTGATCTCAGGTCAAAGAAACACTTATATCCATTGACCTTAGCTAGCTACTCCTACATCTCACCTGGATGCCATACCAGTATCGCTATACCACTTGGTTATGAGGATAACCAACGCATATGGCATACAATGACCTACACTCGATAAGTTGTCATCTTTGTTAATAACTTATCATTTGATCATGAATAATTTAAAAACCATTCGATAAATTTTTTTTTATCGATTGATTGTGGTTCTAAGAACTTCATCATAATTTACGAGTTCATTTAAAAAAGATAAAACTTTTATGATGAACCAGCCAAATAATTATTATTATTATTAAATAATTCATATACTTATTCGAATCATCTACCACTTAGATAATTGGCTTTAGAACATATTTTTCAATAACTTTCACTTAGATTAAAGCTAATCAGAATGATATCAAATATCCTATCTTCCACTTGAGTTCATAGAACTTCTTAGTTCCGAGGCCTTAGCAAATGGGTCGGTCAAGTTCTCTTTTTTCATCGATCTTCCAAAGATTGATGTTATCCTAATCTAAAATCAAAGGTGATAGTAATGCAGAATATGCTGATCCTTCGATTTTTTAGTCTATGCTATGGCTCCAGTGCTACGATAGGATTGGACTATCGATGGAGGGTGCCACTTTCAACCTGCTAATGAACCTCAATAACTATACAGCTTACATGGCAGCATCATATGCCACGATATACTCTACATCACTAACTGAATAGGCTAAAGTATCCTACTTGAAATCTTTCCAGCAGATTGCTTCTACAATTAGGATATGATCTGACACTTTCTTATTGTCATTTTTTTCTAACTGAAATTAAAATTAAAACATTCACACATTTTAAGTCAATATCTCCATATTTGAGTCACTGGACCTTAGTATTTTTCAAATATATAAGGATTATCCATATAATCTTTTAGTGATTCTCACTTAGATCAAATTGGTATCTACTCATTACCATTGGTGAGTATACCATATCTAATTTTAAACATAAAAAAATTAGATGACAGCCAAATCTTTATTCCTTGCAATGCTAGAATGCCATTCTCGATTAAGAGAATTTTATCCACAGACAATACAAGGATTAACATTACAAAATATTTTGCCTACTTACTAATGTAGGGTTTGTCTTTGTTCATAATAAAGACATACGTTCAAAATGTATGTTCCAAAACTGAGATGATAGCCAAATAGGCTTTGCAAGTCTTTACCTTTCCGTCTGTGCTACTTTAATCCTTTTGAAAATCCATTCATGCCTAATGGATTTTATCCTTTAGATGAATCATCTAGTGTCCACACACTATTGATTTTCATGGACTTCAATTTAGATTATGTGGTTCCAAGCTACTTCTCAGAGTCAGACCACTGCATCGCATTTTTATAGATGATCAGATCCTTGTTGTTCTCATCGAGCTCAATAGGCTCACCATCCTAGACCTAGATACTGAAGTATCTATCTAGCTAACATGATACTCTACCGGATCTCCTTAAAGGTGCTACTTTAGTAAACCTATAGAACCAAATTTGATCTGATCAAATTTGGTTCTATAGGTTTACTAGATTGTGTCGGTTCATTTTCTACCAATCAAACTTCTCAAAGTTCAACTTGATAGGCATCAGTTCCTTCTCTAAGAAACTTCTTTTGAAAAGAAACTGTTGATGAACATGTTATGTTCTTCAGTATGGTAGAATTAATCATCCTTAAATACTTATTGGACCAAGATCCAAGTTTATCTATGTGCAAATCTATGACATAGATGGATCAATCCCAAATTTGAAGATGAGAGAGTTTAGGTCTATGCCCGATCCATATTCCATATGGAGTCTTTATAATAGATTTACTCGATATATATTCAGGATAAAATTAGTTGTCACAAGAGCACAACCCTAAAATAGGTAGACAAGTGAATCCTATCATAGATTGAACCATATCTAATAAAATTTAATTTTTTTTTTAGATATACTATGTTTCGAAAAGAAATCTACTGAGAGAGTATCCTATTCTCTTCTAGATATGTCACAAACTTACTGAATAAGTATTCGCCCCCTCGATCTGATCGAAGAGTTCTAATACCTTATCCAATTTATTTTTTTATTTAATATTGAATCATTTGAATATTTTAAATGATTCAGGCCAAACGCACCATGCCTAGATAGGTCGTCTATAATAAAATATTAATATCTTTCTTTGGCACTTAAGTTCATAGGTCCACATACATCACTATGTATGAGACTTAGAATTTTATCGGCTCCTTCATCTTTTTCAACAAAAGATGACTTTGTCATCTTTCCATGAAGACAAGACTGCAGGTTATCAATAATTCACAATCATTGATATTGAGATTTTTCTCTCAAACTAATCTGTCTATCCTGTTCTTGTCAAGATGACTAAGCCTATAATGCCAAACATAGACATCCATGACATAATCTAACTAGGATGTTTATTAAATATGTACATTACACTTAATAGACTTTATAAATATTAAATATTATTTTTTTATTATCCCTGCATTATTCTAACATTATTCATAATAATATCATAATAATCTTTTTTATTGATAAATGATAACCATCTTTGACCAAAAGGCCAACAGAGATCACATTTACCATAATCGATGGACAATAGTGACAATCACTCAAAATGACATCTTTTGAAAATAAGCTTGATAATTTCTAAAGCTAGGATTGGAACAGAACTTTCATCCCAAATGTTTAGATATTTCTTACCATTTTCAAATATTTCACTTACCTAAAATCCTTGCAATAAATTATATAGGATTACTGGTATTCCATACCCAAGTAGTAGAATTACATATAAAGAAATTTCAAGGTGTTATCATATAACATCCTTGATAAGAAAATCTTGCTCTTTTCTCTTGTTTAGCCTATTATGGTTAAAAAAAATAAGATAATTCTTCTTCCTATAACCCTACTTCTAATAGTAGAAGCACTATGCCTAATTTGGATCAATTTTAGACTAATTATTTTGACTGAACTTAATAGTCCCAGTACGAATCCATTCATACTGCTAAACTAAATTCAACTTTCGATACTAATTATCGAAGTTGGATCCCATAAGTCATCACTGTCTAACAGTAATAGGAGCAATTAGGGTTTAGCCTTAATTTGAGAAAAGAGAACAATGACCTAAGTATATGAATTATTTTAAGTCTAGAGACTTAGACTTTAGTCTTAAGATTCTTTCATTATTTTATTCGAATTGATAGCCTCTACCTCCAATTTGAAGAATTACTTTAATTTTCTAGTAGGTACTAGAATCCACATAGACTGCACACAAGCCCAACTATGGTTGGTCAATCCATGTACATCTAAGGATAGGTTCATAACCAATTGTTTCTCCAAACAACTTCTAATAATTTAATTTTGCCCCAAAAATCTAATTAGTAGGCTAGAGCCTCTACTATAAGGATCCGGTTAATTAGGTTCAACCATTAACATGATTATACTGGGTGCATCTAACCAACGAATAATTAAGTCCAACCATGGTTGATCAACCTAACCACCATTAGAGAGACATATTCAAGTCATCATATGATGAATGATAATTCTATTAGTCAACAAGCACCAAACCTATGGGCCTTCAATGATTATTGAGTTAACGGATCCATTATCAAACATCTTAATGGAAGGCTATGACTTAGTTATCTCCATAACTTTATCATTTTAAGAATATAATAATTTTAGAGGATTTAAAATTTATTTATGGTTTAAGAATAGAAAGAACATGGACCAATTTGCTTTCACTGATTTTACCAAGTCAAGTCCTCCCATTGACTTCTCAAGTCAAGTCCTTCCACTGACTTCTCAAGTCTTTGACAAGGATTAGGATTAATATTGGTCTATGGACACCTAGATTAGTCTCACTAAATAAAATCAGTCTCACAAATTTTTTATGTGACATGGATTAGCATGAATCAATGAGCAACCTAATCAAGACCTGATTAACCACATTAGTCAGGTAAGTAAGATCGATGGGAGGGTCTGTCAAAACTTGCCTTAGACACCATAAAAAATAGATAGGTAAGTAGGCTACCAATTAAAAACCATCAGTCTGAAAATGCCAGACTTACCTTAGACACCAATCGATTTATCAATTTTGATTTGATCTGCCTAAAGACTCGGGCTCATCCATTGGGCCACGATCAGTATCCATTTATTAGATGTATGAACTTTGATCAACTATAACTATTGAAGTGATCTATAAAAATGATCTAATCTTAACTAATTATTAATTAGGTTTGATCAATTTCTTAACTTAGTCCATATTTAATCTAATCCTAAATCTAATCCAGTTAAGGATCTGATCAAAGCAAACCTATTATCCTTTAACCCATGTTTTATAAAATTATCTTAGGATCTTTAAATCACAAACCTAGATCCTAAATAATTACTTAATTCTCAATTAAGTTTAAAGCTTATGAGTTTGGATTTATGAAATCTCAGAACTAATTTCTGACTTGATCATTTAAAATATTTTTAAATTAGTAAATAATTTATATTGAATCATATTCAATCTATTATTTTAGATCTAATTTATTTTAATATTTCGATCATATCCTAAGATTTTATAAAAAATAAATTTTTAATTTAAATTCTATAAAATAATATCATATATATTCTAGATTCAAAATAAAAGATACATATCAATATATGCAATAATAGGATCTAAATCTAAACATAAAACACATCACATGGATCATATCATAAATTATTTAAATTTAGATTTAAAATTTAAAAATAAATCATAAATTATTTTAAATCTCATCTAACATATTTATGATTTAGATTATTTAGGTCAACACATACTAGGATAATCTCTCCACTGTAAGGGATAAACTTTACAGCAAGACAATCTTATAGCAGTATGTGCAATCAGATATTATTTAAAACTAATCTAAATAATCCAAAATAGATCTAACATCTATTTAAATTTAAATTTAAAATTAAAAAATAAATTATAAAATTATTTAGATCATATCTAACTTACTCATGATTCAAAAATAGATCAGCACATACTAGTACAACCTCTCCACTATAAGGAATAAATCCTACAATAGGATAAACTTATAGTAGTATGTGCGATCTTTAGAATTTTATTTTTTAGATTTAATTTAATACAAATATGATCATGTTATAAATGAACCTAGATGCTCTGATACCACTGATGAAAAATATGCAGGATTTCATGCATGAATTTTAAAATATTTTAAAATATAACACAGCAAAAGTTATAAATTAAATAATTTAATCTATAAATTCATGTAATCTAATTATTAAATTCTACATCTAGGATCTATAACATGTCATAATACATGCATAAATCTAAAAATAAATATTTTAATATTAATTAAATCAATATCCTAGATCTAGAATAATTTTAGATCTAAATCCTAGATCATATTTAGATGAGAGGAGAGATCAAATTTCTTATCTTTGCATGGGTCGAGAACTCCATGGTTGATTCATGTTGTTGCCTTTGGAGCCGCACATACGTCCAAACTTTATAGAAAGTCTACGAGGCTGCAACACAAATCGGAGGTTCATCGAACAAAGATCCGCTCGAAGTCCTAGCTTTTCACGAATTCCTCTGGATGGTTAATCTAAAATTTATTCTTTAGATCTCTTAGACAATCAAAGAGATGAAGAATAAGAAGAGGAATAAGAGAGAAATTCAATCTTTGGATCTCTCATAAATCAGAAATAAAATACATTAGAAAAGATCCTAAGAGAAGATAAATCTTCTCTTTCAGGACATCAACGATTGATGTCCTGAAAATATCTTTATGCTAGGACAATAGGAGACCTTCTCCCCTAGACTTTTTTCATGTTTCTAGATCTTATAATCTTTGATTTTTCTCATAAAAAAATCTCACAACAATATAAAGAAGAAGGGTTCTCAAAGAAATCCTAAGAGAAAATTTTCTTCTCTTCTTCTTCTCTCATTAAGACATGATTAGATCATGTCCAAAATTGATCATCCTACCCTAACACCTTGGAGCACAAATTTTCACACCCTCTTTCTCTCTCTCTCTATCTCAAATTTTTATCATATAAAAATTATAAAAAAAAAGAAGAAAATAAATCTTGAAAGAAAACTATAAAAGAAGACTTTCATTCTTACCTTGGTCTTCAAGAAAAGAGGAAGATAAGGCCAACAGTGCTCGGACCAGAAGAGAGTAGTCGAGCCATTCCTCCACTCGTCGAGCTCCTTGCTATAAGGCAAATCGAATCCATTTATCACAATCATGCTCATCAAACCTTATGTCATCACCCATGAACGGGTTAGGACGAGCTATACTTCTACCGATGCTACCATACCTTACTTCGGTGTAATATCTTCTTCCACCCAAATTTGATCACAAACATCTCTAGGAAAGGGAAAAGACACATACCCTGAAAGCAGACAAATTATCTCATCCACTCATCTGAGGTGGAGCATTCATCTCTATCTGAAGACTTGGGAAAAACTGGAGTTGTTAGTTCGAGGGAAGGAAAAAACGTTGTTGGGTCTGGGATTGGTTACGTTTATTTAAATCTATAGTACGCTCATGGGGTCCCTCTTATTAGTGCTATAGGTACTGAGATAATAGACCAAGAAGGTGCACGACCTAAGATTCTCAACCCATATGAGAGAGGATAGCGAAAAGGCCATAATTGTTACTAATACAAAGCCTGCCAAGCCACATATGGAGGGGCACCTCGCAGGTTGGTCTACCGAGCCAAGAAAGAGCACAGGCGTGAGCTATAAAAGGTCCCCACCTTATTTGATGAGGTTGTTCATTCAAAAGCTATGAGGTAATTCGATTCAGAGGTCGATTCCGACCATGAAATCGCATGAAAGAATCTCGACATAGGAGATAGAAAATGTTCACTTTTTTTTGTTTTTGCTTAGGGATGTCAAAAGCCCCCTAACGTGGTGTTCAGAACCAGCCATCAAAGTATTTGAATCATGACATCAACATTTGATGTCCAAAAGAAACCTTCTTCCTCCAAGATATTTGGTGCCTAAAACCCCATGCCCTCTCTTCTTTTTCTTTTGCATTTTACCGTGGACAAATCCCAGAATATTTGACACCTCCACCTATCATATAGGAGACGCCACAAAATAAGGAAGACAATGTCAAATGACCTAGTCAAACTTGAAAATTATGGGGCATCCAACTCTTAGATGCCCCTTCCCCTATTTTATCTGCATGGAGACTAGGAAACCACACACAAACCCAGAAAAAGGTGACAAAAATAATAAATGGGCGTTGGAGAAAATAACAAAAGAAGAATGAAGTGTTTTGGTCAAGAGGGACTCTTTCAAAGAGATAAATCAAACCACTTTCCATAATGAACCAAATTAGATTTGATTCAAATTAAACCAGATAGGGGGCATGAGAAATCAATCCTTGGGTGTGAAAATCATAGAAAAAATTTAAAAATAAAATTAATGGGCGTGGAGATTATTTTTGCAAGGAAGGAAACAAGGAATCCTAGTCTAACTAGGATTCTCATGCATTGACTAGATCAAATCAATTTTTAATCTAATTAAAATATGATTAGTGCAAGACTAATTATGGATGATCCTAGTCCAACTAAAAATTTAATTAAGTTAGGTTTAAACCATATTAAAATCTAATTTAAATCCTAACTCAATTAGAAATTAGGTGCACTCAAATCCTAGTCCAACTAGAAATTATTTTTTTCTTGTAATTGACTTATCTAATAAATCAATTAAACTTAATCTAATTAAGTCCAAACTAATTTTAATTGAATCTAATTCAATTAAAGTTTATCTCTACCCGATTGCTTAATCAGATTGAGCTAATTAACAATTCAATTGCTAATCAATCCTCCAGCAACACTTGCATTAGGTCAGACATCAATCTCATTGAATATTTGATCTTAGAACGATTTTCAATCATCGATTAATCATCTGATCTAGTTATAATCTCTAATATGTGTGACCCCATAGGTTCGAACCTAAATCGGTAGTACTAGAATAAATTTTTGTATCAGTCAAAGTAACCATCTAGCAATGATTTTCGACATCCGGATAGGTCGAATGTATGTAAAGCAACATGCTTAGAACTCTGACCTATGGTTATCGTATAATTCATCTCTATGACCAATAATGCTCAAGATGACTTCGAGTATTCTGTCAACACTCATACAAATCATCTCTATTATGTCTCAAAATTTTGCAAATCCTGTGACTACTCACGAGGATTATCCAGGCCTAGATTTTGCTTAATTGAAACATAATGAGTCATTCTCTTTCTAAAGCTAATCAGGAGTGGTCAATCCCATCTTGACTCACACATCAACTTCACAAGCACTTGACTATATCCAAAAATCTTTCGAACCTATATTAGAAAAACAGACAGTCCGGTACCAAAGTATGGTGAGTTGCTTGCAAGTCACCGTGATGATCTCGGATCGGAGGGACACTTATATCCATTGATCTTAGCTAGTTACTCTTGATAATAGAGTGCTATATTGATCATATTCAGTGCAAAATATACTCTTATATCTTATCTGGATGCCATACCAGTGTCTTCAAACCACTTGGTTATGAGGACAATCAAAGCATATGATATACAGCGACCTACACTCGATAAGTTATCGTCTTTGTTAATAACTTATTATTTGATCATGAATAATTTAAGAACCATTCGATAATTTTTTTTTTTATCGATTGATTGTAGTTCTAAGGACTTTATCATAATTTAGGAGTTGATTTAAGGAAGATAGAACTTTTATGATGAACCAGTCAAATAACTATTATTATTAGATAATTCATATACTTATTCCAATCATCTACCACTTAGATGATTGACTTTAGGATATATTTTCCAACAACCTCTGCCATAATTTCTAAAACCAAGTATATACGTGTTTGTTGGTTGCATAAGTCTCTTTATGGACTGAAGCAAGTGTCAAGACAATGGTTCGAAAAATTCTCCCACTCCTTGCTCCAATATGGCTGTACTTAATCCAAAGCCGATCACTCTCTATTCACCAAACAAGATGAGGACTCTTTCATTGCCATTCTTGTTTATGTAGATGTTGTGATTATTATAAGAAATAACCTTTCGAAATATCAGGCACTAAAATAATATTTGCAAGACAAGTTTCACATTAAAGATCTGAACAACTTAAAATATTTTCTTGGGTTAGAAGTGGCTCGATCACCTTCAGGCATATTTGTATCCCAATGAAAATATATACTTGACATTCTTCAGGATGTTGGGGACCAAGCCCACAAAATTTTCTATGCAGTAACATCTCAAGCTCACAACGGATGATGGAAAACTTCTTGACGATCCAGATCCATATCGTCGATTGTTGAGGTGACACATTTATTTAACCATTATCAAGCCTGATATTGCACACTTGGTGCATGTTCTGATGCAGTTTATGCAATCTCCTCGACAACCATACTTAAACGTAGCCTTCTATATTTTGCGATATTTGAAAGGATCTCCAGGTCAATGCATATTTTTTCAAGTATCAATACTTTTCAATTATATGCTTATTATGATGCAAACTGGGTAGGATATCCCATGACAAGGCACTCTACTATGGATTTCTATATTTTCTTAGAAGATGCTCTGATTTCTTGGCACTCTAAGAAGCAAACAATAATGTCTCATTCCTCTGCAGAGGCCAAATATCAAGCTATGACACACACCATCAGTGAATTACTATAGCTTCGAGCCCTCTTATCTGATCTCAGTGTTTCACATCATGGTCCCATGTTTCTTTATTGCGATAATCAAGCAACTTTACACATCGCTACGAAACCTATATTTCATGAGCAAACCAAACATAAAATATGATTATCATTTTATCAGAGAGCAACTATAGTCTCAAGACATTGCTACACTATATGTTCCTACACATTGTCAGCTTATAAATATCTTTACCAAAGCTCTTGGCTGTGATCATTTTCAAGAGATTCTATGCAAGTTAGGCATTCAAAATCTCCATGCTCCTACTTGAAGAGGACTATTGGGAATATACATAATATTACAAATGTACATTGCCTATATTAGGAATATACAGAATATTAGGAATGTATGTTGTCTAGAATATTTTATAATTACTATAGCATATTTTTGGATTAGGAGGATCACGTGACTGATACCAAAATCTCCCAATTTCCTTCCTATTTTTCTCTTATTCACCTCTATATATGGATGTACATATCACAATGAAATATATTGAAGAAATCTTTCCCACTGGCTTTCTTATGTTTTTCTTCTTATTCCTTCATCTCTCAAGCATTTCTTTTACAAAATCCTTCGTCGAGCAATGATATTTATGCTTTTCAGTCTATTCTACCTACTTACTACAGAAGGATTCATTTTATTCTTTGAAAAAAAAAATATTCATAAAACCAATAATAGATAGAGAAAGCTGAAATTTTAATTTTCATATATTCGAAACCAAAAATTCCTCTTTTCTACATCACTTATTACAAGAGGATTCCAAAATTATAGATGAATAATATTCCAACGCATCAGGATTATTTTTTTTTACATCATAAAAGCCAAACAAATTTTTTAAGCAGAAAGCTATCCTATGGACGACTCTGAATCTACTTGGGTTATATTTTTATAACTCTCAGCTTCCCTTTGTAGATGCGGATATTTGCTCATCAATTTTTTATACTTCTCAAGCAATAGCTGATCATATTCCTAATTTATCTGATTTTGATGCACTCGAAGATCTTGCTTAGCATTATAATATATTTGAAATATATATTTATAATACTTGTAGAGTTAATTAACTCTACTATCTCGATTCAACGTTAATATTTTGATTGATGATTGGCACCACCGACTAAACGGCAACCATAATAAATTTTCGAACGATGGCGGACGACAATAAATTAGGCAGATAACTCTTCAACCAACTACCAACTAATTTAATACCCGACATATAATAGACAAACCATACAGGCAATCGACTGTCGATCGGCCAACCGAACGACAGTCGGCTTTCTTCAACCGACAGTCGATCAGCTCACTGACTTTCAATCATTAATCACTCCACTGATGAACTCCTAACGGAATATCAGAAGCGCCAACTGATGGTCAATCAATTGCCGACATATGATCGATACAACCGACACATAGTCGGCATGACCTACATTCACACCACATGACATGCATAACGATCTTTTTACGATCACATAATGAGCATTAACTACTTTCTTAATATCGGAATAAGCAGGATCCCATGACTTCTGACTGTTACAGATGGTTACTACTATATTCACCTATAAAAGAAAGGTAAATCAGGTACATTCGTAAAAAAATTCTAGACTAAGACTCTACCTATTTCATTCTCATTATCCTGTTCACCAATCTTCCACTGACTTAGGTATCGGAGGGTCTCCATCGAAAATAATTTCGATCAGAGTAGACTTTACTTGCATGTATTTTTTCAGTGATAGGTGCGAATCAGAGATTGGCCGCAATAAATTGGCACACCAAAAAGGAGGAAAAGAAACAAATTGCTTTAAAAAGCAATCATGCCAAGAATGAAAGCCCAACACTCCATCGGCTCTGCCAGGCAGTCTTCTTGTCGAAAAGATCATCTTCCTCCACCTCCAATAGTAGAGCCCAATCTTTCGCATCTGGCTATTACAATGAACATTCAAACTCAACAGCTTGCTGCATTAATGCAGCAGATGAAAGTATTGATGGAGGTAGTGCACAGCCTCTAATGGCAACAACAATAGTGGTGATGGAAGAATCACCGGTACATGAAGTGCTGTCCAAGCACAGTCATCGTTCTCCATGGTGATCTTTGTCTCCTTCACCGAAGCAGCGATCGGCATGACATTCTCATTAGATCGAAGTATCTCCACCTTGGCACTCACATCATGCCACTCATCATTCATGACGGTCTATCTCTCTTTTCTTTCGATGTAGTATTCATAAGAAAAAGAAACCATGTCTACTATCGACTTTTTCATCCTCGACTTCTTTAAAAGATTCTATCCCTGAATACTCATAGCAACATTAGCTTGATGACTACGAGCAAAAGTTTAAAGAGATTGATCGCAAGCTTGTCCGATTATAAGTGAATAATCGGAGGGTCCCAGCAACCTCAGCATTCAACGGTCCCCCTATTCTCCCGACGAATCATGGATGAACTGATTTCATCTCGATTCAAGATGCCACAGATGGAGCTGTACGATGGCTCTACAGATCCAATTGATCATCTATAGAGGTATAAAACTCTCATGATGATCCAGGGAGCTTCCGACGCCCTTTTTTTGCAAAGGCTTTCTGACAATCATTCGAAAAGCTGCTCGAGCCTGATATTCTGGGCTCAAGCCGAAAAGCATATCTTCTTTTAAGCAGCTAGAAAGTTCGTTTGTGGTGCATTTCAGCACCAGCCAAAGGATGTCATGAATATCCAATAGTCTCTTCTCCATTAAATAAAATGAAGGAGAGACACTATGAAGCTTTGTGGCATGTTTCAACGCTGCCACACTTGAGGTCAAACACCTCAACGAAGACTTGGCCATTTCGGTAATGAAGAGAGGTCTGAGGAGATCCTGGTTCTCCTATTTTCTAGATAAGAACCACTCTCGAACATATGCAGAACTTCTGGAGCATGCATTTAAGCACATTCGCATGGATGAAGGTGCTTCTGACCGATGCCAGACTGAAGAAAAAGGTTAAAAAGAAAAAGCAAAAGAAAAGTGAATCTCTTACCAAATGAAGTCGACAATCAATCGATAAAAGAGCTTTGCCATCCCGATGGAGTCCAAGATCGAACAGATATGGCACGAAATACAACTCCTATGCTCCATTGGCTGCTCCTCGTGCATAGATTTTGATAAAAATTGAAAGAGCAGAATAGCTCCGACACCCCCCATCCATGAAAGTGCCACTTAGAAGCCACAATCAAAAAAAATACTATCGATTTCATCGAGACCATGGTCACGATACCAAACAATACATTCAACTCAAGGATGAGCTTGAAGTCCTAATCCATCGAGGCTTCCTCGGCAAATATCGACGCAATCCTCCAGCTCCGACTCTAGCTGATCGACAATCTCAGCATCAACTGGACGAATCGAACAATAATCGACCAACGATGGGAGTCATCAATATGATTTTCAAATGATCGAGGGACTGGGGGACAACTTTCGAAGAACAATCAACTAAGAAGCGATGAAAAGATAATATTATTTTTTTTTGGATAATGATGTATGAAAAATTCAAACTCTCCATAATGATGTAGTCATTGTATCGACAACGATAGCTAATTACGATATAAAAAAATTCTTGTTGATGATGAAAGTTCGATCAATATTTTATTTTACTCAACTTTCTTCCAAATGCGATTGCCGACTGATCGACTTAGAAAAATCTCGACACCATTAGTTGGTTTCACCGAAGATATAGTCAACATTGAAGGAGAAATCATTCTTCTCCTTACTGTAGGGATCGAACCAAAACAAAGCACCATTCTCGCTACTTTTATGGTTGTCCAAGTTTCTTCGGCTTACAACACCATACTCGGACATTCTGCACTCAATGCATTAAGAGCGGTGGTGTCGACTTTTCATCTACTTATCTGATTTTTTATCCGACAAGGAATTGATGAAATGCATGAAGATGATGTTTCATGATTCCCACCAAAGGAATAAAGTTCGAAGATCCTTTGATTGACAAACTCGATCAAAAGAAAAATGAAAAAATGAGTGAGCCAGCAAAACAATTAATACTAATCCTCTTACAAGAAGCAGATCCAACAAAAACTGTCTCAATCGAATCTCAATTATTCGATCAAAAATGGAGTCAAATAATAGATTTGCTAAGGATGAACACAAACATATTTGCCTAGTCAACAACTGACATGCTAGGCATTCCCCCAAAAATCATAACTCACCGATTGAACATCAATCCAAAGGTTAAGCCAGTGAGGCAAAACAAAAGATCATTTGCCTCCGAAAGATAGAAAGCCATTGATGAAGAGGTAGACAAACTCCTCACTGCCGACTTCATCGGAGAAACATACTATTCCGATTGGCTTGCTAATATCATGATGGTGAGAAAAGCCAATGGAAAATAGCGAATTTGCATTGACTACACTGACTTAAATAAAGCTTGCCTGAAGGACAGCTTTCCTCTACCAAAGATCGATCAATTAGTTGACGCAACGTCAAGACACCAACTTCTAACCTTTATGGATGCTTTCATAGGTTACAATCAGATTTGAATGGCACCAGAAGATGAGGAGCATACAACTTTTATAACCGACAAAGATATTTACTATTATAAAGTAATACCATTTGGTTTAAAGAATGCCAGAGCGACCTATCAATGACTGATCAATAAGGTATTTAAAGATCAAATTAGATAAAACATGAAAGTCTACATCAATGACATGCTGGTAAAAAGCGCCCAAGCTAATGACCATGTTCGAGATCTAGAAGAAGCATTCAAAATACTTTGATGACATCAAATAAAATTAAATCCGACCAAGTGTGCTTTCGACGTAACCGCTGAAAATTTTCTAGGATTTCTTGTGTCACAATGCAGAATTGAGGCCAATCCAAGAAAAATAAAAACCATCATCAATATGAAGCATCCAACATCCAAAAAGAAGATAAAATAATTGAATGAAAAAATTGCCGCTCTCAGTCGATTTGTTTTAAAGTCGGTTGAGAGATGTCTGCCCCTCTTCAAGACTTTACAAGAAATAAAAGATTTTTCATGGTCAGATGAATGTCGATAGTCCTTCAAAAATTTGAAGAAGTATCTGATGTCTCTACTGCTCCTTGCAAAGCTGAAGGTGGGAGAGATATTGTATCTTTACATAGCTACATCAACAGAAGCGGTCAGTTTGGTCCTTATCAGAGAGGATGAAGATTGAATCCAACGATCCATCTATCACACAAGTAAAGTGTGAGGATTTATGGTGCTCCCAAGACTTGGGAGGCCACGAGAAGAGTCAGGGTGTTGGCTCCAAAGATTTCAGGGGCTTGGTTGGTGCTTCTAAGATCTAGGATTCAAGATGAAGCAAGGAACCAAAGCAAGAGTCTCAAGACTGTAGAAAGAATATTTTCTATAGGTTAGTCGACTAAGTCTCAGTGCACAAGAAAAACAAAGAGCTGTGCATTCGAAACTGCTGACATGATATAAAATTGGATCGGCTCAATTTTTGGGACTACTGGCATGATACAGAACTGGGCCGACTCAGTTTGAAACTGAGCCGACCCAGTGAAACTTAGCCGGCTCAGTGCTGAGACTGAGTGGGCTCTATGCGCGAGTAGAGTTACATGAGGGTCTATTTTAGGCTAGGGTTTGGGTTGATCCTAGAGGTCTTAAGGTCTAGTTTGAGAGATCTTAAAGGAGCTAATTCATGTATGGATTGGATCTAGATTCAGAGGATGAGAGCATGAAAGACATGGGTGTACATGGGCTTAGTGAGTGCTTTCATGTATTGGATTAGCCAAGAAAATTTTTGATCGAGCCTAATGGCTATGTATAAATACATAGATTGTATTAGGATTTTAAAAGATTGAAATCTATACAGACATTTTCTTCCTCAACTCTCTTCTTTTTTTTTCTCTAGAGTTGCCATCCTAGGGTTCTTGAAGAAGCTCTAGAGAAGGGGGGCATCTCCCTCAAGCCTAAGAAGGGAGACACCCATCATAGATTCAGATGGAGGATCGATGGTTTACTGTCCATAGAGAACATCATAGATTTTTTTAGGTCCATGCTAAAGATCAGGGGCTTTCACAATATGGTATCGGAGCTTATGATGCCAAGGATGATTGGCATTCGAGCGATATCATGAAACATTAATTGGTATTAGGAAAAGGTAATGCCAATTGGTGTGCTTACATTTGGTATCAGAGCCTGATGGTGCATGAAAGAAAAGGAGAAGTCATACAAGATGAAATCAAAAATCTGTACAAGAATTCCACGATATGTCTCAAATCTATCTTTATTATTGCTATGGTTTGGCCAACCGAGAGCAGCGAGTTGAAGGTGGAGGTTGAGAAAATTAATGAAAAGAGATTTTTCTAGGGTGGAAGGATTTGGTACATGATTTATTAATCGATCTTGGTGGAAAGACCGAGGTGTATGATGGTTATGTGATAGGCAAGAAATGCTGGAGTGCTGTAGTAGTGCTTCCCTGAAGATGTAGAGCTAAGAGAGGCTCGATGATGCAGTAGCCAAGAAAGGTATCTCAGCAGAGAGCATCAGGATTCTCTAGGAAGATGGGCAAAATAGGACTGTTGAAGAGAGATTTTCTAAGGGGTAATGATCGAACGAAGGCTGAAGAAGCAACTATACATCCTTCGATGTCAGGAAGGTGGGAAAATAATCGAAGATGTATTCAATGGTTCAACCAGAGCATGGATTTATAGAGCCTTAAAAGTGATGGAAATGGATGATCCATGGAGATCCAATAGGTCAGGGTTGGATGGCTGTAGAGCAGTGTAGAGACGAGTTAGAGAGCGCTGGAGTGCTACGGTAGCACTTTCCTAGAGGCACGAAACTGAGAGAGGCTCGGTGGTGCAGTAGTCGAGGAGTGTATCTCAATAGAGTGTCAGTGGTATCTCAGGAAGATCAGGTGCAGATCTCAGGAAGAGCTAGAGAATCTCAGGGAGTGCTAGAAGGTCTCAGACAGTCGAGAGTATCATGGATCAGATTTCTTCTATAGGAGCATCAGGAAGAGTCGCGATTCAAGTGGAGGATGATTCTCCGGATGCAACTAAAGCGATGGCTGATGTAAGGATAGAAGAGAAGGACTATGATGAAATTTTCTATGGTTCAATCGCTAGATTCAGAAGAGTTGGATGAGCTCTTAGGTTTCAAAGGTGCCTGTGGATTGCGAAGATATTCGAGACGACTTCGAAAGGGTCTGCAGAGTGTGGAGGGTTCGAAGAGGCAGCGACGATGATCGAGGTACAACGATAGGCTCAATAGTGCAGCATTGAGTGGTTGGCCTCGAGAGACTCAATGACAGAGTCGACTTCTATGGCATCAGATGGACTTCAGATATAGGTAAAGCTCTGGAGAGGTGGCTTCACAATTGGAGAAGAATTTGACATGAGTTCAAAGCATAGGGATGTAAGAGGATCGATATGCTAGCACCAGTGTCGGTGATGATGCATAATTCCAGGTGGAGCGGCATATGTAGGAGGACAGATGTAGTTCTAAGGAGACCATGTCAGGGTTTGCAGCAAGTGCCAGTACAGGAACGTTGTAGGTTCTCTAGGAAAGTCCAAGAAAAATAATGCAGCTGCTAAGCAGAAGGAATCCTACAATTCTAAGATGATGCAAAGGTGCAAGCCAAGGTCTTCAGTGGTGGAGGTGGTTAGTCTAAAGGTCTCAAAGGTGCACAATAGTTGAAGAGGATTGGCAAAGGCGATGTTTGCACAGGTGCTGTCGAGTGCGCAGGGACAGTGTGATCGTACAGGAGGGCATTATCGAGGGATTTGCCAAGGTGAAGATTGTGAGGATTTATGGTGCTTCCAAGCCTTGGAAGGCCACGAGAGGAGTTAAGGTGTTGGCTCTGGAGATTTCAGTGGCTTGGTTGGTGCTTCAGAGATCTGAGATTCAAGATGAAGGAATCAAAGTCGGAGAATCAAGACTATAGAAAGAAAATTTTCTGCAGGTTAGCCAGCTCAGTTCAAAACTGGGTTGGCTAAGTCTCAGTGCACAAACAAAATAGAGAGCTGCACGTTCAAGACTGTTGGCACGGCACAGAACTAGGTCAGCTCAGTTTGAAACTGAGCCGACCCAATGGAACTCAGCACTAAGCCGGCTCTATGCATGGGCAGATTTACGCGAGGGTCTATTTTGGGCTAGGATCTGGGTTGATCCTAGGGATCTTAAGGTTTGGTTTGAGAAGTCTTAAAGGGACTAATTCATGTATGGATCGGATCTAGATCCAGAGGATGAGAGCATGGAAGACATGGGTGTACATGGGCTCAGCACTGAGCTGGCTCTGTGCGCGAGCAGATTTATGCGAGGATCTATTTTGGGCTAGGATCTGGGTTGATCCTAGGGATCTTAAGGCCTGATTTGAGAGATCTTAAAGGGGCTAATTCATGTATGGGTCGGATCTAGATCCAAAGGATGAGAGCATGGGAGACATGGGTGTATATGGGCTCGGTGAGTGCTTTCATGTATTGAGTTAGCCAGAAAAGTTTTTGGTTGGACCTAATGGCTATGTATAAATACATAGGTTGGATTAGAATTTTAAAAGGTTGAAATCAATAAAGACCTTTTCTTCCTCAACTCTCTTCTTCTCTTCTCTCTAGAGTTGCCGTCCTAGGATTCTTCAAGAAGTCCTAGAGAATGGGGCATCTCCCTCAAACCCAAGAAGGGAGGTGCCCCATCATAGATCCAGATGGAGGATTGATGGTTTGCTGCCCATAGATAACATCACAGATTTCTTTAGGTCCATACTAAAGATCAGAAGCTTTCACAACATGGTATCAGAACTTGTGATGCTAAGGATGATTGGCATTCGAGCGATATCATGGAACATCAATTGGTATCAGAAAAAGATGATGCCAGTTGGTGTGCTCACATAAAGTGCTTCACAATGCCAAAATTCGATACTCGAAGGCAGAGAAATTAATCTACACCTTGATCACATCAACATGATGACTCCAGCCATATTTTCAAGCCCATTCGGTTGTAGTGTTAACCAATCAACCACTGAAGGCAATCCTACACCGATCGAATACTTCAAGCCGAAAGGTAAAATGGGCAATCAAACTCAATGAATTCGACATTCAATATCACCCACGATCATCAATGAAGACACAAGTATTAGCCAACTTTGTCATCGAATACACAGCAACCGATGACAAACTGGAACAAGAATCCAATAGTAAATCAAAAATAAAGGAAGGTTCCAATACCAAATTTGATTCAGCATGGATACTTCATGTAGATGGAGCATCCAACGTCCAAGAAAGTGGAGCCAGTCTCATCCTCACCAATTTTGAAGAGACTATCATCAAATATGTCCTTCGATTCAATTTCAAAGCATCTAATAATCAAGCCGAATATGAAGCATTACTAGCCGGCTAGAAAATTGTTAAGGAGCTTGATGTGAATAGTTTGAAGGTGTTTACTGCCTCATAATTGATAATTGGATATGTCAATGATGAATACGAAGCCCGAGATCCGACTATGGCAAAATATCTTTAGAAGGCTAAAGATCTCATATCGACATTTGAACATTTTGAGATCTTCTATATTTCAAGAATGAAAAACACTCGAGCCGATGCACTCTCTCGACTCGTAATGACTTCTTCTGACCTACTTGGCCAAACATTCATCGAATATCTTGAACAGCCACGTATCGACAAAGTTGATGAGATATGGCAAAAAAATGATGAATCCAGTTGGATGGATCCGATCATTAAATATCTTATCGATGGAACCTTTTCCGATGATCCTTCGAAAGCCAAACATCTCCAATGGACCGCTTTACAGTACATCTTGATGAGCGGACACCTCTATAAAAGGTCATTTTTCTTTCATTGCTCAAATGCTTAGAGCCAACCGACACCGACTACGCTCTTCGAGAAGTTCATGAAGAAATTTGCACAAATCACTTGAGGAGCAAGTCATTGGCCTATAAAATGCTATAACAAGGATACTATTGGCCGACTATAAAGAAAGATACAGTCGATCTTGTTCGAAGGTGCGATCCATATCAAAAGTATGCCAATATTCAACATCAATCTGCAAGCCGACTGACATCCATCATCGCACCATGGCTATTCGCACAATGAAGGATGGACATCCTTGGCCCTTTTCTCTCCGACATCTAGCCAAAAAAAATTTTTGGTGATTGCAGTGGATTACTTTACCAAATGGGTAGAAGCGAACCATTAACACAAATCATCGAAAATAAGATGAAAGATTTCATTCAAAAGTCAATCATATACCGATTTGGATTGTCACACACCATCATCACCGACAATGGTCGTCAGTTCGACAATCAAAACTTCAAAGAATTTTGTGCGAAGTTTCATATCATGCACAAATTAACATCTATCGGCCATCCTCAATCCAACGGTGAAGTGAAAGTCATAAATTGGATAATTCTACACAAACTCAAACATGACTGAATGAAGCAAAGGGCCTTTGGGTAGAAGAGCTGCATTCGATTCTATGGGCATATCGGACAACCCCTCACATTCCAATAGAAGAATCATCATTCAACTTGACATATAGAACCAAAGCAATGATCCCAGTGAAAATTGGTCTACCATCAATGAGAGTTGAATACTATGCAAAATCGAACAGCTCTAAATCACAAAGAGCTGACTTAAACTTACTCCCTGAAATTCGATAGAAAGCTCAAGTTCGGATAGCTACATACCAACAAAGAGTCGTACAATATTACAATACGAAGGTCAAGCCAAAAGTCTTTCTTCCTGAAGACTTAGTCCTCAGAAAAGCTAAAGTTTCAAAATCTTTGGATTAAGAAAAACTATCTCCAAATTAGAAAGGACCTTATCAAATGACCGAAACTCTTCGTTCGGACACATAACTATTGAAATTTTAGCTACTCTAATACCACTTATTAAAGATCTAGTACCGACGGACTACGACAGAAAGAAAAATAAAATAAAATAAGAAAGCAATCAAGTATATGGATCAGTCCAAGGGCTCGTCTCCATGGGGTATGCAAAGCTTCACTATGAAAGAGAAAAATAAGTATAAGAGGAGAACACCCTCTCAACTCACTGTACATAAATTTCTCTCAACTAGAAGCTATCCTTACAAAAGTTCTCTCTGGATCTTAAGAAGATCCTCAGAAGCTAGAAGATGCTCTATCCCCATAGCCTTCACGTCGGATGCTATGCACCTGTTACTTCTCTCTCTCGTAGGCTGTACATACTTGACACTCTGCCAAGCTTCTTTCGATGGTTTTCTGAGCCTCTCTACGTGCCTCTCATACCACACACGCCACCTCTTTGCTCCACTACACCTCAGTCCTTTAAATAGAATGAGAATTTTTTTCTCAGCAGTTCACAAGAGTCCTAACAGAACTTTTTCTTCTAATATGAATCAAACATGATCTTGATGGAGTCTTGGAATGTTTTTCAATATTTAGATTATGGCCGTAGCCCTCTATGGCCGCTGAATCCTATGGTCCATATGCAACTCTCATAGATCCTTTGGATTAATTATAATCCGAGTCTAAACAGAAAATTTCATCCTATTCTGTTCATCTCCATCGAGCCGGCTCTATCAGGGATCAAGCTGGCTCAACTGTCTCATCCAAACTCCTACTTTCTATCTGCCTGAGAGGGCTGGCTCAATTACGGTTTGAGTCAGCTCGATCTCAATCCGAGCCAATTTGATCCCATATCCGAGCTGACTCGACTGCTTGATGATTTGATTTTTCTCTACTATGGATCAAATTTGAGGCATCAAATCCTAATAATCTCCATCTCAACTCGATATTCGATCTCTACCTAACTTTGAGAGCTTATGATCCATCTCGCCCCCATGCCCTGAGGCACACCTGCTGATCATGGATGTACAAATATGGGAGTCGAGCTAGGTTGCTCGATCCCACCTCTGTCAATAACGGTGTCTACTCTGACTAAAAATTTGCTCAAAAAAATCTCCTATAATAATAAAAACTTCACTCTACAACGTCGCCTCTCATCCTCCCTAATCTTCCATCTCGTATCCGATCTACCTCCATCTAGAGCTCCACCTTGCTCTAGGCTCCCTCTGGCTTCTGAAGTTCCATCATGCACTAGGCTTTCTATCAGATAGTAATATCCTCTCGTCTTCTTCTTCTCCTCCAATATCATCCTATCACCATACATGATCTTCAGGATTCCATCACCAGCTATCCATCTATAGTCGTTTGAATTCAGTCTGCTCCATGAGATAAGATTCCATCTGAAATTATATATCAAACCTCCTCCAATCTCTTTACTGCACCATCATGTATCCTCCAGCTGACTATCTCGATGACTCTAATCGTATAGTTCGATCCATCCAGCAGATAAATAATGCTCTCACTACTTTCTAGAAAGTCAAATTGCTTCTTTCTGCAACAAACATGATATGTGCATGTAGAATCTAAAATCTACTACTGAAAAGAAGTAGATATCTCATCAGATATCTTCAAAACATCATCATTTGACTCGTTACTGACCGTCACTACAGTAGCCCTCATCCGATCCTTGAGTTGTGAGCAATTCTTGACTCGATGCCCCAACTCATCGTACCTATAGTATCTGATCTTACTTTAATTCCTCATCTTAGATTTGGATCATCCTTCTCGCGATCCTCTGTCACTCTGTCTACTACCTCCTACTCCTCCAGAAATCATCAAAGCTGAGCTACCATCATTTGAGCTCGAAGCTAAATTCTTTCTTCTGAGAATCTCATTCTGGAGTATCACTATAGTGACCTCGTCCATCTTGATGGTGCTTTTTTTTACTAAAAAAGCAGTCACCAAGAACTCATATGAAGGAAGAAATGATGCTAGCAAGATCAATGCCCTAATCTTCTCCTTAATCTTTTTGCCAACGCTAAGAAGATCGGTGAGGATCTTCTAAAAGTTAGATAGATGCTCTCACACACTCTGATCTTCGTCCATCCATAGCTAATAAAATTATCTCTGAAAAAATAGCATGTTGGTGAGCGACTTTGTCATATACAACTCCTCGAGCTTCAACCATAGTGTCATCAAAAAAATCTCATCAAGTACATGGATCATGACATCATCCACTAAGTACAAGCAGATCGTGCTCACTGCCTACATCTGAATTCGCTTTCAATCCTTTACCTCAATGGTGGTTGGCATCTCATCATTCAAAAGAGCATCGATCAATCCATATTGGATGAGGACATCCTTTATCCTTGCCTGCCATAAGAAGAAATTATCCTTCTCATCAAATCTGTTGATCTCCATCTTGATTGTACTTATCTTCTCCATATTTTTCAATCTCTATCCACTACTACAATCTACGCTTTGGTATTGTTTGGCTCTAATCCTAATCTATTGGAATATCAGCTACTTTGATACCATTTGTTAAGGATCTAGTACCGATGAATTATGATAGAAAGAAAGAAAAAAATAAAATAAAAAAGCAATCAAGTACGTGGATCAACCTAAAGGCTCATCTCTACGGGGCATGCAAAGTTTCACTATAAAAAAAAAAATAAGTATAAAAGGAGAACACCCACTCTCAACTCACTATATACAAATCTCTCTCAACTAGAAGCTATTATCACAAAAGCTTTCTCTGAATTTTAAAGAGATCCTCAGAAGCTACAAGATGCTCTGCGCTCACAGCTTTCACGTCAGATGCTATGCACCTATTACTTCTCTCTTTCATGGGCTGCATGTACTTGGCACTCTACTAAGCTCCTCTCGATAATTGCCTGAGCCTCTCTACGTGCCTCTCATGCCACACGCGCTATCCTTTGCTCCACAGTACCTCAGTCCTTTAAATAGGATTAGAATCCTCTTCTCGGTGGTTCACAGAAGTCCTAACAACACTCTTTCTCCTAATATAAGTCAAACATGATCTTAATGGAGTCTTGGAATATTTTTCAATCTTTAGATCATGATCATAGCCTCTGTGACCGCTGGATCCTATGGTCCACGCGCAACTCTCATAGATCTTTTGGATTAATCACAATCTGAGTCTAAACAAAAAATCCCATCCTATTATATTCGTCTCCATCGAGCCAATTCTGTCAGGGGTCGATCTGGCTTGACTACGTCTTGTCCGAACTCCTGCTTTCTATCTACCTGAGAGAGCCGGCTCGATTATAATTCAAGCCGGCTCGATCTCAGCCCGAGCTGACTCGATCCCATATCCGAGCAGCTCAACAGCTTGATGATTTGATTCTCCTCTACTATGGATCGAATTTAAGGCGTCGAATCCTAACAATACCGACTAGAGACTCTTGATGGGGTGACTATTTCATGAACATGAAATGCAAACAATTTAAGGATGTATTATCAATGAAATTATCCAAATAATTTTTTTAATGAAATGAAATGATCTTCGATTCGACTAAGCGATGTTTGATCAGTGATATGTCATCCAAAGCCAATCTATCATCGACCGACGAACAATGATCCTATAACCAACCAATTTAAAATCGAAAGAATCACTCTCACCGACTTATAATCTGACGACTCAGCATTTTGCCGACTTAGCCATGGCTAAGTGGAACAACATGCCAACTAGGCTAGGTCTAGCAGAGTATACGGACTTAGTTACAACTAAGTAGAATGCTATGCTGACTCAACCGAAGTTGAGCGGAATCTTAAGTCCACCTGATGGAAATTATACTGACTTGACTCCGATCAGTCAAAGGATATTCGGCTTACCCCCGTTTATCAAATAAAAGAATCTTGTGCCTGAATCCTAACCGATTAATATTTGGTTAGACGACATATTTCACGACTATATAGTTTGACATTCAGTAAGTAAATCATAATTCGATCATCGACTAAAGAATGACACTTAGAAAGAAAACCCATATCTAGAAAAAAAAAATTTCATTCATATTCAAAATCTTTACAAAATTTGGCCAAAGCTAAATTACAAAATCGGATCTTATCCAACAACAAAAGACAAAAAGAAAACTACGTACAAACCAATCAATGATCGAAATCATCTACTACGACTGCATCAATGACGGCCATCGCCAACACTAACTCTTCCAAAGTCGGAGGATCTAAAGCGGTCCCCTCAGAAGCTGGAGCAGGTTTTGCAACAACTGAAGCAGATTCAGTCAGAGCCTCTTCGATCGGAGCCTCCTCAGTTGAAGCATCCTCGCCTGATTCATGGTCTGTATCGATTCTTTCTCCCTCACAGTTGAGAACAATGATGCAGCTCAAATCTAGATCCGAATAAACTCTATGGACTGCATCTCTGCCGTCTTCATATTTGGTCAGATAGGCAAGATGACTACTCCCGAGAAGCTCCTCCTTGAAGTCTTCCAAAGCTCAAAATTCTTCCACTGCCTGCTCCTTCACCCAGCTTAAAGCTGCCCAAACCGATACTACTTCTGATTTGAAAAACTGCAGTTTCTTCCATGCCTCCTCAAACTCTCGAGCACAACTATTGCACTCCTTCCAAAGCCGACTCACATCATGCCTTTTTCTCTGGATCTGAGACTCTTGAGTTTCAATGATCCATTCAGTCGACTCTTGATCGACACAAGCCGACTTCAATTCGAAATGAGCCAATGCCAATTCGGAGCACGCCGACTCCAACTCAGGAGTCGGCATGTGCCGATTCTAATTTGGCCTTTAACTGGGAGATCTCTTCCACCTGTTTCTTCTCCCATTCAAGTACTTCCCTCTCTTTATCGGTGGCGATCTGGAGACGTTGAAGGGCAGCATTCTTTTCTACCATGACCGCCTTCATCTTGTCAAATCATTCCTGGCGTATGTCAGCAAAGCCTTAAAACGCTCTTTCCAATGCCGACACATCATGTGCCACCTAGAAAGAAAGAGAATGAATGAATAAAAAAGAAAAAATAAATAAAATAAAATATTGACATATCCTGATAAGTGAGGTATAAAAAGATGAAAATATATTCGCCATAGTCCGACTTCTCCAACTTTGCTTATCAGTCAGAAGAAGCATGGCTTCGACTAGCTACTTCGCCAGAATCAGATTGCTTAGGACCGATTCCCTGATCGAAATCTGAATGTTGATAGACTTCATCAAAGCACTTGGAGTCTCACTCACAGCAGAAGATGCAGGAGTCTTCTCCTGCCTTTGACTTGCCGACCGTTCGAATGGATCCGACATCCATTCGGATGTCAGCGATGCTCGAGACACTGTCGACCATTGTTCTTCTGATCCGACTTTGGGCATTGATGGCACCCGAAACACCACCGACTCAATCAGGACTGTCGATGCTTCCATGACAACCACATCATTATCTAGTTCCCCAATGGTCGAAGAAGCTTCAACCGGTTCAAATCGAACTAAAGGGATAATTGCTGGAGCACCCACTGCAACAACTGCCTCTCCAGAACCAGCTAAAGGAACAGCCGATGAAACATCGGTCTACCCAATAGGAGCCAACGATACATCGGTCAGTTGAGTGGCCACCAATAGAACGTCGGGCTTCTTCTTTTTCGATGCTCTCGATGATCCTTCATCAACAGCCGACTTTCGCTTACCCTAGCCCATATATTGGTGGATATCTGCCACCGAAAGTGAAGTCGGAGGATGCATGGCTGCAAATGAAAACAACCAAGTAATTAGAAGTCGAAAATCAAATGAAGATAAAAATCCTAAATAATTATGACACACTATACAAGCAATCAATGCCGGACCGAACCCGGCATCATATAAGGCATGATCGGTCAACAACTACTTCTACACCGGGACTTTCATGTCTTTCAATTTGAGGAAGTCCTCCCAATCAACCAAATCAACCTGATTGTTATAATTCGTACTGGTGTTTGGAGTTTTCCAAACAAATGAAAAACCCTAACAAAGAGAGGAAGACACAAAAAAGAGCTGGATCTTCTAATCGTGGATGGACGAAGGAAGACCGAAAATAAATGATAGACCCTTCCTTGGGGTGAACATCCACCAACCATCGGCTTTGGAATAAGGATGAAGGATGAAGAAAGAACGAAAAAGAGATAACCGAGGAGTGGTTGGAATAGAATGACATAAAAGAGCAAAAGACACAAGGAGCCAAATAGAGTTTGGTGCAAGTTACGCCGGACAAACCCGATAATAATCCAGGATGTTTCAAATGAACTTCGAGATTGAAAATCGGAGACCCGATCTAAGATTTTCTACATAAAATGCTACCTGACTGATCGATGGGGAGGTCACCCGACCATCCGGACCAGATGCAAAAATCTGAAATTGCTCTGGGATATGGTATTATTCCTGGAGACGATCAACTATAAAATTGATCAGCGAAAAAATCTCTACTACCAGACCAGGGAAAAAGACTTTGACTGAACCAGACGGCCGACTACCTACTACTCTACCCCTACCTCTACCGGCCATTACAAAGGCTAATGAAAAACTCTAAGAAAGTGGAAGGAAGAAGGAAATCTAACCTAAAGGATTGGGAACTCAGAAGACTATAAGAGCAAAGGAAGAAGAAAGCATAGAACTCCAAAGCACCAGCAAGAACACAATCATAGTAAAAAGCTCAAGAAATGTAATAGTAATCCTATATATATAGGAATCATCGACGACCAAAATTATTTCGACAAAAATAAGATCATCTAGATTTTCGACATCTGGCAAGATCTGAACCGATGGATATTCGAACGTTTCAACGCACCTCCACTCAGATCATGCCACGATATCACGATCCATGAGAACAGCCAAAAACTAATAACAGCGTGACACGTGGCATCATCGGATTGAATCAAAATCAAATCAATTAGATTATCAGGCTGTCAAATTATCTTTTCAATCGACCATACTGATAATGACTGCACGATCATCGAAGCGATAAAATGGCTGAAACTCTTCTCGTCGAACGTGCTAATAATTATTGCACAATCATCAAAATGATCAAATACTCCCTCAATTTATAAAACAATTATGAACGTCGAAAGAAAGGTAGCCACCAAATCAAAACCCGAGATAACTTATGAGAACTCTCATCATTCAAAATGTCAGACCACATGGCAGATCGCATGTCTTTTTCCACTTTAAACTCGAGAGTGGGGGGCAATTGTTGAGTTAATTAACTCTGCTACCCTGATTCAACGTCAATATTTCGATTGATGATCGGCACCACCGACTAAACGGTGACCATAGCAAATTTTCAAATGATGGCGGACGACAATAAATCGAAGGGATAACTCTTCAATCGACTATCAACTAATTTAACACCCGACATGTAATAGACGAACCATACAGGCGACCGACTGTTGACCGACCAATCGACCAACAGTCAACTTTCTTCAATCGATAGTCGATCAGCTCACCAACTTTCAATCATTAATCGCTCGATCGATGAACTCCTAATGGAATATCAGAAGCGCCAACCGATGGTCAAACGAATGCTGACATATGATCGGTATAACCGACACAGTCAGCATGACCTACATTCACACCGCATGACGTGCGTAATGATCTTTCTACGATCACATAATGAGCATTAACTACTTCCTTAATACCGAAATAAGTGAGATCCTATGATTTTTTATCGTTACAGAAGGTTACTACTATATTCATCTATAAAAAGAAGATAAACCAAGTACATTGGTAAGAGAATTCTAGACTAAGACTCTGTCTATTTCATTCTCATTATCCTGTTCATCAATCCCCCATAGACTTAGGCATTAGAGGGTCCTCACCAGAAATAATTTCAATCAAAATGGACTTTACTTGCAGGTACTCTTTTTCGACGACAGGTGCAAATCGGGGATTGGCCATAACAATATTTATCTTAGAAATTAAAATCCATAATTTCCAAACCAATGTCATAGCATCTTCCATTGATTCACTTTCCTCTACTGCCCAACCTCACACTCTCGCCACTTCGACAACCTCTTCCTCCTAACCTAGTTTTATGTCAACAAAAAAACTTAGATGCTGATCGTCGTCGCACACATCAATGCCATTGATTGGTTTCGGTAGAGATAATTCTTGCATGATTTTCTTCTAGAATAACTTCTAATGAAATTTGGATTGTTTATATCTTCTCGGTTGTATTTAATAAAACGACAAACATTTTGCAAAAACATAAAAAAATATGTATGTTTCAGCTAGTGTAGGAAACTGTCATTAAATTAAAAAATCTGAAACTTAGTTTTCAAACTAAAAAAAGAATCAATACAAAAAATTAAGAATTAACATAAGCTATACCACACTTATTCCTTATTATATACATAGAATTTTTATTTTGTAAATATTTTTTTCCTATTTCCTGAGGAGTAATTTGTAATTAAAATTAAAAAAAAAAAGAGAAGTTGCTTTTTTCAAAAATTCACAAAAGATGTATGGTGCATCTATGTAAGTGACTAGCATACAAATAGCAATTGAAAAAAGAAAAAAAATGGAAGGATCTTACCACAAAATGAAGCGCATGTATAGGGAAAAAATATGCAACCAGCTGCATAAAAGTACAAGAGGCGGGCACCTATATATTATCTAAACAGATGCACGTATGGAGCATCAAACCGCAGCTTTATGTTGACCCCATCCCCTTCTCAAATGAATGGGAAAGGTGCAGCGACATGCCCCATCAAATCCTAGACCCCACGATCTCCTATCCACATTTTTTTTTTCTCCCTCGCCGATCATGTTCAGAGCCCTTCGATCCATCCCCTAGCTCCAACGGCCTGCAAAGCACACCTTCCGACCATCCTCCCATTTTATCTTTTCTCCTCCTTTCTTCTCCATGGCCGTTCTCATGTCCCTTCTCTAATTTCTTCTCCATGTCCATTTTAATTCATGCTGAAACCTCCCATGCCATTTTCTCGCTTTTTCCGCCCTCCCTATCCACGCACAATCCCATGTCAAGACCTCCAATCGGCCACTATTCCCTTATGAGCTCCCACCACCTTTCCCTCTATCCCTTCCTCCTCTCTTGTTTTTCTTGCTTGATCCCACACCAGGAGGAAGAATTTTGCCTAGCTCTTCCTCTCCTTTATTTCTTCCTCCTCCACCCTCCTATACTCCTCCCTCAAAAATGGAAGCAGGACAACTGCTCTTCAGTAGCAGCAACCCCCTATCCAACCCTACCATTCTTAGCCAGCCAGAAGAGGATGGCTGTCCTTTTTTTTATTTTTCTCATATAGAAAAAATGTGTTAAGAAAAAAATCACCGCATACCTCTCACTTCAAAAAAATAAAAAAGAAAACAAGACAAAACAAATACCTCGCCTGTTATCCTTGTGGCTCACTTTTTTTCACCATTCTTTTTTTTTCCCCCGGAAAAAACGCACCAAAAATATGCATGTTCCTAGAGTGACCCAAAAAAAAAATTCTTTTTTTATCGCTAATTTCTCCATATCATCTACATATGTATTAAGTCCATTATTTTTTTAAAACCGACCAACCCTTCCTTTTTTTCTATTTTTTTTAAATTATTAGTTTCTTCACAACTCCAAACCACCATCACACCAACATCTCCGTGCCAATATCATCTCCATATCTATTCGACGTAGACTCCCCTTTTTAAAAACCAATACTTATTGTTCACGTTTTTCATTTTTTTATTTTTCAACTGATCCAAGCGACCATCGCACAAACATCTGCACGACGTTGGATCTATGCCACCTCGGCTCTCCACATCAGTAATACTGGAAATGCATCACCAATCACGTACCACACCAAGCCTCTGTTATACCAAATAATTAGAACCACCTCCCTCCAGCATCCAACAGCACTGCCACAAAAACATATGCACCATATCAAATCTTCACGCAATAGCAACCTACAATAGCGACAGCAACACCGCACACATGCCACTAGAAACCATAGCAAACACACCACGAAGAAAAGATAATAAACATGACCCTACATTGCCTCGACCTGTCTCATAACGAGGGCTCCTATATTGTTGCCATTCTTGAAAATACTCGCTTTTTCTTTTTATTAATACATGGATCAATGACGCACCGGCGCTTTGTATGCATCATCCATGGATGGCTATACGTGTGATAATTGGCTATATATGAGCACATACGGGATGCATTCGTGTAATAAATGATACACGTTATAAACCAGACGATCCCCACTTTTTTTTTTTTTCTTTCTTTTTTTGTACGCACGCTACGTTCAAATGATTAGACATGCAGCAGGCACCCTTGCATGTAGCAAATTACACCCTTAACTTTCCGCTTCCGCATTTTTCATACATCAATTTGACAATTACAAACGGTACTTTAGAAAAATACTTGTGCTCAAGCCTCCATACTAGAAGGGCTCTAGAAGAATATACAGAAGCAGTGGATCGAATGAGTTACACGACTAACGACAGAGATCTACTAGCAAGCTTATGAAGAAAATAATGCATGACATATATCACAACTGCTTGATCTAATCCTTCAGCCCCGAGCTGCCACATGTTAGCCCTCTCAGACAGCAGCTTGAGCCCCAAAACTCATAAGCCACCAAATAATCTGCATTTCCTTGAAACAAGCTAAAGCTAATACAGTTTATAACACACGGTTCAACTTCAAGTTCAATTGCGTTCAAATACCCTACCTGATAAATCAAATACTGCAAATTAGTTGTTTGATTAATAATGCCTAGGAATCCTGCGCCATTATCCCATCTAGCATGCCACGTTAGTCGTTCACAACAAGTTTCTCACATACAAACTCCCGACATAATTCACAAGGATGCATGGTCGGGAGGCAGAGCGCAATCGGCAGTAGAAAGGACATCAAATCGAATAAATAAATCTTAAATTCAGCCGATAAAAAAAAGGGTGTATATATATACGAAAGAAAGGCTTCGGTCGGCATAAACAGACCCGTCAGAAAAGAGAAAAACATGATGTCCCGGAAGTCTACAGGTGGAATAAAGGCGAGGGGCAGGAAAAAAAATTGACTGTGCTGATAATGCCACATAAATAATAGTACCAATTCCTTAAAGAATCAGTTCCAGGATGAACGTCATAGAAATATTGTCAAATGTTGAGGATAACCTTTGTTATCATGGCTAAATACAAAAGACAGAGAGAAGCTTTCTATATACGAAAATGACAGCCACTAGCAGCTATACGTGTTTTTTATTCAGCAAGCCAGAGTAAATAACGAGCATGAATATCCATTCATCTAGAATAACAGTTTTGCACATTTCTATTACCTAAAAATGAAGACCAAATAACACTAGGTTTTCATTGCATCAAGCATGTTGACACTCCAAAATTTTCACCTTTTTTTGTCACTGCAAGAAAGGAAAGATGACAGCCATCCCTGCTCCACCTATTGACTAATGGACTATAACAAAACCCAACAACCTAAAATACGCCAATGGCAACCTTTGAACCAGTGTACTCGGCACCGCCATCAACCTGTTTCCAATCCCATCAACAATAACGGCGAACCGTCTGACTTTTCTTTCATGTTACGTGCAAATACAAAAAAAAAGGAAAAATAACAACCATGCAGGATCAGTCCAATAACGTAAATGCAGAAAAACAACAAAATCCAAATACACACAAGCTACAAATAAAGTGCAGTTATTTATACAGAATTAGTCTATTTGGCTGATATATATTTTCATAAAATTCTGCAGCCAGCCATCACGTTCCTCTAACCTCAGAAAAGAGATCAATGGTAGGTACAACACCTCCAAGTATATTGTGCATGAACGGTCCATAGTGCGCCAGAAACTAGCAGAAAGAACGAACTAATTCATGATTTGTCACGATGTTAATCCATTAAAAGGGCAATGGAAATTTCTTCTTGAGGAGAGAGAGAGGGCCAAATTTCTGCAGTGACTAAGGTCTCCAGGGAGACAGATGAGCACACACGAAGGCACTCTCCATGGGAATATCAGTTTATGAACTTCAAATCAGAAAAATCAAGTCTCAACACTTTTACACCAGCTTCCACTACCGATAAAGTAGAAATCAGTAAAAAACTATAAATACTTGCCATTGTTTACCTCCACTGAAAGAATAACCCTTGTCCCTCCTATCAGCTTTCAGTCCCTACCTTAAATGCTTGATAATCATACATTTTAGTAGACTGATATTCCTGTTTAACATATTTTTCCCTCCGGTCATCTAATTTGTAAGATTATTTCACAGATTACGATATCAACTTAGCACCGTCATAGACTAATATGAGAAGTCCAATGGTACAACCGAGGGACAAGCATTAAGTCCATTATAACTCATCATCACAACCCGCGAATAGCCTGAAGTCCAAATATAGTTTATCATCTCTCTCTTCCGTGTTTATAATTTTAACTTTCCATACACATCTTTCCCCAGTTTAGAGTCCATTTATGACAATTTCTTAATCCCAAGATCTCCTCGCATCTTGCAATTAAGAATACCATGCATAGATGCAAACCCTGTCCAAATGCAGGGTATTTGCTAGATCAGATACAATACAAATACCTTGGTATCAATAAGAAATGACATTCAGAATACACGCAGATCTCATGCACACTCTCTTAAAGTGGCAAGCAAAATCACCGTCAGCACTATGGATGACGGACTTTTTCAGCACCACTATGATAATTTGCTCTATTAACATGAAACCATTTCTCCAAAATCACAGACATGTCTTGTGCGTTTACTTTCTACTAAAATAAAACAAACTGAAATCCATTCCTATCTAATCATAAGGATTTTACAAGTGGCTCAAAATTCTGGAACTACCTGTATCATTCCAGTCAGACCTGCAACTGTCACTTTTCCATCTATATGTAAACCAATGGAAAAGGGATATTGAGATACTTCCATCCCAACCCATCCATGCAACTAGGGCTGCGTGTGGATTGGATTGACTTACTTCCGACCTAAAAACCAATCCAAAATTAATCTAGTCCAACCCAAACCGACAATATTTGGGTTATGCTTGGATTCAAAAAACATGATCTAATTCAAATACGGATCGGATTTGGATAACTAAATTTCCAATCTGAACCCACACTGAACAGAAACAATCCCAAAGTACTATAATATGTACTTCAGACACCTCCTTGAATATAAGAAATTATTTTCTTATTAACATAGTTGATCAATAATATGTTGTTAATTAGAATTATGTGGTTACCTAACAAATCTTATAGATATATGTTTTTGATAATGCCTGCATTTCATACTATTTTATTGTATGATATGTTTACGAAATAATTTGGTAATCAAATTATATGTCTCACAATTAGTGTTGGGACTATTGTTGATCTGATCTGACCTGAAAAATCTGATGGGTTGATAAAATTAATATTATACCCAACCCAACCTGAATGAAATTGGATTATTCTTGAATTTAATTTTTTGACCCGATTCAAATATGGATTGGGTTTGGGTTGTGCTCATCCCTGATCCCAACAGACCAAACAAACAAAGGCAAATCAGGGGGGAAAAATGCAGTTGCACAATACTTAGTCCTATGCTAAGTTCGACACTAACACAAAGGTTAACAACTTTTGATTTAAAAAACAAATCAAAGCCGAATCACCAGAGTCTCAGATTTCAATCTGTCTCAGATTTCAATCTATCGGCAATAACTGTAGTCATTAAGCATGGACTGCATCCCCCCTCCCCCACCCCACCGCTCCCAAAAAAACAAAGGTTGGTATGGCGAGCATGCATGACCATTCTGAACATCATAAAGACACTGGCTTTTAAGCCACCATATTTGCAGCAGCTTTAGAAATCTAACAATAAGTTCCAATCCACAGCCCAGGGAATTCCTCAGGCCGACATTAAGGAAGAAATGTGGGGAGGAATAGTACCAAAAGCCAAGGATTCCTGCTAGTCCAACTTTAAATCTGATTTATTATCCTTCACCTTCGTAATTCAAAACTGGACTAGAACAATCCTATGAACCATCCTACATCCAAATCGTGCCTGAAAATGATAATCTTTCAAAAAATCATGAAATTTACACCATCACCAAACGTCAGATAAAATTCTAAAACGTCACACCAAAATAGAATTCTAATAGCCTCAACGGTCCCCGAACCCAACCTCACCTAAAGTCAGACTTGCAGACACCAACTTTATTTGATAAAGAACAGAGAGCCAACCAAAACCCAAAAAATAGACCTAAAATTCAGCCCCAAATAACAAGGAACATCAACCTATGCTTAACCTACTTCCAAAAGAGCTAATTAAGAAAAAAGCCCTAAATCATACAATAGTAGCACCCTGAAAATTAATATCAGCAACGAAAATGGAAAATTAATCTTCAAAAATAAAAAATCAAGATCTAAACCTAATGCAAAACAGAACTGTGTAAGCAATCTACACAATGAGTCCATCAATTTGCTGACTCGGCATGCAAATGATGCCATCAATTTTTTGCAGCATTACACCCAACAATTCATCTTCTAGCGTAGTGCTTCGAAGGGAGTTCATTTGGAACCAAGCCACTTCAACACAAAAAGTCAGTCAATTTGCTGACCCACGTGCCAATGATGTCATTAATTGTTTGCAACATTACACCTAACAATCCATCTTCAAGTATTGCGCTTTACAGGGGGTTCATTTGAAATATACCCACCACTTATATGCTTTACGTGTCGAACAAGCAAAAATTAGGAATTTTCATTCAAAATAACTTAGTAAAGTAATTATCAATAGAAACTAATCATTTCATGGATGCTCAACTCTGACATTTTTTTAGTCATCTATTAGCCTTGTGTTCAATAATCAGCCAACATAAGGACCCTTGCAGAAATATAACAGAAGTCAGTGGAGAGCTTCTCTTAAACAAAAATATAGCTGACTCCATGAACGAAGAAAAAAGCAGTACATCAGATGCAATTTTTTAGCAATATCTTCCTAATAGTATCTACTTGCATATGAAAACAACCTTCTGGATGGACTTTTTGGCTCCTCAATAGTTTAGAGGTTGCAGGTCAAGATCAGCAGTGTAGATAATCTATTTCATGTTTTGAATCTTGCAATGGTGTGTGCATATGTGAAACAAAAAGGGACATCATTCCCCTACTTTTTCTTTTTTTTCTTCTTTTTTTTTTTTTTTGATCGAACATCATTCCACTTTATCATGAAGATTCTCTTGTCATGCTTGCTTGTTAGTACTAATACATAATCTCCATTTTTAGCCTTGTGCTCTTCAGACTTCAATAGACTAAACCCTGAACACCCTTATTCTACAATCACCAGGTAGACTTGTTCATAAAAAGAACTTACATAAAATGAAGACCAAAGAAAGAGCCACCTCCATGACTAATTTTTCTTTCAGTAAATCCCAGAACAGGATGAGACGGTATTTTGCAACCCTCTGATTTGTAAAATTAATATTTGATTAGCAAATAGCTAGCCATAGATTGAAAGACCTCACTAATTTTCTGATATGTGATTGTCCAAAACTAATTGTGATTTTGATTATTATTCATAAACATTCTTTGTATCATCATGGAGCTTGTGGGCATACCCCATATTATTGTAATTTTCAAAATATTAGAAAACGTTAAGAACAAAAAGAAAATACAGATAATCAAGAATGACAACATGCCACAAACATAGCTTCGGGATATGAGTTCTGATGAATAATACATTACATTATAAAATGTGTATGCTTTCATACAAAGCAATATACTGTTGATTATTTGATTTTGTATGTGCAGTTCTAATAACAGAAGTCGAAGACGTTCAGTAATTGATAGTAAGAACAGGTTTTGGCCCTTCTATCAGAGAACAAACACAAAACTCAAGGGATAACCTTTTTGGATAGATCATCCTATTCCAAGTAACAGCATTCTAAAAATGGACCATAATAAGCATTAAGGAAGAAAATGAAAACAATTTTGAAAATGAAATAGTACCAATGCACCTAGTCTACATAAGGAAGAAGGATAATCTGATAGCATAATGCAGGAAGTAATCTCCATCCAAATAAGAATACAACTCCCTGATTGAAAATGAACCATGTAAGTATTATAACGAAGAGAAAAATGTGCAATTGTTGAAGTCCTAAAAAATACATATCATAGTTTAGGGAGAAGTGTACAGAAAGGCCAATGATAAGAAATAAATGAATTAAAGTTGGAGAGAGCTACAAACCAGGAGCACTGCACTTCTTAAATTTAGAGGATCAAAAGTACAAGCTTAAACATCTCTACAAACAAAAGTTGCACCAAGGGCAATTGCAGCTGACTGTGCTTCAATGAGCTTTGCAAAAAATCTGGAATCCATAGGAATTTGAATACAGGAGAAACATCAAGCCATTAAATATTATTTTTTCACCAACATTATTGTGGTCAAGTTGCTTGAAACATCAAGCCATTAAATATTATTTTTTCATCAACATTATTGTCACCAAGTTGCTTGATCAAGGAGCCAAAGGTTCAAACTTCATTTCTTCCAGTCACAAGATTTCATTTGCAGGTTGTACGAAGAAATTTTGAAGGAAACTAGATCCATTTCCCTTTTTTCTGATACTGAAATTGTTCCAATCTCACCTTGGAGGATGTTCCTTCAAAACCTTGTCCATGTTTATCAGTAAACAATAACTATTGCTCAAAAGAGATCGTATTTTTTCACCTACTGTTTTTCACATATTGTTGTTCGCTGATATCGATATATTGGTGAAGTAGAAAATTATCAAAAATTATCAATATATTAATGAAGTAGAAAATTTCTACAAAACCCTAAACATTATTTAGAATAAAACTTACAAGTCAAATGGTGCTAGTTTTCCATATAGATTCCAGCATGTTCTGCTTAAAATTATCACTACTAATATTCTCCTGCCGTAGAGTAGCATTATTTATTAGCATGGACTCTATGACAAGCTAGATGGCCCTATCTGTCCTGGGCCAAAACTTTCAAAAGAAGCATAAGCTCAACTTAAGCTCACTTGAGACCACTTAAAGCAGCAAGGGGTGTTGGGAGTTGGGGGCAGGAAGAGCAGGAGGTGACACAAAGCAAGCGCACAAGCCAAATGCAAACAAAGAAAGAAGTGACCATCCAGATTGGTGCAAGGAAGAGAAGAGCAGTAAAGAGAAAAGGTGTTAAATAAGGGAAATGAAAAGGTGAAGACCATAGAAGAGAATAAAGAGAGATCAAAGAGGGGTAAGGAAAGGAGGGGGGAAAGAACCAAACAAGAGGAAAAGCATCCAGGTTGAACTCACTACTGATATTCAGGAAAGTATATTCTGACATATGCTCTCTATTCGCGACATAGTTTTAATTGATGAGAAAAGAAATAACCATATGGTGCCGTATGTTCTTTGTAGATGACATAGTTTTAATTGATGAAAAAAACAAGATCAAATACTGAATTGGATTTATGCAATGTTATCTGGAAAGGACACGGGTGTCACATATCCATGTATCTCAAAGTATACTACACGGAAAGTTTAAAAAATTTGGATACAAGGGCAAGGCTAATATTGTATTATATAGTAATATTTGAAATTTTTTAACTCAAAAATATTTGGATCAGAGGAAATGACTTTGGGATGTAACAATCAGGCTATGACTTCATTTATGCCCCTAGAGGGGTAGAAGATATAGAGCACTTTAACACACCATGAGATGTGGATGCCTTGAGAGTACCACAGGAATGCCCGCCCACTAAGCAGACTTCTTTTTTCTTGCTTGTGGCACCAAGAAAAGGACACCTAGGGTTGGATTCAATGACTTCTCTATTAAATCCATCCACTCTATCCCTCCGTGATCACTTTTCTTCCTTTTCATTTTAATAATCGACCCATGACTCGACCCAAACCGACCAAATTAGACCAACCCACCCCCTTCTTGAAGACCCATGGGGCTGGGTCGAGTTCAAATATTAGACCCATTCCACATTTCGGTTGGATAACTTTGACCGATCCAACATGATCCGTACTATATATGGGTCTATTTTGGGTCTTCCTATTAGTTACCAACCTGACCCAACAAAGATATTCCCAGTCATTCTCCTCCGTTAAGAGAAAAGCACTCAAACTAAGCTCAATACATTAAGGAAGGCCACTGATGAGGTTATTAACCTCTTGAAGCAGAGATTGCAATTTTAAATAAATATTAATTCATAGAGTTTTGACCATGTCAGTGAACAATTTTCGGACAATCAAAATTCAGTCTGATTCAGAAATAAGAATAAAATTTTCTTCATGCAATATTGTTAGTAAACAAAAGTAGACCTACACCCAACCCAGACCTAAATATTTTGCATTGGGTTCAGGGCATACATGACCCTAACCGGATCCGAACAATCGGATGGGTCTAAATATCTTCCACGGACCCAACAGGACACAACCTGATGATCATCTATTAGATTGGGTCCGAATGCAATATTAAGACCTGTACTTGAAATCAGGTCGAGTCGGGGGCAAGCATGCTCCAATCTGATCTGACCCATTTGCAACCCTAACAATCTATGATGTCCCATCCCAAAACCTCACAAAATGCTAGCTCACATCAACATGAAGGATAAATCAGTCAGCTCTTGGATGAGTTGTTCCCTTCTGCCCCAAGATAGGGATCTAGTCTTTAAAGTTCTGATCTATGAGGAAGCATTGGAGATGGAGAGGAATAGGTTTCTCACTGACATGTCTACACTCTCTCTCACCTTCTTTCTCTCTCTTTCTCTCACTCTCTCACACCTTCATTCTCCCCTGTTCTTCTTTTACTAAAACTTCAAAGGCTAGGAGCAAAACATAGCATCTACAGTGTGAACCACGCAAGTCATGATCGTTGGTTTGATTCCATGTGGAGACACAGCAAAAACCCCAATATTGCCATGTCCTGATAACACTCTATTTATGGGTGAAGGATTTTTAAAAAAAAGGCATACAAATCAGCATAACAAAGACAGAACATAAGGAATGCAATTTTATTGTACATATAATTAGCAGACAACAGAAAATACATATAATCAGTTTTGTTATACTATATAATTAGCAGACAACAGAAAATACATATAATCAGTTTTGTTATACTATATAAAAAAAATGGAGACATCAATAATAAGAAATAGAATAGGTGCTGGTTGGATGGAGTGAAGTGTGCTTTTACAGTATTGTCATATTTTCTATTGATGTATGACTTCTTGATTTAAAAGGGAATTCTATAGGATGGCAAAATGGTATGTTGTACAACTCAAAATATCAGTAAATAAAAAGGGTCCAAGAGCACGTTGAGTTTAATAGAAATAAAAAGTTTCAAAACTTCAAACCAAGTAATATAGAATTGACAAGCTGGTGATTGGTAATTCAATTTGTGCGGTAGGTGTAGAAGAGGCAGACGAAGACATAACCTAAGAAGTTTGGCATAACATCAAGGTGGCCTTAAATAAGAATGCTTGGCGAATGAAATTCATATCGCTGGTCAAAAATAGTTTGGAGAAGGCTAGATGGTCATTTTGTGGTTATAACAGAAATTTATAAGCTTAGGGTTCAGCATAGTGCAACCACACACACCAAATCTAATACAGGCCTAGATTGGCCAAGCATATAACCCAAATTGTCTCTATCCCAGCCTAGCCCAACTACAGTTCAATTCAGCCCCTTTATCAGCCCTGTGCAGTGACAATCAAATGTGTTCCCCATAACAATGTTGTACCCTTCTTTCAGAATTGCAGAGTAAAATTAGGAGTCCTTGTTAAGCATTTAGTCAGAAGTTTTAGGACATTTCTGAGTTTATATAATTCCCATATACACAAGTTTCTCACCACTGTTTCATGTAGATCGATGAAGATCTCATGCTCAGTATGATAAGGATCCTTACAAGTCTTTTTTTAATCACTATTTTCTTATTATAGTAAGTTCAAAAAGTCGAATACTATAATTCAACTATCATTCATTTTTATCATTATTTACCCACTATAATTAGTTTCAAAAGAAGAAAAATCATGCAACAGAAAGACTTAAGCATGAAAATAATACAATAACATTAATCAGAGCTGGCTTTATTAAACAATGTCACCAGCAAGTTTGGCATTGACTAATTAATATTGTCTACCAGATAGAGGGTTTTTTAACATAATCTACTCATTTCTAGCTAGTCTAACGAAAATGAACTTTTCTAACAACATAACATTATGAAAGAATCCATTCTTCTAGGCAGTCTTAGCTTCGTTCCTTACTACAGCATTTTCTTATCCAATATCTAAAATTTTATTTTTTTGCACAGCCAAATAATATATAATGAATAAATTACAAATTATAGAACTCTCTAAATGATAGCATATTGTGGTATTACATGTACTCATTGATAAAACTAACCTTTTTTTTCCATAGAATATTCTCTACACATACATGTTTCTATTATTTTATGAACATACACTGAGACTTTTAAGTAGAGCTTGTTAATTCTTACAACGACATCACCTGATCATTTATCAACTTGGGGTAAACAAATAATATATATGTGTCACATAGGTTGTGCATAATGTCTATTAATTTAAGAGATATGACCAGGCAACGTGCATAATGTCTATTAATTTAAGAGATATGACCAGGCAATACTCATATATAGCCACAATAACACCACTTCATGCTCTCCACCACATATGGTGGACAAGAACACCGTATGGAAACTAATCATGACCAAGGCGGAAACAATGTTTCTAATAAGATATAGCAGCCTACTGCTCTATCTTAAAAAATTTCTGGACAAGAAAATAAAAGGATACTAAGATATCAAAAAATAAAAGAAAACTAACCAAGAAACTTAAAAAAAAAAAAAAAAAAAAAAAAATACTATTCTCAGTAATTTGCAGATCAAGATCACAGAAAATTTCATTAATGAAACAAGGATTGCAATATTTTGAGAGAATCAACATATGACTTCCCAAAGAGGAAGGCTTGATCAGCACAGCCATGAACTAACATAGTAGCACACGAACTGTGAACCTGAAAGATAACCACAGATGTGCATATCAAACTAAATGGATCATGCATTTGTCATAAGGCTCTTGGTCAATACAACTATCATACACATACCTACATAGAAGCTTTCATCCAATGTACAACTAATCAAGTAATAAAAACTCACACAAATCTGCTATCGATATCTCAAAAATGCAACCTGGATGTTAGGTATTTCTCAATAGCTATCCTGATAATCCTGTATCGCTTCAGTTAGATGTTTTTGATACAGCAGTGTCATCCCAATATTACTGTCAAGAAAAACAAAATACCACCAAAACTCTAAGCGTCTTAACATAATTTACAACTCAAATGAAACAGGAAGCAGAATTATAACCATTAGATCAAGACTCCTGCATGTGCATCTTATATTATCACATTTCCAGAATCACAGGGAAGCATGACAGACAAGCACATTAAAGCACCTGATAAAAACAATGCAAGGTGAATTAATGTCTCAAGGGCAAATGCTATCCGTGAAAATGGGCCCACCAAGATGTACAGATTTAATTGGAACAAAGAGCAGGAAAAAAATAGTAGAAAGATACTGACCATAGGAAATTTCTATGCATACTACTTTCAAGTCAGAGCCATCAAGCTCCATATTTTGCAGAAGCCATAGCTTAAACTGCAAATATGTCAAACAATAATTAATAATAAGTTAATTTGACTTTCCAAACAGCATTATCAAGAATCAGCAGGCAGTTTCATAAGTTACATGAAGAGGAAAAATGGAAGGCCTTTTAACAGCTTACTGCAAACTATTGAAAGTTATTACAGAATAACAATTAAAACCACCACCCTATAAATGTAAATTAAAAACAAATGCTTATATGGTGAAGAAAGAGTGCAGTTGATTAAAACGCACAGGCTATGAAAATCATTAGGTCAATGTACAATTTCTTTTTTTACATGCTTTATATTGATGTATGTTACCGGTTATTCCTTCACTACCATAAGAATGTTTCATGCATGTCTTATACTTTCATGCCAACAAAAATAGCAATATTTGTATAATTATTTGAAAACATGCTGGACACTCAAGCCTTCCACCCCTTCAGCTATAGAAGCAGTGAAGCACTCCATCAACAGCACGAGGACAGAATCACATCAGGATAGCATAGAACCCAAGGACAGAGTTTGTCGAGCAGGACTATAATTAATGCGCACAGCATCTCAGATTGATATAGCCTTTTGAGAGTAAAAGCTATTGTTTTTCAAATCATTGATTGAAAGCTTAATATTCCACACTGATGATAATAATATATCCTTCCAGGATTCAGCGAGAAGTATGCTTAGAATTAGGCACCGCTAACTCTTATAAATGGAACCCTGTTGAATTAATCTGGAGCCAAATACTGGATGAATGATATTCTGACTGCATAAATCATTCTTGCACATCAAAAGTTCCGTACATTCATATTATAGTGGTTTGACATGGCTGGAGAATAATTACATATAGACATCACACAGGCAGAAGCTAATACTTGCAACATTACATAGCTCGAGACCTTATAAATGTCACGATGTCAAAAGCAATTTAACTCGTCATCATATACATACATACTCATTGTTTACTTACAATAATTAGTGTCAATCAGTTGTAAATTACCTTTCTACTGAAATTCTTTCAAACTATTTCTCCAGGATTGAAAGCTAAGAACGCCCCCTCCGCTTCACACCATTTGTCTCTTGCAAACACAATGTGAAGATCAAAAGAAACAGCACTAAAATTATAGGCAATATATCCATAAATTTCTGTTATTTAAATCCAGCATTTCGAGCAGTGTCTACAATTGTGCCAATGAGAAATATGTTACATACACAAGTTTCAAATGAAACTGATCCTAGCAAATAAAAGCCAATATGCCACACCTTGCAATGCAGGCTGCATAAAATGAAGCACTTTTTATGATCATTGATGCCGAGGAACAAAACAATCCTGCAACAGAATTTGTTTGATGGAGGAAAAGAAGAAAGTATCTAATCTCCAACCCAAGTCATCAAGTTGCCTGCTAAAGAACGGCATCAATTGTCGCCTGATACTAACACAAGTTGTGGAACATCGCGTTGAAAACATTCCTCTCACCTCAAAAAAATTAGTATAGTGTTTCCTGATGGAGCACAAGTAGCATTTCAGCATTCAGGTGCAACCACACATTGACTCAGTCAACCAAAGATGCTGCCAGTCCCCAATTCCCCTTGCTGTAACTCTTTCCTCCTTTGCTCCTCTAACGGATCTGGACTCTTCATAATTCTTCGCAGCCGCCTAAGTTGCATTCACAATATGTTCAGAAATTAAGACACTGTTTGAGGTGCAAAAACACCACTTCAACACAAACAGCATTCCCAAGTACCTGTCTTGTGCATGTTGAGCAGGGAATGTTGGCATAAATTCCTTTGACTTTGGTAAAGGAACTTCGCTAAACCAGGGATGTTTAAGGGCAGCATCTGCTGTTATTCGCTGCATCAAAAGCAAAGCACAGCATTAGTAAATAAAAAGATAGGCCTAGATGGTCAAAAAGTATAAACAACCATGATTCTTTCTGGCACATCACCTTCTCTGGATCATAAGTTAGCAGTTTGTTTAGCAGATCAAAACCGGCTTCAGATAGGGTTGGACGACCAGAAAATGATGTAGGAGGGAACTTCTCCCGCAGCCTATTATACCTGGAAAGCAGCAAAAATAAAATAGTCTGGGGTTAACACCAGCATGAACAGAACTGCACCTAACAAAGTGCCCTGAAGGCAAGCCAGGAAACCTAGGCAATCTCACCACTAGTTGGATAACTGGGAAAAGATTTGCAAGAATAATGATATGTATTTAGCTTTTTAAAAAGAATGAGAAGGAGCTTGTAAATTGATAAGAAAAAGGAAATAGAGAATAGTAACTTACGGCTGCTTCACAAAGTTCACTTTGATGCCAGGCAATTTAGCAAACCCAGGCCATATCTTCTCATTTGGTGTGCCAAGTGTTCTAAATATCTGCATGTAAAGTAACATAAATGCAAGTTAGATCAAAGAAACAGACAGAAGTAGCATACAGGTAAAGATTCAAAGATTTAATGGAACCTTGTCAAGTTGATCAAACTCGGTTTTTCCATTGAATAATGGTTCCTTAGCTAAAAGTTCAGCCATTATGCAACCCAATGACCACATGTCAATAGCAGTCGAATATTCCTTTGCTCCTAATAGAAGTTCTGGTGCCCTGCCATTACAAAATAAATGAGAGCTTTCAAGGAAACAAACAAATATAAACTAACGAATATGGCAGAATGCAAAAATGACTATAAACAAAAGAACAAATATGAACATAAAGAAGGATAGGAAGGTACCTACCTGTACCACAAAGTCACCACCAAATGAGTATATGGCTTCAATGGGCTTCCATACTGGCGAGCCAGACCAAAGTCACATATTTTCAACTCACCACGATTATTCAGAAGAAGATTTGACGTCTTCAGATCCCTGAGGGAGACCCCCCCCCCCCCCCAAAAAAAAAAAAAAAGTTTGAGTAATTAACAATCAAGAACATTTGATAGATCTAAGGATTTAATTGGTAAACTTAAAAATGAAAAAAAAAAAAATACCTATGAAGTACCCAGTTATCATGGAGGTACTTGACACCTTCCAACAACTGAAGCATTAAGCACTTAACTTCACTCTGGCTAAATGGCTGCTTCATTGTCTCCATCAGCCCTTTGAGATCATGCTCCATGTACTCCATGACCATGAAAATACTATCAAGGCTGCTGCCCACAACAACTTCCTTGACATCCACAATTGAAGGGTGGTGAAACGATAGCAAAATGTTAATTTCCCTCAAAGAGGTCAATGGGAAGCCCTCTCGCTCCTTCTCCATCTTCACCTTCTTCAATGCCACTACGTCCCCAGTCTTCTTATCCTTCGCTCTGTACACAACTCCGTAAGTGCCTTCATCAATCTTGTTCAGCCGCTCAAACTCATCAACCCTTCTACACCCTTGTAGCATGTCTATACATCTTTGGGGAGGTTGCGCTGGTTCCGGGGTTTCATCCCTAGCACCCTCTGTCTCAGAATCACTCTGTGACAAATGACCAGATGCATCCTCATCAACCTCCTCCATGTCAACATCCATATAACCATTCCTATCCACCTCAACTCCATGATGCTCATCCCCATGCTCTCCCCCAGATGCAGATGATTTTGATGCCGCCCCTTCAGAACCTTCTCTCATAACAAGCTCTCCAGGCTCAGGACTCGGCACCTTCTTATGTGATTTCTTGTCCACTGTATCGACCACAGGGGTATTTTTCCTCCTCTTGGGAGGAACCGCTCCATCAGAAAATTCCGCCTCATCATCGTCCAACTCATTGTTCCCATTTGCCCAACGTGAAGTGGAGATGTTCCTTGCTGTGGGGTACTCCTCATCCTCATCCTCCATCTGCCCAGGCTCATGATCATTAGCCAACTGCTGATCATGGGGTGAATCAATGGAGACCCTCACATCTACTGGTGCCTGCTGCTCCATGGACTGCCAAACTGTCTCAATCGAATTGGGTGGGACATATCCACGAGTCAGTGGGGGAGGTGGAGGAAGAGCAGCAGGTGCTCGAGTGTCATCTCTGTTTCTGGAACTCACAACACTAGATTGGTTGTTATCATCCCTATCCCACACAATTGGTGAGAACTTCCTCTTTCTGCTTGGCGAAGGCAAAGCCCCATTTTCCTTCCCCTGACTTCCATTATCTCTAACCTGCGACTCGGGAACCTCGGGGTCATCAGATCCGCTTCCACTCGACAGCTCCCCAGGCTCCCGATCAACCAACCTCCCCGAGAGGCGACTCCGCTTCTGCTCGTTCCCACCGCCACCGCTCGAATTGCTAGTGCTCAATGGGGAACGGTGGTACCCATTCAAAGAATCTCTCTTCTTGGTGTCCCTCTGCCTATCCCTAACCCTATCCCGGAGATCGCGACCATGGCCCCTGTCCCGGTCCCGGTCCCCATCACCGTATCTATCAAGATAAGAATCCTTCCTCCTGGAGACTTCTACATCAGATTCCCGGTCCCTAAATTCTTGGTCTCTGTAGCCCCCGTGCCGATTCGCCACCATTAGAACACTAGAAAACGGCGGAACGAGCGAGACGCTAAAATCGAGGGAGAAAGCGGGCAAAACTGAAACCCTAGAAACCAGAACCCTAGAAGTTAAGACTCAAAGTCTCAAACAGATCTCGAAACCCTAATTCACCTAATCCCGTCGAATCAAAAAAATTCGACAGATGGATAGAGAGAGAAAGACCGATGAAGTGAAAAAAGATGGATAAAAACCCTAGCAAACATCCGATGGTCGGCCCTGGAAAAACGCAAAGATCGAACTTCGGGGAAGCGAAAACGATCGAAGACGGAAGCTCTGATGAGAAATTCGAACAGAAAAGAAGGGAGAAAATAGGAGAATCGAGGGATCTGACCTCGAGCAGCGGTCGCCGTAGCAGCCTCTCCTCTCGATCAATCAAGCAAAGGCTACGCGAAAGGTTTCGAAAAGGGGATGTCACAGGGGAAGGGTTTACCCTTTTCCTTGTTATTTATTTGCTATGGGCGGCGGTGCTTCGCGTTATCTTACCAAATAATCTTACCAAATAAAAAGGAAGTTGGAGACACTGGCGAGTCCACGAGCGCGTCTCGTGGCCCAAACCACGCGTTGAATAATCGCATCCACGAATCAAGAGGCGAGAATTATATGATGAACGGTCATGATTTCGAAAAGCCCATATGGATGGACGATAACGGTTCTGATGCCTTTTTTTTGTTTTTTTAATAAAATTTAAGTTTTCATAGGGCAACGCCGCCCGGTGATGGTTCTGGGTATTCTCGAGAGCCTCTTTGCGTTGGATTGAGCCTGCGAGCAGAGCTGATCATGGGGCCTAAACTCTATTTACTTTTAATCATTCTATAAGTTGAGATAAAATTTAATATTTTCTGATTCCAAATCCAGCTCATGCCTAGATCTACCTGAGAGGTCCTATTGCCAATCTGACACAGACCTCATGAGCTTTACTCTTCTAATTTATATATATATATATATATAGGTAGATCTAGGTTCCACCATATGTATTATTTTGATGCTATGCTTAAAGTTCTATTTGGGATTACTGTGGATAGTAAATTTTTTTGAAACTTTGAAAAATAAAATTTTAAAAAAATATTTTTTTATAAAAATTTATTTGATATTTGCTAATCAAATTTATAAAATATTTTAAAATTTTAATATATATTTGATAATTAAAATAAGAAAATATTTTTGATATATTTAAATGATAATAAAAAATATTACATAATATTATATAGTAGAGAATTATACAATATAATATTATATTAAAATATTATTATCATATAATATAATATAATATCATTATAATGTGATATATAATTAATATAACATGATGGATTATAATCTAATCAATAATAATTATAATATATGGATTATATTTTATTATGATAATATAATAATATTATATTATTATTAAAATATTATTATATTATAGATTAATAATATAATAATTATATAATAGATTTTATATTATATACTTATAACATAATAACTATTATTATTTAAAATAAATATTATTATATTATATCATATAATGTAATATAATATAATAGTATAACATAATACAAATATTACTAATATAAATAATGTTATTATAATTATGATGTAATATAATATAGTAGACTATAATCTAATATAATAATAGATTATAATATAATAAATTATATTATATTATTATAATATATAGTATTACTATATTTTATATTATTATAATATAATAATATTACTATATTTTATAATATAATAATATTATATTATTATTAAATATTATTATATTAGATCATCATAATAGTATTATAATAGATTATATTATATATTTATAATATATTATAATATTAAGTTATTACATGATTATATTATATTTATAATATAATAATATAATATGATATGATATAAGATGTTATTATAAGATTAATTGGTGAATATTTTGGTCATTGAAAAATTTTTATTTAAATAAAAATAGCTTCTTGATAATCGGCAGAAAGCACTTTTGGGAGAAGCTTAAGGATGGCAATTAGGTCAAGTCAGGTCAAATTAGATTGGATATGGATTGGATTAGAAAATTATTAATCTAAATTCGATCTATTTATTAAATAAATTAAAAATTCAGACCTAAATCTGATCTATTTATTAAATAGGTAATTTGATTTGACCTACTTAACATATTTATTAAACAAATCAAATTAGATTAAATAGGTTAAATAGATTAAAGATCAGGTTAAATGGGTTAGAAATAGGTTAAATAAGTTTTAAACGAGTTCAACAGATCTTAAATAGATTAAATAGATTAAATAAGTTAAATAGATTATTTAACTCCATCCAATCTAAATATTAAATAGGCTAAATGAGTCAGATATTTGAAATCTAAATCTGACTCAACTATTAAATGGGTTAAACAGGTCTATCTATTTATAATCCAAAGTTATTTACCTATTTATGACTGATCGAATACAGGTCGGATTGATGGTTGAGTCATATTTTGACGGTTCTAAAGAAGCTCCAAAATGTAGTTTTTTCGAGTAGAACTTTCCAACTTCTGACAAAAGTCAAACCAACTTCTCCAATTTTTACCAAACATTATTGTACCATCAAAAAATTCTTTCAGAGGACTAAAAAGTATTTTCCAATACTTCAAAAGCTTAGCCAAATAGAACCTAAAATCCAATGATGTTTTTTTAACGTGTCTTCCTTCTACTTCCATCCCTTCACCTTCTTTTGCTCTCCCTCTCAGCTATCTTGCTCTTTCTCTCTTAGAACCATAATGCTCTTCTACATTGCATCATCATTCGAATAGTAAGAATCTTATACCTGAGATTCACAATCCCACTCTCTATCACCATCATAATAGCCCATGGTGACAAATGTGATAACCTAATTTTTTTAGCACAAATCTCAAAGCAGGCCAAAAAAAGGGGCTTGAGATGAAGACTCTCAATGGGAGTCTTCTTCTCCCACATATCCAACTAAGATAAGGACTCCTAGGGCTTTCAAAATCCTAAGAGGCCCTCTATAAAGTTCTCCCTCTTCCTCTCAAAAAATTTCATGCGATGAAATCAACCCTCTACCGGCCTTCCTCCCTCTTCTTTCTCTTTGATTTCTCCTATTGAAGTCGCAGCCTCTTGTACTTGTGCTCACCGAAAATTCAAGCCGATGATGCTGCTGGAGCTCAAGGTAAGCACCGACCCTTCTTCCTCTCTTTCTTCCTCTTCTTTTCATGTCCCTACGAACGGCCGTCGGTCATCGGAATCACCGAAAAAGCCTCAAAAAGAAGATCCCCTATTTTAATCAAGTCTTGTTTTCCTTTTTTCAGCCACCGACGCTACTATCCACAATGCCACACTCCTCACTCGTGATCCTCACTTGCCAGTTACCCACCTTAGAGGTCTTGGCAATCAATGATCAGTCAATGACCCGAGAAACCAAAGAAAAGTATGTGGATTTCCTATTTTGGATCTTTTCCATGATTTTCTACTGTTCGGTCTTCATCACCGGCTATTCCTTGCATCGTCGCCTGTTGCCATCTGCTGCCAAACTATCGGCTATGCTGCCGCACCCTACCGAAGCACTAGCCACCTCCTTCCATCCCCTATTTCAACCAAAGAAAAGAAAACAGAAAAGAAAAAGAAAGAAGAAAAGAAAAGAAAAGGCAAAAGAAAAGAAAAGAAAAGGAGGGAAAAGAATTCTCTCTCTTCTTTTTCTCTCTAAGATTTCTCTCTACCCTCTTTCTTTCTCTCTCTATTTGATTCATGAACCCTAGGTTGAACCTAAGGTGAAATCAAGATGACCGGGGGATTGCTCTGAAATTCATACAGTAGATCGGATTTCAGTCCAACTTTTGCCAGAAATTCATAACTTTTCGATCATGAACAATCTCTATTGAATCATCATGATATGATCCCTGATAATCCTGATCATGATTATCTCTTTTGAAAGATACAAAGATTCTCTCTCCAATTTTTCTCTCCTTATCTATTTTCTTTCTCTAAGAAGATCAAGGGACTATAGTATCGATCTATATCTTCCTCTTCTAGGAACTTATATTGACTTCTACAAGATGATCCTAAGTTGCTTTGAAATCCATGCCATGTGTCAACCCCACTTTAACCAAGTCTAGTATTTTTAGAATCAATTATTAATGAATTATGTTAATCGATCTTGATCTTGATCCAATCTATGCTTCATGATTTTTTAAGCAAGTTGCTTAAATTTGACCCTCAGCTCGGAGATCCTGAATTGCTTGATGACTGGATGATCCGACACATCCAATCAACGATTCATCTTTCTTATAATTTAATTTTATTATATTTATCAAATAAAAATTAATCATATTTTTGATATTTTAAATAGGATTATCTATGAAGTCTAAAGATCTAGGACGAACAAGGTAAGTAAAATCTTACGCTTCTTATTTATTTTTAAATTATCATATTTTTCATATAAATAAACTATTGTTGATGAATTCATATTTTTCATAAAATAAAGATCAGCATATGATATATGAAAATCATATTTTATTATGATCATTATTTCTATGAATATATTTTATGAAAATAGCATGTTTATAAATCATGAATTTAAATATTTTTCATCTAAGTATATGTATATTTTAAGAAAAAGTCAAAGGCTCTTAAATAGCTATGAATAAATTTCCTTTGGAAAAGTCAATACCTAGAGTTAGCATCTACAAGAAATATGGCCCCGTCAATAAATTTCAAGTTGGCACAAGAAATAAGAATCCTGTTGATTACGAAACATGATTCTATCATGGGTACAAAGTGATCTTAGTACGAATATCTATGAGCAATATTTTGAAATATGACATGAACACATGACAAAAGTAATTTATGAATCATGTTTATGAAACTTCATGATTTAAGCATGCATGATTGACTTTATGAGTTATTTTATATTATGCTTATGAAATACTTTATTTTGTTATATCTATTATTTTCTAAATATTATATTATCATGAAAAAACTGATGCTTGGTCCGATAAGAAAGCGTAGATTTTACTTACTGGGTTAGTGTAGCTCATATCCTTTTTATTTTTTTATTTACAAAGAAATAAGATTAAGAATGATAAAGGATCCAGGCTTGGGAATCTACTTGGTCAAGCTTGAGAATTTTGGTAGCTAAACTTAGTTTATTGGATGATCATGAATTTATAGTTGTTTATTTATGAAATTAAGTTATGGGTTTGGTTTTAATTATAGATTTAGATGCTCTAAACCAATTTTGGTTTGATTATTTGATAAATAATTGAATTAGATCTTTGTTTATATTTTATTTATGATCGATTTTGATTGATTATGATTTATTGGTTTCATGTTATCGAGGGCCATACCCCTCAGTAGCATGACCGTGTTATGTCCCAGATTTGAAATATGATATTTTATGATATTATAATAATAGATTTGATAATGGATATATAGAACTTAAAGTCTAGCAATTGATTGGATCATAATAGAACTTAAACTTAGGATTATGATTTAGAGAGTTGGGTGGACCAAGAATTCAAAAAAATGGATTTTGGGCCAATAAGTATTGTGATGAAATTTATGCATAACTGATGAGTTATATCTTAGATATTAATAAATAGGGTGACCTAAGTTTAAAAGATGTTGACCTTTGAACATGAGATGTTATATTGATAGGTTATATTGTATTATGAATACTTGTTTCATTATTATTTAGATGATTTTAAAAATTCTAAACTCGATATGGATGAAGATTTTGATGATTTTTTCAATGCTTATTATCTGATCATTATAATTTTAAAAAATTATTTATGATGTGGTCTAAAAAAGAACTACATCGTATAGAGAAGAATACTTTTTGAACCTACAAGAGGATTATATATGAAACTCACGTATAAATAAAAAATATATTTGGTTCTATTGGTGGATTAGATTTTATTATGAGAGCATAATATACATTTTGGTGAAATCTTTAATAATTTGTATTATGATATATGGATAGGATTATTTTATCTTCCTTTTGTTTGTTGGAGATAGTGAGGTGTATTAAATATTTCAAATCAAAGTTTGGATTTCTGAGTTGATATAAGATATCTTATAATTGTTGAATTTTTTTATGAAAGAGACATGATTTTGTGTCAATGTATTGATGGATGCTAAGTGTTGCGATGAAAGAAGCTCTAGGAGAAATAACTGAGTTGATTTTATTCACAAAGATGTTGACTTGAGGTCTTCTAAATTTATTAGAGATTTTAGTAATCCTTTTACAAAGAAAGGTTGATTGAAATCAACCTATTGATTGTCAGGTGAATCTAGGATTAACTCACTCTAATTATTTTTAGATTTATGAGATTTTAAATGAGTTATGAAGCTTATGCAAAGGCTTCAAAGATAGAAGCGGATCGAGATTTAAATTTTGATGTGATATGCTTGAAGCATGGTAAGGAATAAAAAAATTGAAAAGTTTTTCTTAAAATCTATCAAAAATTTGAAAGGTTAGATCTTTCGAGATTCTGATGTAAAATAATATTCTTGTCAAATTCATCTGATAATCCTAGAGAGTTTGGTAAATTTAGATTAGAATATACAGTGGAATTGTGATGGTTTGACCTAATTAGAAATATTAATTCTTTGATTCAAAAGATATTATGATAAAAAATATTAGTTTTGAAGTAAGGAAGGACTTTATTGATAATGAAAGAACAATGCTATTGATTCTTGACCTAAGCTGGACATTTCAAGTTCATTATTAATGGATTGATGGTCTTTAGTTAGACTTGAACCTAGAATGCTTTAATGTAGATATCATTTTTTCAAGATTCAACATTGTTACTCCATATGGTTGTAAGGGCTTGATATGTTTCTAAGATCAAAAGTTTAGTCATTAAATCATGGGAGTGTTTAAAAAAAAATAAAGAAAGAAAAGGAGAATAATAGATCATGGAGAGCATTCGATTGTCAAGTCACCTTCTGAACCATTTAGAATATATTGGGCTAAACATGATTTGTGAATAGAGTTAACGAAGAGCAATATATATTTCATGGGCAAAGAATTATATACTTTAATCTCAAGTAGAGATATTAGTATTCATTTGAAAAAGAGATTGAGATAACCAGATATGTATTGTTGATGAAAGAATCTAGTTTTAAAATGCCATAAAATTTTGTTTAATATAGAGATTTTATGAAGCAAGTACGTTGAGAGGAAGATTAACTGATAGTTTAAGAATGACATGAAGAATCAAGCACTTTCAAAGTTTAAGCCCAAAAATATGTCAAGTTTCGAGGATGAATTTTTTTTTAAGGAGGATAGAATGTGATAACTTAATTTTTTTCAAGTATAAATCTCAAAGCAGGCAAAAAAAGGGGCTTGAGATGAACAATCCCAATGGGAGTCTTCTTCTCCCCTGTGTTCGACTAAGATAAGGACTCCTAAGGCTTTCAAAACCCTAGGAGACCATCTATAAAGTTCTCCCTCTCCCTCTCAAAGAATTCCACACGATGAAATCAGCCCTCTACTAGCCTTCCTCCCTCTTCTTTCTCTTTGATTTCTCCTGTTGAAGCTGCAACCTCTCATACTCATGCTCACCGAAAATTCGGGCCGATAACGTTGCTGGAGCTCAAGATAAGCACTGACCCTTCTTCCTCTTTTTTTCATGTCCCTATAGATGACCACTGGTCATCGAAATCACTGAAAAAGCCCCAAAAAGAAGATCGCCTGTTTTAACCGAGCATTGTTTTCCTTTTTTTTCAGCCATCGATGCTGCCATCCGTGGTGCCACACATTTGGCTCATGACCCTTACTTGCCAGCTACCCACCTTGGAGGTCTTGGCCATCGATGATCAACCAATGATCGAAGAAATCAAAGAAAAGGGTGTGGATCCCCTCTTTTAGACCTTTCCCATAATTTTCTGCTGTCCGGTCCTTGTCGTCGGCTGTTCCTTGCATCGTCGCCTGCTACCACCGACCGTCGGATCGTCGGCTATGCTGCTGCACCCTGTTGGAGCACTAGCCACCCCTTTCCATTCCCTATTTCAGCCAAAGAAAAGAAAATAGAAAAGAAAAAAAAAGAAGAAAAGAAAAGAAAAGGAGAGAAAAGAATTCTCTCTCTCCTTTTCTCTCTACTCTCTTTGTTTCTTTCTCTATCTAATTCATGAATCCTAAGTTGAATCTAAAATAAAATCAAGATGATCGAAGATTGCTCTAAAATTCATACAATATGTTAGATTCTAGTCTGACTTTTGTCAGAAATTTATAATTTTTTAATCATGAACGATCCCTATTGAATCATCCTGATATGATCCCTGATGATCCTGATCATGATTATCTCTTTTGAAAAATATAAAGATTCCCTCTTCACTTTCTCTCTCCTCATCTATTTTCTCTCTCTAAGAAGATCAAGGGACTATAGTATCGATTTATGTCTTCCTCTTCTAGGGATTCATGTTGACTTCTACAAGATGATCCTAAGTTGCTTTGAAATCCATGCCATGTATCAACCCCACTTTGACCAAGTCTAGTATTTTTAGAATCTATTATTAATGAATCATATTAATCGATCTTGGTCTTGATCCAATCTATGCTTCATGATTTCTTGAGCACGTCACTTAAATTTGACCCTTAGCTTGGAGACCCTGAATTGCCTGATGACCGAATGATCTGATACATCCAATCAACATTTCACCTTTCTTATAATTTAATCTTATTATATTTATCGAATAGAAATTGATCGTATTTTTGATATTTTAAATAGGATTATCTATGAAGCCTAAAAATTTAGGACGAACAAGATAAGTAAAATTTTACATTTCTTATTTATTTTTAAATTATCATATTTTTCATGCAAATTAATTATTGTTGATGAATTCATGTTTTTCATAAAATAAGGATTAGCATATGAGATGTGAAAATTATGGTTTATTATGATCATTATTTCTATGAATATATTTTATGAAAATAGCATATTTATGAATCATGAATTTAAATATTTTTTATCTAAGTTTATGTATGTTTTAAGAAGAAGATATAAGAATTTCAAAGGCTCTCAAATATTTATGAATGAATTTCTTTTGAGAAAATCAACATCCAAAGCTAGCATCTATAAGAAACATGGTCCCGCTAATGAATTTTAAGTTGGCACAAGAAATAAGAATCCTATCGATTAAGAAGTATGGTCCTGTTATGGATACAAAGTGAACTTAGCACGAATATCTATGAGCAATATTTTGAAACATGATATGAACACATGACAAAAGTAATTTATGAATCACATTTCATGATTTAAGCATGCATGATTGACTTTATGACTTATTTTATATTATATTTTATAAAATATTTTATTTTATTATATCTATTATTTTTTAAATATTGCATTGTCATGAAAAATCTTATGCTTGATCCGATAAGGAAGTATAAATTTTACTTACTGGACTAGTATAGCTCATATATATATTTTTTTTATAGAAAACTAAGATTAAGAATGACGAAGAATTCAGGCTTGGGGATCTGCTTAGTCAAGCTTGAGAATTTTGCTAGCTAAACTTAGTTTATTGGATGATTATGAACTTGTAGTTGTTTATTTATATTTTTGAGTTATGGATTTGATTTTGATTATGAATTTAGATGCTCTAAACCAATTTTGGTTTAATTATTTGATAAATAATAAAATTAAGTCTTTATTTATATTTTATTTATGATAGATTTTGATTGATTATGATTGATTAGCTTCGTGTTATCGAGAGCCATATCTCTCGGTAGTATGGCCATGTTATGTCCTAAATTTGGGGCATGACAATAGGCCTCCAACCATCAAGCCATGATCTCACCATTCAGAGCTGAGGTTCTTAGATTTAGGGAGTTTTGGGTCCAATAACAAGTGTAAGGCTTCTGTGGCTCTTGGATTCGGGGATTTTTGGTCCAATAGCATGCATACATGATGCAAAGCAACCCACCCTTTTGTTATCATAAAATGTTAATGAATGCGATCTTTGCCTATTTGTCATTTGATTCTTAGGCTAGCCCTATTTGGAATTGCTGTTAGCAGTAGAATTTTTGGAGCTTTTGAAAGTAGAGCTTTTGGAAGTAGAATTTTTACAAAAAATTATTTACTATTTAGTAACCATATTTATAAAGTGCTTTGAAACTTTAACATATGTTTGGCAACTAATATCAAAAAGTACTTTTGATATGATCATAAAATGATAATAAAAGATATTACATGATATTACATAATAAAAAATAATATTATATAATATTATATATTAAAATATTATTATATTATATAATATTATTATCATATAATGTAACATAATATTAAAATATAAAATAATATTATTATAATTATATATTGGTTATAATATAATCTGTTGACACAGAATCTGGTCGTTGTCGGAATTAGCAGGAGCGGTGGTGGACAAGATCGCCATCGGAGACCTGCAAAATAAAGTCCCGTTCGGAGCTGGTGGGGGGTGGCTCCGGCAGGACCCTCCGACGATCAAGTCAGCTCCGATCAACAGAAATGGAGTGCTCGAAAATGAGTTCCACTGAGCTTAGAGAAGAAGAGGAGAGCTTAGAGATCAGAGAGATTAGAATTAGCATATCTGAAGGGTCCTTTATAGGTGGAGCTTAGTTGATGGTGACGATCGTATCGCCTAATAGAGAGCCATTGGGACCGCAAGGAGTTCGGTACGGAGAGGAAGGCGTCATCAGGTGGATAGTGACAGCCATACTGGTAGGTCATGGGCCGTATGGGGTAGGTTACGGAGAGAGTGGTATTGTCAGTAGTGATGGCCATATCGTTCAGTCTTGTCGCCTGTTGCAGACTGATGGCGACGGTTCGTTCAGAGGAGTTTGAACTTGTAGGAGAGTTCGACTAAAGGAAAAGCTCGGAAGGAGCTCGACCGTAGAGGAGTTCGGAGGAGCTCGGTCGGCTGCAGGGACGGTCGCTTGAGGAGTTCGATCGAGGGACGATCGTTGAGGAGTTCGGACGTTGGGGGATTCCGTTAAAACCCGATCGCTTGGAGCTCAAGGAGCTCAGCCGCTAAGCAATTCGGCCGACTGAACAGGTTCTAAGGAGCTAGACCGCTGGGGTTCGGCTAAAGCCCGACTGCTGGGAGTCCAAGGAGCTCGGTCGCTAAAAGTTTGAGAAGCTCGACCGTTAAGCAGTTTGGCCGACTGAACGGGTTCTAAGGAGCTCGGCCACTGGGGTTCGACTAAAATCCGTCTGTTGAAGCTCTTCCGCGGTGTTTATCCCCAACAATAGTCCCTCCCACTTTCGAGCTCAAAATTTGAGGGAAGGGAGTGCAGAAAAGGCGACTGTTGAAGTCCTCTTCTGGGCACCGTGCTGGTTCAGGTCGAAGCTCGGAGGGGAGATTTTATCTTCAGCCGAAGTTGATGTCGAAGTTGAGGCCCGAGGGAGATCTCATCTCCAACTGAGGTTGAGGTAGGCTTCATCCACTGTGATCGAGGTCGAAGATTGAGCTCCTCGGGGGCGATATTGTCTCCAGCAGTCGAGGTTAATACGGTCGCTCGAAAGAGATCTGATCTCAGGATGAGGTTGTCTCCGATCTTATCTCTAGCCGAGCTTGTCTCGGCCACTTGGAAGAGATCTTATCTTTGGCCGAGGTTGGCTCAATCTCCTGTGGCTGGGGTTGATGCAGGCGCTCGGGGGAGATCCGATCTCTGATCGAGGTTGGCTTAGTCAGTCGGAAGAGATCTTATCTCTGATCGAGGTTGGCTCGATTTTCTGTGGCCGAGGTTGATGCAGGCGCTCGAGGGAGATCTGATCTCTGATCGAGGTTAGCTTAGTCGGTCGAGAGATATCTTATCTCTGGCCAAGGTTGGCTCGATCTCCTGTGGCCAAGGTTGATGCGGGCGCTGGGGGGAGATCTTATCTCCCACAACCGAGCTTTTCTTGGATGAGATCTCATCTTCTATTGTCGAAGTTGGCCTAGATCCTCGGAAGAGATCTGACCTATAGTCGAGATTGTCCACGATCGCTCGGGAGAGATCTTATCTCTAGTCGAGGTTGACTCGATCTCTTGGGAGAGATCTTATCTCTAGCCGAGGTAGATACTCACATTAGGACAAGGTTGACTCTGTCGTTCGGGAGAGATCTTATCTCTGATCGAGGTTGATACTTGCGTTAGGACGAGGGGGGAGAGATCTTATCTCTAGCCGAGGTTATCAACGGTCGCTCGGGAGAGATCTTATCTCTAGCTGAGGTTGACAACGATCGCTCGGAAGAGATCTTATCTCTAGCCGAGATTGATGCTCGCGTTAGGACGAGGTTCTCCTCCTATTCCTAACGGACTGTGGGGCACATAAGGCGGCTGTCAGGGCTCTCCCTCCATCTCGTCCTTTGTGAACGAGACTTCAGGTTGACTCAGTCGCTCGGAAGAGATCTTATCTCTAGTCGAGGTTGTCAATGGTCACTTGGAGAGATCTTATCTCTAGCCGAGGTTGACAACGTCGCTCGGGAGATCTTATCTCTAGCTGAGGTTGATGCTCGGTTAGGACGAAGTTTCTCCTGTGCCTAACAGCTATGGGGGCACATAAGGGCCGCTGTCAGAGCCTCTTCCCCCATCTCGTCCTTTGTGAACGAGGCCTTCAAGTTGACTCGATCGCTCGGAAGAGATCTTATATCTAGCCGAGATTGTCAACGATCGCTCGAGAGAGATCTTATCTCTAGTCGAGATTGACAACGGTCGCTCGAGAGAGATCTTATCTCTAGTCGAGGTTGATGCTCGCGTTAGGACGAGGTTCTCCTCCTGTTCCTAATGCGACAATTATTGGCTGCTTCTTTCCTGTCTTCGTATAGTTTTCGCATCTAGAAATAACATTATTAAAAAGAAAGAATTTTATTGAAAGGAAGTTACTGGCAGTGCATCTCTAAAATCTGTGTTTCAGGATCGGGGTAGCGTTGTTCCTCTGCATTTTCTCCGATAGTAAGTCCCGAGTCAGACGGCCTCTTCTATCTCATACTAACCTTCCCAATTTGGAGCAAGCTCTTGGCTTTGTCGCTGGAAGACGACGAATCACCGAGATACCAAGCTCCTCCCGGGGGTGATGTTGATGATGCCACGAGGCGGCCGACCTTCTTATTGTTTCTGGCTATGGCAGCAACCTTGGCCGATCTTCTCCTGCTTCAGGCTGGCGTCGAAGAAATTTACCCAGCCGCCCCTTTCTGACGAGCTCTTCAATTTCGTCTTGGAGCTGCATGCATTCCTCAGTGTCGTGGCCGTGGTTGCGATAGTAGAGGCAGTACTTGCTTCGATCGCGCTTGTTTGGGGGAGACCACAACCCTTCTAGTCTTGGCAACTGGTTCCTAACTTCGATGAGAATCTGGGTTCAAGGAGCGTTGAGGGGGGCATAGTCGCGGAACCTTTCGGGAGGAGGGCTTCTTTGCGCCCCTCTGTCGGGGCTTCCTCGGTGGCGAGCTCAAGGAGTTCGGGCCCACCTGCTTTCGGAGGGAGTCCATGAGCACGGCCGAACTTCGCTCGGCTCTCCATCATCTGCCAGCCGTTCTCTTAAGGCTTCTTCGTCCTTCAACTTGAAGGCTTCTTCCGCATGGGCATATCTCTCGATCCGAGCCAGCATATCGGCAAAGTCCCTGGGATATTTTTTTTTCAGGGAGAACAACAAGTCATTTTTCTGATGGTCGCCCTTGAGTGCGGCCATCGCAACAGACTGGTCCAAGTTTCGAACCTCCAATGCCGTGGCGTTGAACCGGATGACGTAAGTCCGGATGGATTCCCCCCGCTTCTGCTTGACATTCATCAGAAAATCCGAACCTCGGCACAAACGTCGACTGCTGATGAAGTGAGCCGCGAACTAACTACTCATCTGGTCAAAAGAGAAGATCGTACTCGACTTCAATGCCAAGTATCAGTTTCTAGCTACACCCTTTAAGGTAGATGGGAAAGCTCAGCACAGTATGGCGTCTGAAGCACCGTGGAGTAGCATCATGGCACGGAAGGCCTCCAGATGATCAATCGAGTCAGAAGTTCCATCATAGCTTTCCAATTGAGGGAGCTCAAAGTTTGGTGAAATGGGTTCTTACATAATTCGGAGGGAGAAAGGAGGTTCGGCATGGACGTCGACATGATGAGCTGGGGCGACGTGGCCGAGTTCTTCAATACATCGATCCATCTCCCACAGTCTACAATCGAGGGCGTCGTCTTGGTTGCAGATCTTGGGGGGCTTCCAACTACGAATGGGGAAGGTCTCCCCAGAAGAGAACTATGATCTGAACACGGATCCTCAGCTCTTTGTTTCCCCTTCTCAGGGGCGACAGGTACATTGGCCCTGATATTCTTTCTTAGGGCCGATTTCTGACATTTCGATGGTGGATTTTCTGGTGGAGTCGCCATCGGAGGCTGCTGTATAGCCTGCAATGCCTCCATAAGACCACGGACCTGTCGGACAAGCAGGTCGAACTACTTCACATCCACCATGGGTACAGGTGGAACCTGAGCTATCGAGGCTGAAGCAGGAATAGACGGATCTGGATGGGATCAGGCCATGGAGGCCATCGAGCGTCGTGTCGAAGCTCTCCTCGGAGGCATTTTCTCTTCGGAAGAGAAAAGAGAGATCTTCGAAGAGGGAAGAGAAAAATCGTCGCCGAGCACTCCTTTAAGAATAAGGGAACCTCGGAGGTTTGGGGCTGGCCGTCCTTCCTCTAGCGCCAATCTATTGACGCAAAATCCGATCGTCGCCGAAATTAGCTGGAGTGGTGGTGGACAAGGTCGCCGTCAGGGACCTGCAAAATAAAGTCCCATCCGAAGTCGGTGGGGGTGGCTCCGGTAGGACCCTCCAACGATCAAGTCAGCTCCGATCAATAGGAATGGAGTGCTCGAAAATGAGTTTCGCTGAGCTTAGAGAAGAAGAGGAGAGCTTAGAGATCAGAGAGATTAGAGTTAGCGTATCTGGAGGATCTTTTATAGGCGAAGCTTAGTTGATGGTGATGGTCGTATCGCTTGGCAGAGAGTCGTTGGGGCCGCATGAAGTTCGATACGGAGAGGAAGCCATCGTCAGGTGGATTGTGACAGCCATACTGACAGGTCATGGGCCACATGGGGCTGGTTACGGAAAGAGTGGTGTTGCTAGTAGTGGTGGCCATATCGTTCGATCTTGTCGTCTATTGCAGACTGATGGCGACAATTCATCCAAAGGAGTTTAGACTTGTAAGAGAGTTCGACTGAAGGAAAAGCTCGGGAGGAGCTCGACCGTAGAGGAGTTCGGAGGAGCTCGGTTGGCTGCAGGAACGGTCGCTTGAGGAGTTCGACCGAGGAACGACCGCTGAGGAGTTCGGGCGCTATGGGATTTCATTAAAGCCCGACCGCTTGGAGCTCAAGAAGCTCGATCGCTAAGCAGTTCGGTCGGTTGAACGGGTTCGAAGGAGCTCGGATGCTAGGAGTTCAAGGAGCTCGACCGCTAAGCAGTTCGGCCGACTGAACGGATTCTATGGAGCTCGGCCGCTGGAGTTCGACTAAAGCCCGGCTGCTGAGAGTCTAAGGTGCTCGACCGTTCGAAGTTCGAGGAGCTCGACCGCTAAGCAGTTTAACTGGCTGAACGGGTTCTAAGGAGCTCGGCCGTTGGGGTTCGGCTAAAACCCATCCATTAAAGCTCTTCAGCGGCTACTGGTTTCATTAGGCAGAGCATTGAACCTGACTTCGACGGGAGCGGAATTTATCCCCAACATAATCTAATAATAAATTAAAATATAAGATAATTATATTATAATATAATAATATTATAATAGATTATATTACATTTATAACTTAAATATTATTATATTTTAAATATTATTTTTTTATGTAATATTATTATCATATAATAAAATATAATAATATAATTTAATATAATATTATTATAATTATGATTTAACTATTATGATCAAAAATATGATCGATTTCATATAAAGCATTTACTGAGTTTGTATATTTTTTATCGCTTTTAATTTGGTTGATTTTTCTTTTCTAGGGTAAAAGGTTAGAGATTATTTTTCTTGACAATTGATCGACTGGCTATTTGACCTTTCACGCTATTGAAGACTATATTTGTGGTCCATGAAAATTCTTACATTCCGTGCATTCAAGGTGGCAAGGAAAACATAGAGTTGTGTTTTGGCTAGCTGCATGCATCATGGCCTTTTCGATTGGTTTTGTGAAGTGGCTCTACCAATGTGGTTTTGGTATGCTACTGAAGTGTGATATTATCATAGGATCCATCTTGCTTTGTTGAGAAGATATTGGTGTATGTTTACAATTGAATTAGCTATTGCTTGATTTGTTACCAAAAATAATAAGGATGGTAGCAGGTAGGGTACTCACAAAATTTGCCCTACCTGCATCCAAATCTGTTTAAAATCTTACTATCCAAACCCTCCCAAATCCAATTACGAAATCAATAATGATCCCAAACCAGTCCATTTAAAATTGGCATATCCGTCGGGTACCCGAACCCACCCAATCAACTCTCATTCATATTCATATTATCATCGAGTATAAATTGGGCTGAATTTTATTGGGCCGAATTGGACTTTGGTGATTTGGGTGTGCCAAAGAATTTGTAATTCAAATCTTCCCCATTCAACACACACACACACACACATATATATATATATATAATCAGATTCGGATAATGGGTATCCAAAGGATAAATTTCAAATCTGAATGGATTTTAGTTTCAAATCCCAAACATATCCCAAATCCTATTAAGATATGCTAAATGGATCCTATTAGAGTCTGAGATGGGTTGGATATCCGAAAAAATCCATCCAACTACCATCCCTACAAAATAGCATGGTAGTTTGTGATCAAAGTTGCACTATAAATGCTTCACTGAAGTAATTTTGAATTGGCCATCTTTTGCTTTTAGTTGGCTATTCTTGGGTACTATGATTCTTAATTTATCCTCAATGACTGTGATTATGGTTTCATCTATCATAGAAGGAAAATGTTAATAAACACCATCGAGGGCATTTGTTAACATAAATGCATAATTCTATTTATTCTTTTTTTTATTTTTAATATATTATCATGTATCTATTTTTATAGCAAAAAAATATTTTTTCTTATTTTTTGTATCAACTATATTCTATTCTATTTTTGTTATCTATTATATTATTATATTTTTTTTAGTGCATCAAGAATAATTAGAATAAAAAAAAACTACAACTTGTGCATATATATTTGATTAGACTCGCATGGCTTTCAATCGAATATTTTGTTTCTCGAGCTTGACTCAAAAAATTATTTTTGTTAGTAAGCTAAACTCAAGCTCAGCAATAGTTGAGTCAAATTAAGCACAAACAACTCACAAGTTGTTCAGCTTATTTGTATCCTTAAAATAAAGTCATAAAGACTACTTTTTTTCATGATTTTTCTTATATAAAAATATGCTTTGCCCATTGAAAAATGATTTTGCATTATTTGTACTTTGATTGTGATTTTCTTTCTAATATTATTTGCTTACATAATCATGATATTAGATTACTCAACAATCAAGAGGCAAATCTACCAAGAAATTATGCATCAACAATATACATGCAATATGTATTTTATATTTTATTTGCTATATTAATTAATCAGAAATATGAAGTTAGGTATTTTTTTACACAAAAAGATGATGATTCTAGCACTCCATTAGAGATAAAAAAAAAGGTTATAAAAAAAACTTATATATTCCAAATTAAAGTTGACTTTATTCTCTAATTCAGAATACTTGGTTTTTATATGTCTTATTTTCTTATTAAAATAAAATCTCTAATAGTTTTATATAGTGTGAATTGAATAGCTTCTTCCATTTTGCTGTCTTTTGATTTATAAGTCTTTTTATTTAAAAGTCTTTTATCCAATTTTTAAGATATTTATTATTGTGGCAAATCTCTGGGTCAAGACTGATGTGGCTGGAGCCGGATGCCGTTCGGAGATTGAAATGCTGGAGGGAACCTACAAGAAAAGTTTGCACTCGCCAAGGATTTTCTGGTTAAAGAAGCCTTCGATATCTAAGTTAGCTGAAGCTTGAGAACAATAGAATAAAGGAAAAGAATGATGAGAGAGGTAACTTTTTCTTCCAAAGTTGTTTCTCACTTAAGGGTCTCCTTCATATCTCTTTATTAGGAGATAGGGCATAAAGTGGTTAGCTGGAATATGTAGGCCACTAGGTCTGATCCTTTAAACCTTTAAGCTACACTCTAGCAATTTATTGGGGAGGAGAATCCACCTACTAACCTTCAGATCAAAATTATTAGTCATGGTATCAGTTACAGGCATCTCCCGCATGAATAAATGAGTTGGTGGCTTAAGATAGGCATGGGATCAAGGCCCCGGGCCAATGCCTATGTCCAATGCAATTATACCGAGTCACCCTGGATGCGCCCTAAGAAAAGAGGTCATTCTGATTGGCATCTTCACAATACTTACCCCCCACTTCTGCATTTGAAGTGGCTTTACATCTTCAAACAAAGAAAATAGTCGATCTAGTCATTGGCTGCCGATCCCATTCCCTCTTGAAAGCATATGTTTCTCTATACTCGATGGAAGGAGTCTCAAAGGGTTATTAATATGTTGCTTCATATGATCCATACCACTATTATGAGGGAAGGGAGCTTGAGGGGTCACAGCATAATGCCTTAAAGAGAAGAGATCTAGACCACCATAGTGGTAGCCCAGTTGGAACAGGCTCAGCCCCACGCTCCATACATTCGAGGTTTGAGACTCGCTTATGGTCGAGTAAAGAATAGAATTTAATGATTCTACAGATAAAAATGCCCTGATGCCTCAAAAGGGTGCGCGGGTGGATTTTTGGTCCAGCTGTACACTAAGGTGGGGCTGGGGGTGACGTATTCATCGAATGGTGAGGAAGGGTTAAGTACTGGCATCCTGTATCGAACAATCCTCCTAGCGGAGTATGGGCCCATAGTGGGGTTTGCTACACCCGATCTCCCTCCCTTACACCATTTTTTGTACCAAAAAAAAAGAGAAGAGATCTAGAGATCATCTTTGGATTTTCTGGGACTCGCCACGTGTCAGGTATTGGCAATCTTCAAAGTACACTTCATAGATTACCTTATGCGGGTTGACCTGAGAAAGGTGCAACAAAGAGTTAAGTTCTATTATTCTCAATGTTAGCAAAGTGGCAAGATCTGACTGTTGATCCTATGATTGATTTTGATGGTTATAAAATATTGAGTAAAAATATTATTAATCATGTATTTCAAGATTGAATATAGGGTTTCTCAAATGCTCACACTGAAAAAATTATCTTTGGAAGAAATACTCTCAACATGTCAAGTCAAAGAACTTAAAAGAAGAAGATTTTATAAATTTGGATGACTCATCATAAAATAAATAAATAAATAAATAAATATCATTTGAAAGATTTAGGATTAAGAAATTCAAGTTTGGAAGATCAAATAATGAAGAAAAATGAAGTTGAAAAGTTTAGAGCTGATCTGCCCAAGAATATAACAAGTTTTGGCACGAAATAGGATTGATACTTTGATTTAGCACGTAGTCGAGCTAGCTCTATTTTGATCCAAGCCAGCTCTCTCAGCATGATTGAAAAGATATTTTTCAGTTCTACTATTTGAGTCAGCTCGATTTGGATCCGCCAGCACTCTCAGGATAATAGAAAACTAATTTTTTCTATTTTGCAGTTCAAGCTAGCTCTAAGCCAAATTCAAGCCAACTCGATGGAGTTTGACAGCTTTTAATGACTAATTTTTGTAATCTTTTCAATGGCTATTTTTTATCTCCAACGGCTATTTTAGAGCTTCTAATGGCTAGAACTTACTCTCCAACCATCTCCAAAAATATTTAAAGATGAAGAATCAATTTAGAAGCAAGATTAAGTAAAATTAAGAGAGAAATTATTTTTACATTTAAGTGAGCTTCATTGCATATCAAAAGAACAGAGAAAAGAGAGAAATCAAGTAGTAAAATTAGAGAGTTTTCTAGAGATATTTTCTCCAACATCTAGCACAACCTCTCAAGCATCATTTGAAGAGAAGTAAAGCATCAAAAGAGTAATCCTTCAGCTTTTTCTTCGGGATTTAAAGAGTTTAAACTCTATTTTCATTTTGAGCTAAAACTTTCATTCTTGTATTTTTATTTTTTTTACAAGTTTCTTTGGAAGAAAGAAATTTAGGGATTAAGCTTGTCCAAGCCCGAAATTGGACCTTGTAGGTTTTGATTGATGAGCTCGAAAAATCATCTGGATTGTTGGTGAATTCGAAAAACTAATGGTGTAAGATTTTGGTTGGTGCTCCAGAAAAAACCAACTGAATTTATTTATGAGTCTGAAAAATAAATACACTATAATCAATAATAGATTATAGTAAAATTTTTAAGAAAAGTTTGGAGAGTAAATGTAGGAGCGGATTGCTTCGAACCACTATAAATCTCTTTATCTTTGTGATGTGATTGCTTGGTTTATTTTTTTGCTTTACTTATTTATTTTACATACTTACATTATCTTATTGCTTTTAATTCCGCTGCTACACACTGCATATTCACCATAAATATTCTAGTTAGTTTAATTTGGAGTACATACTTATTTAAAGATTTCAAATTTGACTAAAATTTTATAAAAATCTAATTCACCTCTCCTCTTAGGTTGCTACCTTTGGGCAATAATTGGTATCAAAGCGGATGCTCTAATATTTGATTGTTAACCTAGCAGATAAAATTTTTATTTAATAAAGAATATTCTATAGATAGATCTCCAATGCTTAATGGATCAAATTATAATTATTGAAAAGCATGAATATGCATTTTTATACAAGCACACGATTATAACTTATGAAAGATTATAATCGATGGCTCACACACCTCCAAAGCATTGCTTGAGCATGATAAAGAAATGAACCAACTAAATGCTAAAGCTATAAATATTCTTTATTGTTCATTAGATATAAATAAATTTAATATAATTTTTTCATATATTTCAATAAAATAAATTTAAAATAAATTAAAAATAATCTATGAGAAAGTAAATCAAAGAGAAATATCATGCTCCCAAGAAGTTAAGAAAGCTTACCCCAATATATGCCTCATGGTTCATGAGGATGGAATGAAAAAGAACAAGAAGAAACAAAGAAAAAAGAATATTTTGATTAAGGAGGAGCAAAGCATGGAAAAGAAGGTATTGTCAATTGTTGCCTCATGGCTAATGCAAATGAGGTAAATCCTGAAAATTCTTCCAACTTTACATTTGATGAATTATATTAAGCTTTTAATGACTTAATGAATGAATTTAAGAAATTAAGGATGAAAAACAAGAAGCTCAAAAAGTCTAATCTTCTTTTAGCTAATAAAAATAATAAATTATTAAATAAAAAAAAGATATCTTGAAAGAAAAGAATACTTTGGCTAAAAAAAAAGTACTTAAATTTGAAAAATCTTTGGTTGAAGAAAATATTAAGCTAAAAATAAAATTTAAAAAATTAAAATTTTATATTGAAGAAAAAGAAAACTTATTAAAAGAAAAGAAGTCTCTTTTGAAAGAAAATAAAAAATTAAAAAAAAAATAAATACCTAAAGCCCATGCTTGAAAAATTTACTATTAGATATCAAAAGCTTCAAGCAATTTTAAATAATCAAAAAGCTATTTTTGATAAAGCAGAAATTGATTATAATTCATTAAGAAAATAAAAATTTATCAAAAATATATTTAGGAAAGCTTCATTTGAAAATCACTCAATTACATGTTTCAAATGTAATAAAGTTGACCATAAAATTTCAGCATGTAATACCCAAAGAAATGGTCAAACTTTAATCAAACTAATTTAGATTCCAAAAGAAACCATGAGCTCTAACCTTAATGAATCCAAGATAGCTTGGATACCAAAATATAGAAAGTGATTTTTATAGGTACACCAAGGATCCAATAAAATAAAAAAAATTCTATGGATGGATGCCTTGAAAATAAAATTAGATGGACGATGATATTTTGGTAAAATCTAAACTTTTCTCACATTATGCCATCACTATTTGCTAAATATATTTTAATTATTAATTAATATAATTATTAAGAATATCTAATTGATTTTGATTATTTGCTTTTAAGCTTATATTTTTATCCTAAATTCTGCATGTTTGTTCAACCCTTTATATCATGCTATTTTGATCTTCAAATTTTTAAGAAACCTAAATTGTTATGAGCTTGATTGCATATGAAATTTTTTGGATGCTAAACTTAAAAATTAAATAAATTTTGTCATTCCTCCATAAGATGCTTAAATATTGAAATATCCTAAAAAATTGCATAACCTAAGTACTTGAATATAAGATATTCAATCATAAAAGATCAAGTGCTTGAAGTATTAATTTGCACTGTATCTTAGTTTTATCTTAAGGATTTAAAATTTTCTAGTTGAACCAAATTCCAAAGTACCATTATCTAGATTCTTCTTGATTTAATTTTTTGATTATTAGAACCCCCCAATTGATTAATTTTTGATCTCCTAAATTTATTTGAATATCCTTATTGATCATCAATTTGACTGATTTTTTTTATCTTAAATTTTTTTTTATGAACATCATACCTTATTTCGATTGACTGATTTTGAAAATTAAATTTGAAAAATGATCTTCTTGGATTTTTTGAAGTTGATATCTAGCAAGATATTTCAAGGAAGGTGTCATTTATATTTAAAGCTAAACATTTGAAGAGGACTTTAGTTTCAATTATTTAATATCAAATAGCTTACTATTTACTATGTATTAAATTAATTTATCTTTTGATAAGAAGAAAAGAATGTTGTTGTTTTAAATTTGATTTTGCATAGCTACATATTTGATATGATATCATTTAAAATAAATTCAAAAATATATATCTTTTTTGAACCTAATTGCTTGATATTTCTTAGAAAAAGAAGAAGATGATCTTATTAAAGAATAACTAAAAATCTTTTTATAATTTATCTTGACTAACTTGCTGATATCAATTCAAATTGATTTATCATTCCAAATCTTCAAAATTCTTTAATTTGAATTGATTCATCTTTATCAATTTAAAACTAAAATAATTGATATCAAGCTAAATTTAAAAATTAATTTTTAAGTGGTATTGAACTATTAAGAAAATCATAATTTGATCTAAATTTTAGTTTAACTGGTATCAAGAAAATCTTTCAAAAAAATGACTATCTGATTTGATTTTAAAAAATTTAGTATCATTAAAATTTATACTTTTGAATTCTATTTAAATTTTTAACAAGACTTTATTTGCAAAAAAAAGGGGGAGAACATATTAAAGAAGAAATGATCATTTAATTGAAAAGACATTAAAATTAAAAATATCTTTCAAATTTAGAAAATATGAATTTAGTAGTTAAATTCATGTTAAATATGCTTGATTTGAAAAAAAAAGGAAGGAAAGAAAAGTTGAAAGATAAAATAATAGAGCTATAATTATGAAAAATAGGGGAAGATAATTTTATTGAAATATTTAAAAAAATAAATTCTTGATATCTCCAAAATAAGAGGAGAAATGTCTTTTATCTTTATTTGACTAAAAATTTTGATTAATTTATTTTAAGATAAATAAATTTTAATCTTAAGTTCTCAATCAATTAATTTATGATCTTCTTAAATGAAGCTTTCATGCATTTATTCAATTTGATTTGCATGATTTCACAATCTAATCATTCTTGATAATTAATTGGAGTTAAATTGAATTGAAATATAATCTTACTCCAAGAATTAAATTTGATACATACTTCTAATTTTGAAACTTATTTAAAAATCTGAATATAATAAAGAACTTTTGATGTGCTTTAGAAATCCTTGTAAAATCAATTATACAAAAGTAATTTTTACTCAAGAAATAAATCTTTAAAAAAAAGTAACTCTTATTTCCTTTGATACTATTATTGATTTGTTCGATACATTCTCGATACATATCTTTTATGAATTTAATTGATTAATTTTTTTTATGAAAAAAGATTGAATATTAAAATATATATTATGCTTGATTTCATGATCAAATCTTTTGAAAAGCTCTATTCCTCTTAAAATTTAAAAGTGCATATTTAAAAATCTAATTAAAAAAATCATACTCATTCAAAAAAGGGAACAGTCTTTGATATTTGAATTCAAGCTAATTTCTGAAAGAGAAGCGATGTTTTAAATCAAAAGACAAGTTTTTAAAAGGAAATTGATTCATTTAACTTTAATTTGATACATCTATTATTTGAAATACTCTTACATCTTATTGATTTTGATGATTTTTTTTAATCCTTTCCATGAGTTTTTTTGATGCTATCAAAAAGGAAGAGAGGAATTATATCAAATAGAATTTTGGCTTTGGACATACTTTACTTGCTATCAATTGTGCTAAAACATCTTGAAAAAGTTCTATCCCTCAAATATCTTGATAAAATTAAAATTTAAATATTTTGGAAAAGGAGAGAATGGCATTAATATAAATTTGATATCAAACATGCTTACCTTTCATTTTAAATATTCCGTGAAGTTCAAATTTGATATCTTCTTCAACTCAAATTTAAATTTTTTGAATTTGATATATTTGTCTGAATTTTGATTGATTTTGATGATATTTATTATTTCTTTTCATAAAAATAAATTTCTTTAGAAAAGAAGAAAATAAATTTTGAATTAAATATTATGCTTAATTCAAATCCTTGATAAGCGAATTTATGAAATTTCAAGGTATTTTTTGAATCCAAAAGCCAAGTTTTCAAAGGAGAGATGATTTGTTTGAATTAATTTTTTGAATTTAATTTTTTGAATTAATTTTGACTTAAAATGTATTGATTTTCATGATAAATCTTAGGTCCTTCCCATAAGCTTTTTGATGCTATCAAAAAGGGAAAGATTAACAGGAATGTTGAGTATGTATTTAATAAATTAATTCTTAAGATGCTCATTAATTTGATATTTGAAATCTTCATACTTATTCATTTGAATTGAGACATTAATTTAAAATGAGTATATAAAATATGTGTAATGAACAAAATACGTGCAATGAACTAAAAACTAATTGAGAATATTCATGAAGTGTGCATTAATGTATTTGATCTAGTACTTCATGATATATATTGATAAAATATATTAAAATATATTATTTATTTTTATTGCACATATACTCAAAGTTTTGTCATCATCAAAAAGAAAAAGATTGTTGACTCTATGATTGATTTTGATGGTCACAAAATATTGAGTAAAAATGTTACTAATCATGTATTTCAAGATTGAATATAGAATTTCTCAAATGCTCAAACTAAAGAAATGAAGAAATCCTCTCAAGATGTCAAGTCAAAGCACTTAAAAGAAGAAGATTTCATAAATTTAGATGACTCATCATAAAAAAAATAAAAGAAAAAAAAATAAATATCATTTGAAAGATTTAGGATTAAGAAATTCAAGTTTGGAAGATCAAACAATGAAGAAAAATGAAGTTGGAAAGTTTAGAGCTAACCTGCCCAAGAATAAAGCAAGTTCTAGCACGAAACAGGATTGATACTTTGATTTCGTATGCAGTCAAGCTAGCTCTATTTTGATCCATGCTAGCTCTCTTATGATGGAAGAAAATATATTTTTCTATTTTGCTGTTCGAGCCAGCTCGATTTGGATCCGAGCCAGCTCTCTCAGGATGATAGAAAATTAATTTTTTTTCTATTCTACAGTTCGAGTCAGCTCTAGACAGAATCGAGCTAGCTCTAAATCAAATTCGAGCCAGCTTGATGGAGTTTGACATCCTTTAATGGCTAGTTTCTGTAACCTTTCTAGCAACTATTTTTTGTCTCCAATGGCTATTTCAGAGCTTTCAACGGTTAAAACTCACTCTCCAACCATCTCCAAGGATATTTAAAGATAGAGAATCAATTTAAAAGCAAGATTAAGTAAGATTAAGAGAAAAATTATTTTCAGATTTAAGTGAGCTGCATTGCACATCAAAAAAAGAGAGAAAAGAGAGGAACCAAGTAGTGAAATCAAAGAGCTTTCTAGCATCTAGCACAACTTCTCAAGCATCATTTGAAAAGAAGTGAATCATCAAAAAAGCAATCCTTCAGCTTTTTCTTCAAGATTTAAAGAGTTTAAACTCTATTTTTATTTTAAGCTAAAACTTTCATTCTTATATTTTTATTTTCTTTACATATTTTTTTAGAAAAAAGAAATTTGAAGATTAGGCTTGTTTAAGCCCAAAATTAGATCTTATAGATTTTGATTGATGAGCCCAAAAAATCAACTAGATTGTTAGTAAATCTGAAAAACTAATGGTATAAAATTTTGGTTGGTACTCCTCGAAAAACCAACTGGATTTGTTTATGAGCCCAAAAAAATAAACACACTATAATCAAGGATATATTATAATAAAATTTTTAAGAAAATCTTGAAAAATGGATGTAGGAGTAGGTTGCTCGGGGTGATTGCTTGGTTTACTTTCTTGCTTTACTTATTTATTTTACATACTTGCATTATCTCATTATTTTTAATTCTACTGCTATACATTGCATATTCACCATAAATATTTTAGTTAGTTTAATTTGGAGCACATACTTATTTAGAGATTTTAAATTTGACTAAAATTTTATAAGAACCCAATTCTTCTCAACTCTTGGGTTGCTACCTCTGGGCAACACTGACAATTTGATAGTTAAATCTGTACCTTTGGTGATTTGTATAAATAAATTGCTTGTCCAACTAGATTTCCTGCCATTCAACCACTAGTTTTTTTCTCATTATCGTAGTTGTTAGAGGAAGGCTTTTTCTTTTTCTTGCTAACGCTGTCTCCACCGATGCAGTGATGAGGCTGTCATACTCATATATCAATTTGGTTGTGAAAAAGAGAATGAGTTCTTTTGATGGAGAGTCCCATCAAAGAGATCGAGGAGTTGGGGGTTCCTACACCCATTCCAATGCAATCCCCAAGAGCATCAGATACAAATCCGATGGAGATTAGGGATGAGCTAATAGTGGTCGAGCAGCTACAGTCTACTTAATTGACAACTTCAAAGTTGGCTTGGGCTCCCTCTCCTCCAGCAGATAGAGTTTGCCTCCTCCTAAGGTGTCAAGTGGGTTGGCGAGGTTTGAGGTGGGCCTTTCCTTATCTAGGGGCAAAGGGGGGTTCACCACCATTATGAAGATAGTGCAAAGAAATACCTCCATTCTCCAGAACTCCCAGCTCATCTGAGAGCTAGTCAAGATGATTTTGCTATCAGTCGATCGGTTGGAGTGGGGGGTGTTAACCCCAAGGATTGATTTTGATGATGAACAAAATATTTGAGTATATTATTTGAATTAATAAATTGGCTGAGATCATATTTTAGGATGAATTATAGAATATCAAATAAAAAATCTCTAAAAAGTGCATTTAAGGATCATTGAGGAAATATTGAAGACTTTTGAGGCATGAATAACACCTAAAGCAAGGTTTGAAAGAGACATCTCAAAACTAAAATTGAAGAAAAAAATATTTAGATAAGTTATAATTTTTCAGCATAAAAAGTTCTCGAGTTGACTCCTTATTCAGCTTGTTATTCAGCTCAAGCTGATACAAAATTGGCATGCAAAAGTTTTAGATGACACAGTCTCAAGTGGAGGCTCGAGTCGACTTGAGATTCTCGAGCTGAAGTCGTAGGAAAATACAAAGAATAAAATTTTCAGGATGAAGTTTGGAGGGTCTAGAGCAGAGGCTCGAGTTGACTCGAGGTCCACGAGTCAAAGTTGCAGAAAAAATATAGAGGACCTAATTTTCAAGATAAAAGTTGAAACGATCTCGAGCGGAGGCTCGAGTCGACTCGTAGTCCACAAGCTGAGGTCTCAGTAAAATACAAAAAGTTTGATTTTTATGCCAGAACTCTTGAGCAAAGGAATGAGTAGAGTAAAAGATCTCGAGCAGAGTAAAAGATCTCGAGTTGAGGCTCGAGTCGACTCGAGCCCTAATGGCTAATTTCTACAGAATGCTCAGAATTGTGTAGAAATGGTTCAAACGGCTATTTTCACTTCTCTAACGGTCAAATGGCCTTCTCTAGCCTACCAAACCTAGGGAATAAGCTACAAAATATCTAGAGGAAGTAAGATGACCATTCAATCATTGAGAGGAGTCAAAAAGTTAAGAGAAAGTATCCAAAAAGCCTTGAATAGAGAGCATTCTGTTAGATATATGTCCTAGAAAGCTAATTATTGGCTGATACATTTATTTTTCAAGGCTGTACTCAACAACATTTCTTTTGTATAGAAAATTTGGAGTTTTATTAAAGGATTAGCTTTACATGATGCACCTTACTGATAGTAAAGATGGAGACTAGTAGAATTCTAGATGCAAGGAAGAGGTATCCCGTCCAACCGTTCCAGATGATAAGCTCCGAAGCATAATGCCTCGCCAACATAGTAAGATCCTTCACAGCTGGATGAAAGCTTCCCTCATTTAGTTGGTTGATTGCTTCTCCTTCATCTTGGAGTTGTAGTAGCACATGACGCACCACTGGTATGCCACCATCTGGACTCATGCTTTCTCTCGAACTTCTTCCAGAAGATTTAGGTTCGTCCATAGGTCTTTTGAATTTCTTTGAGGATTGAAGGCCTCCACCTGATGTAAGGGTAGGCCTATCTCCATCGGGATGATTGTTTCGATTCCAAATATAAGATTGAATGGTGTCTCACCTATTAGAAGTCAATATGTGGTGCGGTAAACCCAAAGAATACTATATAGTTCATCCACCTAGAGTTCTTTAGCCTTATCCAATCGGATCTTCCTTCCTTGAAGGATGGTCTAGTTGGCCACCTTAGCTTCTCCATTTGTTTGGAGATGCTCGATGGAGATGAAGTGGTTGTCGATATAGAGCTTCTAGCAGAACTATCAAAAGGGGGCATTGTCGAGCAATCAACTGTTAGCAGTTATGAGATCCAAGGCAAGCCAAAGCAACAAATGATGCTCTTCCAAACAATGTCATGGACATTATTCTTAGTGATTCGGACAAGTGGCTCAGCCTCAACCCACTTTTTGAAGTAGTTGATTACCACAATAAGAATTTTTTTTTATCCAATGGCTTGTGGGAAAGGGCTGAAGATGTCCATCTCTCACTGAGCGAATGGCCAAAGAGAGCTAATTAGAGATAGTGGAGTTGCCAGCAGATGCTGAATACTCAGATATTACTGATACTGATCACAGCACTTCACGAACTCGATCGCATCCTCATAGATGCTTGGCCAGTAGTATCTTTATTGCAGGGCCTTGTATGCTAGGGCATCATCCCCCAAGAGGTTGAGATAGATACCTTCATGGACTTCACATAGGGCATACTCGACCTTGGAGGATTAGAGATAGCAAGGAGAGGTATGGAGAAGGATCGCTTGTAAACTGTAAAGCTTTCCCTCAAGCATTAAGTACCACATGGATCAAAACCTGATTATCTGATCCTCAGCTTTGTCATGTGGCAGCAACCCATCCTGCAAGTACCTAATTAGTGGGTCCATCTAGCTAAGTCCATGGTCCACCTACATCAGTTAGGTTGGTTCCTCTCCAATGCTAGGCCTATTAAGGATCTCTACATAGGTTGGCCTCTGAATATCGACGTATTCTAAGGTCACCAGCTTCAGCAGTAGATCTATCTGAGCATTCTCCAATTTAGATATCTATAAAATTTCAAATTTATTGAAGAAATTATTTTTTATATCTTCTATAGATACTTTTTTATAGATGGTGCTTTTGCCTCATATTCTCCTTGAACCTGGTCAACCATTAGTTGGGAGTCATTGAGGACCTAAAGGTGCAGAACTCTAAGCTCTTGGGTGAGCCTTGGTCTGGCCAAGAGTACTTTATACTTTACATCATTATTTGAAGTTTTGAAGTTGAAATAGAGGGTTCGTTCTACTATAATACCATCAAGACTAGTGAGAATCAACCTCGCCCCGAAGCCCCTAGTATTGGATGATTCATCATTATGCAGTGTCTACAGAATCACAAGCATTGAGGCAGAAGATTCTATTGTAGCCTCAATCTCCTCCGGGAGTGTACACTCTATAAGAAAATATGACAGAGCCTAGATCCTAATAGATGGTCAGGGTTGGTAATGAATATCGAACTCCCCAAGCTTCATAGCCCATTTAATTGATCTCCATGAGGCATTGAGCTTCTACAAGACCTGCCTCAAGGGTTGATCTGCTAACACGGTGATAGAGTGCACCTGAAAATAGAGTCGAAGCCTCCATACCGAGATACCAAGGTGTAGGCAATCATTTCCATCTTAGGGTATTTACTCTCTGTGTCTCACAGTACCTTGTTGATATAATAGATGAGCTTCTGGACGCCATCTTCTTTCCAGATGAGGACCGAGCTTGCGGCTATAGAAGAGATGATGAGGTATGAGTACAACATCTCCCTAGTAGATGGCTTGGTCAAGAGTGGAGCCAAGACTAGATACTTCCAAAGCTGATTGAAGGTGATTTGACACTCAGCCATCCATTGGAAGTCCTTGATCTACTTTAGGGTCTTGAAGAATGGCAAGTACTTCTCTGCCAACTTGGCCACCAACCTGCTTAGTGCAGCCACACATCTCGCAAAGTAATGTACTTTCTTTCGAATCCTTAGGAATGACATCTCTATGATGGCTTAGATTTTCTTCAGATTTATCTTGATCCTATGGTGGGTAACCATGAAATCAAGAAACTTGCCCAAGGCTACCCCAAAGGTGTACTTGCTCGAATGGAGCTTCATACGACACTTCCTGGGGCTTTGAAAGGTTTGCTTAAGATCCATCACATGCTGCTCCATCTAGTAACTTTTCTTTAGTATGTCATCTACGTAGATCTATATGTTGTGACCAATCTGATCTTTGAAGACCTTGTTGATAAGATGATGGTAAGTGGCTTTTGCATTCTTCAAATCGAAGGGCATAACTTTGTAGTAGTATAACCCATAGTCTATGATGAAGGATTTCTTCTCTTCATCCTTAGGCATAATCTAGATTTGGTTATATCTGGAGAAGGCATTCATGAAGCTAAGCATTTGGTGTCTTGTAGTGGCATCGATAAGCTAATTTATCTTAAGAAAAAGAAAACTATCTTTCAAGCAAGCTTGATTAAAATCAGTAAAGTTTATACACACCCATCATTTATCATTCATCTTTTTGCCGAGGATTACATATGCCAACCACTCAAGATAGTCCATTTCATGGATGAAATCAACTGCTAGAAGCTTGCATTACTACAAAATGGGACTACGACAGCGTATACTATGACAGCGGTTTTGAAAATCGCTACCATAGGATCTTGACAGTGGTTATATAGAACTACTGCTATAGGTCTGACCTATGACAGTGATTATTATCAACCGCTGCTATAGATCAACTTATAGTAGGAATTTTATCGATCTATAGCAGCGGTTATACAAAACCACTGCCATAGGTCGACCTATATCAATGGTTGACAATAATTGCTGCCATAGGTCAGACCTATGGCAGCGATTAACCGCTGCCATAGGTCGATCTATATTAATGGTTGATAATAATCGCTGCCATAGATCAGACCTATGGCAGCGGTTAATTAACTACTACCATACATGTCGAACCTATGGTTGCGATTAGCAATAACCGCTGCAATAGACTGAAACCTATGATAGTGGTTAGATATAATCACCGCTATAGGTCCAATCTATGATAGCGATTTTGTTTAACTGCTACCATAGATTCATCTATTACAGCGGTTCATTGTAACTGCTACTATATTTTTTATATTTTTTTTAAATATTATATAATTCTAAAATTTAATATGCATCTTTATTATTTATTATATTAATAATTATTATTAGAGTATCTTCATAAAAGATCGCCTCGATCTGATGGCCCTAACTTCATTGATTAATAAAATTTGATTTCGACGATCACGAATGTTGGTGCGATGATCTGATAGATGGAGATCATCGATGGATCCAAAAATCTACAACGATGATCTTGATGCTATTTATATCATACTATCAATGTTTCACTTTAATTAGATATCGTTATCATGATCGATTTAATACAGAATGATTTCGATCGTTAAATGAGAAATAAGTTATCAAAGGATTAGACGACGTTCGATTATGAGATAATTTTTTAAATAAATGATCTTGACTACTACTTTAATCATTTTTATGATGGTGATCATAAAATATAAATTATTTTTGTATGAATTATTCATGTTAAGCAAATCTTGCAAAAACATAAGCATAACTACTAAAGAAGTTTAAGAACTGGTATCGAGCGATGCATAGTTTTGGATAGTTCTTAGATCCATGGTTTGAATTTTATGATCACCATCATAAAAATGATTAAAGTAGTAGCCAAGATTATTTATCTAAAAAATTATCTGATAATCGAATGCCATCTAGTCCTTTGATCAATTATTTCTCATTTAACGACCAAAATCATCCTGTACTAAATCGACCATGATAACAATATTCGATTAAAATAAAATTTTGATAGTATAATACAAATGGCATCGAGATCATCATTATAAGTCTTTAGATCAATCGATGATCTTTATCTATCAAATAATTATGTGGTCATTCATGATCATTGAAATCAAATTTTATCGATTGACATAGCTAGGGATATCGGATTGAGGTGGTCTTTTGTGATGACACTCTAACGATAATTACTTAGATAATAAATGATAAAAATAAGCTTTAAATTTTAAAATTATATCATATTTAGAAAAAATATAAAAATTTTATATTTGAATCTATAATAGCGGTTAGCAAAAACTGCTGCTATAGGCCTATTGCAGCAGTTGTTAACCGTTGCTATAGTTTTGACCTATGGTAGCGATTTTAAAAACCACTATCATAGGTCCGACATAAATTTTTGGTCTGCATCAAACCTTTCATCTTCGCGACAGAAACTTTCACACATACACTCTCTCCCTCTCTCTACCCGAGCCCTAACTATCCTCCCCATCACCAACCTACCCTTCCATCGGCCTGCCCTATCATCGGCCTGCCCCATCGTCGATCGCCTCCCCGCCCACCTTCCTCTATCTCTCTTTCTCTTTTCTTGTCTTGTCCCTAGCTACCACCCCGTGCCAGCCCGCTCGCCGCCGTCCCCTCCCTCAGCCCCACCATCGGCTTCGACTCCCTCGGCCCCTCCCTTGGCTCTCTCCCTCCCTCAGTCCCGCGTCGGCTACCTCCCTCCATCGTCGGCCCCTCCCTTAGCCCCAACACCCCCTTCCCTCTAGTGCTACCACGGGACCTGCCTCCCTCGGTCCTAGCCCTCTGCTAGCTTGGCTTGCTGCCAGTTTGCCCCATCGATGGCCTCCTTTGGCCCTGCCTCCCTCAGCCCCGACCCTGCACCCCACCCAGCCGCCCCCTTTGGCCGTGCCCCACCACCCCACCGTTGGCTCCCTTTGGCCCTACGCCCCACCCAGCCGTTGGTCGCCTCCACTAGTATAGATTGGCCCCACTATTTTTATTGATTAATTTATTAATTTATATTCTTTAAGGCTTAATATATTAAATTTATCGATTGATTTATTGATTTAGTGATGTTTTATGCTTAATAAATATAATATTAAATTTATTATATTATTCATAAATTATTTATTATTATATTTATAAATTAAAGTATATTCATAATTTAACATTATATTTTAAATTATTAAATTTAATATTATTCATAAATTATTTATTATTTTATATTAATAAATTAAAATATATTCATAACTTAATATTATATCTTAAATTATTAAATTTAATATTAATAAAAAATATTATATATATTATTTTTTAGTTTACTTTTTTTATAATATTTTATTTTAAAAAATTAATTTTTTTATAAAGAGGCTATAATGATTTTTGATGGAAAATGATTAATTCTTGGTATGATTTTATTAATATGGAGAACTCTTATTTTTTCTCTTCTTCTATAAATATTTTAATAATTTCAAATGACAAGATGATCTTGGATAGCCAGTGACTATTTAGCGAACAACTATTTGTAGTCGATTTAGTTTAGTTGTAGTGGATACCGAAAGTACGTTGTAATGCATGATTAAATAATGAATCTATGCCTTTTTTATTTTTATTTTTTTAATTTTTTTTAATATTTAAGATAAGTTCTATCCTAACTAATTTGATGCTCTTGACTAATAGAAAGTAAAATTATAATTTATTTTTTTTAATTATTTATAAATATAATTCATATTATAAAATTTATTGCATAATATTTTCTAGATTACTGTTTATATCTTATTGCTTTTATTTATTATATTGCATAATGAAAGATCCGTCAATTGATTAGTGTATATAATCTCTGACATCTATATATTTATATATTTTTTATATGGATGAGAGAATTATGTACAATGATCAATTGATTATCTAATTTGGATAGTTTGAGAATTATAAATAATTCTATAGATAATTACAGTAATCAAACGGTATACTAAAAATTTTGAATAAAATTTTGGATAGTATTTTTCTTTTATTCTTCCTACATGAAAAAATAAAAAAAAATACTGTCAAAATTTTTTTCGATCCATGTTGCATATTATTTGATTACTGTAATAAATCTATAGAATTAATGCAATTTTTAAATAGAATAGGACCTTTCTTTACCTATTAATTGGTGATAGGATGCATTTAATTAGATGTATATGAAATATCTATTTACAGTTAGTTATGGCTAATTAGTTGTTTACAATGCATTAGTATATAATTTAAGTTTCATATATTATTTAATTGCAATATCATCATTTTTAAAATGGATAAAGAGTGGATGAAGTTAGTAGGCTCTTGCCAGAATATGAGGCTGGACTTCAAAATTTTTTTGATTTTGCTATAAAAAAATTTGAGAACCATGGACTTATCCAATATCCTTGTAAGAAGTGTATGGATGGACCGTAGCTACCTCATCAAGATGTAAATGATCATCTTACTATTTATGGCTTTAAAGTTGGTTATGAAATTTATTAGGATCAACATGGTGAGGGCAAGCCTCAAGGAGGTGATCAACATGATGGGAGAGTGGAACAAATGGTTTGTGATATTTTTTCATTTGTTGGCCACAATGATAATGTATCTACGTCTATGCATGATCCTATGGTTAGTGGAATAACAAACAATGAGGATATGGAGAAGGTCCATAAGTTGATAGAGGATGCTAATATTTTGTTGTATCCTAGATGTGAAAAGATGGTGAAGCTGGAGTTCTTAATCTGGTTGTATCATATAAAATGCTCTAATGGGTTCAGTAATAATGGAGTAAACTGCATATTAGAGCTTTTAGGGAACATTCTTCCAGACGATACATAAATTTCGAAGAATAATTATGAGGCATCGAAGATTATTGAATAGCCGGACTTTACTTACACTAAGATACATGCATGTCCTATTGATTGTATGCTTTATTGGAAGGGGGACGTCAACCAAAATGAGTGCATGAGGTGCGGTATACCAAGATAGAAATAGAATAAAGATGGCACGTCGACCTATCTACCTCAAAAGTTATTGTGGCACTTTTTTTTGATTTTGATACTATAAAAGTTGTTTATGTCGGCAAAAACATCGAAGGACATGAGATGGCATGAAGAGGAATGAATAAAAGATAATGCATTAAGGCATTCAGCTGATGGAGAGGCATGGCAGAAGTTTAATAAAATATATCCTGACTTCGCACAAGAGATATATAATGTGAGGTTGGGCTTATCATGCAATGGTTTCAATTCGTTCAAGCATATGAATACTGTCCATAGTGTATGGCTAGTGTTTATTCATATTTACAATCTTCCACTATGGATGTGTATAAAAAAATTATTTGCTTTCATGACAATGCTCATCCCCGAATCGACTAAGCTAGGTAATGATATTGATATCTATTTACAGCTTCTTATTGGTAAGCTAAAATAATTATGGAGTATTCAAGGTATTCCAACTTTTGATGCTTTGATGAATGAATCATTCTTCATGAGTGCAGCGCTTCTGAGGACAATAAATGACTTTTCAAATTATGTGCTAATGTCGGATTGGAGCACAAAAGGTGAGCTAGCATGTCCAATTTATGAAAAAATATTCAATCTAAAAGATTGACACATTGAAGAAGCTTTAGCTTTATGAGGTATCGATGTTTTCTTTGTCGAAACCATCCATATAGAAAGGATGCACGTTCCTTCGATGGCACTATTAAAGAAGATAAGGTGCCTAGCCGGATGTCTAGGAGTGAGGTGTTGAGAGTGTTAGATGATCTCAATATTGAATTTAGAAAAGATGATCCGATTGGTGGTAAGAAGAGCAAGCATCGATCAAAGAAAGATAACACACAATTTAATTGAAGAAAAAAGAGCATCTTCTTTAACTTGCCATATTGTGAGACAAACTTATTGCACCACTTTTTAGATGTAATGCATATTGAAAAGAATATGTGTGAGATCCTATTGGCAAAAATCTTGAACATCAAGAATAAGACCAAGGATGACTTGAATTTTTGATTTAACTTGAAAAAATGGGGTATTAGAAGATCACTCCATTTGGAGCCGATAGGGGAAGAATAATGGAGACTCCCTCATGCATGCTATGTTATGAATATCTCTGAATGGTCCATATTTCTTTGTGTGTTGGAGAACACAAATATTCTAGATGGATACTCAAGCAACATATCAAAGTGTGTAAATAGTAAGGATGTCAAACTTGAAAGATTGAAGATTCATGATTATCATGTGCTGATGCAGGAATTAATCCCAATAGCTATTTGCTGTGTTACTAAAAAATATCAGAATGACTGTTATTCATCATTGCAACTTTTACAAAGATATTTGTATGAAGAGGTTGCTTAAGAAAGACATGAAGAAAATGAAAGCAAGGGCAATGACTATATTATGTGATCTAGAAAAGATATTTTCATCATCATGTTTTATGGTTATGATGCATCTTACCATGCACCTTATGAAAAAAATTACACTTGGAGGCCCAGTGTTCTGCCGATGAATGTATTCTACCGAGAGAAATATTTAAACTCTGAAATCTTATATAAGAAATATGAATCATCTGGAGGGATCTATAGTAGAAGATTATTTGGATCAGGAGTATATAGATTTTTATACCATGTACTTAAACAAGCTTGAAACATGTCGTAACCAGCCAATGAGGAATCAGGATGATCAGTATAAGCCAATTGAGCTTGCATTTGAGCCCATTCCATAGTCAGATGGACTTTTCACTTTATACCATCTCACTAATTTAAGCATTAAGGAAAGGGATATAGCGCACTGCTACATGCTTTTCAACTATGATATCATTGAGCCATACATAAGATGAGTCACTTAATCTTATTTATTTTATAATAATTATAAAAAATATCTAAATTTATTCTTTATGCATGCAACAAATATAAGAAGGTCATAAGAGTAAAATACGATGCTCTAAGTATGCAGGAGAAAGAAAAAATGCACAACAAAATTTTTTTTGAATGGTTCAAAGATCATATAAGCAATTACATATTCTTACTTTATGCAATTTATTTGAACATATTTACTAATTAATTAGGTGTCATCTTCTTAATTAGGTGTGGAGATTACCGTTCGGTAATGTAAGTCCTGAAGTGCATGCTCTTTCAATGGGTCCTAACCGTACCGTGCATGAGTATAAATAGCTCATCATTAATGGCTACAGATTTAATATTCATAGTCGGTACGTAAACTTAGTAACACAAACTAGTGGCATAATGTTGAGCATTATCATTGAATGTTATGCTAGCTCGAGGAATTCACAGCCTCGTACAGAGGATCTGAACTATTATGGAATAGTGGAAAAGATAGTCATCTTAGACTATTATTCTAAAGGAAGAATTGCATTGATGAAATATGATTGGTTTGACATCTTGTCTCAGTCAGGAATGAAGACTGATGAGTGTGGTTTTACTCTCATCAATATGCAGCGCCATCTCCATACTAAAGAACCATATATACTTACTTTCCAAGCTAGTCAAGTCTTCTACATTAGTGATCCCTTGGAGTCTCAGTGGGGTGTTGTTGTGAGGATAGTGCCTAGGTATATATTTGATGATATTAAGATTGATGACGATGTTGGACCATGCATACAAAATGCTCCTATAGGACAAAACTTATCTGAAGCTGTCGAGGTCCTAGATACATTTGTCAGAAGCGATGGTGATGTCCATATTGTAGATGACACTAGGTGATAACTTCTATATTCTGATATAAATGTTAGAGTCTATTATTTATTGATGCTCTACTAATATTATTGTTCAACATGTTATTTGGGTTAATGTTCATTAACATTACAAGTCATGATGGCACCGAAACACCATCTCACGTAGATCGAAATGCCTGGTATGCGGTGCAACTCTGCTTGGAGGGGAAGGAAACCCTCTGCATCATGTACTTTAATTTATTGGATGTCTATGATGAACTCAACCTATCCATGTAGGCATATCAAAAAGAACAATCATCTAGATTGACCAAAATGAACTTTTACAAACCTTAGCATTGATTTTCAATGCAACATTCTCTATAATAAAGAATGACTATCCATTCTAGCAGCAACTCCACGTGTAGACTCCTACATGAAAAGGCAAGGTGAAAAAAGTGGCACTCTCAAGTCTTGAAAACATGAGAAGGTAGGTCATGGAAAGATGGAAGTGAGCTAAAAGAAAAATCAATCTCAATAGTAAAGTTCAGAAACTAAGCCGGCTCACTCTGAGACTGAGCCAGCTCAGTTGGAAACTATATCGACTCAGTCCAGAACTAGGTCGACTAGATCTTAGAGAAAAATCCAGACAGAGAATAGTATTTTTGGACTGTTGGTATAATACACAACTGGATCAGCTCAGTCTGAGACTGAGCCGATCCAGTTGCAGGTTAGCCGACTCAGTTTGAAACTAGGCTGACTCAGTTTTCATGGGTTATTATTTTATGTACGTAGATTGTTTGGATTTGGAGAGTTTTTCTATGAGCTTGGGCTTAATCCTTTGTAAAGTATATATACTAAAAATAGATCAAGGTTATAAGAGTGCTGAAATATACTGAATAAAAGTTTTTTTCTTTCAAAAATCTCTTCTTCTCTTCTTCTCTATTCCTTGATTTATTTGATCATGCTTCCGTAGAGATCTCTAAAAGGTACTTTCTTATTGCTTGGCTAATCATCGATAGCCACGTCGATCCGTGTGGAAAGAGCGTATATTCCCAATATTTGGTACCAGAGCGGTGTTGCATGGAAGGAAGGAAGATACCTAGGATTTACTACATCCATGATCTGTTGCATTAGATTTTATCCTAAAACTTCTAGTTTGCTTTGTGGTTGTCTCTAAATTAAGGTGGAGATTGTTTACATGGAGAAACGATAATACAGAAGTTTGGGAAGAGGATCTAGAGCTAGTTAGATCTTCTGTGAAGGATTGTTTTACTAGTGTATGATCATAAAGGATGTTAGGGATCTATTCTTGATTTGTTTGAAGTCATGGGATCAAGTGGATTCAAGGTGGACTTTGAGAAGTTCAACGGTAAGAAAAACTTTACTCTATGGCAGCAAAGAGTAAAGAACTTGTTAGTTCAGCAGAGGATCTACAAGGTCTTGACAAAAGAAAGATCGAAAAAAATCAGTGCTGAGGATTGGGAAGAATTGAAGGAAATTACTTTTAGCACAATCCGGATGTGCTTGACCGATCAAATTTTGCCCAAGGTTTTCACAGAGACTGGCAAAGGGGCTCTGGGAGAGACTGGAGAATACATATATGGAGAAGAACATGATGAACAAGTTATGGTTGAAGAAATAGCTGTATAGTCTGAAGATGCCCGAAGGTGGAGATCTTATTGAACATATCCAAAGGTTCAATCGGATGTGTTCTGAGGTGATGAGTTTGCATGTGAAGATCGACGAGGAGGATTGAAAATTGCTGCTATTATGTTCTCTCCTAGGTTCGTATGATGGTCTCATAACAACTTTAGTTTATGGAAAGGAGATCCTAAACTATGAAAAGGTTGTTGGTGTGCTCAGATCAAATGAGCCAAGAAAGAAGATCTACAAGGAAGATCCTAAGTCTAAGATCTTGACTGTGAATGAAAGATAGGAAAGATCAAAGAAGAAGACAAGAGAAAAATCCAAGGGCAGATCAAAGTCTCGAGATCAGAGGAAGATGATATTGAAATATTATAAATGTCATCAGCCTAAACACCTAAGGAGAGATTGTCCCCTTTTGAGATGAAAAAAAGAGAAGGCCAACAAGAAAGATGATACAGCTTCTGTGAGCAGTGGAGAAGACTTACTAGTTGTATTAGATAGATCCATAGAGTGCGATACTATGTGGATATTAGATTCAGCATACTTGCACCACTATACTTCTCATCGAAAGTGGTTTGCTACCTATTAGAAGGTCGATGATGGAAGTGTCAGCCTTGGAGATGATCATCCATGCAAAGTAGCTGGAATTGGCTCTATCACGATGAGGATGTACGATGGGATCATTCGTACATTATCAAATATCAGGCATGTACCAAAGTTGAAAAAGAATTTGATTTTTTTAGGCTACTTGGAGGAGCAGGATTATGCTTTTAGTAGCCAGGCTAGAAGTGGATATCTGAAAATTTTCAAAAGAGCTTTGGTGGTGATGAGAGGTAGAAGAGTGAGCAACAATCTTTACAGAATGAAAGGCTCGGTGGCAAATGATAGTGCAGAGGTGCTAGCAGCGGCACAAGAGGAGCAGATTTTATATTGGCTATGGCACTATTAGATGGGTCATGTGAGTGACCATGGACTCACAGAACTAAGCGGAAGAGATATGATCCCAGCCCTGAAGGAGGGCACAGATCTTTGTGAGCTGTGTATCTTTGGCAAATAACATAGGATGAAGTTTGCCAGAAGTACCAAGCGCGGTGAGGGAGTACTGGATTTAGTGCACTCAGATGTGTGGAGACAAGCTCCTGTATCAGCTAGAGGTCGGGCAAAATACTTTATTACTTTTATTGATGATTTCTCAAGAAAGATATAGATTTATCTAATCCGAGAAAAATCAGAGGTGTTTGCCTAATTCAAAGCCTAAAGAGCTGAAATAGAGGAGTCAGGGAGATAGGTAAAGTGTCTGAGGTTGGATAATGAAGGAGAGGATACTAGCCTGGAGTTCAGGAGGTACTGTAAAAAAAATGGCATCAAACGCCATTACATGATGAGGATGACTCCCCAGCAGAATGGTGTCATGAAAAGGATGAATCGAACACTGACCGAGAAGGCATGGAGTTTAAGACTGCAGACATCACTCCCAAAATCCTTTTGGAGTGATGCTTTAACTTTTTCTTATTTTCTTATGAACAGGTCCCCTCATTATAAGCTGAATGGAGACATTTCAGAAGAGGTTTAGAGTGAAAAAAAGGTAGAGCTTGGCCATCTGAAAGTCTTCGATTGCACAGCCTATGCACATATGGAGGCAACCGAGAGGAGCAAATTGGATCCAAAATCTCAAAAGATGACATTCATAGGATATCCACAAGGAGTCAAGGAGTACCTGCTATGGAACTCTCAGACACAAAAGTCAGTGATCGACAGAAACGTTATCTTTGATGAGAAGAGCATCTTGAGGAGGTTTGGGATAGATGAAACTAGAAAAATAAAGATGAACAGTAGTGGTCAGTCAGAGAATAAAGGCATGCAGGTTACATCCACTTACAGGAGTGTTCTTGTTGAGGTAGAGATAGAAAAGTATTATCTTAGATTGAAAATCAATATGGAGGGCCGACAGTTCAGACAGATGTGCAGGAGCAGCCATAGACATCAGGTAGAGATGTGCCAGTGGGAGTGGCTTTGCATAAGTCCCAGCATAATATTAGGAGATCGGTCAGATATGGCATTGATAAGGTTATCTCCTATGCACTCATCACTGCTAATAGAGATCTAGAGAATTATACAGAGGCCATGGAGAGTGAGGATCATGATTCATGGATGCAGGCCATGATAGAGGAGATGGAATCATTTGAGAAGAATCAGACATGGCAGCTGGTGGATCTTCCAGAGGGTGCTTGATCTATTGGCTCAAAGTGGGTGTTCACAAAGAAAGAAGCACCTTTAGAACAAGGTGGAGTCAGATTCAAAGCAAGGCTGGTAGCAAAGGGATACTTACAAAAGGAAGGAATTGATTATACATAAATTTTCTCTCCTATAGTGCGTCATAAATCTATTCGAGTTTAGCTGTCACTGGTGGCACAATATAACATAGAATTGGAATAGATGGACGTGAAGATGGCCTTCCTTCATGGAACTTTGGAGGAAAGAATCTACATGAAGCAGCCAGATGATTTCATGGAGATGGAACGGGAAGAAAATGTGTGTTTACTCAAAAAGTCTTTGTATAGCTTGAAACAATTCCCTCGTCAGTGGTATCGAAGATTTGATAGCTTTGTCTTGAGTCTAGGTTTCAGCAGATGTGAACATGATTGTTGTATTTATGTCAAGGATGTAGATGAGGAGGATGTCTTGTACCTATTATTGTATGTAGATGATATGCTCATAGCCAGTAGAAGCATGGATGCTGTGAAAAGGTTGAAAAGAGCATTATCATATGAATTTAAGATAAAAGATTTGGATCTAGTTGAGAAAATTCTTGGAATGGAGATTTGTAGAAATAGGTGCAAAGAAGTGCTCCATTTGTCACAAGAAAAATATGTTCAAAAGATTTTGGAGAGGTTTGGGATGGAGAAGGCCAAACCTACAGAGATGCCATTATCGAGCCATATGTCTCTCTCCAAGTTATAGTACCTCCAGTCAGAAAAGGAGAGAGAGTACATGGAATGAGTCCCTTATGCAAATATTATAGGTAGTGTGATGTACACTATGTGTGCTGTATACCAGATATAGCACATGCTGTGAGCACGGTTAGTAGATACATGGCTAATCCTGGGAAGGAACATTGGAAAGCATTGAAATGGATATTGAGATATCTGCATGGAACAAAAAATTATGGTTTGGTATTTGGTGGGCAGCTAGGAGAATTTGGAGAACAATCTATGAAGATGTGTGAAGGTTCAGATCCTTTGGAAGGATTTATTGATGCAAATTATGCTGGTGATCTTGATACAATGAGGTCTACTACTGAATACCTTTTTTGCGTATATGGTCGATCGATATCTTGAAGATCAATCCTTCAGCCAATCACGGCCTTGTCTACCATAGAGGTCGAGTATATTGAGATCACTACTACAAAAATGGCCTATGGCAGTACTTACTATCATAGCGGTTTTCGAAATCATTGCCATAGCACCTACGACAGCGGTTTTCGTTAACCACTGCTATAGGTCTAACCTATAGTAGCGATTTTTATAACCCCTGCTATAGGTTCGACATATAGTAGTGGTTAACAAAAATTACTGCCGTAGGTCGGATCTATAGCAGCAGTTACAAAAAATCGCTGCCATAGGTTGATCTATAGCAACGATTCATTATAACCACTGCCATAAGTCAGACCTATAGCAGTGGTTAGTAGGAACCACTACTATAATCTGGTTTATGACAATGGTTAATTATAACCGCTGTCATATTTTTTTTTTAAAATATTATATAATTTTAAAATTTAATGTCCATCTTCATTGTTCATTATCTAAATAATTATCATTAGAGTATCGTCGCAAAAGGTTGCCTCGATCCGATGGCCCTAGCTTTGTCGATCAGAAAAATTTGATTTCGATGATCGTGAATGATGATGCGATGATCTGATAGATGGAGACCTTCGATGGATCTAAAAATCCATAATGATGATCTTGGTGATGTTTGTAGTATACTATCAAAGTTTTACTTCAATCGGATATCATTATCTTGGTCAATTTAGTATAGGTTAGTTTTAGCCGTCAAATGATAAACGAGTGATCAAAGGATCAAATGGTGTCTGATTATGAGATAATCTTTGTATAAATGATCTTGGCTACTATTTTAATCATTTTTTATGATGGTGATTATAAAATTTAACTTGTGAGATGAAGAACGATCTAAAACTATACGTCTCCTGATAACCATTTTGAAACTTCACTGGTTGTTATGCTCGTGCTTTTACAATATCTGCTTAACATGAACAGTTTATACAAAAATGATTTAAATTTTAATATTATCATCATATAAAATATTTAAAATTATAATAAAAATTATTTAACTAAAAAATTATCTCATCATTGGATGTCGTTTAACCCTTTGATCGCTTGTTTCTAATTTAACGGTCAAAATCATTCCATACTAAATTGACCATGATAACGATATCCGATTGAAGTAAAACTTTAATAGTATGCTATAAATATCATGGAGATTATCATTACAGATTTTTGGATCCATTAGAGATCTTCATCTATCAGATCATCGCATCATCATTCATGATCGTCGAAATTAAATTTTTCTGATCGATGAAGCTAGGGCCATTGGATCGAGGCAATCTTTTGCGATGATACTCTAATGATAAATATTTAGATAATGAATGGTGAAGATGGGCATTAAATTTTAAAATTATATAATATTTAGAAAAAAATAAGAAAAAAATTATTTTTCACCTATGGCAGCGGTTATTAAAAATCGCTACTATAGATCTACGGCAGCGATTATAGAACTACTGCCGTAGATCTATGGCAGTGATTTTGGATAACCACTATCGTAGATCTATGGCAGCGGTTCGATAATCGCTGCCCTAGGTTAGATTAAAAATCTCCAAATTTTTTCTTCCCTCTCGTGCATGCTTAATCTCTCTCACTCTCTCTCTTCTCCCTCCTCTTCATCATCGATGAGACTCCTCCCCCTCCGACCGACGTCGTCCCTCCTCCCCTCCGACCGGCATCGCACCTCCTCCCCCCCGACCGACGTCGCCCTCCTCCCCTCCGACCGACGTCGCCCCTCCTCCACCCCCCAATCGGTGTCGCCCCTCCTTCCGCCTCAACCGACGCCGCCCTCCTTCCCCTCCCTCTCTGACCCCAATCCCTGGCCCCCCTCCCTGCCACCCGCCACCTGGCCCCCCACCCCTCCATCCGACCCTCCCTTGGCCCCCAGCGAAACTCCCCATCCGGTGAACCCCCATTTGACCCTCCCTCGGCTCCCCACGAAACCCCCCTCCGACGAACCATCCTCCACCCTCGCTCGAGCCCTCGCGAAACCCCACCCCCTCGCCCCTCCATCTGACCCTCCCTTAGTTCCCAGTGAACCCCCATCCGACCCTCCTTCGGCCTCTGTGAAACCCCACCTCCCCCCACCATCACATTCTAACCCTCCCCCGATCGAGTGCGAAGCCTCCTTCGGCCTCCTCATCACTGTGCCCCCTGGCCCCCCATCCTCGGCCATTCCTGCTCTCTTTCCTCTTTTTCTCTCTTCTCTATCTCACTATCTTGCTTTTGTCTCACAGATTATCTCTAGTGCCGTCGTCTTTCTCTAGCATCGTCATTGGTGACCCTCAGAGCTTTCGATGCGACCCACTCTCTATAGCCATAAGTATAATTTTTTTTTAATTTTATAATATTATTTATTAATTATGTATATTTATAATAATTTATAGAATATTTATAATAAATATTATAAATATTATAATTATCTGCATGCCATAGTTTTTGGGTCGTGTCACGGTGATAGCCTTGGATCGTGTCATGTCGGCGGCTGTGGACTAGATCTATCAATGGATTCGATTCAGATCAGAATCTGAATATTTAGATTCGGACCCAATTTTAATTATCGGTACCGGATCCGAACCTGAATACCCGATGGATCTATACTTGAGAGAGGAAGGAAGGGATCCGACCTTGCCGCCATCATTGGGAGGGAGGGGGTTCGGCCTTGCTGCCATCATTAGGAGGGAGGGGGTCCGGCCTCACCGACGAGGAAGATCGAGAGAAGGAGAGTGAGAGAGCGAGAGAGGGAGGGAGGGGGTCTGACCTCACCGACATCACTGGGAGGGATGGGGTCTGGCCTTGCCGGTGAGGGAGATCAAGAGAGTGAAAGAGGGAGGGATGGGGTCTAGCCTCGCCAGCAAGAAAGATTGAGAGAGGGAGAGAGGAAGATCGAGAAATGAAAAAGCTGGGAGGAAGGAGTTCGGCCTCGTCGCCGTCGTCGATGAGAGAGATCGAGAGAGAGAGAGAGAGGGAGTGATCGAGGGAATGGCACACAGCCGAGTCGGCTCGGATACGCAGCTGAGCTGGCTTGGGTCGTGATCGAGCTGGCTTAGAGAGGACTCTAGTCAGATGTCTCAGGCACGGAGCCGACTGTCTCAGGTATGGAGCTGGCTTGACTTTCGAGCAAATAGAATTTAATATGTCACGATGTTATATTGATTAATGTTCATTAACATTGTAGATCACGATGGCACCGAAATGCCATCTAGCTTTCACCCCTGTCCTTCGGTGGGTTACGTGCAGTTTAGCATTCGAGGAGCAGTCGGAGCATACTCCATCCACCTCGACATCAACTACTTAAGGATCTTCACCATCGGTATCTACTCCACCGGTGGCATCTACTCCACCGGTGGCATCTACTCCACCGATAACTGAGCCTCTACCATCGCAGGCATCTGAGTGTACATTTTTATTATATTAGCACAACTTTATTTTTTATATAGTATTTATACACTTATATATTTGCATAATATATTTGCATTGCAGGTGCATCATCCAGCATTAGGTGTGGATGATGCAGAGGGGGGGCCGGTAGGAAAGACCGCACAGGAGATGCATTCTTTTTTTGGAGTGCTTGTGAGGCGGTCGGACATCATTCACGTAGAGCCCAGAGACTGGCATTTGATAGATGCTACCATCAGAAATTGGGTATGAAAGGAGATATGGGTAAGTACGCACATCTTAGTTATATTTATGCATTTTATATGTTTACACTATATATGTTTGATTAGAATAATTTTATAACTGATTTTTGATAAATTTGTGCAGAAGAGGTACAACTTTTCCAATCATGAGAGGGCTCGAGATGCACGACTGAAGAAGACCTGAGAGTTGTACCGAGATTACAAGATCAAGCTCCATAGAGGATGGCTCGAGCACCGATGAGATACTCCGAAGGAGCTTATTCTCTGGATACAGGACTGTCCTTCGAGTCAGTGGAAGATGATGGTTAGATACTGGAGGAGCCAGAAGTTCGAGGTAAAATTTCTAACTTTTAAATTTTTCAATACTCTTAAAGTTTTATTTAAATATTTTTAAATATTTATTATTTATTTAAATACTTATTAGGCTACCTTTCATTAGAGCTAAGAGAACCGTGCAGCCCAAGAGTATACGCACACTCTAGGCTGCGAGTCTATAGCTAGTCGTATGCATAGAGAGATAATTAATTCTAAATCTTACTAGATAAATTAAATTTATTTTTTTTATCATCTGATAAATTTATTCTTTGTTATAGCTGATGAGAGATGGAGTGATGCCCAGTCATAGCGAGATCTTTCGATCCAGCCGCATGGACAAGACGGGCAGATCGATGAACGTCGTGATCGGGCATATTTTTGTAAGTATTAAATATATTAGTATATATATAATTAGTATTATAGCATTTCTTGTAAAATTTTATTTTAATTTATAATTACAGGATCAGTTAGATGGGCTCATGAGTGAGGGCCCAGATACCTCTGAGTCTCATGACAATCTATCTCAGATCTTGGGGTCTGAGCACTCTGAGAGGATCTGATGCAGACCCAAACATACGTCGATAAGCTACTGGTCTAAGACAAGCATCGCCTCATAGACTTCCAATGTCGTCAGTCGGGAGGAGCTTGAGGAGGCATTGGCATGGGCAGATCATGCTGCGATGTGGGCAGATTGGGCTGAGGAGCGTGCATCTCATCTGGAGGGCATCGTGAGAGACATGATGTCGATACTCAGCATGCATTTTGAAGTCACGAGCTTCGAGGATATGTTGGCCTGCATTCCAGCTCTAGCTCTAGCTCCAGCTTCAGCTCTGGCTCCAACTCCAGCTCTGACTCCGGCTTTGGCTTCTGAAAAATATTATAATAAATTTTATTTGATAATAAAATTTTAGCATTTCAAAGTAATTTTTATATTTATTATATTTTTTTATGTTATATATCTATATTTATCAAATATAATATATAAAAAAATATTTTATTTTAAATTATTCAAAATCTATGATGGTGATTTTATAATCGATGTCATATCCATTCCAACCGCTGTCATAGGTCTGGTGCCAACCGCTACACTAGACCTATGGCAGCGATTAAGAAATCGCTGCTATAGATTATTTATGGCAGCGATTATGTAACTGCTACTATAGATAATCTATAACAGCGGTTACATAATCGCTGCTATAGGTCGATCTATTACAGTAATTTATAAATTACTACAATAGACTATCTATGGCAGCAGTTCTAACAATCGCTACAACAACCATTGCCATAAAGCTACGGCAATGACCGTAGTAGTAGTGGTTAGAAAATCATTGCCATACCCTAACGAAGGTTGCAAAGCAAGCCCTTTGGCTTAGGAGGCTGATTGATGAGTTGGGAGTGGAGCAGAGCAAGGTTACACTATTCAGTGATAGTCAGAATGCTCTATTGTTGGCACAGAACCCAATCTATCATGCACGCACAAAGCATATAGACGTGAGGTACCACAGGATCAGAGAGCTGGTGGAGGAAGGTGAAGTAAAACTGATGAAAGTCCATACCAAGGAGAATCAGTCTGATGCACTCATAAAGGTACTCCTCAAAGACAGCTTTCAGAGATGTGTGGCATGGATGGGTCTATTGAGAAGAGATGAGTTCACAAAAACTTGAAAGCACCAAGGTGGAGAATGTGAGCTCAAAAGTGGCACTCCCAAATCTTGAAAATACGAGAAGATAGGTCATGGAAAGATGGAAGCGAGCCGGAAGAAGAATCAGTTTCAATAGTGAAGTTCAAAAACTGGGCTGGCTCACTCTGAGATTGAGCCGGCTCAGTTGAGAACTAGGTCGGCTAGGTCTCAGAGAAAAATTCAGATAGAGAGCAGCATTTTTGGGCTATGGCACGATACACAAATGGGTCAGCTCAATCTGGGACTGATCCGACCCAATCGTAGGTTAGTCGGCTTAGTCTGAAACTGGGCCGACTTAATTTTTGTGGATTATTTTTTTGTATACGTGAATTGTTTGGATTTGAAAAATTTTTCTATGAGCTTGGGCTTGATCTTTTATAAAATATATATACTGAAAATAGGTCAAGATTGTAAGAGTGCTAAAATATACTGAATAAAAGCTCTTTTTTTTTGAAAATCTCTTCTTCTCTTTTTCTCTATTCATTGATTTATTTGATCGTATTTCTGTAGAGATCTCTAAAAAGTACTTTTTTGTTGCTTGGCTAATCACCGATGGCCACATCGATCCATGTGGGAAGAGCGCATATTCCGAACAGATAGATAAAAACCTATAGACTAGGATTGATGCTTTTTGCTCAAATCCAGAGCAAGCACCCTCTATCACACAAGAAATAGGTAAAAAAGATGGGCATTGAAGGATATTTTCATTAAGAACATATCCATGAATACGATCCGACCATGCCCTTCTGACATTTGCCATCATATCAAATGGGTAGGAGCCTATGCGAAAGGTCTTGACTTTTCTTATCCTTATCCATATAATGAAGGCATGTATACAAAAGAAGTACCTAAACATATCTAGCTACATTATTCTATCTTGCATCATCGAATAAGATTTTACCATATATTTTTTTTGGATCTATGGCCTTAGATCCTAAAGATTGGATAGGAAGCACACCATGGTTAGCCTATTCTCTATTTCAGTATTTGGTCACATCTAAAAGAAAGAAAAGCAATTTTTTAATCCTTAACTCTCACCAAAAAAAGATATATGGCAGTGAACTTTTTATTTCTTTTCTTTTTTGTTCCAATTTGATCCAACTTTATATGGGATCTAGTATTCACTCGGTACTACCATCCATTGTATCAATAGAAAGGGATTGTTTATTTATCCAACAACACTATGGATCACAACAAGTGTCACTTTTTCTTTGTTCAACTAGATCCATCACGATCTCAATCCAATGATGTCTATCCAACTATACTATCATGCTACCACACACCTTGATTTCCATCAGAAAACTCCTCCATAGTAGCACAATTCTCAAAGTATGATAAAAGATAAATCCTCCATCCAAAACATATTTAAAAAAAAAAAAACACATAGGATTATAGCATGTATCATCTCATAGTCTACTTGTTTTTCCATGGTTCTCTCCTTATTCCTAATCCAATGAACACTTCAACACGATCCAATAGTTCTGAATTTTAGTACTCGATCCACTGCAAGCTTAATCCAATGGCTGTTGCCCACCTACACTCTGACAGTGCTGCGCATCTTGATTTCTATATGAAGACTTCTTTACAACCACATGCTCCTCAAAGCATAAAAAAAGGTATTTTCTTCATCCAAAATACATATTTGTTTTTGATGAATAGCGTTACAACACAAGTCATCTAACCATCCACTTCTTTTTTCCCAACTTTCTTCTTCTTCTTCAATTAATCCATGCTCCAATATCTAATAGCTCCAACTTCTCTTCCTTACCAATAGATACATACGACCAACTCTCCTGCACCATCGATACAACTGTAGATCTATAGAATAGCATATTGTTCAACAACAGAAACCATATCATATGGCCAAAGAAGTAACATGCCATACTATGTCAACAAAATGGATGCACGACATACTTTGCATGCTTCTGAGCTGGTGTTGCATATTGCACTGTCCCCATATTGCCATGTATCACATTGAATGGCCTAAGGAATAATATGCATCAAGGTCTTAAGAATGGACATGTGTCATGCTTCGAATCCTGCTAGAATGCCCTTTAATGCATAAGGATATATTTAGAAGAGTGTGACAAAGTATAAATACTACATGAGATATTAGAAGAATATTTTAGGAGAAAAGAGAGCTAGATAAGATAAACTAGAATAGTACACGATAATGGAGAACTAATACAAAGAAAAGTCCAAAATAAGATTGCTAACATTAGTCCAAAAGAGAACTCCAATATGTAGATATGAAAAATAGAGATAATCTTTGAAAAAGAGTAAAAGATACAGAACACCAAAATATGGATAATGAAAAAGGAAGATGCAAAAGCACCAAGCAGCAATATCTATCAATGCATATCGTCAAATCTGCTAAGCAATATCATATGTAAAAAATAATATAGAAAGAAGCATCACAAATATTGAAAAAACTAGAGTAGCCATGTGTTAGGGGGGCTTTGGCTAGGACACCACCATGTTAGGATCTTTTCGATACCACTTACTGCACTTGATCGATGTAGATACCATAGAAAAAAAAAAGAAAAAAAAAATAAAAGACAAGAGACAACATATAATCAAATATTTGGACTAGACCAAAGTCTACCTCCACGAGGCTTGCAAAGCTTCACTATAAAAGAAAAATAAGTACATGAGGAGATCCTCACACTCTCTACCCTTATACATAAGTATCTCTCAACTAGAAGCACTCACCTTTTATCCCTTACAAAAAGCTATCTCTAGGAGACCTTCTAAAGTGACCGTTGTCCATTGACAGTCTGCCCGAAGTCTCTACTCTTACTATTTGTCGGCATCCTTCAACATTTGTGGCTGCTGCTTAGACTCCACCTGAGAACTACCTCTGCCTGTTGCTGATCACACCAGGCTCTCAATCTACCATAGGCCTTTAAATAGGCCTCAATCCAAGCCTGGATCAGAGAACAGTCTCTGATTACAAGTTAGATAGCTCCCTTGACCATGCCCGCAAGCCTAGCCACCATCCGATTACATCTACAAAGCCTGCACACTGCTTGATTGCACAACGGTCCACCAAAAATGCCATGATCCCCAAGAAATGGCGGTGAAATGTCCTCCGATCCACGGTGGACCATGACCCTCAACGGGCATGGGTGCCTGCGCGCTCGCCGCGCTAGGCCACGCTCATGCTGGGCCATGCTCGTGCAGTCAGCTTGTGCACCCATGCATGTCACACTAGGCCACACCCTCACAGCCAGCCCGCACTATGTGCTGGGCCCTGATGGCCCGCCAGCCTAAGCCGACCCATGGGCCAACTTCGACAGGCCGTGGGTCATACTACTTGCTCTAGTCTACTCCTTCTGCTTCATCTGGACTTTGTTTGGACTGTTCTTAGACTCGTTGGACTCCATTCATCATCCAGGATCTTATTATGGGCTTATTATGAATCAAATTCAAGATATTTTTTTTAACAATCTTCATCTCGACTCAATATTCGATCTCCTCCTAACTTTGAGAGCTTATTGGATGATCTCGCTCCCATGCATGACTTTAAAGATTCCATCATCAGCTATTCACCTATAGCCATTTGAATCTAGTCTGCTCAGTGAGATAAGATTCTACCTAAAATTATATATGTATCGAACATCCCCTAATCTTCTCACTGCACCATCATATGTCCTCTAGCTAACCATCCTGATGCCTCTAATCGCATAGCTTGATCCATTCGATAGATGAATGGTATCCTCATTATTCTTTAGAAAGTCAAACAACTTCTTTCAACAATAAACATGATGAATGCATGCAGAATCTAAAATCTACTGCTGTGAAGATAAGTAGATACCTCATCAGATATCATCAGGATATCATCCTTTGACTCGCTACTGGCCGTCGCTACAATAGTTCTCGTCCGATCTATAAGTTATGGGCAATCTCTAACATAATATCCTAACTCATCATATCAATAGCATTTGATTTTGCTATAGTTTCTTGTCCTGGACTTAGACCGCCTACCTCATGATCTCTTGCCACTTCATCTTTCGCCACTACATCCTTCAGTCATCATCATAGCCGAGTCACCACCTGAACTCAAGGCTTGGTTCTCTCATCTGAGAACCTCATTCTAGAGAAATACACAAGTCACATGTTCCATCTTGATGGTGCTCTTTTCTATTAGAAAAGTAGTCACCAAAGACTTGAAAAAGGAAGAAAGCGATGATAATAAGACCAACGTCCTGATTTTCTCCTCAACTTTCTCACCAACACCAAGAAGGTTGGTGAGGATCTTTTGAAAGTTGCTTAGATGCTCCTGCACACTTTGGCTCTCATCCATCCATAGTTGGTAGAACTATTTCTAGAGGAAGAGAGTGTTGGTGAGGAATTTCGCCATGTACAACTCCTCGAGCTTCAACCACATCACCATCGAAAAAGTCTCGTCTAATACATGGATTACCACATCATCCGCTAGATACAGATGGATCAAACTTACCTTCTACATCTGAAGTCTTCATGGTAGCCGACACTCCTTGTACAAGAGAGCATCGATCAACCCCTGCTGGATAAGCACATTCTTCACCCTCGCTTGCCATGAGAAAAAATTGCTCTTTCGATCAAAGCAGCAGATCTCTATCTTGATTGAGCTTGTCTTCTCCATCTTCTTCAATCTCAATCAACACCATCACAATCTGGGTAACCACGTGTGTTGGTATCATCTTGCTCTGATATTACTTGTTAGGGTACCAACTAACTCTGATACCACTTATTGGAGGGTCTAGTCAGAACACCACCATGTTAGAATCTTTTCGATACCACTTGCTACACTCGATCATGATGTAGATACTATAGAGAAAGAAAGAAAATAAAAATAAAAGGCAAGAGACAGCACACAATCAAGTACGTGGACTAGATCAAGATCTACCTCTACGAGATATGCAAAGCTTCATTATGAAAGAAGAATAAGTACCAGAGGAGATCCTCACACTCTCTATCCTCATATATAAGTATCTCTCAACTAGAAGCTCTCACCTCTTATCCTTTACAAAAAGCTCTCTTTAAGAGATCCCCTAAAGTGACTGTTGTCCACTGCCTGACAGTCTGTCAGAAGCTCCTGCTCCTTCTGTCTGTCAGCATCTTTCAGGATCTGTGGCTATTGCTCAGACCTGAGAGTTGCCTCTGCATGCTGCCAACCACACCAGGCTCTTGGTCTACCATAAGCCTTTAAATAGGCTTGAATCCAAGCCTGGATTGGAGAACAGTCTCTAATTACAAGTCAGATTGCTCCCTTGATCACATCCACAAGCCTAGCCACCGTTTGATAAGTTAGATAGCTCCTTTGACTACGTCCGCAAGCCTAGCCTCCATCCGATCGCTTTTGCAAAGCCTACACGCCGCTTGATCGCTCAACGATCTACCAAAAATGCCATGAGCCTTGAAAAATGCCTGTGAAATGTCCTCCGATCCATGGTGGATTGCATGAAATTGGAGGAAAATGCCCAGCTGATCCATGCAATCTGCTCCTGGGCCCAATCCAGCATGGACCACGACCCTTAGCGGGAATGGGTGCTCGTGCGCTCGCCACACTAGGCCGCAATCATGCTAGGACCGCTTGCATGCTGGGCCGGGCCCGTGTGCTAGGCCCGCCCATGCGGTCAGCACGTGCATCACGCTAGGCCGCACCCTCATGGCCGGCACTTCGGCCTGCTCTTTCATGCATATTTTCTCCATCTGAACTTCATTTGGACTATTTTTAGGCTCGTTGGACTCCGTACGTCATGCTGAACCTCATTCTGGGCTTATTGGAAATTGAATTTAAGACATTTTCCTCAACATCATGTAATATAGTGATGCGCCAAATGCCATAAAGAATAACACAATTTTAAGCAAGCACTATGAAGGAAATTATAACCTTTTTATTCAAAAACAGAGCAAAGACCCATACATCTATAGTGCTGCATAAAGTGACTTGTGAAGAAGAGAAATGAGAAGAATAAAGATTAAACATATGAAGATAGATAAAAGCAATCCCTATGCAATAGTGTTAACCTACATAATAAGTAGAATTACAAAAGATAGTAAATAGCATAGATTATAGAATCTACTAACAAAAGGAAAACAAATATAAGAGTTTGTAGTGCTAGACAAAGAGCCCAATAGAGTATACAATCATTGTAAGAAAGATCGAAATATGAAAACCAGCAGCTATAACATTAAGACTTAATATGCTTGTTGCTAGTAATATAATAGAAAAGAAGAGAGACCCTACACTACTATAGAAAAGGACTATGGCAGTGGTTCACAACTGCTGCCATAGCCCAAAAAATTATTGTCAAAGTCTACGGTAGTGGTTAGTTAATTATTACCACTATGGCCATCGTCGTATTCTTTGACAGCAATTTTTACAGCGATTATGGTAACCGCTGCCAAAGATAATTATGGCAGCAATTTTACCACTGCCATAGGTGCTATGGCAGCGGTTACGAAACTGCTACCATAGGTTATGACAGCAGTTGGCACATGATCTACGATAATGGTTGGTACGCTTACAATAGTGATTTTATAATCACTATCATAGGTTTTGAATAATAAAAATATATAATTTTTTAATTTTTATTTTTTTATCTAATAAAGATATCTCAATATATAACATAAGAGAATATTATAAATATAAGAATATTTCTAAAATACTTAAATTTTATTACTAAATAAAATTTATTATAATATTTTTTAAAAAAATATATCAAAAGTCTCCTAAATTAACATATAAATCATCGTCACCAAGAGAAGATGGAGCACGAGCTGGAGGAGCTGGAGGAGTTGGAGGGGCTGGAGCTAGAACATCGGTTAACATGTCCTCAAGGTCTATGAAGTTAGCTCCAAAATGCATGCTAAGCCTCATCACCATAGTAGTTACGAGACCCTATAGCTGAGCAATCTGCTTCCTAGCCTGATCTGCCTGCATCAATGCCTTCTCAAGCTACTCCTGACTGACGATACCAAAAGCATGTGAAGAGATGCTCGCTTTAGATCAGTAGCTTATCGACATATGTCTGGACCTACATCAAATCCTTCCAAAGTGTTCGGGCTCTAAGACTTGAGATAGATAGTCATGGGGGCCAAAGGTGTCCGAGTCCTCGCTCGCGAGCACATCTAACTGCTCTTGTAATTATAAATTTAAATAAAATATCATAAAAAATCTGATAATACTAATCATACTAATATATATATATTTATTATTTATAAAAAAATTTTCAATCACGATGTTCATCGGCCTATCCTTTTTATCCATACGGCTGGATCGAAAAATCTCACTATAGCTGGACATCACCCCATCTCTTATCAGCTATAACAATAGATCAGTTTATAAAAAATATATAAAAAAATATTAATTTAATTATTTAGTAAGATTCAGAATTTATTATCTCTCTATGCACATGACTAGCCATAAACTCATGGTCGAGAGTGTGCGTGTACTCTTAAGCTGCCCAGTTCTCTCAGTTCTGATGGAAGACAACCTAAAAGATATTTAAATAAATAAAAAATATTTAAAAAATATTTAAATATATTTTTAAGTGTATTAAAAAATTAAAAAGTTAGAAATTAAATCTTGAACTCCTGACTCCTCCATTGCCTAACCATCCCCTTCCATTAACTCGGGGAACAGTCCTGTATCCAAGGAACAAGCTTCTTCGAAGTGTCCCATCGATTTTTAAGCCATCCTCTATGGAGCTTGACTTTATAGCTCTGGTACAACTCTCCAATCTTCTTCAGTCGGATATCTTGAGCCCTCTTATGATCTAAAAAATCATATCTTCTTTGTATAAAATTATCAGAAGTCAGTTACAAAATTATTCTGATCAAACATAGTATAAACATATCAAACGCATAAATATAATTAAGATGCATTTATCCATATATCCTCCCACACCTGATCGTTGACACCAGCATCCATCAATCGTTAGTCTATGGATAGTTTTGAAATGACATCGGACTACCTCACAAGCACTCCGAAAAAGAAATGGATCTCCCATGCGGTCTTTCCTACTGGCCTCCTCTCCACATCGTACTTCACCATCATCTGATGTTGGCCATTCCACACATGCGGCATGCGTGTAAGACCGTAAAATATCCTACTAGATGATGCACCTGCAATGAAAATATATCACACAAATATATAAGAGTGCATTATAACTATACAAATGAATAAATAAATGACACAATAAAAATGAAATATATCACACAAATATATAAGAGTGCATTATAACTATACAAATGAATAAATAAATGACACAATAAAAATGTATAGCCATGGGATCATACAACGTGGATGCCAATGGAGACTCATCGATGAGTGGAGGATGTGCCGAAGATATGGCTGACGGTGGAGGCTCATATGCTAGTAGAGGAGTAGATGTCGGTGGTCCCTAGATAGCTGATGCGAAGGTGGATAGAGTATGCTCTGCCTGTGACTCAGTTGCAGAGCTCCGCATAGCCCACCGAGGGATGAAAGTGAAAGCTAGATGGCATTTCGATGCCATCGTGATCTGCAACATTAATGAACATTAACCAATATAATATATTAAACAATAATATTAGTAGAGCATTAATAAATTGACTATAACTAACCAAAGTCTATTTAAATCTTACCACACTCTTATATCATGCTCTATTGATAGGAAAGGTCAAGCAGGTATGCAATACCAAGCTTGGCATTGTATAGTAATGTTGCTTACCAAAGTACGTATCTAATAGGAAAAACAAGTAGTATCTAAAAAATATTATATTAAAAATCAATGTTAAGATTTGTAACTTTATTATAAGTTCATCATAGACATCCGAGAAATTGCAGTACATGACGTGGAGGGTTTTCTCCCCCTCCAAGTAGAGTTGCACCGCATACCAGGCATTTCGATGAAAGCTAGATGGCATTTTGGTACCATCCTGACATGCAACATTAATGAATATTAACCAATATAACATATTGAATAATAATATTAGTAGAGCATCAATAAATAGACTCTAACATTTATACCAAAATGTTGAAGTTATCCCCTAGTGACATCTACAAAATGGACATCACCATTGCTCCTGATAAATTTATTTGGGATCTCGACGGCATCAGATAAGTTTTATTCTAAAGAAGCACTTTGTATACATGGTCCAACATCATCATCAACCTCGGTATCATCAAAGATATACCTAGGCACCATTGTCACAATAAAATTCCATTGAGGCTCTAAAGGATCACTAAAATAGAAAACTTGACTAGCTTGGGAGGCAAGTATAAATGGTTTTTCGGTGTGAAGATGGTGTTGCATGTTGACAAGAGGAAAACTGCACTCATCATCTTCATCTCTGACTGAGACAAGATGTCAAACCAATTGCACTTCATCAACACAATCCTTCCTTTAGAATAGTACTCCAAGATGACTATCTTCTCCACCATCCCATAATAGTTCAGATCCTCTATATGAGGCTATGAATCCCTCGAGCTAGCATTACACCTAGTGGTGGCGCTCAACATCATGCCACTATTTTGTGTTGCCATATTAATGGACCTACTGTAAATATTAAATCTGTAGTCGTTAATGATGAGTTATTTATACTCACGCATGGTACGATTAGGGTCCATTGAAAGAGCACACACTTCAAGATCCACATCATCGAGCGATAATCTCCATACCTAATTAAGAAGATGATACCTAATTAGTAAACATGTTCAAATAAGTTGTACAGGATAAGAATATGTAATCACTTATATGATCTTTGAACCATTCAGAAAATTTTTTGCTATACATTTTTTCTTTCTTCTACATACTTAGAGTGTTATATTTTACTCTTATGACCTTCTTGTATTTGCTACATGCACAAAAAATAAATTTACGTATAATTGAATATTTTGTTAAAGTATTATAAAATAAATAAAATTAAGTGACTCACCTTATGTATGGTTCAATGATATCATAGTTGAAGAGCACATAGCGGTGCACCTTATCCCTTTCCTCAATGCTCAAATTAGTGAGGTGGTATGAAGTAGAAAGTCCATCTAGCTGTGGAATGGACTCAAATGCAAGCTCAATTAGCTTATACTGATCATCCTAATTCCTCATTGGCTAGTTATGATGTATCTCGAGCTTGTTTAAGTATATGGTACAAAAATTCATACACTCTTGATCCAAATAACCTTCTACTATGAATTCCTTCAGATGATTCATATTTCTTATATAAGATTTCAGTATTTAAATATTTTTTTCGATAGGATACATCCATCGGCAGAACACCAGGCCTTCAAGTGCAACTTCTTCCATAAGGTGTACGGTGAAATGCATCATAACCATGAAAAATAATGATAAAAATATCTTCTCAGATCATATAATATAGTCAATGTCCTTGCCTTCATTTTCTTCACATTTTTCTTAAGCACAATCTCTTTGCATAAATATCTCTGTAGAAGTTGCAAAAACAAATAACAACTATTCTGACATTTTTTGGCAACACACGGTAAATAGTTATTGAGATCAATTCCTGCATCAACACATGATAATCATGAGTCTTCAATCTCTCAAGTTTGACATCCTTACTATTCATATGCTTTGATATGTTATTTAAGTACCCATTTGGGATCTTTACGTTCTCCAACACATGAAGAAATGTGGACCATTTAGAGGCCTTCATAACATAGCATGCATGAGGAAGCCTCTATTATTCTTTTCCTACCGGCTCCAGATAGAATGATCTCCTAATATCCCATTCTTTCAAGTCAAATCAAAAATTCAAATCATCCTTGGTCTTATCCTTAATGTTCAAGATTATTTTTAATAGGAACTCGCACACATTTTTTTCAATATGCATTATATCTAAGTAATGGTGCAATAAGTTTGTTTTCCAATATGGCAAGTTAAAGAAGATGTTTTTTTCTCCAATTAAAATGTGTGTCATCTTTCTTTGATCAACGCTTCTTCTTCTTACCATCAATCAGATCATCTTTTTTCAAATTTAATACTAAAATCATCCAACTCTCTCAATATCTCACTCCTAAACATTCGGCTAGGTGCCTCACCTTCTTCAACAGTGCCATCGAAGGAGCGTGCATCCCTTCTGTATGGATGGTTTCGATAGAGAAAACGTCGATGCCCCATAAAGCTAAAGCTCCTCCAATGTGTCAACCTTTTAGATTAGATCTTTTTTCACAAATCGGGCATGCTAGCTTACCTTTCGTACTTCAATCCGACATTAGGGCATAAGTTGGAAAGTTATTTATTATCCACAGAAGTGCTGCACACATAGAGAATGACTTATTTAGCAAAGCATCAAAAGTTGGAATATCTTTAATGCTCCATAACTATTTCAACTCGACAATAAGAGGCTGTAAATAGAAATCAATATCATTACCTACCTCCATCGATCCAGGGATGAGCACTATCATGAAAGTAAAGGATTTTTTCATACACATCCATGGTGGGAGGTTGTAAGCATGAATAAACATTGGCCACACACTGTGGAAGGTATTCATGTGTTTGAATAGGTTGAAATCATTACATGATAAGTCCAACCTCACATTACGTATCTCTCGTACGAAATCAGGATGTATTTTATTAAACTTCTATCATGACTCTCCATCGACTGGATGCCTCAATGCATCATCTTTTATTCAGTTCTCTTCATACCATCTCATGGCCTTCGATGTCCTTACCGACATAAATTACTTTTGTAGTCTCAAAATCAAAGAAAAGTGCCACATCAATTTTTAAGGTACACAGGTCAATGTACCATCTTTATTCTATTTTCATCTTGATACACCGCACCTCGTGCATTCATTTTAGTTGGCATCCTCTTTTTAGTAGAGCATGCAATCATTAGGACATGCATGTATCTTGGTGTAAGTAAAGTCAAGCTGTTTAATAATCTTCGATATCTCAAAATTATTCTTCAAAATTTATGCATTATTTGAAAGAATATCCTCCAAAAGCTCTAGTATACAGTTCACTCCATTATTACTGAACCCATTGAAGCATTTCATATGATACAACCGAATTAAGAACTCAAGCTTTGCCATCTTTTCACATCTGAGATACAATAGAACATTAGCGTCCTCCATCAACTTATGGACCTTCTCTACATCTTCACTATTTGTCATTCCACCAACCATAAGATAAGGTATGAACGTGGATGCACTGTCATTGTAGCCAACAAATGAAAAAATATCACGAACCATTTATTTCACTCTTCCATCATGTTGATCGCCTCCTTGCGACCTGCCATCACCATGTTGATCCAAACAAATTTCATAATCAGATTCAAAGCCATAAATAGTGAGATGTGATCATTTACATTTTGACGAGATAGCCATGGTCCATCCATACATTTTTTATAAGGACATTGGATAAGTCCGTGGTCTCCAAATTTTTCTATAGCAAAATTAAAAAATTTTTGAAGTCCAGCCTCATATTCTGACGAGAGCCTACTAAACTTCATCCACCCCTTATTCATTATAAAAATGATGATACTACAATTAAATCATATATGAAACTTATATTATATACTAATGCATTATAAACAAATATACATTATAAATAAAAAATACATCATAAATAGGAACCAAAATAAATATCATATGTAGAATTTATATTAAATATCATTTTTAACTATGCAATAAATGCATCCTATGACCAACTAATAGGTAAAGATAGGTCATATCCCATTCAAAAATTATATTAATTTTATAGATTTATTATAATAATCAAATAATATGCAATAGGATTCGAAAAAAAATTTTGATTGTATTTTTTCTTAGTTCTCTTATGTAGGGAGAAAAAAAATGTTGTCCAAAATTTTATTCAGAATTTTTAGCATATCATTTGATTACTATAATTATCTATAGAATTATTTATAATTTTCAAACTGACCAAATTAGATAATCAATTGATCATGGTACATAATTTCTCCATCTGTACAAAAATATATAAATATATGGATGTTGGAGATTATGTACACTAATCAATTGATGGGTCTATCTTTATGCAATGCAACAAACAAAAGCAACAAGATATAAACATGAATTATCGACCATTGGCATGGTCCAAAATCCACCAACATGATCGTTGATATGGCACGATCCAAGGCCATTGACACGATCCAAAACCAATCGACAGAAATTCTCTTAGCGGCCAGCACAGCCTAAAACCCGTCGGTGGGTGAAAGGGTTCTCTTAGTAGCCATCACGGCCCAGAACCCACCAACAGGGCTGAGGGTTCTCTTAGCGAGCGGCATGGCTCACGACCGCTAGCACAACCTAGAACCTATCGATGGATGTTTTTTAATCGACCAGCATGGTTCAGGGCCGTCCACGATCATCGACATGGCACGATTCGATCCAGAACCTGCCAGCATGATCCAAAACCAATCAGCAGGAGTTCTCTTACTCGTCAGCATGACCCACGACCAACGAATATTTATAATATTTATAATAAATATTATATATAATAAATATTTATTATATTTATTATAAATATTATAAATATTAATTAATAAATATTATTATGAAATTTAAATATATATATATACATACCTGCGGCTATAGAGAGGGGTCACACAAAGCTTCGAGGGTTGCTGGTGGCAGTGCTAAAGGAAGATGGTGGTGTTGGATCAGGTAGCCTGCGAGAGAGATGAAGGAATCAGACCTAGGATTTCACAGATAGATCTTAAAACTTTTTCAAGATCTTGTAGTAAAAGATTTAAATAAATCTAAAATTTATTTAAATAATCATATAAATACCTAGATCTCAGATCTATTATATGATTATGGTATGATATTAAATAAAAAATTAATATTAAATAAGAAAGAAAAAAAATTGATCAAATCAACCTAGATCTACACTACATCAAATGCAGGTATGAAGTTTATAGATCAGATCTATTTTCTAAGCAAGTTTAGATATTCTAACTTGCTGATCCAAACTTAAGAATAAAGTCACAAGCCGCACATGCGTCCAACTTCTAGGAGTCATCCACACGAGCCTACAATCTCTGATCTGAAGTCCGATGCAGAAAATCAGCACAGCATGCTAGTACTATGTTGATCCTTCTTCAATGATCGATCCGATGCTCCTTTTTTCAAAATTTGGATTCTCCAAAATATGAAAAGGAAGATGAGAGTTTGCTGATCTGAGACTCTCTTAAAAAAACTCAAAAGAAATGAGGAGAGATTGAAAATAAAATAGCCCTAGAAAAAGAACCTCTTCTTCTTTTCTTTTCTCTCACCTAGACACCTAGTTTGGTGCCTATGGAACCCCCATGCCCAAGGATCCTCTTTCTTTGATTTTTGCACACCCCAAATCTCTTCCAAAGCTCTATATTTCATAAAAAATTAGAAAAAAATTCATTCAATAAATAGAGAAAAAGAAGAGTCCAAGTTAGGTCAAATTCCTAGACTAGGAACATCCAAATATGGAAAATTATTGGGGCGCCCAACTCTTGAGCACCTCCTCCACAATTTTTGGTGTAGACCAGTAAGGAAGGGTGCACGAAAAAAGAGATTATTTTCATAGAATAAGATAAGAATTAATTTAAAGAGGGGGCGACACTCAAGGGAAGATGTTTTGGTCAACAAGGATTCTATCTCTTAGAATCCTAAGCAAAATCAATTCCTCCTTTGACTTGGTCTACCACCTAACTTCCAAATATGACTTGGAGGAAGAGAAGAGGTATAAAAATCAGGAAGAAAGATATTTTCCATGAAAAATACCTAAAAAATAGGCATGGAGGGCATTGGGACTAAGGTGGTGCAAGGAGATAGGGAGTCCTAATCACACTAGGACTCCTATTTTGACATGGTCAAACAAGATCTTTTAACCAAATAAAATTAAGATTAAACCAATTCAATTAAATAAGATCCTAACCCATTTAAGAACTTAATTAAATTAGATTAAATTAAATTTAATTCTAATTTATTTTTTAATCAAATTAAAAAAATTGGGTTAATTTGAGTCCTAGTTAGACTAGGACTAGTTCTTCTTTGCACTTGGCTTATCCAATAAACTAATTGAACTTGATCTAATCAAGTCCAAACTAAATCTAATTAAATCATATTTAATTAGACTTAATCTCACTCTATTAGCTTAATCAAATTAAGTTAATTAGCAATCTAATTGCTAATTGATCCTCCTGCAATACTTGCACTAGGTTAAACACTAATCGTATTGATTGTTTAACCCTAGAACGATTCTTAATCGTTAATCAACCATCCGATCAGATTGTCAGCTCTAATGTGTGTGACCTCATAGATCCGAATCTAAGCCGGTAGCATATAAATAAATTTTTGTATCAATCAAAGTAACCATCTAGCAATGATATCTGACGGTGGGATAGGTCAAAGGTGTAGAATACCATCCTTAGAACCCATGCGGATATAGTTTCCATATAATTCATCTCCTTGACCAAAATGCTCGTAGGACACCTCAGAGTTAAACTGTCAACTTTGATCAAATTTTTCACATTGTGTTTCAAAATATCAAATCCATTTGATGGAATACCCTGACCAAGGCTTTGCTAGATTGAAATACAGGGATGCATTGTTCTTCAACTCTTGAAGTGGTCAATCCCATCTTGATCACACTCCAACTTTGCAAATACTTAACTATGCCCAAAAGTCTTTCATTGCTGAATTAAAAATTCAGTTAGTCCAGTACCAAAGCATAGTGAGTTGCTTGCAAGTCACTGAGATAATCTCAGATCTAAGGGACACTTATACCTATATCCCATCAGAGACATTCTCGATAGTAGAATATTCTAGAGTTGGTCACGTTCAATGATGATGTACTCATACATCTCATCCATATGCCATACCAGTGTCTCTATACTTTTTGGTTAAGAGGACAACCAATCTATATGGCATACAGCGATCAATGCTTGATAGCTGCTGTCATCCTTATTAACAGTCTATCATTTGGTCGTGAACAAATTTAAAGACTAATTGATAAATCCTCTTTTTATCAAAGCTAAATAGTCATAAAGACTTCATCACAACAATAGAGTTCATTAGAAGATGTAAACTTATGATGAAAAGGATGCCAAAATATTTTTATTAATTAATAAATCAATTACAATATCTCAACCATCAATAGACTGATGATTGGCTTTGAGACATAATTTTCAACAACTCTCACTTATTCTAAAGCCACTTGGCATGGTATCTAATACCCATCTTCGACTTATGGTTGTCGAACTCCTTGATTGCTAGGGCTTTAATGAAGGGATCGGCTAGGTTCTCCTTTTCGTCGATCTTCTGAAGATCGACGTCACCACGATCCACGATCTCACGGACCAAATGAAAGCAGCGTAGAATGTTCTTTGTTTGCTGGTGTGCCTTCAATTTCTTTGCTTGAGCTATGGTGCCAGTGCTGTCGTAGTAGAGCAGGACTGGTCCATCAATGGAGAATGCTGCTCTAAGCTCGATGATGAACTTTCTCAATCACATAGCTTCTTTGATGCTGCCATATACTCTGCTTCATAAATAGAATCAGCCACTGTATGCTGCTTGAAATTTTTTCAGTAGATGGCTCCACCATTTAGAGTAAAGATATATCTCGATACACTTTACTATCATCATAGTCATATTGAAAACTGAAGTCTGTAAACTCCATAAATTTTAGATCTGATTCACCATAAACCAATCATTGATCCTTAGTATTTCTTAAATACTTAAGAATGATTTTGACCATCTTCCAGTGATTTTCTTTAGGGTCAAACTGGTATCTACTCACTACTCCTAGTGAGTATGCCATGTTTGGTCTCGTACATATCATGGTGTATATGATAGATCCCACGACCAAAGCATATGAGACTCTGCTCATATGCTCTCTCTCTTTAGGAGTTGTCAGACAATCCTTCTTAGAGAGAGAAATTTCATTATCTATCGATAGATAGTCTTTCTTAGAATTCTCTATGCTGAACCTTTTCAGCATAATATCTATGTACATGGACTGAAATAACCCAAGCATCCTTTTAGATCTATTCCTATAGATCTTCATCCCTAGTATGTAGGATGCTTCATTCAAGTCCTTCATGAAGAACTGTGATGACAATCAGACTTTTATTCCTTATAGTGCGGGGATGTCATTTTCAATTAAGAGAATATCGTCCACGTACAAAATAAGAAATACCACTGCTGGACCATTTGCCCATTTATAAATACAGGATTCTTCTCCGTTCTTAATGAAGCCATGCATTTTGATCACTTTATCAAAATGCATGTTCCAACTTCGAGATGCCTGCTTCAATCCATAAATGGATCTTTGAAGCTTGCACACCTTGGACTCATCTATGAATGTGAATCCTTCAGGTTGTATCATATACATCTTTTTAGTCAGCTCTCCATTTAGGAAAGTTGTCTTTACATCCATCTACCAAATCTCATAGTCCAGATGGACAGCAATAGCAAGCATGATCCGAATGGACTTGAGCATTGCTACAAGGGAGAACGTCTCGTCATAGTCAATATCATAACGTTAATGATACTCCTTGGCAACCAGACGGGCTTTATAGGTCTCCATCTTTTCGTCTATGCCTCTCTTTCTTTTGAAGACTCATTTACATCCAATGAATTTAACCCCTTCAGGTGGGTCAACTAATGTCCATACATCATTGACCTTCATGGAATCCATTTCGGATCTCATGGCTTCTAGCCATTTCATAGAGTCGGATCTCTACATCGCATCCATATAAGTGATCGGATCCTTATCATTCTCATCGAGTTTGATGGGATCACTATCCTGGACCAAGAATACATAGTATCTATCTGGATGGTGGGATACTCTATCAGATCGTCTTAATGATGCGGATTCACTAGACTTCGGATCTAATCTGATCAAATTTGACTTAGGTTCAACATTCTATGTTGGACTTTCTATCTGTTGAACTTTATCAAGTTCAATCTTAGAGGCAACAGTTCCTTCATCAAGGAACTTCTTTTCCAAAAAGATTGCCCTAAGGTTGACGAACACCTTTTGTTCATCAGCATGATAGAAATAGTATCCTTTGGTCTCTTTTGAGTATCCTATGAATGTACACTTATCAGACCTAGATCCAAGTTTGTCTGTAACTAACCATTTGACATAAGTCGGGCACCCCCAAATCCTAAGATGTGAAAATGCTGGCTTACGCCCTATCCATATCTCATATGGGATTTTAATTACAGACTTACTTGGAACCCTATTTAATATATAACCAGTCGATTCAAGTACATATCCCCATAAGGATATCGACAAGCTGGCAAATTTCATCATGGATTGGATCATGTCTAATAGAGTCTGATTCCTCCTTTTAGATACACCATTATGCTGTGGTATTCCAGGAGAAGTCCATTGAGAGAGAATTCCATTCTCTCCTAGATATGTGAGAAACTCATTGAAAGATATTCTCCTCCTCGGTCAGATCGAAGAGTTTTGATACTCTTTGCAGTTTGTTTTTCTACTTCACTTCGGAATCATTTGAATATTTCAAAAAAATTTGACTTATATTTTATCAAATAGACATATCCATATCTAGATAGATCATCTATGAAAGTAATAAAGTAGATATATCCACCTCTGACACTTATGCTCATTGGTCCACATACATCAGTATATACTAGACCTAAGAGCTCATTGACTCTCTCACCTTTTTCAGTAAAAGATAACTTGATCATTTTACCAAGAAGATAGGACTCACAGGTTGGAAGTGATTCACAATCATTAACTTCGAGGATTCTCTCCCGAGTCAATCTATTTATCCTGTTCTTGTTTATATGACCTAGCCTACAGTGCCATAAGTAGATATCTGATATACTATCTAATCTAGGGTGCTTACCAATAGAATAGACTATATTAATAGGTTGTGATAATATATACACACCATTATTCAATTATCCATAGAAAGCAGTAACACCATTCACAATAACATTACAAACTCATTTCTTTATTGAAATTTCATAATTGTTCATGGCCAAAAGGCCTATAGAAATGATATTTAAAAAGAAACTAGGACAGAAATGGCAATCACTAAGAACAACGGTATGAGATTCAAATATAAGTTTCAAAATTTCTAAAGCTAGAACTGGAATTGATCTTCCATCTCCAATATTTAGGAATCTCTCATCTTGCTTGAATCTTCTACTGATCTGCAACCCCTGCAATGAATTACAAATATAGTAAGAACTATCGGTATTCAATACCCAGTCAGTAATATCATAAATAGAGAAATTATAAGGAGTTATCATATAAATACCTTTTCCAGCAATAACTTGCTTCTTTCTCTATCCGTTCGGATCTAGGAAGGCAATGTACTGAGGACAGTTCCTCTTTCAGTGTCCCCGCTTCTTGCTAAAGGAGCATTCAGCTTGACTCTTATTGGACTTAGTCTTTGGGGTCTGAGCCTGCACAGGTGTCCTAGCATGAACATGCACCTTCTTGGCTTTCTTCTTGTTGTTCTTCTTCCCTTTTCCAAAGGATCGAGAACGAGAAGAAGAACCTCCCACTAAGTTCACCGACTCCTTATGGAGTTGGTGATCCTTCTCAAAGTTCTGAAGTAACCCCAGTAATCCATGGTAGTCCACTTTAGGCTTTGACATTCTATAATGTATAAGGAATGAAAGATAAGACTTGGGTAGCGAGTTCAGTATTGCATCTTTTCCAAGTTATTTGTGCAAGAAAAAGCCGAGCTTGCTCAAGTGCTCTATTAGCTCGATCATGTACAATACAAGATCAGTGACAGAGGCACCATCCCACATTTTGACGTTGAAGATGGCACAACTTATCTTATGCCTCTCAACATTATCGGGTGTGTCAAAAGAATCCTCCAACACTTGGAGCATTTTGTTTGACTGAGCTATCTCAAACTTGCGACTGAACTCATCGCTCATCACAGCCAGCATAATACAGTGCACCATGGTTCGATCACTGAACCACTTCTAATAAGTGTCTCTGACTGTTCCACATGCATTGACAGCTAGCTCCTCAGGTGCAGGATCTATCAATACATATAGGATCCGTTCATGCTCCAGGACAATCTTTAACTTTTGGTACCATCTATCGAAGTTGGATCCCACCAACTTATCATTATCCAATAATGATCGGAGCGATAGAAAAGTGGCCATGTCTACACAAAGAAAAATCAAAATCTAATTAGTAATTGATTCATTAAACCTAAAGATTTGGACTTAATCAAAAGGTTTCTTCCACTATTTTATTCGAATTAGTAGTCTCTACCTCCAATTCGAGAAATTATCCTAATTTCTTAGTGGATACTAGAATCCACATAAACTGTACACAAGTTTAACTTTGGTTGGCCCATCTATGTACAACTAAGGGTAGGTTCATAATCAATTATTTCTTCAAATAATTTTCAGTAATTAAATTTTGCCCCAGATCCTGATCAGTTGGCTTTGGCCTTCTCAGAAAAGGGTCCAGTTAGGTCTAACCATTAACATGACCATACTTGGCCCATCCAACCAATGAATGATCAGACCCAACTTTGGTTGGCCCATCTAACCATCATTTAGAAAGATGTATCCAAGAGCTTATATAATGAATGACAGTTCCATCAACTGATAAGCACCAGGCCTTTAGGCCTCCAATGATTATCCAACTGATGGATCCATTATCATCCACTTTAATAGGAGGCTATGATCCAGTTATCATATAACTATTTCATTTTAGGGATCTAATAATTTTAGAAGATTTATTTATAGAAGTGAGTAGATCAGATTAACCAACTTGTCATGATCCTTCCACTAACTTCACCAAGTCAGCTTAAGGGAGATCATTAATAGGCTGGTTTAGGAGCACCTAAATCAATCAAACTGATTTACCTAGCTGACATTGGTTAGCTCGAATAGTCAAGCGATCCGATCAAAATAAAATCTCACCAAAAGGCTAAGTAAGTTCGATCAGTGGAAGGATCTACCAGGCTTGCCTTAGACACCATCAAAAATGACCAGGTTATAAGCAGACTACCAATTAAAAACCACTGGTCTGATTTATCTTAGATACCAACTGATTTAATTAGTTTCAATTAAATCAACCTAACAGTTCATGCTAGACCGTGTAGCCAAGAATCAAGTTCATCTTGGGTCTTGTTAAAGATATGGACTTGATCAACTATAACTATTGTAATTGATCTAGAGAATCTTTGATCTAATCTAAGATAATAATTGATTAGATTTAGTCAATTCTCTAATTAAGTTCATTATTTAATCTAAACCTAGGTTTAACCCAATTAATGGATCTAATCTCCACTAATCCATTTAACCCAATGTGTTATGATTTGTGTCTTAGGATCTTCAATTCACAATCCTAAATCTCAATCAATCAACTTCTTAATTCTCATTTAAGTTTTGAGCTGAGGGTTGGGATTCGACTTTTCAAAAATAATTTTTATATTTATAAAATATTTTTACAACATGATTCTATCAACTAAGTTGCATGTTTGATTCATAATCAATATGCAAGTAGAATAAATATAAAACTACTTTAGATCTAATCTAAACAGGTTCATGTAATTGAAACAGTTTCAACAATAACCAATCATAAATCTCCCTAAATTAAATCTAACACATTTATGATGATTGAAATTAGATTAAAATATTTTAAATCAGATCATAAAATTTTTTAGATCTAATCTAAAATTTTATGATCAATATTTTAGATCAGCATATACTAGGATAACCTATTCACTATAAGGGGTAAACCTTACAGTAGGACAACCTTATGGCAGTCTGTGCAATCTAAAATATTTTATTTTTTTTAATTTTAAATTTAATAATTAGATTATAAATTAGATCTAATCTAAAAAATAATCTAGATATGTATAAAAATTATATAATAAAAACCTAGGCTCTGATACTAATTGAAGAAACCAGATCTAGGATTTCATAGGTAGATCTTGAAACTTTTTCAAGATCTCACAGTGGAAGACTTAAATAAATTTAAAATTTATTTAAATAATTATATAAATATCTAGATCTTAGATCTATTACATGATTAAGGTATGATATTAAATTAAAAATTAAAATTAAATAAGAAAAAAAAAGGTTGATCAAATCAACCTAGATCTACACTACATCAAATGTAGGTATAAAGTTTATAGATCAGATCTATTATCTGAGTAAGTTTAGATGTTCTAACTTGCTGATCCAGGATTGAGGATGAAGTCATGAGCCGCACATGCATCCGACCTCTAGAAGTCATCCACATGAGCCTATGATCTCTGATCTGAAGTCCGATATAGGAAATTAGTACAGCATGTTAGTATTGTGCTGATCCTTCTTCGACAATCAATCCGATGCTCCCTTATTCAAAATTTGGACTCTCCAAAATATGAGAAAAAAGATGAGAGTTTGTTGATCTGAGACTCTCTCAAAAAAATTCAAAAGAAAGGAGGTGAGATTGAAAATAAAACATCCCTAGAAGAAGATCCTTTTCTTCTTCTCTTTTCTCTCACCTAGACACTTAATTTGGTGCCTATGGAACCCCCATGCCCAAGGACCCTCTTCCTCTAATTTTTGAACATCCCAAAGCTCTGTATTTCATAAAATAATCAGAAAAAAATTCATTCAATAAATAGAAAAAAAGAAGAGTCTAAGTTAGGTCAAATTTCTAAAATAGGAATATCCAAACATAGAAAGTTGTTGGGGCACCCAACTCTTGGATGCCTCCTCCATAATTTTTGGCATGGATCAGAAAGGGAGGGCACACAAAAAAGAAGATTGTTTTTATGGAATAAGAGAAGAATTAATTATAAGAGGAGATGGCACTTAGGAGAAAATATTTTGGTCAACAAGGATTCTATCTCATAGAATCCTAAGCAAAACCAATTTCTTCTTTGACTTGGTCTTCCACCTAACTTCCAAATATGACTTGGAGAGAGAGAGGGAGCATGAAAATCAGAAAGAAAAAGATTTTTTATGAAAAATATCTAAAAAATAGGTATGGAGGGCGTTGGGACCAAGGTGGCGTAAGGAGATAGGGAGTCCTAGTTACACTAAGACTCCTATTTTGACTTAGTCAAACAAGATCTTTTAACCAAATAAAATCAAGATTAAACCAACCTAATTAAATAAGATCCTAACCAATTTAAGGACTTAATTAAATTAGATTAAGTTAGATTTAATTTTGATTTATTTTCTAATCAAATTAAAAAATTTGGTTAATCCGAGTCTTAGTTAAACTAGGATAAGTTCTTCTTTGCACATGGCTTATCCAATAAATCAATTGAACTTGATCCAATCAAATCCAAACTAAATCTAATTAAATTAAATTTAATTAAACTTAATCTCAGCCTATTGGCTTAGTCAAATTATGCCAATTAGCAATCCAATTGCTAATCGATTCTTCTACAATACTTACATCAGGTTAAACACCAATCATATTGATTGTTTAATCCTAGAACAATTCATAATCATTGATCAACCATCTGATTAGATCATAAGCTCTAATATGTGTGACCTCATAGGTCCGAACCTAAGTCGGTAGCATAGAAATAAATTTTTGTATCAATCAAAGTGACCATCTAGCAATGATATCCGACGGTCAGATAGGTCGAAGGTGTAGAACACCATCCTTAGAATCGATGCAGATATAGTTCCCATATAATTCATCCCCTTGACCAAAATGCTCGTAAGATACCTCAAAGTTAAACTGTCAACTCTGATTAGGTTTTTCATATTATGTTTCAAAATATCAAATCCATCTGATGGATTATCCTGACCAAGACTTTGCTAGATTGAAATACAGTGATGCATTATTCTTTAACTCTTGAAGTGGTCAATCCCATCTTGATCACACTCCGACTTTACAAATACTTGACTATGCCCAAAAGCCTTCCGTTGTTGAATTAGAAATTCAGTTAGTCCAGTACCAAAGCACAATGAGTTGCTTACAAGTCACTGAGGTGATCTCAGGTCTAAGAGATACTTATACCTATATTCCATCAGAGACATTCTTAGTAGTAGAATGCTCTGAAGTTGGTCACATTCAATGATGATGTATCCATACATCTCACCCATATGCCATACCAGTGTCTCCACACTTCTTGGTTAAGAAGACAACCAATCTATATGGCATACAGCGACCTATGCTCGATAGCTGTTATCGTTCTTATTAACAGTCTATCATTTGATCGTGAACAAATTTAAGGACTAATCAATAAATCCTCTCTTTATCAAAGCTAAATAGTCCTAAGAACTTCATCACAATAATAGAGTTCATTAGAAGATATAAACTTATGATAAAAAAAAATATCAAAATATTTTTATTAATTAATAAATTAATTATAATATCTCAATCGTCAACTGGCTGATAATTGGCTTTGAGACATAATTTTCAACAAGAGACACAAAGATAGTGAGATACAGAGAGAGAGAAGAGAGAGAAAGAGAAAGAGGGAAGAGAGAGTATGATAGATGGAGAGAAAGAGGGAAGAGAGATAGAGAAAGAGAAAGAGAGAGAGTAGGGAGGGAGCAGGTCGGGTCGAGGGAAGAGAGGATAGAAAGAGAGAGAGAGTAGGGAGGGGGCGGGTCGAGCCAAGGGAAGAGAGGTGAGGCTGGTGATCGAGCTAGCCGAGAAAGAAGGGGGAGGTGGTGGGACTGACGGTCGGGCCAGTCAAGAAAGGAGGAGGTGGGGGAGGTGGTGGGTTTAGTCGGGGATCAAGAAGGAGGCAGGGGAGGCAGTGGGGCCACTCGGCGAAGAAGGAGGAGGCAGGGGAGGCAGTGGGGCCACTCGGCGAAGAAGGAGGAGGCAGGAGAGGTGGCAAGATAGGTTTGCGAAGAGGAAGATGGGGCCGACAGTGGGACTGGTCGGGGAAGAAGGAGGACGCACCGTCGGTTGGGAAAGAAAGAGGAGGCAGGGGAGGAGGAGGCACCAGTCAGAGAAAAAAGAGGAGGCGAAGGACTTCACCGACGGTGAAGAGGAGGGAGAGAGAGAGAGAGAGAGCTCGATCGATCGAAGAGAAAAATAAAATTGGGATGGGATTTTTTAAAAAAAATAACCTAACTATGGTAGCAATTTTTGGACCGCTGCCATAGATCTACGATAGCGGTTACTAAAAACCACTGCCATGGATTAGTAATCATTTTTTTATTTTTTTAAATATTATATAATTCTAAAATTTAATATCCATCTTCATCATTCATTATCTAAATAATTATCATTAAAGTGTTGTCAAAAAAGACTGTCTCGATCTGATAGCCCTAGCTTCATCGATAAATAAAATTTGATTTCAATGACCATGAATGATGGCACGATGATTTAATAGATGGAGACCACCGATGGATCCAAAAACTTACAACGATGATCCTGGTGTCATTTGTATCACACTATCAAGATTTTACTTTAATCGGATATCGTTATCATGGTTAATTTAGTATGAGATAATTTCGATCATTAAATGAGAAACGAGTAATCAAAGGATCAAACGACGTCCGATTATGAGATAATTTTTTAGATAAATGATCTTGACTACTACTTTAATCATTTTTATGGTGGTGATTGTAAAATTTATACCATGGGTCTAAGAATGATCCAAAACTATACGTCGTTTGATACCCGTTCTTAAACTCCTTTGGTAATTATGCTTGTGCTTTTGCAAGATCTATTTAACATGAACAGTTCATACAAAAATGATTTTAATTTTACGATCATCGATATATAAAATAATTAAAATTATAGTAAATATAATTTAATTAAAGATTATCTCATAATCGAATGCCATTTGGTCTTTTGATCACTTATTTCTTATTTAACGATCAAAATCATCCTATACTAAATTGACCATGATAACGATATCCAATTGAAGTAAAACATTGATAGTATGCTACAAACATCACCGAGAACATCATTGCGAGTTTTCGAATCTACTGATGGTCTCTATCTATCAAATCATCATACCATCATTCGTGATCGTCGAAATCAAATTTTACTGATCAATGAAGCTAGAGCTATTGGATCGAGATGGTCTTTTATGATGATACTGTAATGATAATTATTTAGATAATGAACAGTAAAAATGGATATTAAATTTTATAATTATGTAATATTTAAAAAATATATATAAAAGAAAGATATAGCAGTGATTATAAAGAACCGCTGCAATAGATCGTACTTATGGCAACGATTTTGTTTAACCACTGCCATAGGTAATCTATAGCAGTGGTTTTGTTTAACCGCTGCTATAGGTCAGACTTATAGTAGTGGTTATGCCTAACCGCCATCATAGGTCTGACCTATGGCTGCTCTATGGCAGTGGTTGATTAACCGCTGCCATATGTGGAATCTATTGCAGCGGTTATGCTAAACCGCTGCTATAGGTTGACTTATGGCAGCGATTGTATATAACCGCTGTCATAGACCCTATGGCAGTGATTTTTGAAATCACTACAATAGTATGTACTGTCGTAGTCCCATTTTGTAGTAGTGCTAGTTGCACTAGAGGACAAAATCAATACATTTAATACTGAAACGTACCTAGCGGTCATTCTTAATAATGCAATGGAAAGAGATGAAATGAAATTAAAACAAAGGTTAGAAGGCTAAGCATATCTATTAAATAAAATAGAGTAAGCATCTGCAATAATATGCAAGCTAGAGAAGAAGATATCAAGTCCTATGCTGAAAATAAAATCATCAGACAAAGTATGCTCAGCAGCTCAATCAGCTGCTTGATTACCTTCCCTATGGGATACTTGAAAGTTTATAAATGAACATCATCATTAATGGATGATATCCTGTAATAAAGGTAGTGAGGCCATCTGCGAACCAAAAATCCGAATAGTATTATACAAGATCACAAGTCGAATCTTGTGTATTTTTTTACAGCAAGCACATCCAAATTCAACTAAATCACTCTAAAACTCTATATTTTTTTCGCTCGGAAAGAAGAGAACAAGGAGGAGGAAGATTATAGAAAACTCTCGTACATTAAAAATCATGAATAACTTTCCACCCAACCCAACCGTAAAGATAATTAGATAATCATTATCTAATATCAAACAATCCTTTAAATTTAAATGATCCTTTTGAATTTAAACTTTTCAAAACTCAAATATTCAACTTGAGTTGGGCCATAATATGAGTTAGCCCATCAATAGACGCCCCATATTCTAACATTGTTTCTGGACTTGGGGTGCAACGGACGCCTGGGCGTGCGACCACATGGAATGGACAGCACTTGCGCACGCGTTCACCCGAGCCCAGGCCGCGCCTGAGCGCGCGCTCGCCTAGGCCCAGGCTAGGTGCATGGGCCCAGACCAAATTTTTTTCTATCAAAGATCGTGAAAATATTTTTTATTATTTGTGATTTCATCTTATGCTTATTTTGTATGTAATCTTAGGACAAACATGAATATGTATTATGATATATTTTCATGCTAGACCTAATATGAGATATGTGCAATTTTGTATGTTAATTTATATGATAGCATGATATTACATATTATATTTTTTTTATATATGATGCATGTTTATCCAAGTGGGAGTCCTTGAACCGGTAGACGAAGGGCTCGTTTAAGGACCATATGGACTTTTTTTCTTTTTTTTTTATCCAAGTGAGAATTCTTAAATTAGTAGATGAAAGGCTCATTTGAGAACTATGGTATAACTAATGTTTTGCGCATAATTGAATTAGAGGAATAGTGTAGTTAAGTTTCATGTGATGAGAGTAGACAAACATCAATTTTTTAGCATGAACTTAATTATATATCATTGTTAATCTAATTGCAATCTACAGCAAACATGATATTATGTATATGTTGATCTGTGCTATTCCTATGTGTGCAGATATAGCTTCAAAGAACATCATTGTAGAGCTCAATAAGGACGATAAGCTGGACGGTAATAATTATGATATTTGGTACTGTAAGATTCAGTACATCCTTGAGAAGCAGGATGTTTTGGAAATACTAAACCATATGATGGTTAAGCTAGAGTGTGGGAACACACAACAACACGAGAGATCATGAGGCTTTTCTAGCCTGAAAAAAAAAAAACAGTATTGCTCGCATTACATTACTGAGTAGTATGGCTAATGATCTCAAGTGTGAATATGAGTCTTATAAGACAGCTCAGGCCATGTAGATTGCACTGAAGGATAAGTTTGGGGGCACTTCTAGTACCAAACTTAGGAGATTGACCATCAAGTTTGACACATACAGGTTGCGCCCTAATGTTCCGATGAGGCAGCATTTAAGAAAAATGTCAAACATGATTCGGGAGTTGAAGTCAGTTGGTCACAACCTCTCAGATGAATAATAGGTGCAAGCCATTATCAGATCCTTACCTGCCAGCTGGGAGTATATGAAGGTCAATATGACTTACAATGAGTCTGTTAAAACCTTTGTCGATATAGAGCATCATCTTGTTCTTGAGGATGAGGGCCAGGAGGTTGCTAAGACATCCAATCAGGCTTTTATGGCTAAAATTGCTAGAATTTCGAATACCAAGCAAAAGGGCAAAGGTAAGAAGCCCTGGAAGAAGAAGAACTGGCAAAAGAAGGGATCTAGAAAGCCTTTTGAGAAGGCTAAATCTAATTTTAAGAAGAGAGAGAAGCATGGTGGAAAGAAAGATATGACCAAAGTGGTGTTATAGCTGCCACAAGATGGATCATTTTGCTCGGGATTGCCCAGAGCAGAACAGGGTAACACCATACAAGGAGCATCATCATTTTCTTTATGTTTCTAGCACTGCATTAATGGCTGATGCTAATTTTTTGTGAACTATAGATTCAGGAGCAACAGACCACATAGCTAGAGATAAAGAAGCATTTATTGAGTACCGTCGACTGCCTTTCAAGAGCAAATGGCTTTATGTAGGAAACAATGCTAGCATTAAAGTAAAAGGGATTGGAACATGCAAGCTAGAGTTGCATGGTGGACGAACCCTACTCCTACATGATGTTTTATATGTTCCAAAAATCAGACGAAATATGGTTTCAGTGGTCTCTCTTCTTAGATTAGGTTTCATTATCAATTTCCACAATAATTCAGTGGATATTGTTTTAGGGACTAAACTTTATGGTTTTGGTTTTCTTTTAAATAATTTCATTATGTTGGACACAATTTTTAGTAATGGTTATATTTCAAATTATCATTATTTTGCTTTATCTTCTATCTTGAATAATGTTTGTGATGTGAATGTTTGGCATGCTAGGCTTGGACATCTGGATCCAGAAAGAATGAATAGGTTGGCAAAAGTAGGATTATTAGGATCCTTGATAAAAATTGAGATGTCTACTTGCCAACATTGCCTAGCAGGTAAAGCAACTAAAAAATCATTTGGAAAAGAAACCAGAGCTGACTTTCCATTGCAATTGGTTCATTCTGATATATGTGGTCCGATGAGTATGAGGACAAGTCATGGAGCCTCATATTCATCATTTTTGTTGATGATTATATTGAAAAATATGTTCCAAAGTCAATCATCAGTCTGTTGACGGTTGTGCTATATTATATTTATAATTGATTTATTAATTAATAAAATATATTTTTTGATATTTTCATCATAAGTTTTCATCTTCTAACAAACTCCATTATTGCGATGAAGTCTTTAGGACTATTTAGATTTGATAAAGAGAGGATTTATCGATTAGTCCTTAAAACTATTTATGATCAAATGATGGACTGTTAATTAGAACGACAGCATCTATCGAGCATAGGTCGTCGTATGCCATATAGGTTGGTTATCCTCTTAACCAAGGAGTGTGGACACACTGGTATGGTATACAGATGAGATGTAGGGATACATCATCACTAAACATGACCAACTTTAGAGTATTCTACTATCGAGAATGTCTCTGATGGGATATAGGTATAAGTGTTTCTTAGATCTAAGATCATCTTAGTGGCTTGCAAACAACTCATTGTGCTTTGGCATCGGACTAACTAAATTTCTAATTCAGTAATGGAAGAACTCTGGGCACAGTCAAGTACTTACGAAGTTGGTATGTGATCAAGATGAAATTGATCACTCCAAGAGTTGGAGAAGAATGTATCACTATATTTCAATATAGCAAAATTTTGATCAGGATAATCCATCAGATGGATTTGATATTTTGAAATATAATATGGACAACCAGATCAGAGTTGATAATTAAACTCTAAGGTATCCTACGAGCATTTTGGTTAAGGAGATGAATTATATGAAAACTATATCCGCATGGATTTTAGGAATGTTGTTCTACACATTCGATCTACCCGATCGTCGGGTACCATTACTAGATGGTTACTTCGATTGGTACATGAATTTATTTTTATACTACCAGCTTAGATTCAAACCTATGAGATCATACACATTAAAGTACATGATCCGATTGGATGATTGATTAATGATTAAAAATCGTTCTAAGGTTAAACGATCAATACGATTGATGTTTAACCTAATACAAGTATTACAAGAGGATTGATTAGCAATTTGATTGCTAATTGACTTAATTTAATTAAGCCAAAAGACTAAAATTAAGTTTAATTAAATATAATTTAATTAAATTTTATTTAGACTTGATTGGATCAAGTCTAATTAGTTTATTGGATAAGCCAAGTGCAAGGAAGAACTAGTCCTAGTTTAACTAGGACTTGGATCAATCCAATTTTCTAATTTGATTAAAAAATTAAATTAAAATTAAATTAAATTTAATCTAATTTAATTAAGTTTTAATTTATTTAGAATCTAATTTAATTGAGTTGAATTAATTCTAATTTAATTTGGTTCATAGATCACTTGGATCAAGTCAAAATAGGAATCCTAGTATGACTAGGACTCCCTATTCCTTACGCCATTGGCCCCTCACACCCCCCATGCCCCTTCTCTTTGATTTTGAATATGGAAAAACCTTTTCCCATGCCTTAATGCATGCCCATAGCCTTTCCTTATTCTTTAGATGGCATTTGGTTGTGGACCAAGTTAAACTAGGAGTTAGTTTTGACTTAAATTCTATAAGATAGAATTTTAAGCATCTAAAACTCCTCCTTGCTTTGTGCAACCCACATCCTTGATTTTTCTCTCATTTTTTCATGAAAAAGAGAAAAATTTTGTGTGCTTATTCTTGGTGATCCACGACATAAAGAAAGGAGGGGGTGCCCAAGTGTTGGGTGCCCTAACTAGTTGCCTATTTTAGACCTACCTTATCTAGGTATTGGACCTAGACAAGACTCTTCCATATCTCAATATTCAAAAAGAATTTTGGATTGATTTTTCATGGATTTCACACCATTGAGAGTTTTTTTGGGTGCATAAAAATTAGGGAGAAAGAATATTGGGGCATGGGGATTTCATAGATACCAATCTAGATGTCTAGGTGAGAGAAAATAAGAAGAAGAAGAAGGATTCTTCTTCTAGGATTTTTCTTTGATCTCTTCCTCCTTCTTTAGAGATTTTTGAGAGGTATCGCCAGTTCAAAATCTCTTTTTCTTCCTTCTAAAAATTAAAAAGTATAATATTTGAAGAAGATGATTTTAAATCGATCGTCGAAGAAGGATCAGCACAGTACTAGCATACTGTGCTAATTTCCTGCATCACGACTTCTAATCATGATTTGTAGGCTCGTGTGGATGACTCATAGAGGTCGGACGCATATGTGGCTTGAAACATCATCCTCAAACTTGAATCAACAAGTTAGAATGTCTAACTTGCATAGGTAACAAAAATCTGAACTCCTATTACTCATATGATTTTGATCTAGTATAGATCTATATTAATATAATCAACACTTCTTCTTTCTTTATATTTTTAACTTTTAATTTAATCTCATGCTATAATCATATAATAGAATCTTAGATCTAGAATATTCTTTAATTTTATAAATAAATATTGAGTTATTTAAGTCTTCTGCAGCCTGATCTTGAAAAGTTTCAAGATCTAGCCCTAAAATCCTTGATCTAGTTCCTTCAATTGGTATCAGAGCTTAGGTTTATTATTACATGATTATATATGCATATTTAGATTATTTTTTAGATTATATCTAATTTATAATCTTATTATTAAATCAAAAATTAAAAATTTTGATCACACGAACTGCTATAAGGTTATCCTGTTGTAAGGTTAATCCCTTACAGTGGAAAGGTTATCCTAGTTCGTGTTGATCTACTTCTTATCATAAATTTATTAGATATGATCTAATTTTATTTATAATTTATTAAATTTAAAATAATTTTAGATCTAAAAATAAAATTTTAGATTGTACGGACTGATTATAAGATTGTCCTGCTGTAAGATTTATCCCTTATAGTGGAGAGGTTGTCCTAGTACATGCTGATCTAAAATTTTGATCATAAATATGTTAGATTTGATCTAAGATAATGTATAATTGATTAGAGTTAAAACTATTTTAATTACATAAATTTATTTAGATTAGATCTAAAGTAGTTTCATGCTTTTCTTATTTGCATGTTGATTATGAATCAAACATGCAACTTAATTGATAGAACCATATTGTAAAAATATTTTACAAATATAAAAATTATTTTCAAAAAATTGAATCCCAAACCTCAGTCCAAAACTTAATTAAGAATTAAGAAGTTATTTAATTAAGATCTAGGATTGTAAATTGAAGATCCTAAGACATAAATTATAAGACATTGGGTTAAATGGATTAGTGAGGATTAGGTCCATTAATTGGGTTAGACCTAGGATTAGATTAAAGAATAAACTTAATTAGAGAATTGACTAAATCTAATAAATTATTATCGTAGATTAGATCAAGAATTCTCTAAATTAATTATAATAGTTGTAGTTGGTCAAGTCCATGATGAGACCCAAGATGGACTTGATTCTTGACTATGCGATCTAGCACGAACTATTAAGTTGATCTAATCAAGACTAATTAAATCAGTTAGTGTCTAAGATAAATCAGATCGGTGGTTTTTAATTGACAGTTCGCTTATCTGACCATTTTTTATGATATCTAAGGCAAGCTTTGGCAGATCCTTTCACTGATCGAACTTATCTGGTCTCTTGGTAATATTAAATTTTGATTGGATCACTTGACTATTCGAACTGACCCATGTCAACTAGGTAAATCAGTGTGATAGATATAGGAGCTCCTAGACTAGCCTATTAATGGTCTTCCTTAAGCTAACTTAGTAAAGCCAGTGGGAGGATCATAACATGCTGGTTCATCTGATCTTCCCTCATCTTCAAATTAAATCTTTTAAAATTATTAGGTTCCTAAAATAAAATAGTTATTATGATAACTAGATCATAGTCTTCCATTAAGTGGATGATAATAGATCCATTAGTTAGATAATCATTGGAGTCCCAAAGGCTTGGTATTTATCGACTAATAAAATTATCATTCATTATATGATTTCTTGGCTGCATCTTTCTAAATGGTGGTTAGGTTAGCTAATTAAAGTTAGGCCTAATCATTTATTAGTTTGATGGGCCAAGTATGGTCATGTTAATGGTTAGACCTAATTGGATCTTTTCAGTGGAGGCCAAAGCCTACTAATTAGGAACCGAAGCAAAAAATTTAATTACTAAAAATTATTTGAAGAAATAATTGATTATGAACATACCCTTAGATATACATAGGTTGGCCAACTAAAGTTGGGCTCGTGTACAGTCTATGTGGATTCTAGTACCCACTAAGAAATTAGGATAATTCCTCGAATTGGATGTAGAGGCTATCAATTCGAATAAAATAATGGGAGAACCTTTCGATTAAAGTCTAAATCTTTAGATTCAATGAATCAATTACTAATTAGACTTTTGGTTCTTCTTTATGTGGTTAAATCCAAACCATAGTTGCTCCATTCACTGTTAGATAGTGATAAACTTATGAGGCCTAACTTCGATAATAAGTATCCAAAGTTAAATATTATTCAACAGCACGAAGTGGTTCGTGCTAGGGCCTCTATGTCCAAATTAAACATAAGATCCAAGAATAACCTAGATCAGATAAAGTGCTATAAAGAGTAGGGCATTTTAAAGAGGAACTATCCTTAGTATCTTGATTCCCATGATCCCAATAGGCTAAATAAGATAAATGAGCAAGTAGTTGCTTATCAAGAATGTTATATGATAATATCTTATAATTTCTCTATTTATGATACTTTTACTTGGATATTGGATACCAAAAGTCCAGTCCATATTTGTAATACGTTGCAAGAACTTCAAATTAGTAGAAGATTTAAAAATAATAAGCGATTCTTGAATGTTGGAGATGGAATGTTTGTTCCAATTCTAGCTATGGAAATAGTTTAACTTATTCTCAATATTTATTTCTTTAAATGAATGTCATTATTATCCTTCCTTTCTAATAAATATAATCTCTATTAGCCTTTTGACCAAAGATGATTATCATTTATTTATAAAGAGAGATTATTATGATATCATTATGAATGATATTACAATAATGCAAGGACAACAAAAAAAATGGTATTTATATTTTATCACAGCTTGTGAGTATAATGTACACTTCTAAAAAATATTCTAGATTCGATAATATCTTTGATATCTACCTATGGCACTGTAGGCTAGGTCATATAAATAGAAACAGGATAAACAGGTTGATTCAAGAGAAAATCTTCGAAATCAGTGATTGTAAATCACTTCCAACCTGTGAATCTTGCCTTCTTGATAAAATGACCAAATCATCTTTTATTAAAAAAGGTGATAGAGCTACTGAGCTCTTAGATCTAATACATATTGATGTATATGGACCAATGAGCACAGATGCCAAAGGTGGATATTTCTACTTTATTATTTTCACAAATGATCTATCCAAGTATGGATATATTTATCTAATGAAATATAAATTAAATTTATTTAAAATGTTCAAAAGATTTCAAAGTGAAGTAGAAAAATAAACTAAAAAGAGTATTAAAACTCTTCAATTAGATCGAGGAGGTAAATATCTATCCAATGAGTTTTTGACATATCTAAGAGAGAATGAGATTCTCTCACAGTGGACTCCTCTAGGAATACCATAACATAATGGTGTATCGAAAAGAGAAAATCGAACCTTATTAGACATGGTTCGATCCATGATGGGATTTTCTAGTCTACCTATTTTATTTTGAAGTTATGCTCTTGAGACTGCATGTTATATTTTGAACAATGTACCAAGTAAATCTATCGCAAAGACTCATATGAGATATGAACTGGATGTAGACCGATACTATCTTACCTATGGGTTTGGAATTATTCGGCCTATGTCAAACGTTTGCCTATAGATAAGCTTGGACCCCGATCGGATAAGTGTGTGTTTATAGAATATCCTAAAAAATAAGGGTTACTATTTCTACCATGCTGAAGAAAAAAAGATATTCGTCAGTCTTAAGACAATCATTTTAGAAAAGAAGTTCCTTGGTGAAGAAACAGTTGCCTCTAAGGTTGAACTTGATGAAGTTCAATAAGTAGAAAAATTGATATCTATTGCTGAACCTGAGGCGGATTTGATTAGATCAGATTCAGAGCCTAGTGTACCTGCATCATTAAGGCAATCTGGTAAAGTACCACATCATTCAGATAGATACTACAATTTCTTGGTCCGAGATGGTGATCCCATCGAACTCGATGAGAATGATAAGGATCCAATCACCTATATGGATGCTATGTAGAGATCCGATTCTGAGAAATAACTTAAGGCCATGAAATTCAAAATGGAGTCCATGAAGATCAATGATGTGTGGACATTGGTTGACCCACCTGAAAAGGTTAAACCCATTGAGTGTAAGTGGGTCTTCAAAATAAAAAGTAGTATAGATGAAAAGATGAAGATCTATAAAGCTCGTCTGATTGTCAAGGGATATCGTCAATATTATGGTATTGACAATGATGAGACGTTCTCTCCTATGGCAATACTCAAATTCATTCAGATAATGCTTACAATAGCTGCCCATCTAGACTATGAGATCTAGTAGATGGATGTGAAGATAGCTTTTCAAAATAGAGAGCTGACCGAAAAAGTGTATATGATACAACCTAAGTGGTTCACATCCATAAATGAGTTCAAGGTGTGCAAGCTTTAGAGATCTATTTATGCATTGAAGCAGGCATCTCGGAGTTGGAACATACATTTTGATAAGATGATCAAAACATGTGGCTTCGTTAAGAATGGAGAAGGACCCTGCATTTATAAATGGATAAATGATCTAGCAGTGGTATTTTTTGCCTTATACATCGATGATATTCTCTTAATCAAAAATGACATCTCCGCACTATAGAAAATAAAAGTCTGATTGTCATCACAGTTCTTCATGAAAGACTTGGGTGAAGCATCCTATATCCTAGAAATGAAAATCTATAAGGATAGATCTAAAAGAATGCTTAGATTATCCCAGTCCATGTACATAGATACTGTGTTGAAGAGATTCAGCATGGAGAATTTTAGAAAGGGCTATCTTTCAATAGGTCATAAAATTTCTCTCTCTAAGAAGGATTATCCGATAACTTTTGAAAAAAGAGAGCATATGAGTAGAATTTCATATGCTTCAGCAGTGGAATCTATCATGTACGTCTGACATGTACGAGACCAGACATGGCATACTCACTAGGAGTAGTGAGTAGATACCAATTTGATCCTGAAGAAAATCACTAAAAAGCGGTTAAAGTTATCCTTAAGTATTTGATAAATACTAAAAATCAATGGTTGGTTTATGGCGAATCAGATCTGAAACTTATGGTGTTTACAGATTCTAACTTTCAATCTGACCATGATGACAGCAAAAGTATGTCGGGATATATCTTTACTCTAAATGATGGAGTCATCTGTTGGAAGAGTTCTAAGCAGCATACTATGGTAGACTCTATTTGTAAAGTAGAGTACATCATAGCATCAGTTGCCGCAAAGATAGCTGTGTGGCTGAAAAAGTTTATCATTGAACTTAGAGTAGCATTTTTTCTAGATAGTCTAGTCCTGCTCTACTACGATACCATTGGTGCCATAGCTCGGACGAAGCAACCAAAGGCACACCAGTGGACAAAGCACATTCTGCACTGCTTCCATCTGGTCCGAAAGATCGTGGATCGAGATGATGTCAATCTTCAGAAGATCGATGGAAAGAAGAACCTAGCTAACCCCTTCACTAAAGCCCTAGCAATAAAGGAGTTTGACAATCATAAGTCGAAGATAGGTATTAGATACAATACCGAGTGGCTTTAGGATAAGTGGAAGTTATTAAAAAATGTGTTCCAAAGTCAATCGTCAGCTTATTGACGGTTATGCTATATTATATTTATAATTGATTTATTAATTAATAAAATATATTTTAGCATTTTTATCATAAGTTTTCATCTTCTAACGAACTTCATTATTGTGATGAAATTCTTAGGACTATTTAGGTTCGATAAAGAGAGGATTTATCGATTAGTCCTTAAAATTGTTCACGACCAAATGATAGGCTATTAATTAGGACGACTGCATCTATCAAGCATAGGTTGATGTATGCCATATAGGTTGGTTGTCCTCTTAATCAAGAAATATGGAGACATTGGTATGGCATACATGTGAGATATAGGGATATATTGTCACTGAACGTGATCAACTTCAGAGCATTATGCTGTCGAGAATGTCTCTGATGGGATATAGGTATAAGTGTCCCTTAGTTTTGAGATCACCTCAGTGGCTTGCAAGCAACTCACTATGATTTGGTACTGGACTAACTAAATTTTTAATTCAGTAACAGAAGGCTTCTGGGTTTAGTCAAGTACCTACAAAGTTGGTGTGTGATCAAGATAGAATTGACCACTTCAAGAGTTGGAGAAAAATGTATCACTGTATTTTAATATAACAAAATCTTGGTCAGGATAATCCATCAGATAAATTTGATATTTTGAAATACAATGTGAACAACCTGATCAGAGTTGATAGTTGAACTCTAAGGTGTCCTACGAGCATTTTAGTCAAGGAGATGAATTATATGGAAACTATATCCGCATGGATTTTAAAAATGTTATTCTACACATTCGACCTATCCGGCCATCAGGTACCATTACTAGATGATTACTTTGATTGGTATATGAATTTATTTCTATGCTACTGACTTAGGTTTGGACCTATGAGGTCACACACATTAGAGTTTATGATTCGATTGGATAGTTGATCAACTATTAATAATCGTTCTAAGATTAAACGATCAATACGATTGATGTTTAACTTAGTACAAATGTTACAGAAAGATTGATTAGCAATTTGATTGCTAATTGACTTAATTTAGTTAAGTCAAAGGATTGAGATTAAGTATAATTAAATATGATTTAATTAGATTTAGTTTGGACTTGATTGGATCAAGTCTACTTGATTTATTGGATACACCAAGTGCAAGGAAGAACTAGTCCTAATTCAATAAGGACTTGGATCAATCCAATTTCTTAATTTAATTAAAAAAAATTAAATTAAAATTAAATTTAATTTAGCCTAATTTAATTAAATTCTTAATTTATTTAGGATCTAATTGAATTGGATTGAATTAATCCTAATTTAATTTAGTTCATAGATCACTTAGACCAAGTTAAAATAGGAATCCTAGTACGACTAGGACTCCCTATTCCTTGCGCCATTGACCCCTCACACCCCCCACGCCCCTTCTCTTTAATTTTCAATATGGAAAAATCTTTTCCCAAGCCTTCACGCCCGTCCATAGCCTTCTCTTATTCTTTAGATGGCATTTGGTTATAGCCCAAGTCAAACTAGGAGTTGGTTTTGACTTAAATTCTATGAGATAGAATTTTAAGCACCTAAAACTCCTTGCTTTGTTCCACCCACATCCCTGATTTTTCTCTCATTTTTTCATGAAAAAGAGGAGGATTTTGTGCGCTTATTCCTGGTGGTCCACAGTATAAAGAAAGAAGGGGGCGCCCAAGTGTTGGGCACCCTAACTAGTTGCCTATTTTAGATTTGCCTTGTCTAGGTATTTGATCTAGACAAGACTCTTTCATATCTTAATATTTAAAATAAATTTTGGATTGATTTTTTTGTGAATTCTAGACCATTGAAATTCCTTTGGGGTGTGTAAAAATTAGGAAGAAAGAATATTAGAGCATGGGGATTTCATAGACATCAATATTGGAGCATGGGGATTTCATAGACATCAATCTAGGTGTCTAGGTGAGAGAAAATAAGAAGAAGAAGGATTCTTCTTCTAGGATTTTTCTTTAATCTCTTCCTCCTTCTTTAGAGATTTTTGAGAGGTCTCAAGTTCAAAAAAATTTTTCCTTTCTTTTGAAAATTTAAGAGTTCAAGATTTGAAGAAGATGGTTTCAGATCGACCATCGAAGAAGGATCAGCATGGTACTAACATATTATGCTGATTTTCTGCATCAAAACTTTTGATCATGATTCGTGGGCTCGTATGGACGACTCCTAGAGATCGGATGCATATGCGGCTTACAACATCATCCTCAAGCCTAGATCAGCAAGTTAGAACATCTAACTTGTATAAGTAACAAAAATCTAATCTCCTATTACTCATATGATTCCAATCTAATGCAGATCTATGTTGATATGATCAATACTTCTTCTTTCTTTATATTTTTAATTTTTGATTTAATCTCATGCCATAATCATATAATAGAATCTTAGATCTAGGATATTCTCTAATTTTATAAATAAATATTGATTTATTTAAATTTTTTACTATCTGATCTTGAAAATATTTTAAGATCTAATCATAAAATTCTAAATCTAATTTCTTCAGATTATACTCATTATGGTGATATTTATTTGATCTTCCATAAGTCAAAAGCTTTAGACTGCTTCAGATAATTTATGAGTCTAGTTGAGAATCAATTGATCAAAGAATTAAGGCTTTAAGAATTGACCATGGATGTGAGTATTTATCGGATCAATTCAAGGATTTATGTGATGAAAAGAGAATTGTAAGACACTTGATGATTCCTGGCACTCCACAACAAAATGAAGTTGCAGAGCGAAGGAATAGAACTTTGCTCAAGATGGTTAGGTCAATGATGGCATAGACTAATATGCCCATTTTTTATTAAGGAGATGCTTTGATAACTGCAGCCTATGTACTTAACCGGATGCCCTATAAGTTTGTTGTTTTCACACCCTATGAATTATGGATGGGTAGAAAGACGGATTTGAGTGTACTACGGCCCTGGGGGTTGGCAGCTTATGTGCATGATCCTTCTCATAGATATGAAAAGTTGGGCCCTAAGGGCAAGAAATGCATGTTTATCAAATATTTTGAATACTCAAGGGCTATGTTTTCATTGGTGAAAATGAAAATGTAACAGTACTTGAGTCGCAAGATGCCACATTTTTAGAACATGAATTTCCTAGTAGGGGCAATATTGATAAAACTGTCATTTTATGAGATTATGGATCAGCAGGTAAATGATGAGAACCAAGAAAGTGAGGAATAAATAATTATACCTCCACCTACTAATCTGAGTGGGAGGATATATGAGAGTCCTCAAGAGATAGTTGCATAGGAGCAGCCGAAGAATTGTTTCCCAACGTCATTTCAAGGTCGAAGGAGAAGTATTTATAGTTACTCCAAGAGATGTTGAGGAGTCGAGTTTAATTCAAGAGGCTCTCTTATGCCCTTCTAAGGATAAATGGATGAAGACAATGAAAGAGGAGATGGAGTCTATGAGGACTAACCATGTATGGGACTTGGTTGATCTTCTGCTCGGCCAAAAGGTGATTAAGAACAAATGAGTTCTAAAAATTATGAGAAAAGTAGATGGTTCTATTGAAAGATACAAGACTCGCCTAGTAGCTAAGGGATACACATAATAGGAAGGAATTGATTACGAGGATACTTTTTCGTCTATTGTAAGATTCACTTTTATTAGACTTATTCTTATTATAGTTGTCAAGTTGGACTTGGAGTTATATCAAATGGATGTAAAAACTACATTTCTCAATGGAGAACTAGATGAAGAAATCTATATGGAACGGCCATTAGATTTCATTGAGAAAATCAGGAGCGCAAAGTTTGCAGACTCTAGAGGTTCATTTACGGACTTAAACAATCATCTAGACAGTGGTATTTAAGATTTCATTGGACGATTTCATCTTATGACTTTCAGATAATCGATGAGGATCACTGTGTATATATGAAGCGGCATGAGATAGATTTTCTCATATTATCTCTTTATGTGGATGATATACTATTAGCCGAAAATAGTCTATCTTTTATGAATGCCATTAAGAGTTGGCTATCCTCGAACTTCAAGATGAACGACATGGGTGAGACAAAATTTATTCTTGGAGTTAAAATCCAAAGGAATCGCTCCAAGAACCTAATCACTTTGTCATAAGAATCAAATATTGAGAAGATTCTTGAGCAGTTTAGGATGAAAGACTGTAAGCCTATAGATATCCTTATTGCTCAAGGTGAAGCTTTGAGCTTTGCAATGTGTCCTAAGACTCAATCTAAAAGAGATTCCATAAAGAAAGTCCCTTATTCCAACGCTGTTGGGAGCTTGATGTATGCAATGATGTGCACATGATCCGATATTTGTTATGCAGTGGGCCTTGTAAGCCATTACCAGTCCAATCTAGGATAGAAACATTAGCAAGCAGTCAAAAGAATCTTGAGATACTTGAACGGTACTACTACTTATAGATTGTGTTACCATGAAAGTGACTTACAATTGGTAGGTTACTCAGATGCTGACTAGGATGAAGATCCGAATGAAAGCAAATCTACTTCCGATTATGTATTCTTGCTGAATAATAGTACCATTTCTTGGAGCAGCAAGAAATAAACATGTGTGGCATTGTAAACTATGGAAGCAGAATTTGTTGCATGTTCTGCTGCAGTGCAAGAGGCATTATAGTTGAGATGATTTATGGGCTATTTGGGAATCATTGGTGAAAAGATAGAGCTAGTAAAACTCTATTGTGATAGCGAAGCAGCCATAGCCTATACTAAAGATCCTAAGTATCATAGCAGGACAAAATACATAGGCACGAAATACAACTTCGTGAGAAATATGATAGCACAAAAGAAAATAACTCTATAGTACATCACCACATATGAGATGGTGGCAGATCCTATAACGAAGCCAATCCCTAGAGATGTATTTGTTGAGCATGTGAAATCTCTAGGATTGCATAGATTGTAGAGTTTTATGTTTTCTTTATGTTTGAACATGATGTATATAAATAATTTTTTTTGAATGAATAAATAAGATATTTTTTTCATTCAATGATTTAATTATTTTTTATGGTAAACATGTACACAACATCATAGTATGTCATATAGGTTGATAATTAAGAGTGACTCTCTCAGACGAGCAATCGTCTTGGGCGCTTATGAGAAGCGAGCCAAGATGAGATATTCTGTATTTCTTAGCATTAAAAATGGTAGCTAAGAGGCGCCCTATGGTATGTAAGAATACAATGCAGTTTATAATGTCACCTTGATAAGAGATCAGGATGACATCCAAAAGAGACATAATATATGGATCGAATTATGAATTACCACCATCCATAATACCTGTAGCCAGATGCGAGATCTCCTCCAAGCGCTATAAGGGCAAGCGGAGTGGTAGAACTCGGGTTAAGTACCGGGGGCGCTTGGACTAAGATCTGTACGATGTAAAATAAAGAAAATCGACATACGCTCTTATAGAATAAGAGATACATCGTAGCATGTGTTTCAAACCGTATGCGCTTAAAGATCGTGATTGGGAAGCAAATGATTGAATCCCTGCTTCATTGCTATGTGAGTCCCAGAAAGGTATAGAATCATTTCATTGATACCCTTATTACTTTGATAGTATCATGAAGTGAAGAGTTAGTGTATGCTATTTTGGCATGTATCCAAAGGTTATGATAATACGACCTAAAGGAGTAATGTCGAAAAAGCAACTAATTCTAATATAAATGATATGTGAATAAAAGAAAGATCAGATCTAATATACACACTATGCTTGTGTCTAAGACATATCCATTATAAAGCTATTTTTAGAAATATCATAAGCGTAGACACAAGACATACAGAAGACCATAGTGGTATAGCTCTGAGTGGAAAAGACTCATAAGGGATTAGAGATACCACATATGAGTGTATGTAGACAGATCTAAGCTATCTAAGGTACTTTTATGACTGTTTTGAGAAATAAAATGGTTATAGTCTCTTATGCTGATCCTAAGATGGATTTTTAGTATAAAAGCTCCCAAACTTTGTGTCCAAATGGTCACGGCAACACACTCAGTATAAAAATCTAAAAGTAAGCTTTGCATGGATCATTCCATCATGTGCGAGTGGGAGATGTTAGAATATAGGGCACCCATTAATAGGCTGAGTCATATTATGGCCCGACCCAAGTTGAATATTTGAATTTTGAAAAGTTTAAATTCAAAAGGACCATTTAAATTTAAATAGTCATTTGATATTAGATAATAATTATCTAATTATCTTTATGATTGGACTACTCCACATCTTTTAAAGAGATGGAAAGTTATTCATGATTTTTAATTCATGAGAGTTTTCTACGATCTTTCTCCTCCTTTTTCTCTTCTTTCTAAGAAAAGAAAATATAGAGTTCTAAAGTAATTTGATTAGATTTGGATATGCTTGCTATGGAAAATACATAAGATTCGACTTATGATCTTGTGTAATACCATTTAGATTTCTAGTTTGTGATGAAAAAAAAGAAGCTGATCAATCAAGAGTGAGAAGGATTTTGGAAGTCAGATTTCACTGTAATCTATAATTCTTTAAGTTTATGTTAAGGTAACATCTTCTTCACAACTTTCTAATATTATCAATTATAATACTTTGTAGAGCTTTCTTCTTTTGGATTATTAGGACAACTATGTGAAATATGTCAGGGCTTTTTTAGCAAATTATTAGCGTAGGTTGGACAAATGCAAATGTACGCCCGAATATCATCAACTTTTTATCTCTTCTTTGATGCGACAGCCATCTTCGGAGATGAAAAGTATACCGCAATAAAGTAGGAGGACACAGATATCAAAAGAATCCACAAATGAAATATCCAAAGAAAAATGCTTTAGTAATGCAAAAAAAAAAAAAAAGTCATATACAATAATTATGTTTAACCGTTCATATTGAAAATTTATTTTTATATCTCATGTTGCTTTTGTTTTTGGTAAAATATGTTTTATGCTTCCAAAATTATATAGAAAGTAGCAGCTCTTTTTAAACTTCGGAACACATAACAAGGAGCACATATTTGTATTGTGTATTGAAAGCTGTAAGGAGACCTATTCAAATCTTCTATTTTTATTTCCGTAATAAAACAGATTCTGTCACAATCAGTAATAGTAATTGCAGCCGTTTTCCAGAACCATTCCATGCTTAAGCGCTAAGTTTACTAATTACTCATCCCCGGTCATCATCGCATGCTACCATCCCTCAGCCGTATACGACTGGCTGCTTTCCTGCCATCCACCGGACCACTCACCATTAGTCTACTATTTATTGTCATAATTAAATAAATAATGACATGATTGTAATATAAAGTAGAAAACAATTAAAATATCATCTTTACCATAGCAACTGCCTTGGCAATTTATAATGGAATCCATCAACCTATCCTCCAAATGACAGACTTTATCCATATATGATCTTCTTTAAATACATTAAGGTTTAACATAAATGAATTTAGATATAAACGGATCAATCCATTTAGATTTGTTTCTTGAATGGGTCATTCAAGTTTTTGATCTATTTAACTCATGTTGATCTATTTAGTAATTAGGTCAGGTTCTAATCTAACAAATTTAACCATTTAAAACTTAAGTGGTATTTGGTATCATTATGGTTTTTAATTTTTTATTTTAAAAAAAATAATATAATATTTAGTTAGAAATAATATTTTTTAATTAATATAATATTAAAAAAATATGCTAGCTGTTTTTCTAAACATTAAAAAGTGGTTTTAGATTTTTAGATTTTTTTTTCCACGCTCAAGGGCATCCTTCCTTCTTCCTCTCAAATACCTCTCTTTTCTCCTCCCTCCCCATATTCTCTCTCTCGCTCATGCTCTTCTTGGGGACATAGATTGGATTGGAATAAGATCAGAAGGAATACCACCGAAGCTCCTCCACCTTCGATTTGGAGCATTTTTTGGAGCCTAGGCTCCCACAAGGAGGCTTCCATCATCGGCGGACCGAAGGAGATCGCCAATGGGAGGAGCCCCTTGTCGCCGCTAGATGATGCATTGCTGTCGCCACGGCTGTTTCCAACGTTAAGAAAGAGGTCGTCAGTGGATGGAGCATCGAAAAGGGCGAGTGCCGCCATCGCCGTCGAGAAGAACTTTTTCAAGATCTGCATTTGGGAGTCGGACGATAAGATTGGGGACATCACTTGCGACATCATCAACACCCTCGAGGCATCGATGCATAGGGAAGAGACTTCCTTTGACTTAAGGGATGGGGGCATCGAAGCCAAGCAGAGGTGCAGGAGTCCGCCATTAAAGCTTCACCGTCAAGTTCGGCAAGCTCGTCGAGGCGATTTGTTGATCCTAGCACAATGGTTGCCAGATCTATTTCTTATTTTTAAATAGATTTTAAAAAATACATTACAAAAAAATAAAAATAATTTTTAATTTTTTAAAACTAAAAAATTAAAAATAGAAAATGGTACCAAACAGTAGTTTTTGATTTTTTAAAAATAAAAAATCAAAAATAGGAAACGGTACCAAACATACTGTTTCCTATTTTTGATTTTCTATTTTTAAAAATTAAAAATTATTTTTATTTTTTTATAATATATTTTTTTAAATCTATTTAAAATAAGAAAGGATAACAAGAAATAGATCTGATAACCGCTGTACTAGGATCAGCAGACCACCTCGACGAGATTGCCGAACTTGACGGTGAAGCTTTAATGGCGGGCTCCTGCGCCTCTGCTCCGATCCCCCCACTCCTCAAGTCGAAGAAAGTCTCTTCCCTATACATCGACGCCTTGAGGGTGTCGATGATGTCGCAAGTGATGTCCTCGATCTCGCCGTCCGACTCTCAAGTGCAGATCTTAGGAAAGTTCTTCTCGACGATGGCGGTGGTGCTCACCCTCCCGATGCTCCATCCACCGACAACCTCTTCCTCGATGTCGGAAACATCCAGTGGCAAAAAGGGACTCCTCCCGCCGATGATCTTCTTCGATCCATCGGTGATAGAAGCTTCCTTGCGAGAGCCCAAATCTTCAAGAAATGCTCCGGATCGGAGGTGGAGGAGCTCCGACGGTGGCTGCGATGGTTGGAGGCGACGGCAGCGGCAGCATCGCTCTACTATTTTTTTTATCCTATTTCAATCCAATCTGTCTCCGAGAAGAGCATGAGTGAGAGAGAGTGTGTATGGGGAGAGAAGAGAGAAGAAAGGCATTTGAGAGAAAAAAGAAATGATGTTTTTGAGTGTGAAATAAAATATAAAAATTTAAAATCATCTTTTAGCATTTAAAAAAATAATTAATATATTTTTTAATATTATATTAATTAAAAAATATTATTTTCAATCAAATATATTTATTATTTTTAAAAAAAATTAAAAATCATAATGATACCAAACACGTTTAATAAAAAAAGTTTTTTTGATTGCGTGAGCTGGAAAGTTCCTCTTGGATTGCTGCGGGTGCCTTCTCGGTGCGAAAAATTATTAGTGGGTCCGTTCGTACACGCTGGAAACAGCCAGTGCTCTCCGGAATCGAGTAAAAAGTGCAGCAGAATTGGCTCCATTGGAGGAGGGTGGGGTTGTATGTGATGGATGTTGTGTTGTAGTGTATTCCAGCTGTCACAGCATCCAAGCAGGTAACGGCCACGTGGCCCACGTTTTATATTTACAGCCGATAGCGTACGTGATGGGAGGGAAGGTCGCAAGGTAAGAACGTCCCAAGAGTAGCGCTTTATTATTATTATTATTATTATTATTATTATTAAAAAAGAAATAAAAATTAATCTTACTCTACGCTAGCAATCTTCAATCATTGAGGCCTCTTCCGACCAGATACGAAGGGTAGCTTTTTGTTATCAATCAATTCTCTGTACGTGATAATTTTTTCGCATACTCCACTAAAAAAAATTCTTTCACATATGCTATCCGTATTTCTTCTCCACGGTGTTTTGATGGAAGATGACAAAAACTAATTGAGAGGATAAAAATAAATAATATTCTATATTTTATCAGGATTTACAAATACCTGCCTGTATATCTTTAATTATTCTAATACCAAGTCTAGTTTTTCAATTTATTATGATATCCCTCGTCAATCTCCGAATTTGGGGCAGAGTTTGCCGTTGATGCTTATGCAATATATTTAGTTGGAGTTAGAAAATTAATATGAAGTTATTGGATTATTTTAAAATGAAAATGAAATATTTGTTGTGTTTGATTGATTTTTTTTGAGCGGGATGATTGCTTCAACGATATTAGCATTGCACCGTGTGGAATATGCGGGCAAACATGTGAGAGTCGGGATGATATGCCCAGGATATCACTTCTCCAAGCCACCGTTGATTAGCAGGCTATCGCCTTTCCACGTTATCCAGCATAAAAATTTGACCTGTGTCTCGAAGTAGGAGACTTGCAGCACCGACATTTTACTGTTCAACAGAAAGATAGATAGATACAGAGAGGCTTCCTAGAAGGGTCGAGCTTGAGCAGCGAAAAAAATTAGAGAGAATCGAGTCAAACTCTTGTTGGCTTTGCTGGAGTCTGCTTAAGCTTCGTAAAACTCCCATCCCCAACTCGCTGATTTTGTGTTGGAATTAATCATCCTTCATGCTTGTACATCTGGTAAAATAACCTCGTCTCCTTGTCCAACTACATTAAAAAGTATATCCAAATTTGATAAAATGGTATGCTCAAAACGGGATCAGCTTTCACAGAGGATAACACAGTCGTGACTTGCACATTCTATGCAAGACAGCATTTCAGAAAAATCAGATTGCTTATAAAACACAAAGCTGAGAAGGCTTGGTGGATGGATTAAGAAAATTGCACAACCGGCCATCGCTAGCATTTCTTTATCGGGAATTATCAGAACTACACGAGCAGTGCTGTATGTTCTTCAGAGCAACCACATGCCCTTAATGCCATCTACTTCAGAAAAGAAAAGGCCGGATCAGCATTTAATACAAGGACCGTAGGTGTTGTTTCTGGGTATACTTCAATTGATCGGTTCTCAAAACACAAGATACCATTTAAATCCAGTGCACACGTCCACTGATAATTTTCATTCTAGAGCAAGTATAAATCCCAACTGAAAGAAAGAATGGTAAGCCCGGAGTTCCCACCACTAGTTGCATCTCATTTACAGACAACACTTTGAGATGATTTAAAACTTGAAGGAAAACAGCAAGGCATCACAGGGCATTAATCATCCTCTTCATCTCTGCGGACCTCCTTGGATCAGGCTCGGCAATAGCTCTCTCAGTCAAAACATGTTTGATTCGGCACATTGACTTCCTTACCTGTAATTTAAATTCAGGATACCATATCAGAGAGGTTCATAATGCATTCGGTCATAGAATTTTGTCCCTTAAAATGGGGGAAGAAAAGAACTGAAGAACCTGTCAAAGTAGTATCCTGAGTTAAATGCATAGTGTGAAATGTGTAAATATGTTGGATGCCCTTTTTCTCATGACCAATGCACACAATTCACTAACATGGTTAACTTTTTACAGGAGAACTTAAGATATCAATGTGATACAACACCTACAACTGAAACATCAAAAAGACGAGTGAAGATTGAAAGCCTCCTTGACATGTAATGTGGGAACAAGCATCTTGACATGCCATATGTCCATCAAGCGTCTTGCTGTATTTATCTTATGCACTATATATAAAAGTGCCCATAAGTTTTTGTCAAGAACAAATCACAGCCATTAATTCTTATTGAATAAATGTTCACCATTTAAGCCAGCAGAAAAGAATCTACTTAAAGTTTGGATCCTACTTAAAATTCTGCCAAGAATCTTACTTTTGATAAAGCCACTATAAAAGAATCCTATTTAAATTTCTGTCAAGAAGCTTACATAAATTTCTGTAGAGAAGCAAACTCAAATATCTGCCATTGTGACCTTCAGATTTTTAACTTGAATAAACGTGCATGTTCAGACCAAATAATTTTTTTCTAGAAGTATGGTTTCCCAACTTCTTTCTAAACCAAGACCTCTGCACATTACTTCTGATTGGCTGTGTTGGGGTAAGGGCTATAAGACTCAGATTGTGGCTAGAGGGGTATACAACAAAAAATTAAGCATTATCATGCAAAAAATGCTTGGAATGACAACTGGTTTAGGCGCATCCTCAAGTCCAATTGTTCTGCTGGAAACTATCATGGAATAAACTACCATGTGCAGATGTGCTCTCTGCAAGAGGCCTTGATCAGGGATATTGCTCAAGGTGTACCTTGGGTAGAGAAACCGTCCTTCATCCTCTCTTCTCTTGCCCAACTGTTAAAATATTTGGAATGGGTAACACTTACAGGACGCTTGGTATGAATGCTTCTCAGCTTGATCAGTAAGATTTTGAGATGCCTTCCCCTACTTTATAATGCTAACAGAGTGACATGCAAAGAACGTGTCATCAAGCTTGCTATGGATGATCTGGAATGACAGAACTCTGAACCTTTTCCAAGGTATTAGACAATGGCCTGCCAAGATTATCTAGATGGTAACCATGCTTAGGAATATATGGGTATTGGTCCATGGTATCGACAAAGCCTATTAGAAAACTAAGGAAACAACTCTCTCAGGTCCGGGACACATCTTATGTGTTGGGTGGCCCCACATCCCGATACTTCGAAGATTAATTTTGATGTTGTTGTGAAACGAAGTACGGCTAGAGCAGGATTTATTATCCAAGATAGCGATGGTAGAATGATTGAAACTGTTGCATGCTTGATTCATACAAAATTTGTACTGATGCTGAGCTTGCTACAGCTTGTACAGGTTTGATATATGGTTACTTAGAGGGGGACTCATCTATAGTTATATCTTGGGTTACTCTGAGGAAAACAAGTTCATGGCATCCTTATTTGCTAGATGCTTGGGAGCTTATGGACATAATCAAACGGAAAACAGTTTATAAGATACTGCATTTATGAAAGGGACCAAATTCACCTTTCACAACTTCATTATAGGTGAACAAATTTATCTGCGTTAGATGTATGCCTTAAAAGTCAATCAGATCGACACATATTTTTGTTCTAAGATAATTTTATATTTGATATTTTTATTATCAATGAAATTGGATTTATTTATTCCATTTATGTTGTTTATGTGTCCATGAATCGTCCAAAAAATTAATAAGATGGCGACATATATTCTCAAGAGTTGAGAATTGAGGCATGTATCATCGGTGATTAATTCTTAAATGCTTCTGATCAATGAATCATCATGATGGTGATTGATCCGGAGAGATTAGTGCATGGATCACTTCCCTTTTAGGATAAATAAGTTTCGAGTCTACAGTATAAGGATATTGAAATGAGAGTGCAGGTGGTTGTTAGAGAACAAGGATATCAAGCGTGACTAATATAAGAAGTCACTTAGATGTCTACTCACTCATCAATGACTTACTTGATGCTATAGCACTGTGACTAGTCCTTTGACTTACGGTGCTTCAGCTATTCACAATGGAATTACTATAGTTTAACCATACATACACTTAGCCTCCTAGCCATATTGATCCTTGCAGTACATGTTGACTGCAGTAAGCTCGTTGTAGGAATAGGATGTACACTTATATGAAATCTATCGCCTTTGGTAGATAAGAAAGTTAGTCCTATATAATTTATGAGACTGAGTTCAGAAGATCTTAGCTAGGGCAATATGAATAGTAAAAAAAAATTTCATCATTTTTACATCAGGAACTTGAGTCGAATAAATTTGATATATGATAGATGATAGGGTTTGACTAGTAAATCCATAACCTCCATCTAGTCGGAATTCACGATAGAAAAATCGTATTACACGGTAACTGCACCTAGAGGTTCATCCATTCCATTCTGCTAGAATGCCATTACATCCTACTAGGCATCATTGGTGGATTGTGGAACTCATGATAATTATTATGATGGTCAATAATTCTCATTGGACAAGTTGGAATTGTTTGTCCTTTCAATGATATTATTGATAAAGATCATAAAATATTTTACTACCAAACATAATAGAATCTATAGGATCACACACATAAGAGGTTGTGTCTGATCAGATGGTTGGATTTAAGTTGACATGTCAAAGATTGACAAGTCAAAGGTTTGACTGGTCAAAGAGTTAATATAATCAAATGCAAAGGCAATAGGACTCCTAACAAACTTTGAATGGTCAAAGGTTGATCTATTAAAATTTATCCATTAAGGTGATTGACATGCAGGACTCCTTCCAAGAGTTGATGCCCCATCTTTCCTTATGTGACTTTCCTCATGCCACATTTTTCTCACCTAAAAGAGGGAGGCATGCAAGTTGTTAGATGCCCAAGGCTAGCCCCAAGAGTCCTCACTTAAGTCTTTGACTAGTCAAAGAATCTGATATGTCAAAGTCTTATTGCACTAGGACTCAATATGTGAAGGGGTTCATGTAGAAAAGGAGGCGCCCCTTATCTGGGAAAGAGTCCACACTCTTTGGGACTTTACATGTTTTCTCATGCCAAGCCAAAGATGGGGCATGCATCCAAGACTAGCGCCCAAAAACAAGAGTTCTTCTCCATTAAAGAGTTGGGCATCTAAAGACTTTGAATATTTTGGGGCTTCTTGGGATGAGATCTCAACCCTAAGGAGTACCTAACCACTTCTCACGTCCCTCCTAGTGGACGTCCACGAAGTTGGACGCTCCAACCTCACGCCTCCCCTTTTCTTGCATGCAAGAAGTTGGATGCCCCAACCTCATGCCCCCTTTTCCTTGCATGCAAGTAAAAGGACACCCCAACCCTCCATGCGCCTCCTCTCTATCTCTCCCCTTTACCTCACGTCCTTGGACATAAAAGGATTGGGACACCTGATCCAATCCTAGCGTGAAAGGTTTTCATGCCCAAGAGTTGGGCACACATACGAAAGAAAGAAAAGAGAAAGAGTGTTGGATTTTCCTGAAAAGAAAATCAAGAAAGGATGAGGTACTGGATTTTCTTGAGAAGAAAATCAAGAAAAAATGAGGAAAGGTTCTTGATCCGTTTCTGTGTGAAGCATGATCTACAAACGAGAAAGGTTGAAATCCTTGAAAAGAATTTTCAACAAAGAGAAAAAAATCTGCCATCAAAGAGGATTTTGTAAGGGAGCTAGCATCCTGATGAGATTAGGCACTTTGATCAGATGACAACCTCGTAGGGATATCTATAGAGGCCAGAAACTTGTGCGGCTTTAAAGGAACTGAGAAGACATCCATGATCATCAGATTGCGGAGTAGATCTACCTGCGCAAAGATGAAAATCTGATATTTTTTTCTTAGTCTTAATGTTAACAATTATAAGGGATCCAGGGTTGATTCAAGATAAAATCTCACATAATAATCTAAAATTATTATATTCCTCTGTATATTTATCACAAAATTTTATTTTATCCGTCTGCTGCGCATATCAATGAACCCTTAGTTTCTAACAATCTGAACATTTGCAAAACATCATTACTAAATTCCAGCAGAAAGTATTTTTAAGTTGTGTTAAATAACTTCTTTGCATGAAACTTTCTTGTATATCCAAAAAAGTTTTCTAGATTTTCTAAACTCTTTATAATATTTATATTATTTTTCATTTTGCTTTTTACAAAATTTCTCATGGTTATATTTTCCCTAAGTTATTTTTCTCTTTTAATTTTCTGGGAATATCACCAAGATTTTTTGTTGTGTGTGTGTTGTGCATTTGGTCACTACAACATCTCCATATGCTATAAGATGTACATCCATTTTTTATTAGAAATTTTCTTTTTAACTCCATGTGTTTGGTTAGATTTGTCTATGGGAAAGTTTTCTTACCATTGTCAAAAATGTACTTTTTGAGATTGAAAGATAAAATGGATAAATAGGTTGCTTAGTTTTTGTTTCAAATGAAACCAAAAGTATTAATATTATGCTGAGGCCAATCATCAGTTCTCTCTTCTTTTTGTGATATCAAGACCGAGCCTAAATAATTTTGCTACTAATCAACTAAAAAATACAGCAATTATCAATCAATAAGTACCAAATAGTCAAGGTACTGGTGATAATTTGAGTATAATATAGGGCTGAGCATGGGTCGGGTTCGATTGGGTTGAGAGAAAAATTTCACCCAACCAAGTCCAATCAGGTTGAAGAAAATTCAACCCGCTTCCGACCATTTATCATGTATAAATTGTTTGAAACTGAAGTGAACAGTTTGTAGCAGGTGAATTGTGTCGATTTGGGCTTCAATATTAATCCAATGTTGATTTTAAGTCTAATATTAGCTCACTTAAGCTTATTTATAGGTTCGGATGGATTGTGTCGGGTTTGGATGGATTATGTGTTAAGAGTGTAGAAACCGAACCCGACCATAATTAACCAATTTTTTTATAAATCCCAATCCGATTCAAGTCTTTCAACCAACCGAAACCAATATTTATCGGATCGGATTGGGTGAGTTTCTTCAAGTTTCAGTTATTTGCTCAGCCCTAGTATATTTAGGTAGTGGAATGCCTCTTTAGGCAGAATTATCGATATGACGTTATATGTAGAATTACATCTTCAAACTATTGCTACCGTTCGATATTTCTTTTTTCTTTTTTAGATTGAATATGAATAGTTTGGTGAAATTCAGCTCGTATGTAATCCTTGACAGAGTTAATTTTGGAAAATAATTTTTGGTTTCTGTCATCCTCTCTTAAACATGTATTTGCACATTCATTTTCATTAGTTTATTAAAACATTTATATGCAAACACTGCATAATATTAATATATATTTAGCATCATATGTTGTTTAACTTACATGTCAATCTTATGTAACTTACCACCATGAAGTTTTTGGCCTGTTTGGATGCTCACATCCCTAATCCATCAGACATCATTGCTGTGTGGAAAAATGAGAAGAAATCGTAGAGAATCAAGGCAGGATGGTGGGATAATTGTGGACGTGGAGATTCCCTTATGTTGAAATTTTGGGAATTTAGTATTCCTTCTAAGAGCTGATTAACATTATCACTAAAATTCAGGGACTAGATAATCTCAATCTTCCAAAACAATGTAGACGCTCTATCACTTTGCTGACCTATATGCCCCTTCTCACTTTCCTGCTGATGGGAAGTTATTCTATATAAGGCTTATACAAGCATCCAAAAAGACCATTAAGCCTGTTGATTTCATATACGTTGTTAATGTGTAAAAATCAATGCATAGATTTATTTACTTTGAAATTATGTCTTGCACAAATTAAATAGTAACCAAAAACATATAGGATTATTTGAAATGCTATGTTTCATTTGACTAGTTAAGAACTAAGACATTCCTTCACAGACATGCTTAAACATGGTTATAAAGAAGTTGAAATGGTCTATGCATTAAAATGTCATTGAAGTAGTGCAACAAAGCATGTCGCTTGCATATCAACAACTGAAATGGTATAGGAGCTCCCACAACCAAAGCCACCAGATTAAGACAACTTAATGAAAGACAAAGACAATCTATTTAATAAATATGGAATTCCAGAAATAAGTCTCTTATAAGATTTAAGTTAAAATGTTGTTAGTTTCAAAGCAAGATTAGAACATAAACAATAAATGTGCCACACATCAGATGTTTAGTTTATATTATGAGGTCAAGAACATAAACAGGTAATCCAACATTTTGGGATTAAATATCCAATAAAAGGATATAAGGATATTAACAGGAAAAGGTAATCCATACCTTGGAAATGCGTTCAGGGTTAGGAAAACGTAGGTTCTGAGCATGAAGCATCTGGCGCTGAGTCATTAGCATGTTCTTTTCCTTCAAGAGAACATACCATAACTTGTTAAGGTCATCCCAGGATTTGAGACGCAACTCGGAAGCTTTCCAGCTACGACCTGGAAGGATAAAACTATAAGAATGGATTTTGTTGGCTAAACTCTGTTGGAGCACTTTGTAGTTCATAATATGGACCTCAACCACATAATTAGTGAGTGACTGCACAGGTCAAACATCAAGCAAGGTCATATTAGAAACATGACAGGTTCATACTATTTCTATTCATACTATCGAATTTCTAATATGAAACCAAATGCCAGCATGTATAAGAAAGGGTTCTCGAGTTCTGTGGCAGCGATGGTGTTGAGTTGTTTATCTGATGCAAACAACAACTATGGATCACAGTTTTGCTTTGATACCAATTGATGCCAAATTAGAACAGAAGAAGAAGAGAAAGAAGACAGATGCCAAAACAAAGGTAAGAGAAGAAATTAGGGATGAGCAATCAAAGAAGCTAAGCAAGAAATTCTGTAAAATTAAATTAATTCTCAATCAATCAGCCAATGATGTCTTACAAGACTATATTTATAGGCTTATAACCTCATAGTTGGAAAGTAGCAAAATTAAGCAACACGTCTTAACAGAGTAAGAAAATACTCAAAATAAATATAAAATCATGTAAATAAGAAAAATCAAATCAAATCAGCAAATTAACGAAATCCTAATCAAATTAGGATTTGCGCCCATGTCTAGTGGAAATGCATAAAGGCAACTTAGGATTTTCATTATTTCTTCCTAGCTAAAAAAGGATGGCTCTTGTTGGACTTTTGGAAAAAGGCTTTGTTCAGCCTAATGTTAGTCCCTGTGCTGTTCCTGCTCTTTTGACTCCCAAAAAGGATGGCTTTTGGCAAATGTGCATTGATAGCCACACAATCAACAAAATCACCATCAAATATAGGTTTTCCATCCCTAGGTTGGAAGATATACTAGACTTTTTGGTCAAAGCTAAATGGTTCATCAAGATTGATCTAGACCAGGAATACCACCAAATCCGGATTAGACCTGGAGATGAGTTGAAGAAAGGAGAGTTCAAATGAACTGACGTTACATGCACAGCCTTTAGGAAGATCAAGCAAAAGATAACTGAGGCATCTATTTCAAGACAACCTAACTTTTCTAAACTCTTTGAGGTTGCCTGTGACACATCTAGAGTAGGCATTGGAGGTGTTTTGAGTCAAGATGGACATCTAGTCGTATATTTTAGTGAAAAACTCAATAAAACTAAGCAAAGGTATTCCACCTATAATAAGGAGTTTTATGTTGTTGTGCAATCCCTGAGGCTATGGAGGTACTACTTTTTGTCCCAAGAATTTGTTTTGTACTCCAACCATCATGCACTCAAGCACCTAAACTTACAAAAAAAGTTAAGTGCCAAACATGCTTGATGGATTGAGTTTCTCCAGAAGTATTCATTTGTTCTTAACCATCGTTCAGGGATTGAGAACAAGCCATCTGATGCACTTAATCGAGTAGTACATCTCTTGCATGCTATGACTGCTCAGGTGGTACAATTCGAGAGATTGAAGGATCAGTACACCACTTATCCTAATTTTAGACTTACATATCAAGAGATCATGGATGGTAATAATCGTAACCATGTAGCTTTTCTTATTAGAGATGGTTACCTGTTTAGGGATTTGAGGCTATGCATTCCTTGTACTTTATTTAGAGATTTTATTGTTTAGGAGTTGCATGCTGGTGGCCTCGTTGGTCATTTTGGGTGTGATAAGCCTATAGCCATATTAGAGGATCAATTTTATTGACCCTATTGGGGATCAATCCCGCTCCCGCTGAAGTCCAGTCAGATGCTTAGCCTAATGCGACTGATAATCACGGAAGAGCTTCGATTGAAAATTCTTCCTCCAACAGCTGAACCCCGACCGAACTCCTTTAGCGGTCGAACTCCCTCCAACGGCCGAACCCTCCGAACTCCCTCCAACGGCCGAACCCCTTCAAGCAGCTGAACTCCTCCAACGGCCGAACTCCTCCCAAACTCCTTCGGCCAGACTTCTCCGTCAGTCAGACTCCTTTCGGACTTCTCCTTCAATCGAATTCCTCCAGGAGCCGAACTCCCTCCGAATTTCTCCTTCAGTCGGATTCCTCCAGGAGCCAAACTCTAACCGGACTTTTCCTTCCGTCGAATTCCTCCAGGAGCCCAACTCCCTCCGGACTTCTTCCTCAGTCGAATTCCTCCAGGAGCCCAACTCCTTCCGAACTTCTCCTTCCGTCGGATTCCTCCAGGAGCCGAACTCCTTCCAGACTTTTTCTTCAGTCGGATTTTCCCGAGCCAAACTCCCTCCGGACTTCTCCTTCAATCAGATTCCTCCAGGAGCCCAACTCCTTCCGGATTTCTCCCTCAGTCGGATTCCTCCAGTAGCCCAACTCCTTCCAGACCTCTCCTTCCGTCGAATTCCTCTAGGAACCGAACTTCCTTCGAACTTCTTCTTCAGTCGGATTCCTCCAGGAGCCCAACTCCTTCAGGACTTCTCCTTCAATCGGATTCCTCCAGGAGCCGAACTCTCTCCGAACTTCTTCAGTCGGATTTCGCCATGAGCCAAACTCCTTTCGAACTTCTCCTTCAGCCGAATTTCTTCAGGAATCGAACTCCTTCCGGACTTCTTCTTCGGCCGAACTTCTCCACCAGTCGAACTCCTTCACCAGCGGCAACCTCTTCTTCCTCAACTCCAACTCGATCCGACGTCGACCAGATTCTGCACCAACAGATCCTATTTAAAGAAAGATGTTACTCAGATTGTGTCCTAATATTGCACTTATCAATTAGCCAAGGCTAGGAAAAGAAACACCGGCTTGTACACACCATTGTCTATTCCACATACATCATGGCAAGACTTTAGCAATGGACTTTATTCTCGAATTGTCTAGAATTGTTAGAGGTCATGATTCCATCTTGATTGTTATGGATAGATTTTCTAAGATGGCCCATTTCATACCTTATGCGAAGACAACTGACGTCTCACATGTGGTTAAGTTGTTTTTCCATGAGATTGTTCGACTGCATGGCTTACCTTATTCCATAATGTTTGATAGTGATGTTAAGTTTGTTAGCTACTTTTGGAAGACGTTTTGGAGGTTATTTGAGACAACTCTGAAGTTTTCATCTTACCTTCCATCCCCATACTGATGGATAGATTGAGGTTGTTAATCGTAATCTAGGGGATTTGCTTAGATGCCTTGTGGGAGAAAAATTAAAAAACTAGAACTCGTTGTTACCTACCAATGAGTTTGCCTATAACAACTCTATTAATAGGTTCACTAATAAGTCTCCTTTTCAAATTGTCCATGATTTAGCCCCTCGCTAGCCCATTGATCTTGTGCCCATACCCATGATTTTCGTCCTTCTAAATCCGCAGAGTCCTTTGCTCACCATATTTGAGACCTTTATGCTAAAATCAAGCATAAGATTGCATTGAGTAATGAGACCTATAACTTGCTGCTGATGTTCACCGCAAAAATCAGGATTTTAATGAGATTATGTAATGGTGTGCGTACATCCTAACAGCTATCCTAAGCATTCTTTCAAGAAATTGCATGCTAGAGCTTCTGAACCTTTTCATATCATTTATAAAGTGGGACCTAATGCTTATTTGCTTGATTTACATTATAATATGACTATTAGTCATGTTTTCAACATGCAGGATTTATTCACTTATCAAGATACTTTCGAGCCTTGCAAAGTGTCTGCAGATATTCCTATAGGTGGAGGTTGAACTTCTTCTATGCCTATCCCTAAGCTTCCGCTAGTTCATCAGTCAGCTCGAGAACAGATTGAATATCGTTGGGGATGAGATTGTTAGTTTGATACATGGTAGATTCCAACATTACCTAGTGCAATGGACGGGACATCCATCTCTAATTCTACTTAGATTACTGAGGATGAGTTTCGTCATCTCAATTCTAATCTTTTGGAGTCATACCAGTATCATAACTTGCCGGAGTCGAGTTCTTTACAACTGGAAAGAAATGATTGAAATACTACACCACCTTTGAGCGTTTACGCTAGGCATGGGCACAAATCCTAATTTGATTGGGATTTTCTTAATTTACTTATTTAATTTGAAATCCTAATGTGATTAGGATTTTCTTAATTTGTTGATTTGATTTGATTTAGTTTTCTTTATTTATAGGATTCTATATTTAGTTTGGGTATTTTCTTATTTTGTTAAGACGTGTTGCTTACTTTTGCTACTTTCCAACTGTAGGATTGTAAGCCTATAAACACAGGCTTGTAGGACATCATTAGCATGTTTGATTGATTGAGAATTGAATTATTTTTACAGAATTTCCTTTCTAGCTTCTCTGATTGTTTGTCCTTGATTTTTTCTCTTACCTTTGTTATCCCATTTGTCTTCTTCCTCTTCTTCTGTTCTGGTTCAGCATGGGTACCAGGAGGGAGGCTTTCGAGACTTGGCATGCAAGACAGGCCCCTATATTGAGTGTACCAACACTATACCAGTATAGTACTAGAACAAAACACCAAGATAATGAACCTTGAATCTAATCAATTAGAACCTTTGTGCCACAGCCCACATTATCCCAAATAAGAGACCTTTGTGCCACAGCCCACATTATCCCAAATAAGAGACCTAGAATCAAGAAGAAAGAAGCAAACACAATCGAAGCATGTAGAGCAAGCTTCAAAAGCTCAATTTCGCCTTCGATGAAACAAACGAGTCACAAATTCAGTTGGTTTAGCAATTTCAATGGTTTCAGGTCTAGCTTCAGCTGAAACTATAAAATGCTAAAAACAGTATCAATCAAGATTAGGAGAAACAAAAAGAAAACATAATAGTTCAAGAAAAAAGGTTACACATCATCTCAAAGATTTTATATTATTTGGGGCCTTCTGATTGTACGCTTTCAATGAACAACCGAATATTAAAAAAATAAATAACAATAAAAAACGTTCCATGTGTAATACATCACTTTGCATTTAAAGGATATGTAAGTAGGGCAGCATAAATTCTTGTGAAACTTAATAAAAAAATTACAGTGCTATTAGCACCTAAGATTTAATTGGTTTCACATCTTCCAATAATTCACATAATGTAAACTTAATTTAGAGAAAACAATTCCCAGCATTTAAATAAATATAAAGAATAGGTTACAAACAAATTAAACAGCTCATGCATAAAATTAACCTGTTCCCAAAAGTTATTCCCAACCAAAACTAAAAGATTAGCCCAGTATTGAGATGGGTAATTCAAGTTGAAACCAAAAGATTTTCAGTTTTGGTTTTGGTATCAGAGTTCAAGGAGAAACTTCAATCTATGACATAGAGAATCAGGCCTCTTCCCCTCTTTTTTGTTAACCTTGGAAGGATTTGTATGCCTTTTACTTTAAATTCAGAATATATCCAGGCATTCTAGCAATTAAATACAATGTTATGAGGATGCATTACCAAAACTGTGCTGACTTCTAATTTTCTATGTTGTTATGTATTGCTGTTCTCACCAAGTAGTATCCTTCATTCCTTAGGTTTTTGATAATCCCACCACCAACAAACAATCAACTAAACTTATCAACTAATAGATGACACAGAGAATCAGGCCTCGTCACTTCTTTTCTTAGTTAACCTTGGAAGGGTTTGGTACATCTTTTACTTTAAATTCAGAATATATCCTAGTGTTCTAACAATTAAATGCAATGTTATAAGGATTCATTACTAAGACTATGTTAACTTCTAGTTGACATTGTTGTGCTTGCTCACCAATTTGTATCATTCATCCCTTAGGTTTTTACTAATCCCACCACCAGCAAACAGTCAACCAAAGTTATCAATCAGTAGATGACATAGAGAATCAGCCTCTTCACCTCCTTTCTGTTAACTCTAGAAAGGTCTGGTATGTCTTACTTTAAATTCAGAATATGTCCAGATGTTGTAACAATGAATAAAATATTAAAAAGGATGTATTAATAAAACTGTGTTAACTTCTAATTTTCTATGATGCTATGTACTACCGTGCTCACCAAGTCGTATCCTTCACCACTTAGGTTTTTGCAAATCCCATCACTAGCAAACAATTGACTAAACTTATCAATTAATCGATAACTTCTAGGCCCCTAACTCAAATTCATGCAGCATGCACAATTTAACCATTCTGATAGATGTGAACCTTAGATGAAAAATATTTTTCAGATCCTTATCCCATAAAAAGTAGCAACCACTTGTACTTTCAATTTATAATTTTACAGGAAAAGCAGTACAATAAAAGATTACGAGGATAAAGTGTGGCATATAGAATGAGAACGTCTCAACCTATGAGAGATAAAAAAAAAGTTGGCCCATCTAAGAACTAGAGAGAGAGAGAGAGAGAGAGAGAGAGAGAGAGATTTCTGAGTCATCTCAAATTTAAAAGCAAAAGGGTAAGAGAAATACCATAGACAACAGGCTTTTCATCATCTGTTCTTCTATCCACCTCAAAAAATTCCTCAAGAGGATTGTGCAATTTCTCAGCAAAAGCCGAAGCAGCAGCGGACTCTGATTTGGCTGCTGCAAACAGAACTCTTCCAAAAAACCGGGACATGAACATGATCATATATCAGGTATCTGCATCAGAAGTTTCAACATAATATAAATCAAGCTTCAAGCAGTATATTGTATGACAGCATGTGATTAATTTCTAGATAATTAAATCAGTGTCATTATTCCAAATATTCCATTTAGCTAATCAGAATGGAATTTCAAGATTACAGCCCAAGAGCTCAACAGCTAACGGTGGCGATTCCTGCTGATCATAAAAACGTATCTTTTTGCAAATGAGCAGTTACACTAAAGGAGGGTTCTATGAGTAACGCGATCTTAGAAAACTTTTTGAGTGCACATATAAATGAGAAAAGAAAAGAACAAGAACACTTCAATACTAGCAAATGGGCAGGGGTTTCGTATTTTTACCACTCAGAAGGGAGGAAAAAGGAGGGGCTTGGATAAAGCCCAATGACCGCGATGGCGACGAATCACGGGCTCCCAATCCACGCCGAACAGGGAATAAGGAGTGGAAGGAGGCGATGGGAAGGAAATGGTGTAAGGCGTAAGGTGGAGAGAGGTGAACTATTTTCCTTACCGGATCGGGCTATGAACCAAAAGAACCCCAGGTTCGACTCAATCCGTTCCTTCTTTTAAAGCCAGCCCAATAATTGATTCAAAGAATTGGACCGATTTCCAAGAGTAGTATTCAGCTACCCTGCAACCCCACTTCTTATCCCAAGAAGGCCGGAGGAAAAGGGTAGGGTCTCATCATTTAGGATTAGGGTTTCAGAGAAGGGACTCTAGGCCGGTAAAAAGAATAACAGAGAGAGGGAGGAAAGGGTTGAAGAACCAACCGATGAAGACTGAAGTGATCGTGGATCATTGAAGTGGTTGATCGAAGCATCGGAGTGTTTAATCAGCTAGCTGGAACCAAGTAAAGAGAACTGGGAGAGAAATCCTCTATCACGTAGGAATGATGGATTAGATAAAAGATGAATAAAGAGAGAAAGGATGGATGTAGTAAAGAATGCATGAATTTTTCTCACATATTTGATGAAATATGAAAGAATGCATGGGAATGATTCCTATTTTATTTGGTACAAAAGAAATGAAAGAAATGAGGGATGATATTTGAATAATAATATTATTATTATTATTAATTTATAATATCTATTTATATAAAAATAAAGTAATATATAAACTTATAATCTTAATAATTTATAATTATATAAATAATTAATTTAAATTTAATTTATTAAATAATTTTATAAAATAAATAAATATATTTATATATTAATTATATAAATAACTAAATAATTTATAAATTAGTTTAAATATTTAGCTAAGTTTATATCAATAGTTAACTAAAAAGATAGTAGATGTAGGTTTAAAAAAATATTATTAATTATTTACTTATAATTATGAAAATTAGAAGCTAAACTTAAAATGATTAGTAATAAAATTTAATAATACAGGTTAAATAGTATTGATAGAATATATATATATATAGTGGTATCAGAGCCAACGAGTATATATATATAGTGGTATCAGAGCCAACAAGAGAGCTGATATAAGTGATATAAGGAATCCTGAATTGAGTTCATTCCAATTGTTGTGCCTAGTAACCGTTGTTTGACCTCAAGTCGTGCTGTCTTGCTCATAGTGCTAGGAGGGCCATAAGAGTATAGAACGTAAGTCATTGACAGTCTGGGGTTACCACGCACAGTAGTTGGTATGAATTTCCTTTCTAGGACTTCTACCACGCGTGGTGAAGGTGCTAGCTCGAAAGGAGCTCTAATTGAGCTCTCTGGTAGAAACCTTGAAAGGTGGATGGTTCCTAAGGTCCCTAAAAATTCTGTTTACAAGACAAACTGGTTTCTTCTTGACAATAGAATAAAAGTCATAGAGAAGATAATTCTAATTTCGGATAACCATGAGCTCATTCCAATCCTAACCCAAGAAATCATAAGAACTCATAAATCCAAGTATGAGTTCATACGTATCCGACTCATACAAGTGGCTGTGAAATCCTTGATCAGAAGAGGAGTAAACTCTGCAATCCTCCTATGCCTGAAGGATGGCAGATTCATTGATTACCAAGACTCCCTTTTGGGATGGTTGAATCGAGTCTCTTCGAAGGCCCAATTTATTTCAATTGTAATGCTGACCTCACAATTAAAAATAAAGATAAAAATATCTTAAAAGCTCTAGAAATTGAGGTCAAGATGCATAATCTTAAAATGTTGCTGGGATCTTATCTTGCAGCAATTATGATTAGAATGTATTTCAAGGCGCGAAACATCTTAAATTACATAGGCATCATCAATAGGACATTAGGTCAAACCGGATACTTTCAAACAGACCCCAAGTACGGGAAATGTCTATCTCCCTAGAACATTGATTTGGGATCAGATTTCCCTACTAGAAGATTGGCTGCTAAAGAATCAGTACCAGCCCTCCGGCAAGAAGAAAGTCATCTGGAGAAGATCACCACTCATCCTGAGGGCAATGTCTCAATCAAATTCCATAGGACCAGATTACCTCATAGCCACAGTTGCAAGCTTGAGCCATCAACTACTCCCTCAATTAGCTACGGAGCCACATAGGCAGAGTTGCTCTGCTTCTGTCGCTTCTAGACTTAGTCAAGTCAATTTTGAACCCAAAGTACCTCAGGCCCAATATGATGAAAATCAATCCCCAGCAATTTCTCCTACTTATTCTCAAATGGTTGAATCCAAGGACCTGGAGATTTGCACGATCTCCTCCGAGTTTGAAATTGACAAAAAATCTTTAAAAGAAGAATGTTATTCCATAAAAAATGGGGAAAAAAGAAAATAGTTTTTTAGAACCTTCAATAAGGAACAAAGGAATAATATTCAAGAAGAATAGTATTCCTTTCTCAAAATAGTTAAAATCCAAGGTTGTTTCTTTGATTGGTTTGAGACCTTTAGGTCCCAACCCAAAGAAATAAACATGGTAAAAAATAAAATTGTGATCTCTTGGCAAGATGGTAAAGGAAAAATAATTGAGAGAATCCACCCTCCTTTACAGGAGATAAAGATCCCTGTTAGGGACACCCAGGTTACTGATTCACCATTTAAAATAAAATTTGAACCCCTTGAAACACCAAATGCTAGAGATGTCAAAAATATAATAGAATAGAATAATTTCACAAATCTAAATTTACAAACTATAGGAAATCAACTAATTAGAATTGAAGAACTAGTCAAGGATGAAAAACATGAACCGAAAAAGTCAAAAGAAGCCATTCCGATGTTTAAGCCCTTTGAGATGCCCCAAAAAAAAAATGATCAGCTCCAAGAGAAAAATTTATTAGAAGAAATCAATAAAAGACTAGATTCTTTAGATTTAATCTACTCTATTTTAGACACCCCTAAGAAACCTTTTAAAGGCAAATCAATCGCCGGCCCAGGAAAGCTAGAGTGACACAACTCAATCTGATAGCGATGATGACCCAGCTAGCCCACAAGACGAGAACCCAAGACTTGAAATTAACAAACTTAGGAGCTGGGCTTTTTCCCAAAAGCCTTATTACTCAAGGCCCATTCTTCCAGACATGGGTTTGGAAGAGAAATCCCAAATCCATCAAAACCAATATTCGGCCCATATCATCTATGAATGGAACATAGATGGCATGATCTAATACAATATCCTAAATATACTTCAAGAAATGTCCATGATTTCTACGGCGTACAAGACAAAGGGAAATATGCCTGACCATGCAAAAGCCCAAGCTTTGGTAGCTGGTTTCACCGGCCAACTCAAGGGTTGGTGGGATCACTACTTAGATGACCAAGATAGGCAACAAATCCTGTATGCAGTTAGAAAAACAGCAGAAAGAACTATGATAAGAGGTGAGGATGGATCTGAAATTCAAGACGCTGTCCCAACTTTAATTTTTGCTATAGCTAAACATTTTATAGATAATCCAAATAAATTTAGAGACAGGATGTCGGAAATTTTAACAAATTTAAGGTGCAATCAACAATTCTGGAAAGAAAATTTCCTTGCTGGCCTTCCCACGGTCTTTTCTGAAAAAATTAGGACAAAAATAAGAAATCAAAATAACAGTAGGATCCCATATGATAAATTAACGTATGGCAATTTAATCAACATAATCAATGAAAAAGGTCTATTGATTTGTAATGATTTAAGAATGAAACAGCAATTAAGAAGAGAACAATTAACAAACCGAAAAGAGCTTGGCTCGTTCTGTGAGCAATTTGGGCTGCAGCCTCTAGGAAAAGGAAAGAAGCCCACTAAAACTAATAAGACATGTAAAGCCTGCAAAAGAAAAAGAAAACAGCCCAAATTTGACTGGTTCAAGAAAAGCCCACCTAAGAAACAGAAGAAATCAAAAAGACCCAAACCATTCATCACCAAAAATCCAACTAAACCAATCAAAACAGAAAAAGACCTTCCAATCTGCTATAGATGTGGTAGATCTGGACACTATGCCAACGGGTGCAAACTAAAATCCAAAATAAATAATTTAGAGATAGATGAAACTGACCTAATAAATTCAATAAGGAAGCAACTAAAAATACTTTTATTAAACTCAAGCTCGGAAGCCTCTGAATCTGATGACTCTCAGTCGGAAGATTCACAGCCTATTGATTCTGAACCATCAGAAATTAATATGATTACTAAGGAACAAAATTTGCTCTTGGATTTTATTGATAAAATTGACGATCCAGAACTCAAAAAGGAATACTTAATGAAACTAAAAGATTCCCTAAATGAGAACAAGAAGCAGGAAGAAATTCAGACATATAGTTTAAACAATATCCTAAAAAGATTTGAGGTTGAAGAAAAAAGTCCTGTGACTCTGCAAGACCTTCAAAAGGAAATAAACCAGATAAAAAAAACGAAATAGGTTAAATGAAAATCCAAATTAAACTCCTAACTTCTGAAGACCAAAAGACCACTGTTGAACTTGACCCTATCGAAGAGGATCCAAACTTCATTGAGACCTTATCAAGCATTACTATTCAAAGGCGGTGTGCCCGAATCACAATAGCAATCGAAGATTTTAGGCTGGACACTATAGCTTTGGTAGACTCAGGTGAAGACTCTAATTGTATTCAAGAGGGTCTGATACCTACGAAATTTTTTGAAAAAACCAAGGAAAAACTAAATACTGCAAGTGGATCGGAACTTCAAATCAAGTATAAATTGACAAATGCCTTTGTCTACAACAAAGGAATGTCTCAAAACATATTTTACATTAGTTAAAAACCTCAACAAAGCTGTTATCTTAGGAACACCCTTCCTAAGTATGATTAAACCTTTTATGGTAGATGATGAAGGAATCAAAACACAAGTCCTAGGACATGACTTAGTCTTCTCCTTCATACACCAACCATTTTGCAAAACTCTAAACTCCCTAAAAGATCAAACAATAAATCAAATCACAAGAAAACAAAAACACATCGAATATCTAAAAGAAGTGGGATACAAAAGAATAGAAAAACAGTTAAAAATCCCTCAAGTCATCAAAAAAATACAAGAAATAAAAGAAAAAATTCAAGAAACCACTTGTTCTAATCTCCTAAATGTGTTCTGGAAGAGAAAAAACATATAGTTGAACTATCCTATGAAAAAAACTTTAATGAAAAAAAAGATACCCACAAAAGCAAGACCAATTCAAATGAATAAACAAATGATAGAATTCTATAAAAAGGAAATCGACAGTCTGCTTTCAAAAAACTTAATAAGACCTAGCAAAAGGGCTCTTATTCCATTTTGCATCCTCGACATATCTTTCTACCAATGGCCACACCGCCCGACAATATTCACGACCTACTCACACATCATTGTGCACTACCACGATCTTGTAGGTTCATAGCCATACTGCCCAGCATTCTATCTCCACGGCCTGCTTAAATAATATGCACCGCCATGATATTGGCATCCAAATCTGCCCATCAAGTAAATCTATTTGACTGGCTAATTCTTGTATCAAGCTCTCCTCTCCTCGGCATGACCCTCTTGACTGTCCTTAATCCTTAGCCCAACTGCAAGGTACACATATCCGACCGATATTCCACAAGTCCCGCTTATACTCCACGATCGACCGGTTCCCATGGATCCCTGCAAGGCATCACCCCATGATGCTCACACGACTTGCCTGTTTGGGTAGGCCACACCTTGGCCCAACTAGTCATCTATCACCTCTTTGCTCCACTATAAAGATCAAGAATGCACAAAGTACCTCGGACAATTCCTCAAGGAAAAGAACTCTCGGGTATCCCCTTCCCGCATAATATGGTCAGCTCCGACCAGCGTTGACCCAAATGCCTCCACACGAGACCATCTGGACGTGACACCACCACTGCCCCACAATCGTGCCACAGCGGACCCGTGTCCTATAAGCCTGAGAGAGTCGGAAACGCGACCAAAGCTCCACGCCCCTTCATCAATCAGATCCCGATCACATGGTGTAGATCCGGGTGCCCCAAAACCTATGATTATTCGATACACCACCGTTCAAATTTGGCCACATGGACCGATCTACATGACAGTCATCAAGCCAATCGCCATCCGACAGATGGTGTCTTGCGATTAGCAAAACCGCAACTGCCAAAAGCACCTTTCAAAGATAAAATGATGATCCATGTTGAGCCACCTATCCCTCATAAATGCTCCATAATTTTGGACATGCTGAATCTTCCAAAATGATCGAGGCGCGATCCGCAGATCGACTTATCCAATTAAGATCGAACCTCAAGAAATGACATGGTGACGCACATAAAGACGTAGAGACCTAGACTAGTCTACTCGGACATGTCCCAGGGACCGTCTTCGAATGGTACTACTTTCTTCACCCAAGCCGGATGCCTTGGACTTGAAAGTGGGGGGCAAGTATTATGAAGCCATACCACGTAGGCCATGATCCTCGGGGCTTATCCTCCACACATACACCACCGACAACTCCAATGATGACCTCAATGCATCAACAACTCCAACAACGACCTCGACAATGCCAGTGAAACAACTACGCCACAGGCAAGAGCGATGCAATCCTCCTCGGCCTCCCTCCGATCCTGCACTTGAATGGTGATCGACTTTCAAGTTGGAATCCCACCAATGACGCGGATGAGTCCTTGCCATTAACGTCGGGAGTTGGGATAGATACACTCAAGATGACTTCTCAATCAAATGCCAACCCCAATCCATTCATTCGACCATGCAGGCAATTGCAAGAATCTTCTGACAAGCTCCAGAACGTGCGCTTGACACCATAACCCCACAACTAATAACCTAACAGGCACCCACAGCTAGCAGACTGGCGGATGCCCACAAACAGTAGTCTGGCATATGCTTATGACTAACAAACTGAATGACCTATCATAATCTACGAACTAGACCACAATAAACTCCGACGAAACTAGAGAGAGACCCCCCCACACACACACACATAAAGAGAGAGACAAACATACATACATATACATACATGTGTGTATATATATATATATACATGGTAATGCAACCCCTCATCTCTTTTCTTATGCTCAGCCCAAATCATGAACGCAATGTGCCTATATTTTAGTTACACACACACACAGAGACATATACATACATACAGACAGACATAGGAATTCTCAAGTGCTTGGCACTTTGAGTGCTAAACATACATACACACACACATATACACATAGGAATTCTCAAGTACTTGGCACTTTGAGTGCTAAACACATGTCAGCCAAAAGTGTTGACATGTTGTCATGGATTTAGCCACAAGCATGTTGCAGGGGTTGCCGATGTGGGCATGGCATGGTGCTGCAGAGGGTTTGGCATGGGCCAAAATTTGCAACGCTCAATACTTTGAAATGTTTGGGATGGAGTTTAGGTGCCTTGCAGGAATATTAAGGGGAGAAATAGTTAGCTAAGAAGCGGCATAGCTATGGCATGATATCAGGGGCCAGGGATGCTTGATATTTGGCATGGCGGTGGATTGCCAAGGTATATCTGGATGCTCGAGGATTCCTCTTGATTTAAGAAGGGGTGTGGAGCTTTGGTCGCATTTCCAACTCCCCCAGGCTCGTAGGACACGGATCCGCTGTGGCACGATTGTGAGGCAATGATGGTGTCACATCCGAATGGTCTTGTGTGGAGGCATTTAGGTCAATACAAGTCGGAGTTGACCACATTGTGTAGGAAGAGGATATCCGAGAGTACTTTTCCTCAAGAGATTGTCCAGAATACTTTATGCATTCTTGATCTCTGTAGTGGAGCGAAGAGACGATAGAAAACTAGTTGGGCAAGGGTGTGGCCTACCCAAAAGGGCAAGTCTTGTGAGCATCACGAGGTGATGCCTTGCGAGGATCCACAGGAACCCGTCAATCGTGGAGTATAAATGGGGCTTGTGGAATATCGATCGGATGTGTACCTTGGAGTTGGGCTAAGGATTAAGGACGGTCAAGAGGGCCATGCCGAGGAGAGGAGAGTTTAATATAGGAATTAACCAGTCAAATAGATTTACATGATGGGCATATTTGGTGCCAATATCATGGTAGTGCATATTATTTGGGCAGACCATGGACATAGAATGTTGGGTAGTATGGCTATGAACCTACAAGATCGTGGCAATGTACAATGATGTGTGAGCAAGCCGTGAATATTGTCGGGCAGTATGGCCATTGATGGAAAGGTATGTCGAGGATGCAAAATGGAATAAAAGCCCTTTTAGATTAATAAAAGGTGTGTCCTCCTCAACCTCCTCCATGTCAATATCCATATAATCATTCCTATCCACCTCAACTCCATGATGCTCATCCCGATGGTCACCCCAGATGTAGATGATTTTGGTGCCGCCCCTTCAGAACCCTCTCTCATAACAACCTCTCCAGGCTCAGGACTGGCACCCTCTTATGTGATTTCTTGTCCACTGTATCGACCATAGGGGTATGTTTCCTCCTCTTGGGCACAACCACGCCACCAGAAAATTCAGCTTCATCGTCGTCCAACTCATTGTTCCCATTTGCCCATTGTGAAGTGGAGATGTTCCCTGCTGTGGGGTACTCATCCTCATCCTCCATCTGCCCAGGCTCATGATCATTAGCCAACTGCTAATCATGGGGTGAATCAATGGAGACCCTCAAATCTAGTGGTGCCTGCTGCTTCATGGGCTGCCGAACTGTCTCAATAGAATTGGGTGGGACATATCCACAAGTCAGTGGAGGAAGCGGAGGAAGAGCAGGTGCTCATGTGTCATCTCTATTTCTGGAACTCACAACACTAGATTGGTTGTTATCATCCCTATCCCACACAATTGATGAGAACTTCTTCCTGCTTGGCAAAGGCAAAGCGCCATTTTCCTTGCCCTAACTTCCATTATCTCTAAGCTGCGACTCGGGAGCCTTAGGTGTTAGGATTGGTGGTGCTCCCAAGCCTTGGGAGGCCACTAGAGGAGTCGAGGTGTTGGCTCTAGGAGACTAGGACAGGTGTCGTCCTAGGGCTAGGACCGGTGTTGGTCCTAGGATGGAGGTTCAGCCCTCCACAGTCATGAGGCCCTAGTTTGGGTTTCATGGGGGCTACTCAGAGTTTGGACCAGGTTTGGGTCCATGGGATTGAGTGCATGATCAGACCATGGGTGTACATGGGTTTGGGTGAGTGCATTCGGACGGGATTAGCCCAGGGAGTTTTTTATGGGTTAGGGTTTCGGTCCATGTACAAATATATATATACATGTATACTATAAACCCTAGAAAAAGAGGAAGAAATAGATCACAGTTTTCTCCCACATCTCTTCCTCTCTCTGGTTTCTTCACATGCCAAGGTGCCCTAGGGGGCGCACCTCCTTCCTCTTCCTCTCTCTGGTTTCTTCACACGCCAAGGTGCCCTAGGGGGCGCGCCTCCAAGCACGGAGGAAGGAGGCGCGCCCCACTCTTCCTTCAGTCTCAACAACGTCAAAGAATCATGCACATCAATTGGTATCAGAGCCATCTTGACGAAGAGTGAAGGTGCGATCCAGCGCAGGTACGAGAGATTCCATGAAAGAACAAAAAATATATATATATTTTGGAGGCCGGCAGGGCCCCCCTCCTTTCTTCCTCACGATTGGCGACGGCTGGCAATTGGCCGCCGGTCTCAGCCTTGGAGGCCAACAATCAGCAAACCAGCGCTGATCCCCGCGACTGGCCACCATTCCGACGATCTGGTGGCCGAGCAAGACGTGCAGAGGAGTATTCGCAAGTGATCGGTCCGGTAGTGATCACGTGCAGGACAGCGGAGTTCCGAAGTTGCAGCACGGCAGTCTTCTTCTCCGGGAAAGTTGCAGACGGCAGCGGCGTCATCTCAGGTGGTGGCGCACGGCCGCGGGCGAGCAACGACGAGCAACCAGCGGCGGTGGCTGGTGGAACACGGCCAACAGGCGTGCGTGCAGCAGGAACCGACCGGAGAGATGGAGCAGGGGAGATCGGGTCAGATCTCCCCAACTCGATCTCCCCTTCCGAACGATGCCAGCGTCGATGCCACGATCAGGACGCGGTGGTTGACCAAAGGGAGGCTTCGTCTCCAAGGCTGACACCCATATCTGGCAGCGATTGCAGGCACAGATCGGCCGATGGCGGTCATGGCAGCAGGTGTTCTCCATTTCTATTTTTGGACAGGATGAAGCCTGGATCCGGCGATGGCAGGCCACGAACAGCGGCGGTGACGTGCCGTAGTGGTGGGATCCGACGCGTGGAGCATGGATCCGGCATGAAGGAGCCTGGATTCGACGATGGCAGGCCACAAACAGTACCAGTGAGAAGCCGCAATGCCGATCCGATGGTGGCGGTGCTCGGATCCGACGATCGCATGGGCAGGAGTTGGTCGGCAGCGTTCCACAACGGCAGGCAGTCTGGTTCTATTTTTGGATGGGAGGAGGAAGGAGCAGAAGAAGGGAGAAGCCGAGAGCCTAGAAGGTTCCAAAGAAGAATAAAAGAAAAATCGAAGGGGGTTTTTTTGGGTTTTTTTTGTTTTCTTGATTTGCTTCTTCTCTTGGTTCGTGCTTTTCTCCTGGATGCAGCTTTGGGTGCTGGTGATGATTTTGGCATGTCAGAGGAGAGGTTACTCAAGAGCTTAGGGTCGAGGTGGAGCTGAAAAAGCAACTATTCAGTCTGGTGGAGGGCTATAAAAAGTAGTTGGGGTGTATTCAGTAGTGCAACCGGTTGGAGCCTTGAGGGTGATGAAGATGGATGATCCATGAAGGTCCAGTAGGTTAGGGCTAGACGACTATAGAGCGGCACAGAAATGAATCAGGGAGCATGGGAGTGTTGCAGTAGCACTACCCTAGAGGCACAGGGACTGAGAAAGGCTCGACGATGAAGCAGCCGAGGAGGGTATCTCAGCAAAGTCACGGGCAAGTCTCAGGAAGATTGGGAGCAGATCTCAGGAAGAGCCAGGAGGTCTCAGAGAGTGCTAAAAAGTCTCGGGCAGCTGGGAGTATCCTGTATCAGATTTCTTCTGCAGGAGCACCAGGGAGAGTCGTAGTTCAGTGGAGGATGGTTTGTGTACAGCAAGAGATGATCCGAATACCTATGAGGAGGCATTGTCAAGACGAGGTGGGGAGCACTGGAGTGCTGCAGTAGTGTTTTTCTGAAGGCATGGGGTTGAAAGAGGCTCGGCGGTGCAGCAGTCAAGAGAGGTATTTCAGCAGAGTATCAGAAGGCATCTCAAGAAGATCGAGAGCAGATCTCAGGAAGAGTCAGGGAGTCTCAGAAGGCTCAGGATGAGATAGGTGGGTCTGAGCTCAAGACAGGTTTAAGCTGTAGTTCCTCTGGATGCAACTGAAGCGACGATTGGTGCAGGGGCAGAAGAGGAGAAGTGCTAGGATGGAATTTTCTAAGATTCAATTGCTGGATTCAAAAGAGTTGGATGAGCTCCTGTATGTTTCGGAGATGCTCGTGGGTTGCGGAGGTATCCAAGACACTTCAAAGGGATCCGCAGAGTGCGGAGGGTCCAAAGGAGCAGCGACGGTGATCGAGGTGCAGCGGCAGGCTCAGCAGTGCAGCATTGAGTGGTTGGCCTCGGATGGCTCGATGATAGAGTCAGATTCTTCTACGGCATCAGATAGACTTTGGATCAGGTGGAGCTCCAGAGTGGTGGCTTCATAGGTGGAGCTCAAAAGAGGTGGCTTCATAGGTGGAGCTCCGGAGTGATGGCTTCATAGATGGAAAGAAAATTTGGCAAGAGTTCAGAGCGGAATGGTGCAAGAGGATCAATATCCTAGCACCAATGCCGGTGATGCACAGTTCTAGATGGAGTGGAACGTGCAGGTGGACGGACATAGTTCTGAGGAGATCATGTCAGATGATACAGCATGTGCTAGTGTAGGAATGCTGTAGGTTCTCCAAAAAAATTCAGGGAAGGTGATGCAGCTGTTAAGCAAAAGAGATCCTACAATCCAGGATGGTGCTGACTTCAGCTATGGAGACTGTCATCCCAGAGGTCTTCAAGGGTGCACAGCAGCTGAAGAGGATTGGCAGATGCATTAGAGTTTGCATAGCGAGCTGTCTGGGTGCGCTGTAGAGCATAGGTTGGTGTTGCAACCACAAGGTCAGAGCAAGAGGATATCAATTTGAGGCCAAAGAGTGTGGTGAAGCATGAGTCTCAGAGGCTGTGGAGCACAGGTCGGTGTTGCAGCTAAGAAGGCGAGGTGGCTTTGACGGGACGGTGTCAGCTCTGGAGGCAGCAAGATGGTGCAGATGGTTCACGCAGGGTTTGCCAAGGCTTGGGGCACCAAGGTAGAGATTGTTAGGATTAGTGGTGCTCCCAAGCCTGGAACGCCACTGGAGGAGTCAGGGTGTTGGCTCCAGAAGACTAGGACAGATGTCATCCTAGGGCTAGGACCGATTTTGGTCCTAGGATGGAGGTTCAGCCCTCCACGATCATGAGGCCCTAATTTGGATCTCATGGGGGCTACTCAGAGTTTGGACCAGGTTTGGGTCCATGGGATTGAGTGCATGATCAGACCATAGGTGTACATGAGTTTGGGTAAGTGCATTCGGACAGGATTAGCCCAGGAAGTTTACGGATTAGGATTTCGGTCCATGTACAGGTATATATATATACATGTATATTGTAAACCCTAGAAGAAGAAGAAATTGATCACCATTTTCTCCCACATCTATTCCTCTCTCTAGTTTCTTCACACGCCAAGGTGCCCTTCAGCCTCAACAACGTCAAGGGATCCTGCACGTCATCGGGATCATCAGATCTGCTTCCACTCGACAACTCCCCAACCTTCCGATCAACCAACCTCCCCGAAAGCCGACTCCGCTTCTACTCGTTCCCACCGCCACCGCTCGAATTGCTAATGCTCAAGGGGGAACAGTGGTACCCATTCAAAGAATCTCTCTTCTTGGTGTCCCTCTACCTATCCCTAACCCAATCCCGGAGATCGTGCCCATGGCTCCTGTCCCAATCCCCATCACGGTATCGATCAAGACAAGAATCCTTCCTCCTGGAGACTTCTACATCTGATTCTCAATCCCTAAATTCTTGGTCTCCGTAGCCCCATGCCGATTCGCCACCATTAGAACACTAGAAAACAACGGAACGAGTGTGATGCTAAAATCGAGGGAGAAAGCGGGCAAAATCGGAACCCGAGAAGTTAAGACTCAAAGTCTCAACGAAACCCTAATCCTCCTAATCCCATCGAATCAAAAAAAATTCAACAGACGGATAGAGCGATAGAGATCGATGAAGTGGAAAAAGATGGACAAAAACCCTATCGGATGGTCGGCCCCGGAAAAATCCAAAGATCGAACTTCGGAGGGAGCGAAAACGATCAAAGACTGAAACTCTGATGAGAAATTCGAATAGAAAAGAGGGAGAAAAGTAGGAGAATCGAAGGATCTGACCATGAGCAACGGTCGCTGTAGCAGCCTCTCCTCTCGATCAATCGATCAAAGGCGACACGAAGGGTTACGAGAAGGGGATGTCACAGGGAAAGGGTTTTACCCTTTTCCTTGTTGTTTATTTGAGTACTTTACCGTACTAACTTTTTTTTATTTTTTTCCAAACCAATGCCGATTTTAACTTATTTACCAAACTAATGCAAAATGGTAAAACACCATTTGGGATGGCATTTTCTCCTGCCGAGAAAATGCCATCCTAAATGGCATTTTCTTGGCTCGGTCAGCAACACCCCGCAGCCCATGTGAAAAAAATAATAATAATAACTAAAATCGCCGCTTAGAATGGCGACTTTACATTTGGAATGGTGACTTTTAAAGTTGTCTTTTAGAACAACGCTTTTAAAAGTCACCATTCCAAAAGGCGATTCTAAAAGCGCCATTTTAGTCACCTTCATCTACCCGACACCCGTGCTTTAAGTCCCATTCCAACCAGACGCCCTTCGCTCCGACGCTCGCCGACGCCCCCAACCCCCCTCGGGTTTCCTTCTCTCAATCGACTCCCACCCCCCTCCCCCTCCCCCATTCGACGCCCTCCCGCTATGCCCCCTACCCCTCCCCCACATCCGACACCCTCCTGCGGGCCCTCTTCCCATCGACAATCTCCCGCCATGCTCCCTGCCCCCCCCGACCCTCTTCCCAGGACAGCCGCCCCACCCCCTCCCCCCCCCCCGCAACCCACGCCACAACTCTGCCCGCGCGCCCTGCCTTACCGCCCCTCCCTCCTAGCCCTTTTTCCTTCCGACAGCCGCCCACGACCCCATCCACCCTCCCTGCCTGCCCCACCTTACCCCACCAAACCACCACCCTCTTTTTTTTAAATTTTTTTATCTTGAATGCATTTTTTGTTTGTTCTTGTTTCCTACATTCTTGGTAATAGGTCTAGACTTGATTTTTCCTAAAGTCATTGGACCTAAGCCCAACTCGAAGCCTAAAAAAAATTTACGAATCGAGCTCGATTAGGGGTAGCGCCCAACCCATTTTCAAGATCCATCTTTTAATTTTAAATATATTGTATTGCATAGAACCATAGACCCATTCTTTGATTAATGTACATATTCTATAGCATCCATACATTTATATATTTTTGTACAGATAGGAGAATTATGTACATTGGTCAATTGACTATCCAATTTAGATAGTTTGGGAATTATAATTAATTCTATAGGTAAGTACAGTAATTAAATGATATGCAGAGAGTTCGAGAGAAATTTCGGATAGCATTTTTTTTTCGTTCTCCTCACATGTAGGGAGAACTAAGAGAAAATGCTGCCAAAATTTTTTTCAGTCCCTATTACATATCGTTTAATTACTGTAATTACCTATAAAATTAATGTAATTTCTGAATGGGATAGGACCTAGCTTTACCTATTAGTTGGTGATAGAATGCATTTATTATGTAAACCATTTTATCAAAATAAATTAATACTAAATATTTTGATTTTGATATTATCATAGAATTCTTTGAGAAAACACTTTTTTTTTGCCACAATACTTTTCTTTCCTTAATTATTTTTGGGGAATCAAAAGGCATTTTTACCTACTATCCAATAAGCTTATCTAGAAAGGCTACATGATTTTTTTTTCTAATAATTTTTCATGGAAGCCATAGTAATTTATTTAGAAAAAAAATTTAAAATGGTCACATACATACATACATACATACATACATAGATGTATGTATGTACATATACATATATATGTACATATATATATGTATATTGTATATATATGTATGTATGTATGTATCTATAATATATACATGCATATACAAATTAAGGAAAATTTGGGGATAAGGCATATGCACCACCATGCTGAACCCACATCACTATCAAAAATGTTCATGTTTTCCTCTCCAAATGGAATTGATTTAGATAGGGGAGAGGAGCAGTTTCGAATTATAGGGGCATCTATACGTACATACCGATGATCAAGCTCCCATCTGTATCCCACACTACCTCTATTTTGAAAAGAGAATTTATAATAGAGAATGGCTATCCCTTCTAATAGCAACCCCACGTCCACACTCTTACATGAAAAGACAAGGTGAAAAAAAATAAAACTGATAGATGAAAACCTGTAGACTAGGATCGGTGCTTTTTGCTCAAATGTAGAGCAAGCACCCTCCATTGCACAAGAAATAGGTTAAAAAGATGGACATCGAAGAACACCTTCAATAAGAACATATCCACAACCACGCCCTTCTAACATTTGCCATCATATCAAACAGGTAAGAGCCTATGCGAAAGGTCTTGACTTTTCTGGTCCTTATCCATATAATGAATGGCATGCGTACAAAAGAAGTACCTAAACATACCTAGCCATAGTATTCTATCTTGCATCATCGAATAAGATTTTACCATCTATTTTTTTCGGATCTATGGGCTCAGATCCTAAAGATTGGATAGGAAGCACACCATGGTTAGCCCGTTCTCTATTCCAGTATTTGGTCACATCTAAAGGAAAGAAAAGCTATTTTTTAATCCTTAACTCTCACCAAAAAAAGATGTGGAGTGAACTTTTTATTTCTTTTCTATTTTGTTCTAATTTGATCCAGCTCTACATGGGATCTAGTATTCACTCGGTACCACCATCCACTGTATCAACAGAAAGGGATTTTTTATTTATCCAACAACAATATGGACCGCAACATGTGTCCTTTTTTCTTTGTTTGACTAGATCCATCACGATCTCAATCCAACAATGTCTATCTAACCATATTATAGTGCTACCACACACCTTGATTTTCATCAAAAAACTCCTCCATAGTAGCACAATTTTCAAAGTATGATAAAAGATAAATCCTCCATCTAAAACACATTTTTTTAAAAAACACATAGGATTATAGCATGTATCATCTAATAGTCTACTTGTTTTTCCATGGTTCTCTCCTTATTCTTAATCCAGTGCACACTTCGACACGATCCAATAGTGCTGAATTTTAGTGCTCCCTCCATTGCAAGCTCAATCCAATGGTTGTCGCCCACCTACACTCTGACGGTGCTACGCAGCTTGATTTCTATCGGACGACTTCTTTGCAACCACATGCTCCTCAAAGCATGAAAAAAGGGTATATTCTTCATCCAAAATACATATTTGTTTTCGATAAATAGGGTTACGACACGTCATCTAACCATCTACTTCTTTTTTCCCAACTTTCTTCTTCTTCAACTAATCCATGCTCCAATATCTGATAGCTTCGACTTCTCTCCCTCAGCAACAGATACACACAACCAACTCTCGTGCACCATCGATACAACTGTAGATCTATAGAATAGCATACTTTAAACAACAAACACCATATCATATGGCCAAAGAAGTAACATGCCATTAAGGGTGCAAATGGGTCGGATCGGACCGAGTCCTACATGACCCCGATCCGACCCGGTTTCTTGATCGGGTCTAAATATTGGACCCAAACCCAGTCCAATAGAAGATCGGATCGGGTCCATGATCAAATTTCTTGATCCAATGGATCATTCCAGTCAGGTCAGGTCCATGTATAACCCGGCCCCGATCCATGAAATACAGGTTCGGTTTGGGTCCGGATCGGTTCGGATCTGAATTATAATTATTGGCTTATATACCAATTTTCAAACTATCAAGCAGATGTTGAATCTATTGCTTGTTCTTAACCCATATCTAGCTCTATTTATGTTCTTATTCTTGTTGATATTTCTAACGAAGTCTATGAAGCTAAAATGGGTACCGAGATCTAACAAATGAGAGCATGTAAAAATGAGTACCAAGATGTTTGACATAATTTGAACAGCTATTGATGACAACCAACAACCTTTAATCAATAAAATCTTGGTTCTTTTCCAACTTGTGTGTAAAGTCTGCGCAAATAAAAATAGGAGGAAGTCAAAGAATTCTATTTTATCTATTTTTAAATTAGTATGCTTCTATCACTTCTATAATATTGACAAATAAATATACTAATTTTAATTTGGATCTCATATTAGGTTTGGGTCAGGTCGGATCGGATCATTTATATCAACCCAAATCAATCCAAAATTCTCTATAGATCAGGTCGGGTCAAAATTTAGTAAATCCAGACCCAACCCGAAAAATGGAACGGATCCAATTTTAGAACCCGACCCGAATCCACGGGTCCCTTAAAACAGTTCGAATCAGATCTACATGGGTTGGATCGGGTCAGGTCATGGGTCAACCCGACCCATTTGCAGCCTTACATGCCGTACTACATCAACAAAACGGATGCATGACATATTTTGCAGGCTTCTGAGCTGGTGTTGCATATTGCACTGTCCCCATATTGTCATGTATCACATTGAATGGCCTAAGGAATAATATGCATCAAGGTCTTAGGGATGGACATGTGTCATGCTTCGAATCCTGCTAGAATGCCTTTTAATGTATAAGGACATATTTAGAAGAGTGTTACAAAGTATAAATAGTACATGAGATATTAGAAGAATATTTCAGGAGAAAAGAGAGCTTGATAAGATAAACTAGAATAGTACACAATAATGGAGAACTAATGCAAAGAAAAGTCCAAAACAAGACTGCGAACATTAGTCTAAAAGAGAACTCCAATATGTAGATATGAAAATTGAGATTATCTTTGAAAAGGAGTAGAAGACAGAACACCAAAATATGGACAATGAAAAAGGAAGATGCGAAAGCATCAAGCAACAGGATGGCCCAGGATCTATCAATGCATATCATCAAATCTGCTAAGCAATATCATATGTAAATAGTAATATAGAGAGAAGCATCACAAATATTGAAAAAACTAGAGTAGCCATATAATACAGTGATGTGCCAAATGTCATAAAGAATAATGCAATTTTAAGCAAGTGGTGAAGGAAATTATAACCTTTTTAAAAACAGAGCAAAGACCCATACATCTATAGTGTTGCATAAAGTGACTTATGAAGAAGAGAAATGAAAAGAATAAGGATTAAACATATGAAGATAGATGAAAACAATCCCTATGCAACAGTATTAACCTGCATAATAAGTAGAATAACAAAAGATAGTAAATAACACAGATTATAGAAGCCACTAACAAAAGGAAAACAAATATAAGAGTTTGCAGTGCTAGACAGAGAGCCAAATAGAGTATACAATCATTGTAAGAAAGATCGAAAGATGAAAACCAGCAGCTATAACATTAAGACTTAATATGCTTGTTGCTAGTAATATAATAGAAAAGAAGAGAAACCCTAGTTGCACTAGAGGACAAAATCGATATATTTAACACTGAAACAAACGTAGCAGTCATTCTTAATAATGCAATTGAAAGAGATGAAATGAAATTAAAACAAAGGTTAGAAGGCTAAGTGTCACAGGGCCGATTCTTGGGTCAATTTTTTCCACAAGGATCTTAGCCTTGTGAGGCACTAGACGTCCCCTCCAGTCAGCCTTCTCACAATCCCCACCCCAAGGATTGTAACAAGCCAAACAAAGGCAAATATTCAAGGCACATAGAGAAATCCCATATTTCTCTTTTACTCCAATTCCTACGAAATTTGGATACAAGAGACCCACACAAGTCTATGAATATCTCACTAAGATACACTCCCAAGGCTTGCTCCCCAAGGCCAGCACATATGCAACTTATATAAAGGTGGTGGACAACTCCCCCAACTGCTAGGAACTCCCTAAAACCGCTGCCAACCATAGCCAACCGCTCCAATAAGTTTGGATAACTCCTCCAAGGAGTTTGGAACTGCTGGAAACCATCCAACACTGACTCGAGTCCTGCATCCCATGGCTCCTCTGGTTGTGCATCCTGCAGTGCGCACCTGCACATCCCGCTGCGTGCCTGGCTGCACATCCAACCGTACACGCCGCACATCCTAAGTGTATGCCCTCGCATCCCACTGCACACTTGATCGCATGTCTCATAGTGCACGCCCGCACGTCCTACTATGCTGGGCTGCGCATCCCGCTACACACTGGCCATGCATCCCGCAACGTGCGCCCATACATCCTACCATGCTTGGTGGTGCGTCCCACCCCACATCTAGCCACGCGTCCCACTACTCACGCCCATGCATCTAGCTACTTGCCTTACTACACACCCAGCAGTGTGCATCCATGCATCCCACTGCTAGCACCCGTGTATCTGGCCAAGTGCCTACGCACCCCGTGTGCCCTGTGCACATGCGCACCTTACATCCAGTGCGCCCGCAGCCTACATGCCCCACAGCCTTGCACCCAAGGCCTATCACCCCACGGCCTTGCACCCGTGCCTGTGTGCTCCATAGCCCCGCAGCCTTGCACCCTGCAGCATTGCATGCACCTAGCAACCTACGCGCCTCCATGGCTTGGTTTGAGTGCAATTTGTCTAAGCCTGGCATGCGCACTCATTAGACCGGGTATGCATCTGCTCATGCCCAATCTTGCATGTGCCTTTGCCAAAGTCCCCGCATGCTTTATCTAGTCTGGCCATCCATGCATCGGATTAAATGATGGTGCTTTGTTGTGGCAGAGCCCCAGCCAAGCTCTTGCGCATCCCAAGTTGGCATGGCAAAGGCACCAACCCATGTAAGCCGCTAATGAGGGTCTAACGAACCACCCCCACCCGAAGAGCCTGACGTCCTTGGAGGGTGATGTGACGGGTACTCTTGGATCTGCTCCCTAATCTACCACAATGTTGACTCCTCCCAACTAGCCTCGCCATCTAGTTCCCTTTTCCCTTGAACTAGATACTCCATCTTCAGATATAAGAATGGATGATATAGGAGAGTCATCACATGCTCTCTCCTTGGGCAATCGGCCCATTGGAAGTCATGAGACTTCTGCAGCAATTGCCCCCTTTGTTCGCCACCCTTAGGGACATACAGTCTGCAGCCTTTGGCCATCAACAGACCATCTTCAATCCAGGCCATGCCATCCTGGATTTGTTGAAGCAACTTTTGGCACCTATAGTTCATCTGGGCAGCATCCCGAACTCCATCGATGACGTCTGCTTTAAAAGTGGAAATGGAAGCAACAGTCTCCAAGATGCCTTTCTGATCTAAGGCATCAATGCAAATGCTATACCCTACAACAAGGCAAGGCTTCTCATTTCCAACCGGCAAGCCAAATAAATATGGCAATATAGCCACTTTGGCAGCAACGAAGAAGTCATTGCCAAGAATCATGTTGAAGTCGTCCAATGGAACCACCATCAGGTCCATTTTGTTGTCCCACCCGCCGATGGCTACTTGGACGCCAAAGGCCGTGCCCTGCACAGCCTAAGCTTGGAAATTGACAACCTTGATCTGGCCTGAGTGTTCCACCACCCTCAAGCCTAGTTCACCATCTTTTCAGCCATAAAATTGTGAGTGGCACCTATGTCCACCATTGCTGAAATCTGATGTCCATTGACTTCATCGGCACGAACATCAATTTAGGATGAGGTTTGGCCTTCACCACCCAAATTGCACCAAGTAATTGTAATGGTGCCATTTTTTGTGGGCCATCTGAATCAGATCAATCCTCTTTGCCTTCCTCCGCCATGATGGCATTGAGCTTATTTTGATTGGGACAATTCTTTGCAAAATGAGGGCCATTGCATATATAACAACCGGGATGAGGGTTACCTCGATCGTTCATTGCATGAGAACCCTCCACTTTGGCCTTCCCTTTGTCCGCATCATTGGCACTTTGGTGTCCAGCATCTTTGTATTTGTTCTTCTTCTTCTCCATCGATTGGGTCTTGACTAAAGAACAACCATTGCCGGACTCACCGATCCAAAGATCCACCAATCCATCAGCGGCAGCCATTACAGCAAGCAAGTCTTTAACACCTTGCCATCATAACTCCAATTGCACCCATGGTTGGAGACCAGACAGGAAATTGAACAACATGTTTGCCTCCGACATATCCTTGATGTCCAGCATAAGGGAACTGAACTCTTTCACATATTTCCTCACCAATCCGATCTGCCTCAACCTTTTCAAGGAGTCCCTTGCAACCCATTCTGTGTTGCAAGGAAGGAATTGCTCCTACAATTCTTGTTCCAACATCTCCATGTCTTGATAGATGGCCTAGCAGCATCTTCAATTCTGGTCCTCCACCAGAGTTTTGCATCCCTAGAAAGATACATGCTAGTGATTGAGACCTTCTCCCCTTTAGGAATCCGAGTGGCCTTGAAGATTGCTCCATATCCCATAAAAAGTTCTCCAGATCTTTGGCACTCCAAGTACCTTTGAATGGTTTTGGATCTAGAACTTTCATTTTGACAGCAACTTCCCCACACGAAGTATTCTGCATTGCAGATTTGATAAGCCTAATGTCAACCATCAGTTCCTCCATCCGCTATTGGGTCGCTCTACGGGAGTCTAGGAGCAAAGCCACCATGGCCATCAGGTTCTCAACCCGTGTCCACAGAGTCTCATCGGCATCCACTTGAGGCACCCCGATCAATGCCTCCAATCGAGCCATCCATTCTCTAAGGGCCTCCATGTTGGTTCTAGCAGTAGACATGAGCATCACCCCTTCACTTAAGGTACAGTGCACTAACAAAGGTTAGAGGAGATAGTACTAGTTGCGGCTAATCAATCAGTAAGCTGTGTTACCCTATGATGATAAAATTAGAAGTTCACTTAACTAAAATACAGCTAAGACCAGAGGACTATTCTTGATGAACATATATGCTCAGAGGTTTCTCCATAAGATTTATCAGATGAAAGAATAGCATTGATGGAGCTTGTCGAGTTGGCCTTTGTTCTCAAGGTAGTAAATTTGCTAAAAGAGTAACTTTATCGAAAGATTGGCATCCTTTTTCTTGTACTTCTTGAGGTAAAAATGATCCTACTGCCTAACATAATAGACCAGTTTGGATCTGTTAGGTTGGCTTGCACATACTACATTAGTAGTCATAACTAATATCTTTCTTGTGCTCAATAGCATAGAATAAGTTTTTTATTGATCAAACTTAGACACATCGATAATAGTTGAAAGGCATTGTTTGTGATTTGTGGCTCTGGTCCTAGCTACACCTATCCTCTTCTCAGCATTGTAGGACCAGGCCCGCTTATGCTTGTCGGAGCCCCATATGGGCATAGGCATGTGGCCATCTCCTTGCTTCTTGTCCTCATGCTCTTCCATTCATGTTAAGGATATCTGATTGATGGCAAAATCATAAATCCAAACAGAGCCAAGAAACACTTTAGATAGGAACAAATTTACTAGTGATTTATAAACAGCTCAAACCTCTCCCATTCTACCAGGTTTCCGTCAGTGTTTGGAACTGCTTAAAGGTTAGGGTCCACTGCAAACTCACTGCCTACCAAAACCCTCATCTGCAAGCATCAAGTGGACAGCTAACTAGGTGACTGTCTCCACAAATCCCACTCTTCTCTACATGCCAGGTAAATGAGGAAGACCAAGACAATGGGAGGAGAAGAGAGGCCCGAGTCCTACCGGAGCGGCAGCGGAGGCCGCAGCAAGCTCTTCATCAGCTTCGCCGCGAGATCCCCCTCCTCCTCCGCGCCATAAGAGTCACCTCTCCAAGTCCCAGCTCAGCCCCGGTCAGGGACGGGACCTGGCGGCGCCGTCTGACGAGCAGCGGAAGCTCTCCCTGCTCTTCCTCGAGAACAGGGGAAGAGAAGAGAGGTGGTTGATGGCGATGCAGGAGGGGAAGGACCGGAAGAGGGGGGAGGTGATGGGTTTAGTGGTCGAAGAAAGGGGAAAAAGAGAGGACTCGAAGCAAGCATCTAAAAACCTTTACCTCGATGGCGCGGAGGGACGACGACGACGATGGCACAGAGGGACGACAATGACGGTGGGCGGTGGCGCGGTCGGCGAGGTGAGAGAGAGAGGGAGACTCGAAGACAGAGGGCCGCTCGGCGCGATGAAGTGGGAATTGGGGAAAAATCAACCTAAAACCCTATTTGTTTTGGCGACGATTTTATTTTCGTCGCAAGAAAATGGCCATACGATTTTTTTTTTTCATCGCAAAAACAAACTTTAGCTCGTAAAAATTAAGTCCCGGACGAAAATATTTTTTTATTATTAAATTTTATTTAAAATTTAAAAAATAATAAGAAAATTTTTAGCAACAAAAATTTCCATAAATTTTTTTCATTGCAAAAATCAGAAGCTAGCGATGAAATATTATTTCCATTGTTAAAAATTAATTTATAATGATAAATTTTTCTTTATAAAAAATATAAAAATTTTATTTTTACAATAAAATATTATTTTTATCATAAAAAAATATTTATTTGTAATAAAATTTATATTCATCATTAAAATTTAAAAATCAAATTTCTTGTATTGTTTAGAAGTAAGCTGGCTGATAATTTAGCATAAAAGCTTGTTGAATGTGAAGCAAAGATTAAAGGCCTAATTCTCCTTACGATTTTGGGGAACAAATGGTTTGCCAAGAAAAAAGATGCATACCATATTGACATGAAGAATTGCTCAATCATTCTAAGCAAAGAATATGGGATAGGACGAAGACATTGTAGATAGATATAGAGAAAAGTATAGATTCAAAGTGTCACTCTACTTATCAAAGAAAAAAACCTTCCACTTCCAATCAGATATCTTAGCTTACAACTTATCTAAGAGAAAATTAAAATTAGCTACTTTAAGTTTTTTACCTGACATAGGGATACCTGAATATATCCAAACTTTTTGCTTTGTCAATATTGAGAAAATATAAGCAATAAGCTCTTAGCCTATGTAGAGAGACTAAAAATAACGTGAGATTTAGCATTATTACTATATGGCTTGAGTAATAACAATAAGCATCAAGAAGTAATTTGAGATAAAAAGCATCTAGAATTGAATCCTGAGTGATAAATAAGCAATCATCAGCAAAAAATACATCAGAAAGAGCCAACCTATATGGCCCATGCTTATATATCTATAGCGATTTGAATTGGATGGCTGCATATAATGATGGTGGGAGTATTTTAAAGTAGGGAATAAAGAGAAAAGACAATAAGAAATAGTCTTGCCATAGCCCGCAATATGTCTCAAACCGTGCAGTGAGAGATCCATGATTAATAGTGTAAAAGGAACTTGCGCAACACGAGCCAAAATCCATCTAACAAAAGTTTCATAAAGCCCTAACTGTTGCAAAACCCAAGGGAGAAAAGATAATTAAATATAATTGAATGCCTTCTCTTTGTCAACTTTCAACATCATAAGGCTCCTAATTCGAGGAGCTTTGATTAAGGAATGCATCATTAACAATAACAATATTATTCATAATACTCCTACAAGATACAAATGCCTCTTATTCAGGTGAAATCAAATCAAGCATGACTAATTTTATCCAATTCAGCATTATAGTAGTAATAATCTTATAAACCGTATTTCATAGACTTATAGATCGAGAATCTACAATCGAAAGGGGTCATACTTTTTGGAATAAGACCACATAAGTCTGCTTCTAGTCTAGATACATAGGTGCAATTGCAAAAAAAAAATGTATTGAATTGTTTGGATAATGCCATTTTTAATGATGGACCCAAAAGATTTGAAAAAAATTTGAAAACTATCCAGTCTCGATGCTTTATTAAGGGCCATAGTATGCACAGCATGAACAATATCTATTTTTGTAACAATGGACAGCAATAAAGCATTTTATTTTATTATGCCAATGGCTAATGGCCACGGCAACCAAAAATCTCATACAAAATTTTGAAACTTCCACTTATGATGAAAATGATTAAATAATATTGCTAAGACTTGCTACTTTTCTTCTACTACTCACAAGCTACATTTTTAAAGTAACGGTATGATTGCAATGCCTACAAAGCATCATGGCTTGGTTAAAAAAAATTTAGTGTTAGCATCTTCCTCCTTAAGCCACTGAATTCTAGATTTTTGTCTCTAAAAAACTTTTTGTAGTCTCAAATTCTTATGATACTCTTGCAACAATAGCATTAATTGCAAATGTGTTTATGTAGAGAAATGATTATGCTGGATCTTTAAAGTTTGGAGCATAAGGATTTGCTAGTAACGTGCTTTTCCTTTGAGAAAGATGTTACCAACCTCTATTTATTTCAGCATGACTAATTTTATCCAATTCAGCATTATAGTAGTAATAATCTTATAAACCGTATTACATAGACTTATAGACTGAGAATCTACAATCGAAAGAGGTCGTATTTTTTGGAATAAGACCACATAAGTCTGCTTCTAGTCTAGATACATAGGTGCAATTGCAAAAAAAAAGTATTGAATTGTTTAGATAATGCCCTTTTTAATGATGGGCCCAAAAGATTTGAAAAAAATTTGAAAACTATCCAGTCTCGATGCTTTATTAAGGGCCATAGTATGCACAGCATGAACAATATCTATTTTTATAATAATGGACAGCAATAAAGCATTTTATTTCATTATGCCAATGGCCAATGGCCACGGCAACCAAAAATCTCATACAAAATTTTGAAACTCCCACTTATGATGAAAATGATTAAACAATATTGCTAAGACTTGCTACTTTCCTTCTACTACTCACAAGCTACATTTTTAAAGTAGCGGTATGATTGCAATGCCTACAAAGCATCATGGCTTGGTTAAAAAAAATTTAGTGTTAGCATCTTCCTCCTTAAGCCACTGAATTCTAGATTTTTGTCTCTAGAAAACTTTTTGTAGTCTCAAATTCTTATGATACTCTTGCAACAATAGCATTTATTGCAAATGTGCTTGTGTAGAGAAATGATTATGCTGTATTTTTAAAGTTTGGAGCATAAGGATTTGCTAGTAATGTGCTTTTCCTTTGAGAAAGATGTTACCAACCCTCTATTTATTTCATCATTTTATTATTTGCTTGACATTGATAAGAAGGGCAAAAAGCCTTTCATTTGGAGATAGCATATTAGAACCTTGCCAAGGTTTAGCAATGATTTGATACCCTCTCTTATATAATATCCAAAATTTCTCAAATCTAAATGAACATATTTTCCTATTAAAGTAGGTCAGAGCAATACTAAAATAAGGCAATGGTTCAAGGAGAACCATGCTAGACACGAACTATAGTAGCAAAGAAATAATGAAGCGAAGTGGCAGATGCAAATACCCTATCAAAATGCTCCTAGATCCTTGCTAGACTCTACTGATCTTTACATCAAGTAAATTTAGGGCCTTCAAATCCTAAATCCATTAACCCACACGTTAAAGACTACATTCTTGGATATCCCAATCAAGCTTGAAAGATTCCCCTCTTATTTATCTTGGGCCTGAAGAATGCAATTAAAGTCTCCTAACAAAAGTATGGATAGACCTAAGTGAAGAACTTAAATAACAGATTCCAAAATAATTCTACAAAAAAGACCATTGGTACTAGTATCGACCACCCCCAATATTCATGAAGGACTTAAAGTAAATGAAATTAAATCACAATAGACATGACGATTATTATAAAGAAAATTAACCTACCCTATATGTTTACACTAGGCTACCATATTGTCCCTCAACAAACCTATTGCCAGTACCATATAATGATCCCAAGAAGACCTCATTACTTTTTGAATTTGAGAGACAAAGGACTCAGCTAACATGGATCAAAATTAGTTATTGACAAGAAACTTGGACCTCTCCAATTTAATTCCGATGGATGTTGATGGCATCCCCTCCATTTCATTCTCTAGCTTAAGGCCTATTTTAAAAGTAGGAAAGGGCTATTGATAACCAAATATGCTATGCTGCCGAAGCATAAATGCTGAACACTTAAAAAAAAGGATTGATTATACTTTTAGTTCTTCAAGTTTAGATTGTATTTCAAATGATCTTTAAACTTCAAAAACCTCTAATTAGATCCTTAAAATATAATAAATTTAACTAATATTTTAATATTGTGCTTCTAACTAATTTTGGCTATTTTTTTATATCTAAAAATTACATATGATATACATACAACATTCTTTTCCTTACTTACACTACTATCAGCATATGGGTGATAATGTGCCATAATAGGTAAAAAATTTTATTTCGATGATGCGTTATATGGATGATGACATGGCATATGGATGATGACATGTTCAATATATGCCATTATAGAATTTTCAGCTCAAAAGTTTCTAGTCATCGAATATAGTTTAGTATAGCCATTTTGATTAGTTTCAGTCAACTTCTATTACCTAAGGATGGCTACCTAAGAGGAAGGATGAATTAGATATTTAAAAATTTAAATTGATACTTATTCAGATTATACTACTTAAGTGCTTAATGAAATAAGTTATGAGATATGCAGTGAATGAGAATTATAAAGTAAAGAGCATACAATCACAAACATAATAGTTTTATAGTGATTCAGCGCTAAACTCAGTACCTACGTCCACTTTCTAAATAAATCACCTAGAAATTCAACTATAATCACTTAATTTGATTACAGTCTGATTGTTTTACTTGGATTCATAATCCAATCTAATTGATTTTAACCTTGGCTTACCAACCACAACTATACAATAATTATTTTTTTGGGCTAACAATCAACTCTGATTGATTTTAACTTTGGCTCACCAAACAAACCATATAATATCCAACTCAAGACTTGGACCAACCCAAGTTTCTCACCATAAGAAACTTGAAACAAAAATAAAAATATAATTAACAACAAACTCTTTAAAGCTTAAGAAAAAAAAATTTGGGCTGCTTTTCTTGTAGAGTTGATTTCTTTTTTTGAATGCTTGAAAGAAGTAGAAGATAATTTTCAATATCAATAGACTAACTTCTATCAGATTGAGAATGATGAAAGGACAAAAGTATATATAGAAATCACTCCTTTTTTTCACTATTTAGCTCACACACTTTAATGCACTGAAAAATTGCTTAAAAGCTATTAAATGTAGGTTCAAAAAGATGTCTTTTATATTTCAAAAGATTTTCTTATGTATTTCTGAGATTTTTCATTACTATAAATTATCTGAGAGATCTTCAGAAAGTGATATAGCCATTGAAGACATGAAAATAATCGTTGGAAAGCTCATGGAATAAAAAAGTTGCAGAACCAAAAACTAGCCATTACAATCATTGGATTGGCTCAATTTTCACTAAGTCAACTCAGTTTTTAGCTTGGTTGGCTCGATATTAGTAGACCAAAAAAATTAGTTTTTGTGTTTTGTTGTCTTCTGAGACTAGGTCAGCTATCTTTTTGACTGGGTTGGCCAAGTTTTTCACTAGATCAACTCAGTTGAAAACTAGGTCAACTCAGTCCCTTGGATCCGCAAAATTTATTTTTTTGTACTTTCTATCTATTGTTGAGACTAGGTTGGCTAAGTCTTCATGCCAAGCATACCAAAGATTATTTGTAAGCCTTTCTTCTCTAAATTGATTTATAGGCTAGACTTACCTTCTTGACTTAATTTAATCTTTATTAAAATTTCTTGAAAGATGTATTCAGTCTAGAGTATCTTCTCTAAAATCTTGAGTGATGATTCTTCATTAAAATATTAAAAAATACTTGAAATTTGTGAGCTTTTGAAATTTATAACTATACATCCTCACAAACAATGTTAATAACTTAATAATTTATACTCAAATATTTTTGTTATCATAAAAATCAATCCAGGATAACAACTTCTAACATTGAAAAGTTGTATATAATACATATGTGATGTCTTTTTTCTTGCTAGTGGGATAAAAGATAGAAAGAGAGAAGGAATGTCGTGCAATCATAGGCTTGACTGGGTGAAGGCAATAGCAATCTCCAACAGCGGGCTCAATAATGAAGGAAAGGTAAGGACCTAGCGGAGGAGGTTAGGGCAGAGTGGGTGCAGCACCATGGTGAAGGTGGAGCAGATGGAGGAGGGGGTAAGGAGGAGGAGCAGGGGAGGGGGTGTTTAGGCTCAATGGTCGCCAACGGTGAGGGGGCTCGGTTGTCACTGAGTGGTAGAGGAGGAGAGAATGGGGGGAATGGGTCATCCTAAGAATGGAGAAGGATGGGGAGGAAGAGGCTAGGTGCCAAAGATAGGAAAGAGTTCAAGGAGGAGTGGTTGGGTGGGGGGGGCGACATATGGATTCTAATAAAAGACTTTTGGGCATTCCTAATGTCAAAAACTGATTGAAATCAATCAAAGAGGCTACATTAAATCACACTTAGAAATCAAGAGATTTAATTATATAATTTAAATAAGAAGGATGGTTTTAAAATATTTGAAAAGCTTAGAGAATCAAAAATAATTTATAGTATAAGGGTGACAATGTGGTATATGGATGATGATGTGGCATGTAAATGATCATATAAGACTCAACAACTAGACACTTTTGAGGTAAAAAATTCTACTATGGCACATGTCTTGTGCTACATCAACACCCATATATTATATCATCAAAATAAAATTTTCATCCATTATGCCATGTCGTCACCTATATGCTGATATTGGTACCAACAAGAGAAAGAATTGTTACAAATATGTATATTTCTATTTTTTTTTAAATAAGAAGGGAGGCCAAAAATTTTGTCTTGTTAGTAGTCTTTTAAGACCAATAAATTTGGTCTTTATAGCCATTTAAAGCCATTCCCTTTGGCCATTCCTCTTTTGATCCTCATGGCCATTTAAGGCTATACCCTTGGCCAATTAAGGCAAAATTTATTTGGCCAACCTTGCAGCCGTTAGGTGCATGCTTATATATATCTCAATACACTACTCTTGTAAAAATAAGAAGAAAAAAATAAAATTATCTTAAATCATTCTTCCTATAAATAATCTTTGGGTCAATCCAAGTCAACAATTGTTCCTACTACCTTACATAGAGAGTACACACTTGTGAGAAGATCTATTGTATCATGGGAGGGTAGTCGTCATTCAACCTGCTACACCAAGACATTGTCTTAGAGGGGCGAAATCTATCCTTAAGGATAGCATATTTGCATGCCTCGGGCAACAAATTTCATCCCATAATTTCCCTTTTGGCAATTTAAAATTTCATCACAATTTTTTATTTTATATTTTCAACAATCTTAAGGATAGATTTTATTCTATTTGTTTGCTATAGATGCTAGTACCTTGTCCCATTTCAAACACTACAAAATGCAATAAGAATCACCTTATCCGATACTTCAAAAATTGAAATCTTTACTCGCACCCATTTTAAAAGATTGCAAGAAAGAATTTTTACATCCTTAGATGTCTTAGGAATAGCCTTTGTTGTATCTAAATCCAAGCCTAAACCATATTCTAAAAATTATGAGAAAATACCGTGGGAACATGCCAATACACTTTGTAGGCACGCTATTGTTAGCACCATGTCTAATGATGTGTTTGACATATTTTGCTATTCCAAAGAAGCAAAAGAAATTTGAGAGTCTATGATTAAGAAATATGCTGTCGAAGATGTCGTTTTCAAAAATTTGCTATTACTAATCATGTGTTGATGCAGAAATTTATCTCGAGGTCGGATTAGCTGGAGTTGGCTGATGACAGTAGGTCAATGGTGGTGGGACGACGGCAACAGGACCTACAAGATAAATTTCTGATCGAAGTTAGCTTCGACGGAGATCCTCCAATACTTACGTCAATTTTTCGTTCAATAGAAGAAAGGCAAGCATTTTAGGAGAGAGAAGATCGCGTACTTGAAGGATCTCTCTTAGCCCTTTTTTATGGGGGGAGGTTGAAGAGCTATTTTATAGAGAGAAATCTACGGATGGTTCCAGTCAAATCGGAAGTAATAGCCATTTATGGGAAGAAATTTGTGAGAATGGATGATTGCAATGGCTTATCTAGATCGTCTGCCCTCTTTTTTCTTCATTTAATGCCCTCAAAAACTATGCCGGACCTTCTGATTTTCTTTGATTTGGTAGGTAGTGTCACCTCACAGTAGATGGGCCCCATCTCTATTAATGGCATGGGTTTACAATCGGAGCTGAGAGTATGGGGGGTGTTCATATTGCTCATGGTTTTCCCCCTCTTTAAATGGGATGATGTGATAAGACTTTAAAGAGGCCCCCCGGGAGTTTTATGAAAAGTTGGGAGTGGCGGCCATTGCTGAGTCCGGTAACCAAGAAGGGGTCGGCCAATGTTGAGATCAGTAGCTAAGGAGTGGTCGGCCGATGAAGGTGCGGTGGCCCAAGCATGGGCTGAAGATTCCAATTCTCACGTCTTCGACTAGTACAAAAATATCCTCAATAATGTATATTTTCAAATAACTGGTAATAAAATTATGCAGTCCCATATCAGTTAATACTATAGGCTGCTAAATGACTTGAAGAATGAGAACATCAAGTTGCCAGATGACCATGCAGTGGGTTATTTGATCGAAAAACTTCTCGAGTCATGGAATGACTACAAACAATAAATAAACCATAAAAGAAAGCATATATCTTTTGATTATGTCATTGCACACATAATCATTGAAGAAAAGAATAAAAATTAAATCAAGACAATCAAAGCAAAGGAGATATCATCAAAAGCTAATTTTGTAGAAGTCCAAATGTAAGAACCGATCTTTTTGAACCCAGTTTAGCTTGAAGCTGGTATCCCTTGCCGACTTCACCGAACGTTAAAAGAAAAAAATAGAGAGATAGAGAAGAAAAGACTCTCGAAGGGAGTGCTCTTCTCCGATAGACTCCTAATTGCAGTCAAAATACTTAGTCTCTCGAGCAAGAAAAGAACCTAGTGGGTTCCTCTATTAAAAACCCTATATCCCTCCCTAATACCCTCACGAAGAAACCAAAGAAAAGAAAGAAAGAGAAAAGAAAAGGAAAGAAAGAGAGAAGGAAAGAGAGAGAGAGAGAGAGAGAGAGAAAGTGGGTTTAATTAATTTAAGATGGTTTGATTGATTTGGACCCAATTTAATTAGATTTAGATCAAACCAGATCACGAGGATCCAATTCAAAAATTGATCTAAACTGAGTCCAAAATAGATTAAGAGATTTTTCAGTTATTTAATTTTTTAAAATTAGAAATTAATTAAAATTATTTAATATGCTAGAATTTTCAATGCCAGAAGAACATCGAATTTAGAGATCGGATCGAGACAATCATAAAAATTTTGAATCTGATCAACAAGTAAGTTTTCTTTTTTCTTTGAGTTTATTATTATATATTTACATGTTTAAAAATCAGATTCTTATATATATATATATAAATATATAGAAATTATTAAATCTTGAAATTAAAAATTTATTCATAAAAATTGATTTGAGAAAAAATGGATCATGCATAATAACACGTTTACATGTTACAATTCTAAAAAATGATTTTTCTTAAAATTACATGATTTTAGAAAAAAAAATTATATTTATCCATCGATGCATGAAATTTTGAATGAAAATTATTTTTATTATTCTTTTGAAATATATGAAAATTAAGTTGATATTATTATGAAAACAAGTATTTTCATAAAAAAATGAATTATGATAAAAATATTAGAAAAACTCTCTAATTAGACTATGATCTAGGTCTAGCCAACGGGACTGATCGTTGGCCACATGTTAGAAACATGTTTCTTCTGGACCTAGCCAGTTGGGTCTGATCACTCATAGAATTAGTCCTTCTAGGCCTAGTCAATAGGGCTGATCACTGGTAATACACCGATGGATCGTGTGTTCTTTGTTCAGGACAAATCTTTTTATCTTATCATGGGATAAATCATGATCGTTGAATTAGAGTTAGTTTTTCTTCTAGGCCTAGCCGATGGGATTAATCACCAATAGCACATCGACGGATCGAATGTTCTTCATTTAAGGACTAGTCTCTTCTGAATCTTATCATGAGACTGATCGTGGTCATAGTCATCGAAGAGTGAGGAAGGATATTTGACTTTTACTGATATGCATAACATATTTTAAAATAAAATTATATTGATGCATATTATTATTAAGTTTATTATAATTTAAAAAATTAATTATGCTTGATTTAGATGATTGATAACTTATTGAGCCTGTAAAGCTCACCCCTCTTTTCTATTTTTTTTAGATTCTAGAAGAGCGCATTGGGCTTGGGACTGAATAGTGAGGAGGTCTTGCATATTCTTTAGGATTTTGCCTTAAAAAATGTGCGACATCACATGCCGAACCGAGTGCTGAATTCGAGATATAACAAAATAATATCAGAGCTTAAGTTTAAGATTATTAGGAACTATGATTTTAGTGGCATTTGAGTATAAGGTTATGGTCACTAGGGATAAGATGGTTGTAGTAGAAAGGATTCAAAGTTTGGATTTTGATTACTAGGATTTATGATAAAAGTGATTCATAGGGTTTAAGATTGATAGATAATTTGTATCTCATGTTATAATTTAAAAAGTTCATAAATTAAGATTTTATTAATTTGAAAGTTATTTAGCAAATTTGAGATATTTGATGAATTTAGATCAAAGTGTGCTGTGGAAGTAATGTGGTTACTAAAAATTGATTAAAAATATTGATTCAAAACTGAGAATTATGATAGAGAATTCAAATCTTTTTTCAGTGAGAGGTAGGAGGTCAAAGATGTGATAGAAATTAGATTCACCTAAAGTTATCCACTTTGTGGTATGTTAATTTCAAGGACGAATTTTTTTTTTTAAGGAAAGAAGAATGTGAGAACCGGTCCCTTTGGACTCGGTTCAGCTTGAAGCCGACATCCCTTGCCGACTTCATCGAATGTTAAAAAAGAGAGAGAGAGAGAGAAGAAAAGACTCCTAAGGGAGTGTTCTTCCCTGATGGACTCCTAATCGGAGTCAAAATACTCAGTCTTTCAAGCAAGAAAGGAATCTAGTGGGTTCCTCTATTAAAAATCCTACCCTCACTAATACCCTCATGAAGAAACCAAAGAAAAGAGAGAAAGAGAAAAGAAAAGAAAGAGAGAGAGAGAGAAAGAGAGAGAAAGTGGGTTTAATTAATTTAAGGTGGTTTGATTGGTTTGGACCCAATTCAATTAGATCTAGGTCAAACTAGATCACGAGAATCCAATTCAGGAATCGATCTAGACTGGGTCTGAGATAGATTAAGAGATGTTTCAGTTATTTAATTTTTTTTAAAATTAAAAATTAATTAAAATTATGTAATATGCTAGAATTTTCAATGCTAGAAAAACATCGGATTTAGAGATCAGATCGAAACAATCATAGAAATTTTGAATCTGATTGATAGGTAAGTTTTCTTTTATCTCTGAGTTTATATATATATATATATATATGTGTGTGTGTGTTTTTAAAAATTAGATTCTTGTATATATATATTTAAAAATTATTAAATCTTGAAATTAAGAATTTATTCATAAAAGTTAATTTGAGAAAAAATGAATCATGCATAATGATACTTTTACATGTTATAATTCTAAAGAAATGGTTTTTCTTAAAATTGCATGATTTTAGAAAAAAATTATATTTGTCCATTGAGGCATGAAATTTTGAATAAAAATTATTTTTATTACTCTTTTGAAATATATAAAAATTAAGTTGATATTGTTATGAAAATAAGTATTTTTATGGAAAAATGAATTATGACAAAAGTATAAGAAAAATTCTCTAGTTAGACTATGATCTGGGTCTAGTCAACAGGACTGATCGTTGGCCATATGTCAGAAATATGTTTCTTTTAGGACTAGCTAGTTAGAGTTGATTGCTGGCAGAGTTAGTTTTTGTGGGCCTAGTCAGTAGAGCTGATCACTGGTAGCACGTCGATGGATCAGGTGTTCTTAATTCAAAACTAATCTCTTTATCTTGTCATAGGATAAATCGTGGCATATGAATCAGAGCTAGTTTTTCTTCTAGGCCTAGCCAGTGAGGCTGATCACTGGTAGCACATTGATGGATCAGATATTTTTTATTCAAGGATTAGTCTCTTCTTGACCTTATCATGGGGCAATCATGACCGTAGTCATCGAAGACTGAGAGAGGATATTTGACTTTTACTGATGTGCATGGTATATTTTAAAATAAAATTATATTGATGCATATTATTATTAAATTTATTATAATTTAAAAAATTAATTATGCTTGATTCCTTAAAGATGATTGGTAACTTACTGAGCCTATAAAGCTCGCCTCTTTTCTATTTTTCTTTTAGATTCTAGAAGAGTGTATTAGGCTTGAGATTGAGCAGTGAGAAGATCTTGCATATTCTTTAGGATTTTATCTTAGGAGCGTGTGGCATCATGTGCCGAACCGAGTGCTGGATTCAAGGCATGACATCAAAATGCAAGTAAGAAGAACTTCAAAAAGAGGTATGGTCATCTTGACGCTGAGCCCAAAATTGTAAACCTAGCCTGTAAAATGAAAGGAGCTTGCTTTATATGTGGAAAGCAAGGGCATCATGCCTCCCAACGTAGGCACAGAAAGAGAATGACAAATCTGCCAAGCCAAATGCAAATTTGGTGGAAGTGGATGTTATTGCCATGGTTATTTCTCAAGTGAATATTGTTGCAAATGAAAAAGATTGGATCATGGATTCTGGTGTTACTAAGCATATTTGTGGGGATAGGAGTGTGTTTACCTCTTACACACCTATAAGGGAAGGAGAAGAAACCATTATAATGGATAATTCTACATCTGTGTCCATTTTGGATAAAGGAAAAATTCTTCTCAAGCTCACGTCTGATAAAATGTTATCGCTTAGTGATGTACTCCATGTTCCTAAAATAAGATTCAATCTTATTTCTATATCCCTACTGGAAAAGGTTGGGGTGAAAATTTCATTTGAGTCTGACAAAATTATCATGACAAAAAATGATGTCTTTGTGGGATAGAGCATCATAGTCGGGGCCTATTCTTTCTTAATGCATTTGATGTGATAAATAATGAATGTGTTAGTTCTTCTACTCGTGTGATTGATTTTTGTGATGTATGACATGGTAGATTAGAACAAGTTAATTTTTCGTATATCAAGAAAATGAAAGAACTTGGTTTAATTTTTGATTTATTCAATAAAAATGCTATAAAATGTGAAACATGTCTTGAGGCTAAAATTACTAATAAGGCTTATAAAATGGTTGAAAGGGAATCAGAATTGCTAAGTTTAATGCACTTCGATTTGGGAGATTTGAAACAAATTAAAACTAGAGGTGGCAAAAGATATTATGTGACTTTATAGATGATTATTCTAGATGTATAAAAATTTATCTACTTAGAAATAAAGATGATGTATATGAGATATTTGTCAAGTATAAAAATGAAGTGGAAAATCAATTGAATAAGAAAATTAAAAGATTGAGATCTAATAGAGGAGGATAGTATGATGCACATCTGCTTAGTGTTTTATGTGAAAAAAAAAGGTATAATATATGAAGTCACTCCTCCTTATTCACTTGAATCAAATGGAGTAGCCAAAAGAAAAAATAGAACATTGAAAGAAATGATAAATCTAGAGCTCCTAATAATTTGTGGGGAGAAGCAATTCTCTCAGCATGTTTTATACAAAATAGAATTCCTTATAAGAAAATCGGTAAAACTCCACATGAATTATGGAAGGGTTATGCTCCTAATTTAAAATATTTGAAAGTGTGGGGTTGTCTAGCTAAGGTAATGTTATATGATCCAAAGAAATAAAAATTAGGATCTAATTAAAACTTATAATTGCGAGTTTATTAGTGATGCCCAAAATAGTGCTGTTTATCATTTTCTTGTACTCAAAAGTGATATGCTTGATGTTAATACTATTGTTGAGATAAAAAATGTTGAATTTTTTGAACATATTTCTCCTTATAAATCTAGCTTATCTCATACTTTTTCAAATGAGTCATCAAATGCATCTCCTAGTAAAATGGTAAAAGAAACTAACATCGATATTGAGATGGGATTAAGGAAAAGTGAAAGACAAAGGAAGGAAAAAAACATATAGAGATGACTTTTATACCTTTGTAGTTGATAATGATCCTCTATCTTATTCTAAATCTATCTCTTTGCATGATGCATCTTTGTGGATAAAAGCTATTAATAGTGAAATAGAATCCCTTAAGCAGAATAGTACATGAAAACTAATAGATTTATCTTTAGGTGCAAAATTAATAGGATGGAAATGAATTTTTAAAAAGAAGTTTAATCATGATGGTTCAATAGATAAATATAAAGCTAGACTAGTTCCTAAGAGATACACTCAAAAAAAGAATATTGATTATTTTGATACCTTTTCTCTTATGGCGAGAATCTCTTTTATTAGAGTTTTGATTGCTTTAGCTTCTATTTACAAGCTTGAAATTCACCAAATGGATGTAAAAACTGCTTTTCTAAATGATGACCTAGAAGAAGAAATTTATATGATGCAACCTAAAGGTTGTATAGTCCTAGGTCAAGAAAATAAAGTATGCAAACTAATAAAATTCTTATATGGTTTAAAACAAGCTCCAAAGCAGTGGCATGAAAAGTTTGATCAATTTTGATGTCAAATGGCTTTCATCTATTAGTGTAGATAAATTTATTTACACTAAAGTAGAAAATAATGATTATGTTATTATTAGTTTGTATGTTGGTGATATGCTTATTTTTGGATCCAATTTGAAAATTATAAAAAGAACAAAGTTGTTCCTCTCTTCCAAATTTGAAAGAAAAACCTAGGAGAAGCGAATGTTATTTTAGGAGTAAAAATCACTAGAACTAAATATGGTTTAAAGTTGTCCCAAGTATTAAGAAAAATGTCTCGAATTCGACCCACAATAAGCTCAGAATGAGATCTAGAATGATAAATGGAGTTCAACGAGCCTAAGAACAGCCTCAATGGAGTCCAGACGAAGGAAATATATAAGATGGAGTGGCCAAAGCAGATGATATGGCCCACAGGCTATCGAAGGAGGCCCACAGATTGGTGCAGGCTAGTAGGCTGCCAAGGCCCGGCATGTGGTGTGGGTCAGCCATGAGGACGCGGCCCAACGCGTAGGCCAATCCGGCACAGGCGTGTGCGAGCGCACTAGTGCCTAAGCCCGTTGGGCTTGTGGTCCATCATGGACCATGGCTCATAGATGGGCACATGGACTGGTTGGGCATTTTTCGCATGATTTCGCATGGTCCACCATGGATCAGAGGCATTTCTCATCCTGTTTCTTATGGTCTTTGGGATTTTTCATGGACCATTTACATAATCCGATGGCTAGCATCGCTTTTGGTCAAGATCAAGTGGCTTAGGAGCCTACGGACGTGGTCAAGCGAGCTATTTGACTTGTAATTGGATTGTAGTGTCTGATTTGATCTTGGTTTCAAGCTTATAAAAAGCCCATGATAGATCGAGAGCATATGTGCGGTTTGGCAGGTCCCTGAGATAGTAGTAGTAGCAATCGAGAGGAAAGTTTGGTGGCAATAGTCGTCAGACCCTAAAAGACATCGATAGAGAACAAAATCAAGAGCTTCGGGCAGACTATGAGGCAGCGGACAGTGATCACTTCAGAAAATTTTTTAGAGAGGTGAGAGCTTTTGTAAGAGGTGAGAGGTAAGAGCTTCTAGTTGAGAGATACTTGTGCATAAGGGTTGAGAGTGTGAGGATCTCCTTTTATATTTGTTATTTTCTCATAGTGAAGCTTTGCATATCCTATGAAGGTAGATCTTAGTCTAGTTTATCAACTTGATTGTTGTCTCTTTTTTTTTATTTTTTTTTCTTTTTTTCTCTTCGGTATCTACATAATGATCGGAGTGTCATAAGTGGTATCGAAAAGATCTTATAGTGGTAGTGTCCTGGACAAACATCCCCAACAAGTGGTATCAGAATGAGTTGATACCCTAACAATTGATATTAGAGCAAAGTGGTACTGACACACGTGATTGTTCAGATTATGGCGGTATTGATCGAGATCACAGAAGATGAAGAAGATAAGTTCAATTAAGATGGAGATCAGCAGATTGTTGGAAATTATGTTCCAAAGCCAATCATTAGCTTGTTGATGGTTGAGCTCTTATATATATATGAATTAATAATTAATAAAATATTATTTAGCCTTTATTAATCATAAATATTTACATCTTCTAACAAACTCTTATGTTGTGATAAAGTCCTTAGGACTATTTTAAATTGATAAATGAGGATTTATCATTTAGTCCTTAAACCTATTCACGATCAAATGATATGCTATTACTAGGACGATAGCAATATCAAGTATACATCATTGTGTACCATATTGGTTAGTTATCCTCTTAACTAAGGAGTGTGGAGATACTGGTATGGCATGCAAATAAAATGTAGAAGTACATCTATACTGAATGTGACCACTTCGGAGCATTCTACTATCAAGTCTTACTCTAAAGGAATATAGGTATAGGTGTTTCTCATATCTGAGATCACCACGGTGACTTGCAAGTAACTCATTATATTTTAGTATCGGACTACCTAAATTTTTAATTCAGTGATAGAAGATTTCTGGATGCAGTCATTAGAAGATTTCTGGATGCAGTCATATACTTGTTAAATTAGTGCATGATCAAGATGGATTGACTGCTCCAAGAGATTGAAGATAATGCGTCACTATATTTTAATTTAGCAAAATCTTGATCAGGATAATCTATGTGATGGATTTAAAATTTGAAATATAATATGGATGACTTATTTAGGATTGACGGTTAAACCCTAGGTCATTCTCTAAGCATTCAGGGTCAAAGAAATGAATTATACGATAACCATATTCTAGTAGGTTCTGAATATTGCTTTGCATACATTTGATTTATTCAGATGTTGGGTACCATTGCTAGATGATCACTTTGATTAGTACAGAAATTTATTCTGATGCTACCAGCTTAGATTCGAACCTATGGGGTCACACTCGTAAGAAGTACTTGTCTGATCATGTAGCTGATCGAGAGTCCTATCGAACTGAAACTTTATGATCAAGAGTTTCACTAGTCTAGGACTCTCTGATCAGAAGTACTACTGAGCTAGGACTCTATGATGAAGAGTTTCATTGGATTGGGACATTGTGATCAAGTATCCCACTAGATGGAGACTGTGGTCAGGAGTTCCACTTGATAGAAACTCTATGACTAAGAGTTCTACTCATCTAGAACTCTATCTTTGGAGGATTAGTTAGTAATAAGATTGCTAATAAGCTCAATTTGATTGAGCAAAGAAGTTTGGATCAAATCTAATTGAATTAGATTCAAGTTGGTTTGATCCGATTAGGTTATGAGATGACTTAATCACTAAGAAAGATTGATTTCTAATTTAATTAGGACTTTGACTCAATCAAATTTTGATTTAATTAGAATTTAATTAAGTCAATCTAAAGCCTAATTGGATTGGGTTTAGTTGATGGAAAATATGCAGGATTTTATGCTTGAATTTCAAAATTTTTTTGAAATAAAATACAATAGAAGATGCATTAAACTATTTAATCTATAAAAATATATAATCTAATTACTAAACCTTACATCTAGAACCTATAACATGTCATAATACATTCTTAAATATGAAAATAAAAGTTTTGATATTGATCGAATCAATATCCTAGATCTAGAATAATTCTAGATCTGAACTTTAGATCGCATCTAGGTGAGAGAATAGATTAAATCTCTTATTTTCATATGGCTTGAGAACTCCATGGTTGATTTTTGTTGTTACCTTTGGAGTCGCACATGCGTTTGATCTCTATAGAAAGTCTACACGAGGCTGCAATACAAATCGAAGGTTTGTCGAATAAAAATCCGCTCGAAGTAGTAGCTTCTCGTAGATCCCTCATGATGGTTAATCTAAAAAGTTATTCTTCAGATCTCTTGGATACTCCAAGAGATAAAGAATAAGAGAAGGAATAATAAAAAAATTCAATCCTTGAATCTTCCAAAAGTCAAAAATAAAATACATGAGAAAAAGTTCTATGAGAAGACAAATCTTCTCTTTTAGGATATCAACGATTGATGTCCTCAAAATATCTCTATGCTAGGATAAGAGGAGATCTTCTCCTCTAAATTTTTTTCATGTTTTCAGATCTTACACTCTCTAATTTTTTCATAAAAAAATCTCACAAAAATTTGGAGAAGAAGGATTCTCAAAGAAATCCTAAGAGAAGACCTTCTTCTCTTCTTCTTCTCTCATCAGGACATGATCTGATCATGTCCAAAAATAATCATCATATCCAAACATTTTAGAGCACAGATCCCCATGCTCTCTTCCTCTCTCTCTCAAATTTTTATTATATAAAAATCATAAAGAAATAAGAAGAAAATAAATATTGAAAGAAAACTATAAGAGAAGACATTCTTCTCTCTTACCTTTGTCTTCATCAGGACATGAAATTTTCGTATCCAAATGAAATATTTTTCTCTAAAGATGTAGGTGCCTCAAACCACCATGCCCCCTCATTTCTTTTTCTCTATTTTTGCATGGAAAAACCTAGAATTTTTTATGCCAACTCCTATCATATAGGAGGTGCCACAAAATAAGAAAAGACTAGGTCAAATGACCTAGTCAAACATGAAAGTTATGGGGCATCCAACTCTTGGACGTCCCTCTTCCTATTTTTCTTGGGTGAGAACCAAAAGGGGATGCCCAAAAATCTAGAGAAGAGGGGCGACAAGAATAAAATGGGTGTTGGAGGAAATAACAAAAGAAAAATGAAGTATTTTGGTCGAGAGGGACTCTTTCAAAAAGAAACAAACCAAACCACTTTCCATAACGAACCAAATCAGATTTGATTCAAAAATTCCAGAATATGGGGCATGGAAAACTTTACATAAAAAATATGGAATTAATTAGTGGGCGTGGAGATTATTGGCGCAAGGAAGGAAGAGTCCTAGTCTACTAGGACTCTCCTATTTTGACTGGTCAAAGCCAATTTAAATCTCATTTAAATTAGATTTGAGTCCATCTAATTAATAGATAATCATAATCTAATTAGAAGCCTAATTAAATTAGATTTAAATCATATTTAAATCTAATTTAACTTTTAATCAAATTAGAAATTAGGTGCATTCAAGTCCTAGTCAAATAGGGAGATGTTCTTTCTTGCAATTGGCTTATCCAATAAATCAATTAGACTTAATCCAATTAAGTCCAAACTAATTCTAATTGAATCTAATTCAATTACACTTGATCTTAGCTTGATTGCTCAATCAGATTGAGCCAATAAGCAATCTAATTGCTTATCGATCCTCCTACAATACTTGCATTAGATCAAACATCAATTGCATTGATAGTTTGACCTTAGAACGATTTTCAATCATCGATTAACATCTGATTAGGTTACAACCTCTAATGTATGTAACCCCATAAGTTCAAATCTAAGCCGATTGCATAGGAATCAATTCTTATACCAATCAAAATAACTATCTAGCAATGATTTTCGACCTTCGAATAGGTCGAATGTATGCAAATCAATATTCTTAGAATCTTGGCCTATGGTTACCGTATAATTCATCCCTATGATCAATAATGTTCAAGATGACTTCGAATATGCTGTCAACACTCATACAAGTCATCTTTATTGTATTTCAAAATTTTGCAAATTTTGTGACTCCTTACGAGGATTACTCAGACTTAAGTTTTGCTAAATTGAAACACAATGAGTCATTCTCTTCTTGAAGTTAATCAAGAGTGGTCAATTCCATCTTGACTCATACACCGACTCTACAAGTATTTGATTGTACTCAAAAATTTTTCGAACATGTATTAAAAATACAGGCAGTCCGACACCAAAGTATAGTGAATTGCTTGCAAGTCACCGTGGTGATCTCAGATCAGAGAGATACTTATATCCATTGGCCTTAGCTAGCTACTCTTGACAGTAGAGTACTATATTGATCACGTTCATCCAGATGCACTCTTACATCTCACTTGAATGCCATACCAGTATTTTCATATCACTTAGTTACGAGGACAACCAATGCATATAACATACAGCGATCTATACTCGATAAGTTATTGTCCTTGTTAATAACTTATCATTTGATCGTGAACAGTTTAAGTACTATCCGATAAATTTTTTTTTATCGATTAATTATGGTTCTAAGAACTTCATCATAATTTAGGAGTTTATTTAAGAAAGATAGAACTTTTATGATGAACCAGTCAAATAACTATTATTATTAGATAATTCATATACTAATTTCAATCATCTACCACTTAGATGATTGACTTTATGATATATTTTTTAACATTAGTCTTACTAATTTGGTTCTAATCTGATTGAAATCAAATAAGAAAACTAGAGTTCAAACTAGTTGGACCAGCTCATGCGCCACTTCTCCCTAGCGGCACCTTTTCTCATGCAATTTATTCTCTCACGCAAATATGGATTTGCATGTGAGATAGTGTCCATGCCCAAAGGTTTCCCAAGCCCTTATGGATGGAGTTTCACTTAGTTTCAAGTTCTATCTCAATAGGAGTTTGGATTAAACTTGAACAAATATTCAGCCTTATCCAAATGTTGCCGCCCACATCTATTTAAGCCCAAACTTTTTGTGTGCCAACCCTAATCCCTATTCAACATGGAAACTTGAGAGAGAGGGAGTAGAAAACTCCAAGGGGCATGAGGTTTTAGGGTTGGAAGCTATCTAAGGCATGTGAGAAAGAGAAGAGATCTTTCTTCTCTTAGGGTGAGAGACCTAGACCTAGTTTTAGGATTTTATTTTGGGAGAAAGAAAAATCAGAGAGAGAAATCATTTTCTTTATTTTTCTTCCTTCTCCCAAATCCTCCAGTGACTCATCTTCGACTTCAAAAAGTCCAAGAAATTCAAAGAATGAGAAAAAATCAGATCAATTCATCATACGATCTTCTCACGATCTAGCAGTCCCAGAAGATCAAATCAGGGCAAGACTTTGAATAGACGATCTGTAGAGGCCGAACATCCTGTGCAGCTGTGAGTGACCTTCAAAGCTTCATATCTGAAAGTTACAATAATAAAGATCAGTAACCCGCAATCAGGTACAAGGTTCTGAACCTGAGCTAATAGATCTGAAAGTTAGATCTTGGTTCTGCATCGATGCGATCAATGTTGTGATTTTATTTTTTAGATTTTTATTCATGCTATATTTTATGTAATAGACCTTTAGGTAGGTGTTTCAGATCTGATCCTAAGCATATAAAATAGATTAAAATATTTAATTTTTTATTTTTATATTAAAAAATTTTAAAATATGCTTAGAATGTCTGTCTATTTTTCGACATAGATTCGATGGAAAGAGTAATTTCTCCTTGTGGCAAGCGAGGATGAAGGATGTGCTCATCCAACAAGAGCTGATCGATGCTCTCTTGTATGAGAAGATGCTCGCTATCATGGAGATGCAAGATTGGAAGCGGCTATAAATACAGACAGTGAGTGCCATTCGCATGTACCTGATGGATGAGGTGGTAATTCATGTACTTGGCGAGACTTTTTCGATGATGCTGTGGTTGAAGCTTGAGGAGTTGTACATGACGAAGTCTCTCACTAACACTCTCTTTTTTTGGAGGCAGTTATACCAACTACGGATGGACGAGGGACAAGAGTGTATAGGAGCATCTAAGCAACTTTTAAAAGATCCTTACTGACCTCCTCAGCGTTGGTGAGAAAGTTGAAGAGAAGACTAGGGCATTAGTCTTGCTATCATTGCTTTCTTCCTCTTTCGAGTCTTTGGTGACTATACTTCTAGTAGGAAAGAGCACCATTAAGATGGAAGAGATAACTTCTACACTTCTCCAGAATGAGATTCTCAAGCGGAAGAACTGAGCCTCGAGTTCAGATGGCGACTCGACTATGACGATGACTGAAGGACAGAGCAGTACGAGATCGCAAGGTGGGCGATCCAAGTCCAGGACAAGGAACTATAGCAAGATCAGATGCTATCGGTGCGATGAGTTGGGGCATCATGTCAAAGATTGTCCACAACTCAAGGATTAAACGAGGGCTATTATAGCAACGACTAGTAGCAAGTCAAAGGATAATGTCCTGATAATATTTGATGAGGTATTTACTTTTTTTCAGCATTGGATTTTAGATTTTGCATGCACCCATCATATTTATCATAGAAAGAAACTATTCGAGTTCCTAAAAAATAGTGAGAACACTGTTTATCTACCGGATGGATCAAGCTATGCGATCAGAGGCATCAGGATGGCCGACTGAAGGACACATGATGGTTGTTGGGGATAAATCTCACTTCCGCTAAAGTCCAGTCTGGTGCTTAGCCTAATGTAGTTGGTAATCATGAAAGAGCTTCGATCGAAAATTCTCTCCTCAGCAGTCGAACCCCACCCGATCTTCTCCATCGGTCGAACTCATTCAGTGGCCGAACTCCTCCAACTGGACTCCAAATCCAATCGAACTTCTCAGCGGCCGAGCTCCAGTCGAACTTCTTTTGGATTTCTCTTTCAGTCGAATTTCTTCAGGAGCCGAACTCCTTCTGAATTTCTCTTTTAGTCGGGCTTCTATGAGAGCAAACTCCTTTCGAATTTCTCCTTCAGTCGAACTTTTATGGGAGTCAAACTTCTTTCGAATTCCTCCTTCAGTCGGACCTCCTTTAGTCGAGCTTCTATGAAAACCGAACTCCTTCCGAATTCCTTCTTTAGTCGGACTTCTATGGGAGCCGAACTTCTTTTAGATTTCTTCTTTAGTCAGACTTCTATGGGAGCCGAACTCCTTTCAGATTTCTCCTTCAGTCGGACTTTTATGGGAGCCAAACTCCTTCTGGATTCCTCCTTCAGTTGGACTTCTATGGAAGCCAAACTCCTTCCAGATTCTTCCTTCAATCAGACTTCTACGGGAGCCAAACTCCTTCTAGATTTCTCCTTCAGTCGGACTTCTACGAAAGTCGAACTCCTTCCAGATTTCTCCTTCAGTCGAACTTCTACGGGAGCCGAACTCTTTTCGAATTTTTTCTTCATTCATGCTTCTATGGAAGTCGAACTCCTTCTGGATTTCTCCTGTAATCGGACTTCTATGGGAGCCAAACTCCTTTCGTATTTCTTCAGCAATCGAGCTTCTATGAGAGTCGCGAACTCCTTTCGGATTTCTCTTTCAGTTGAGCTTCTATGGGAGCCAAACTTCTTTCGGATTCCTAATTTGGTTGGGCTTCTACGAGAGCCGAACTTCTTCTGAATTTCTCCTGCAGTCGGGCTTCTACGAGAGCCAAACTTCTTTCGAATTTCTTCAATAGTTAGGCTTTTACGGGAGCTAAACTTCTTTCGGATTTCTTCTTTAGTCGAGTTTCTATGGGAGCCAAATTTTTTTTGGATTCCTCCTTCAGTCATGCTTCTACGGAAACCAAACTCCTTTTGGATTTCTCCTTCAGTCGGGCTTCTACGGAAGTCAAACTCCTTCTACATTCCTCCTTCAGTCGGACTTCTACAAAAGTTGAACTCCTTCCAGATTCCTCCTTCAGTTGAGCTTTTACGAAAGCCAAACTCCTTCCAAATTTCTCATTCAGTCGGACTTCTACGGGAGCCGAACTCCTTTAGTAGTCGAGCTTCTATGGGAGCCGAACTCCTCTAGTAGTCGAATTCCTCCAAGAGTCGAACTCCTTCCGAACTCCTCCAGCAGTCGGACTTCTATGGGAGCCGAACTCCTTCAGCAGTCGAATTTCTTCAGAAGCCGAACTCCTTCCGAATTTCTCCTTCAATCAGATTCCTTCAGGAGCCAAATTCCTTCCGAACTCCTCCAGCAGTCGGATTTCTTCAGGAGTCGAACTTCTTTCGGACTCCTCCAGTAGTTGGATTCCTATAGGAGCTGAATTTCTTTCGAATTTTTCTTTCAGACGGATTCCTACAGGCAATCCTATTACCGAACGGTTATAATTATCATTTATCAGGATAGTTACGATTAGCATTTATCAGGATGATTATAATTGGCATTTATCAGGACGGTTATGACGATCATTTATCAGGACAGTTACAACAAGCTTCATTTATAAAAAAGAACCCTCCAGATACGTTTTCTCTAAGCTCTCTTTTTCTTCTCGAAACTCTGCCGAACTTCTCTCTGAGCATTCCATTTCTGTTAGCCAGAAGAGTTAACATGATTGTCGGAGGGTCCTATCGAAGCCACCACCACTGACTCCAGATGGAACTTTATTTTGCAGGTCACCGACGATGACCTCATCTTTCTTGACTCCAGCTCGATCCAACTTCAACCAAATTCTGCACCAACAATGGTGTAGTGAGGATATTGGTGTATATTCGATACATACCCAATTTCAAGCGAAATCTTATCTCACTGAGCAGACTGGATTCAAACGACTATAGATGGGTAGTTGGTGATGGAATCCTAATGGTCATGCATGGTGATAGAATTATTCTTGAAGAAAAAAGAGAAAGGAGAGAATTACTATCTGGTAGGAAGCCCAATACGAGGTAGAGCTTCAGGAGCCTAGTTTGAGATGGAGCTCCAGTTGCAGATGTATTGGGCACGAAATGGAAGATTTGGGAGGATAAGAGGTGACATCATTGAGTGAAGTTTCTATTACTATAAGAGATTTTTTCGAGCAGATCTCATGTCAGACAGAGCACAGCATACGATGGAAATAGGATCAAGCAGCTTAGCTCAACTTTCATGTTTGTCCATCCATGATTAGCAGGCGATTGCTTCATGGTATGGGGATGAGATCATCCAATAAGCTCTCAAAGTTAGGAGGAGACCGAATATTGAGTCGAGATAAAAATTATTGAAGAAAATGCCTCAAATTCAATCAATAATAAGCTCAAAACAAGGTTTAGGATGACAAACGGAGTCTAACAAACCCAAAAATAATCCAAATAGAGTCCAAACGAAGAAAGTACGTGCGATGAAGTGGTCGAAGGAGGTGGTACGACCCATAGGCCGCTAGAGGGGGCCCATGAGCCAGCACCGGCCGACGGTCGCTAGGGCCCAACATATGGTGCGGGCTAGCTACGAGGGCGTGGCTTAGTGCGCGGGCGCGGCCTAGCGCGTAGGCTAGCTCAGCACAAGCACATGCGAGCGCACAGGCACCCAAGCCGACTGAGATCATGGTCCATCATGGATCGCGGCTCATAGATGGGTGTGTGGACCAATCGGACATTTCCCACCCTATTTCAAGCAATCCACCGTAGATCAGGGGCATTTTCCACCCCATTTCTCATGGTCTTTAGGGTTCTTCATGGACCATTTGCATGATCCGATGGCTAGCGTCGCTCCCGATCAAGATCAAGCGGCTTAGGGGCCTGCGGACGTGATCAAGCGAGCTATTTGACTTGTAATTGAATTGCAGTGCCCAATTTGAGCTCAGTTTCAGGCTTATAAAAAGCCTGTGACAGATCGAGAGCATATGTGTGGTCAGTAGGTTCTTGAGACAGTAGCAGCAGCAGCCAAGAGTCAAGTTCGGCAAACAGCAGTCGTCAGATCCTAAAGGGCGCCGACAGAGAGCAAAAGCAAGGGCTTTGAACAGACTGTCAGGCAGTGGACATCGATCACTTCAGAGAGTCTCCAAAGAGGTGAGAGCTTTTATAAGGAGTGAGAGGTAAAAATTTCTAGTTGAGAGATACTTGTGTATAAGGGTTGAGAGTGTGAGGATCTCCTCTTGTACTTGTTCTTTTCTCGTGGTAAAGCTTTGCATATTCCATGAAGGTAAATCTTGGTCTAATCCACGTACTTGATCACTGTCTTTTATCTTTTATTTTCTCTTCTTTTCTTCTCTATGGAATCAACATTATGATCAGAGTGCAGCAAGTAGTATCAAAAAGGTTCTATGGTGGTGGTGTCCTGACCAGACATCTCTAATAAGTGATATCAGAGTGAGTTGATATCCTAATACTAAGAACATTATACTAAAAAAATTTTAAAGAAATTTGGACATTTCGATAGCAAACTTATGGCAACATCTTTTGATGCTAATTCTCACTTATTAAAAAATAAAGGTGACGGTGTAGCTCAATTCAAGTATGCACAAATAATTGGTAGTTTGATGTATTTAATAAATTATACTCGATCTGGTATTGTATATGCTATGTGTAGACTCAGTAGATATTTACATTCTCCAAGTCAAGAGCATTGGAATGTGTTGATTAGAATATTAAAAAATTTGAAAGGTATTATTAGTCTTAGTATTGTTTATAATGATTTTCCTGCTATACTTAAAGGGTATAGTGATGTTAACTGGATCTCAGAAAATTTACTAGCAGATATGTGTTCACCCGTGGTGGGGGCGTTGTAGCGTGAAAATTCGCCAAACAAACCTTAATAGCTTGGTCAACAATGAAATCCAAGTTTATGGCCTCAGAAATGGCTAGTGTGGAAGCCGAATGACTAAGAAACTTTCTAATAAAAATTCTATTATGGACAAGATCAGCACCATCTATGTGTATACACTGTGATAGCATGGCTATTATAGCCCGTGCCAAGAGCAAATCCTATAATGGAAAAACAGCAGCTTAAAGATGGAGTAATTTCACTAGACTATGTAAAGTCAGAGATGAATTTAGTAATTCTCTAACCAAACCACTATGAAGGAAGCTAGCAAAAAATATAGAGGGGAATGGGACTTGCTTAATAGAATCAAAATTGGTGGTAACCCAACCTACTTGGAGATCCCATGGAGTGGTTCATGTAGGTAAAAACAAATCACTATTTGACTTGAACAATACTCGATTTCTATGGTGTAAATAGTGTAAAATTTTAGTGAACGGAGGATGAGCTAAGCTCTTAATAAATTTCACAGCCCTTATAGATGGTGTATTTAGCTGAAATACACACTCGATGGATTTACCTATATAATTATGGAGTGGAGCCGCTCCAATCAAATATCTGGACAAGATTTCTAAAGCACTCATGAAATCCTCGGAGGATGCATGGCCAAGAAAAGCATCAAATCGCATTGAACAGTTTGACTTCAAATATATACAATGGAAGGTAAGGTCACTGATCTCCAACACAATGTTATGGTTCATAGAAATTTTATATTTCACCATTTTACTTGGAGTTAAACCTTACTTGCCAAAATTTGGTTCATAGTCCAAAGGGTACCAAATTAAATGTATTATATCTTGAAAGACCCAAAAGTATTTATTAATTTTTTTAAAATATGTGGAAGATTATTACAAATTTGTATATTTCTATTAAAAAATAAGGGAGACCAAAAATTTTGTCCCTTTGATCTTTATGGCTATTTAAAGCGCCATTCCTTTTTTTTTTATCTTCATGGCCATTTAAGGCCATACCTTGCCCAATTAAAGCAAAATTTATTTAGCCAATCTTGCAGCCATGAGGTGCCTACCTCTCTCTCTCTCTCTCTCTCTCTCTCTCTCTCTCTCTATATATATATATATATATATATATATATATATATATATGTCAATATATTATTTTTTAAAAAATAAGAAGAAAAAAGAAAATTATGTTGCCTCCATGCTATATGTCCAAAAGTTTTTTTCTTATAAATAATTTTTGAATCGAGTAAAATCAATAATTATTTCTGCTACCTCATATAGCAAGTGCACACGCTTGTGAGGTTTGTTGTATGATAGTCGCCTGCTGCCACCGGGACATTATCTTGAGGTTTGTTGTATCCTAGGAGGATAGTCGCCTGCTGCCACCGGGACATTATCTTGGAAGGGCAAAATCTATCTTTAAGGATAGTGCTTTCGCAGCGAATAATTTTTTTTTTATATATTTTCAACGAGAACGCCATGTGCGCATAGTGTGCAACTTTTTGATGGTCAAAAGGATGACATTAAAATACTAATGAAATTGTAAAGACATAATCAGAATCTTTCGAAGTTTAGAAACCAGAAACCATTAAAAAAATATGACCTAAACTTGGAGCTAAAAATATAATTTTACAATGCCCCCCACCACTCCTACACACACTAAAAAAATAAAACAAATAAAAAAAAGAGAGACTGAGTGAGAGAGAGAGAGAGAGAGAGAGAGAGAGAGAGAGAGAGATATGAGGGATGGGACCACTAATCTCAAGTCATCTGCCGTAATGAAAGAGCGACAGTCAATGACATCACAAGGAAGCTTTTGAAATTATTTTAATCAAAACTTTTTTTTGTTTTATGGGTATAATAGAAGGGCTATGCGAGAACTAAGATTTGTAATGTATTACACCACTAGGATCATTAAAAAAAAAAAAAGAAAAGAAAACCTAGCTAAAAGCATGATGTTTGTTAAAAACTAGTATAATACCATAACAATGCCAATAAGGTATGAACTAGAAATCCGATGATAGTAACCATAACACCTAACTATTCTGAGGTAATAACCATGGTATCTAACTTATCTAATGGCATCAACCATGGTGTCTGACTTAGATTGCAAAAATTATACTATCAGATTCAGTTTGAGTTTTGGATGTTTGAAATTTCCATGTCAAAATAACCTGTCTTGCAATATCTAGTGTGTTATTTGACTTCTTGAATAACATAAAATCTGTTTAATTAGTTTCTTTCATCTAAACACCCCAAAAATGAGGATTTGTTTTATCTTGCTTTGCTTTGAAATTATTTAAGTCCAATCAAACTCCATAATGGTCATTGGTCTCTATTAATATTAAGAGGCCTTAGAGCCTTTAAATAACCCACATATCTACTTTAAATTTAATTCATGAAAGCTTTTGCATTTGGATGCACCTAGATTCTAGGTTTGGTGATGGTATTTTTGTAAATCATGGTAAGTCATGGTCATCTTCAAAAATTCTTAGTGAACTTCATGCAACAAAGGGATCTTTAGCAGCAAGATCTAACTATTAGTCATCCTAGTTAGTCTTTACATCTATTGTCAATTTGCCTATTGCTTAATTCTATTCTATGTGTTGCTTTGAAATTGATGTTGGTACCTTTGTGCAAGGGTCAAATAATGAATTATAATAACTATTTGATATTACCATAATCACAAACCATCAAAATAGTAGATCTAGTCCATAATATACTTATTTAGATAATTAACTGATATTTGTTATCTTGATATTATATAATGTTTAATGATAATCAAAATTCAGTTGGTGAGAAAATGCAAGATTGGTAAGATAGAATTCATAACTTAAGTTGCAACTAGTCGAAGATCAGTGCATTGTCTGGGATGGATAATTATGGCTAGTAATTATTAAAATTTTTTAATAATAAATATTTATAATAAATATTTTTTAATATTTTATTTATTTTATATATATATATATATTTATATCTTCTACATGCCCGTCGGTGCTGCCACACCCCCTATCGTCTTACCATGGCTCCAATTTTCTCTCGATAATGTCGATCCCAATCACACCCTCATCCTCTTTCTTCTTCTCATACCTTCTCTGCGTCCACAAGTGCTGCCCCATCACCGCTCCTCTTCTCTCTCGGCAAATGCCGATTTCGATCGCATCCCCCGGTACCCCTATCGGTATCCTTCAACATCATCACTGAAGAAAAAGAGAGAAACTCTCTCTTCTTTTTTTTTATAAAATAATAATAATTATTATTATTATTTTCTTTCTTATTGTTCTCATACCTTCTCTGTGCTTGCTGGTGCTACCCTACCATGGCTCTCCTTCTCTCTCAGTAAACACCGATTCCGATCGCAACCCGCCCCCTCACTTCTTCTTATTCCTTTTCCACGTCCGTTGGTGCCGCCCTACCCCCTACCATCCCTTCACCACTCTCTTTCTCTCGGCAAACGTCGATTTCGATCGTACCCCCTGATGCCTCTATTGACATTGTCACCCTCAGTACCACCATTGAAGAAAAAGAGAGAAACTCTCTCTTATTTTATTTTTTTCTTTTTTTCTTCTCATAATTTTTTCTTTCTCAATTTTCGATCAATACTTACTTTTCCTCGGTTCTTTGCCTGCTAAATACTTAGAACACCACCATTTTTAATTCTTTATATCATCCAAAAAACTAACTAAACACTAAAAAAATAATAATCAGAAAAAATTAAAAAAATAATGTTTAGAAAGTGTTGGTACAGAATCTGGTTGACGTCGGATCGAGTTGGAGTGGAGAAGAATGAGGTCGCCATCGGTGACCTACAAAACAAAGTTCCATCCGAAGTTAGTGGTAGTGGCTCCGGCAGGACCCTCCGACGATCAAGTCAGCTATTCTGGCCAACAGAAATGGAGTGCTCAGGAATGAAAAGTGAGCTTCGAGCTTTAGAGGGAAGAGGAGAGCTCAAAGAAAACATATCTGGAGGGTCCTTTTTATAGACGGAGCTTGAATGATGGTGACGACCATACCGTCTGATAGTGGACCGCTTGAGGCCACATGAAATTTGGTACGAAGAGAGAGATGTTGTCAAGCTGGTAGTGGCGGCCATGTCGTCCGATCATGGGCCACATGAGACTTGTTATGGAGAGAGTAGTATCGTCAGACTGATAGTGGCGGCCATGTCGTCCAATCGTGGGCTACATGGGACTTGTTACGGAGAGAGTGGTGTTGCTAGATTGGTAGTGGTGGCATACCATTGAGATTCAACAATCATAGTTCGAGGGAGCAGGTGTTGGTTTGTAAAAAATCTCGACGTATATTCATTTCAGAGGAGCTCAAACTCCTAAGGGGGATACATCTGGAGGGGATCATTCGGGAGTAATCCATTGGAAGGATTCGACTGTGGGAGAAGTCCGAAAGAAGTTCGATTGAAGGAGAAGTTTGGCAAGAGTTTGACTTCTGTAGGCGTCCGACTAGAGAAGAAGCTCGGAAGAAGTTCGGCTCTCGTAAGCATCCGACTGAAGGAGCACGGAGGAAGTTCGGCTCTCGTGGGTGTCCAACTGGAGGAGCATGGAGGAAGTTCGGCTCTCGTGGGAGTCCGACTGAAGGAGCATGGAGGAAGTTTGGCTCTTTGTGGGAGTCTGACTGAAGCTCGACCGCTGAGAAGTTTGGCTGGTTGAAAGGATTCGGCTAAGACTCGATCGCTGGAGAGTTCGGAAGGAGCTCGATCGCTGAGGAGTTTGACCGACTGAAGGAGTTCGGTTAAGACTCGATTATTGAGGAGTTCGATCGGTTGAAGAAATTTGGCTAAGACTCGACCGTTGAAGCTCTTTCATGACTATTGGTTGCATTAGGCTGAGTATCGGACTGGACTTCGGTAGAAGCGGGATTTATCTCCAACAGAAAGGATACTATCAAACTCACATTTCTTTTGGAGAATGAAAGGGCTCAATTCCGCCATCCATCCTCTTGCTCGTCCATGGTGCCCCCACCACCATCCCCCTAATCGAGGAAGATAAAAATTCGAAGGAAGAGGTAGAGAGAATAGAAAGCGACATACTTCATTATTAGTATCTTGTAAACTTTTGAAGTCTATTAAATGCTGAGATTTGACTTTCAAATTGATGGAGTACTATACTCTATTTATAGATAATTTATTAGGTTTGATCTGATCTGATTCGATGGATTGATTCAAATCTCGAAACATATTATTTTTTTAAAAAATATTATTTTTTAAAAAATAAATTAATATATTATTATTTTTAAAATTAAAAAAATAATATGTTATCTTTTAAAAATAATAATAAATTAGTATTTTTTTAAAAAAATATTTTTATAATATTTTATTTTTTAAAATAATATCTTTTAAAAAATATTATTTTTGTCTCTTATTCCTCCTCTACTTTTATTTTTAAAATATTATTTAAAAAATTATTTAAATATTTTTTTATTATTATTTAAAAATAATATTTTAAATTATTATTAATAATAAAATAAGAATATTTTTTTCTTTTCTCTCTCTAGAAATTTTCTTTTTTTTTTCTTTTTTACTTGCCCCCTCCCTTTCCTTTTCTTCCCATTGCCTCCTCCACAACCCCCACCCCCGCCATGTGAGGCCTAGGTCGCGGTTGTCCGTGCCACCCCCATTGTTATTCATGTCGCACCTGCTGTTCGCACGATCATTAAACCTCTCTCCCAGTGTAGGTACTACCAACCCCCCTCCCATCCCCTCCTCCGGCTCCGACACCACCAACCTTGTGGTGTAACGAGGGTTTCCAACTGCCTTTCCTTTAATGGCGCTTACGAGAAAATAGAAGCTGAAAATTCGTACGACACCAAACCCCCTCCCCTCCCCTCCTCCGACTCCGGTACCACCAATCCCTTAATGGTATAATGGGGGTTTCAGACCGTCTTTCCTTCGATGGCACTTATGAAAAAATAGAAGCCGAAAATTAGAGCAAAAATAATGGATCAGAGATAGGCTCGTCCCCATTGTCTTGTAGATCAAAACTTAGGCATTTGTCTCCCTTCTTTCGCAATCTCGCCTCCTCGATCTCCGCCCATCACCACATCAGCCACCTTGCCATACCCGATCAAGCCGCTGCCGTCTCAGTCCTCTAGTTGGAGAACTTTTCCTCCTCTGACCTCCCTCCTCCCCCTCTTCCATTTTGCCCGCAAAGCCACGCTCCAACTCTATCTTCTCGTTACTTCGCTAGCCTAATTTTTTTGAAAGAAGAGATGGTCCCTCCATTTATTATAGCATTGATTGGTATGTCAAAAATGGCTGCATCACCACTAGCGATTGCGGAGAAAGTTGGTGGAGAGGAGAAAAATCTTTTTATTTTTTTAATGCTAAAGCCAAGATTTAACATGTGGCATATTAGGAGATACTAAGTTGGTAACACCATAATACTTTTTCATAGATTATTGTTGTATACTATGATTGGTTGTGTCAAATCAATGTTTCCAGCTATGATTTCATGTTTATAATTAAAATTTTAAGTTGTTTTGAGCCATTAGGCAACGAAATAGCTGCATTATATCCGGCGAGCTGGATTATTCGGTTAAGCATGCCGCTTATCATGTCTTCGCACGTGTGAATGGGCTCCCTCAGCAGGTGAATATTGCGCGATCCAACGGTGGATGAGGGCGAAGGAAGGTGAATCCTTTTTCTCGGGCGAAAAATACACCTCCAACCCCTGTTATCGGGCCCATTTCCCTTATCTCCAGTTCCGGCAAGCGAAACAAAAAAAACAAAGAAAAAAAGAAAAAGAAAAAAATGCATCCAGAAATAAAAAAATCTTAGCCCAATCCGCGCTATTCTCTCATCATCGGCAGCAAAGCCACCGTCCGCTGCACCATGCTCCCCCGCCATTCCCAACCCTAACCCTAAGCCTCATGCTCGCCCTGCTCCGTCGTTTGCCATGGACGCCGCTCGATTTCTCACCCCGTGCTTCTCGTCTTTCATGCGATCCCCGTCTTCTCGACCTCTATCTCCTTTCTCCGGCGCCTTCCGAAGCCCCAGGCGGTGCGCTCCATTTCAAGCCAGCCGTCGCCGGAATTTGTGCCTGGCTTGCGCGGCGGAGACCCTGGTCGCTGGATCGCAGAGGGAGGAAGGGAGCTCGCATTCGCTCCGAGGCGAGAAGGGAGTGGAGGGTGGAGATCTCAAGTCTTGGTTGCACGCGCAAGGCTTACCGCCGTGCAAGGTTGTTCTCAAGGAGAGGCCTTCTCATGATGGGAAGCACCGGCCGATACATTATATCGCGGCAAGCGAGGATCTTGAGGTAGCTTGCTTGCATTAGAAAGATGCCTTTTGGTTACAAATGTGTTATTTTCTTGGATTCTTGGGTGGTAAAATTGGGTTTGTGTGTCAGGCTGGTGATGTAGCATTCTCGGTTCCCAACTCTTTGGTGGTAACTCTGGATAGAGTTCTTGGAAACGAGACAATTGGTAAAGAATCTGCATTTCTTTGATTTTTCTCTATTCAGTTAATCACTTTGTTTAGTCCAATTTCGCTGCAGATGGTTGATAGAACTGAAATTTGCTCAAGAAGCATAGTATTATGTCTCAATTCAATGGTTGATATATTCACACCAACACAATACTTTGTTAACGGATCCTTTCATTGCCTTTATTTCATGACGTGTTCCCAATGTAAAACTTATAAAATAATTCCGGGTTACAAAGGTAAGTTATTTATGACTTGCATGTTCTATACCGACCTTTTGTTTTCTATATTAGATGTCGTGTCGTATTTTGCTTCATCAAGCCTTTCCTTGTACTTCTTAGAAATCTATTCCCTCTAAATATTCGACTCATATTCCTGAATGAAAGCTAAATCTGACCTACCTCATTACTCCTATTTGTAGTTTTACAAAATTCCCAAGATTCCTTGTATGGTAAAATTGTCCTCACAGCTAGAATTATAGATCCGTTTAACTTCGAGGGCATCAACGAACCAGGATAGTTCTTATATACGTATCTTTCTTTGTTTATTAAGATCATATGTGTCTTAAGAGAATAGTGTCGCCTTACAATGTGTGAGATGTTGATATCTCGACACAATCATATGACTGCCAATGCAAATTGAGTACCCACTCATTTGTTATTCTATCTAAATGATGGATTCATGACTATTAGCTTACTAAGGATGAGAAATTCATATTTCACCAAAGCTTTCCTACTTTTCATGATCGACATCTTGACTATGAGCTGAGATTCCTACATCATGTTAGGTCTTTTTTGCTTTCACAAACCAATCCATCATGATCAACTTCTCTTTAAAGCCCCATGCCAATTGTCTCCTCCTATGTTTATCCCTCTCTCACCCACCTAGTTCTTGGGAAGATGATTAAAACAAATTGATGATGATTGACTACTGCTCTTTTTCTTTCTTTCTATTTCTCATTTTCTTCCCTTTTAATTTTGGGGTTTAAAATCTTTCCCTCTCTCAGTGTTTAGTGTCCCCTTTCTCTCTTTCACGTTCTTCCCCCATCCAAATATTTTCCCGTCTCTCTCATGATGATATAGGCTTTATGGAATGCTTGAAATTCCTAATTCTCCATCTTTCATCTGAGGATAACCACTAAAGCAATAATAGTTGTAACATCAAGCCATAACAAATTTGTAATTAGGAAATATGAGTTGGCTATGGTTATTGTTTTCTTGTTCATTATTCTTTAGATAGATAGGAAAAGATCATATAGATAACATTCTTATCTGCTGACTTTATTTTGCAAACGTCATGTTAGTCAACTTCTTGGGTTGTGCAGCGGAACTGTTAACAACAAACAAGCTTTCAGAATTAGCCTGCCTGGCATTATACCTCATGTATGAGAAAAAACAGGGGAAGAAGTCTTTCTGGTATCCCTTCATTAGGGAGCTTGACCGTCAACGAGGAAGAGGCCAGCTAGCTGTGGAGTCGCCACTTCTATGGTCTGAAACTGAGCTGGCTTATCTGAATGGCAGTCCCACCAGGGTAAGTGTTGTTTGTTGGCTTAAACTACTCATAGTTGCCTTCAGTCAGATGTTGAAAATTTGGACAGTGTTGCTTAGAGATCCTTTTTTAAGTGACAAAGTTATACAAAATTAACCCACTGAGAAAATTCCATGATCTTAATGATTTAGGTTGAAGTTCTTGAAAGGGATGAAGGAATAAAGAGAGAGTACAACGAACTTGATACAGTCTGGTTCATGGCTGGTTCATTGTTCCAGGTCTTGTCACTTTCAAACTTCATGTCTGATGCTGTGATTTGGATTTTGAAACTTGAGCTTTTGTCATTCTTAAAATTTTTAGTGCTATGCAGCAATACCCTTTTGACATTCCTACTGAGGCTTTTCCCTTCGAGATTTTCAAGCAGGCATTCGTTGCAGTTCAATCTTGTGTCGTTCATTTGCAGGTATTTGTTGTAAAACATCCATATTCTTTGAAAATATAGGTTCAAATATCACTTTCACATGATATGATGGTATCTTTTTTTTTTTTTATTTGCTGAAAAGTTTTGATGATTTATCTGGATAATAGTTAGGTATTCATGGCCTTATGCTGTTCAAATGTTTAAAGGTCAAATTCACTGGTTTGTCCAGCTGGAAAGGATACTTTATGTAACTCAACTGTTTAAAACCAGTAAATGTAAAAAGTTGGTACCTTTATTCTCAAGATGCTATGACTATTTTCTAGATCACCAAATTCTTAAGTCTGAAGATGGGTGTTGGTAGTCGAGTCTGAGATTCCTTTTCTTCTTTCCGCCCTTTTTTGTGAGGTTGGAGTGAGGTGGGGTTTGGGGGAGGGATACTACAAGAGTTCAGTTTGTATTTCCTTGCATTGTATTACAGAAGAGGTACATGTTTTGATCATCAGTTTCTTTTCCCAAATAATGGTGCTTGTAATTCCTTCTGGAAACTCGTGAATATGCACTGCATTTTTGATGGATTTTGAAAGTGCGATACTTATCTAGAATTTACATGCAACGTATAAGATGACTATACAATTCCTTTATAAAACAGTATACCGACTTTACATGGAAGAGATGAACATAATATTCCACAGCACATAGATTTCTGTTATTTGCATAAATCAGATTCTTTGTTTTTAAGATCATGATCAAGTCATAAATTGTAGAAGGGGCTAGATTGGATTGGATTGCAAGATTTTTTTAATTTCTTTCAGAAATTTTTAAATATGAAAGAAATAAAGGTGAAACATGTATCAACTATAAAGTAGAAGAATGGAGAACAAAAAAAAGTGATACATACAACCAGTCTAGTTTTCAGCAATATGGGCCATATATTGCATATCTGATGAAACAAATATTTTGTTTGGTTATTAAAAAAATAATATACTTTCTATCAATTTAATTATCCTCATTGATAGAATATTTTGAAAGAAAACAAGGAAAAATTTTGAACATATGGCTGTAAAAAATAAAAAAAATGGATCTTGTTTTTAACTCTATAAAGTCTAATTACAGACTTGCTAATTTTACTATTCAAGACTAGTTGATATTTGAAAGCCACATAGTCACATAAATTTTTAAAAATGGACCCACTTATGCTTTACTATGTCATTATGATAATCAACTTGGATCTCATGATCCAAAAGAAAATGCTACCCATCACATGGATCTAAATCTTGTGATCCTACATGATCCCGATCCAAGAATTGGATATGGATTGTGTAGGGCCATTTTGATCCAGATCATGAATCTGGCTTGTGAATCATCAGATTTTAACAACATTTATCAGAAAAGAATCATGTTTAAGTGCATTCTTGCAGGGGGGGGGGGGGCAAACCTTTTAGTAGGCCATATATATGAAGGCACAAGTTTTTGACTTACATATACTTTATCATGTAATTTTTCTTGACAAACTGAACAGTGATAAAGGTGAATATTAGAAGAAGCATCAGCAGTCAGGAAACTTAAACAAGGGAGACTTTAACAAATATAAGAGAGGCAAAATTTAAAACCAGATAGATACTCGATCCTTACGGAGAATTATGGAGTGAACTTAATGGATTTATTAGACACTTTTTTGTATGTGATCTTGAAGGCTAGGTTATGCTTGATGGATGAAAAGTAGAATATTGTCACTACTATGATAGGGAAGAAATGCAATAAAAACCAATAGACTTGGAATTAACTCTATGCCATGTCAGGAGGCTTGGGAAAGGGTAATCTGGAAGAGTGATTTGAATTACTAGAATTCCATTTTTTATGTCGGGCCATGGTCTGCCAATAATGCTATTATTATTCTCTTTCTAGTTTGCTATGTTGTAGGACTCTAGGATGAGAATTCACCTTCTTCTGGTCATGGATTCAATCTTTCAACTTGATTTTATTATTCTTTTCCAAATCATTGTTTGTAGATTTTAAGGTCTCATTGAACTAGATAAGATGTCAGTTTTTCATCTTCAACAGACCTAATCCAGAACATGATATATGAGAGACCTAATCCAGCATGTGATATAAGCCAACTACCTTGATTCTGTTAATCAGGAAAACTTTAAGACATATAGGTTTATGAACAGCGAGCGATGTGGAGGAGCACTCTTGAGAGTTGAAGATTTGATGAGGTAGTTATAAGACCTATTTTGCTGTATGGATAAAAAACTGGAGAACCAAGAAGGCATGTGATCTCGAGGCTAGATAATTGCAAATGGGGAACATGCGTTGTTTGCATGCATGTATGTTTGACACGATGAGCTTCATTAACAATAGAGAAAAATAGTATGTCTAGCAAAGGAGAAGAGGGAAAGAATATTCAGTTTACCTATCTAAATGTCAATCTGCAAATCCTAAATATTTTCTTATCCTAAAGGGGCTTCTACCTAATGCAATATGACCATAAATTTCACTATTGCTTTCTTGCTAAAAAATAATGACATTTTCTTAAAGATTCTACCTATTTAACACTCATAGAACCAAGGAAGATGGAATCGGAACCGGGATCTTGCCTGCCGGCCGGCGGTATGAGATGGTACAGGTCCGTACTGGATCGGCGTGAACCGACACAGAGGAGAAGGGGGGAATTGGGAAGGAGGAAAAGAGAGAAAGAGGGGAGGGGGAGGGAGAAGGGGGAGGGAGGGAGAGGGTGGCTGGAGGAGATGCTGGTGGTGGCCACAGGTGGGCTACGGGCACGCTCGAAGGGCCGTCAAGGCCTCTGCTTCCTCTGCCAATTCATGGTCAAGAGAGAGATATAGAGAGAGGGAGAGGAAAAAAAAGGAGGGAGGGGAAGCCACCGGAGAGATTGCTGGAGGGCCTCTGGCTAGCTGTTGTGGCCGTTGACGAGCACAATCGCAGCTTACAGCACCACGGACATGAAATAGGGGTGATCGCTCTTGTTTCACGTGGTTTTTTAAAAAATCTGGACCACAGTGAAGCCAGCACACCCATTTTTGGCTTATTGTTTTTAGGATTTTTTTTAAAAAACCCTCAAACAGTGAAGCCTAAGTGAAGTTGGCACACCTATTGCTATCTTCATTGTTTCTAGGATTTTTTTTTTAAAAATCCTCAAATAGTGAAGTCGGCAAACCCATTATCAGCTTCACTATTCATTGTCATTTTTTTAAAAAATAATGACTGAACAAGGCGGTCGCCTCTGTTCCATGGTTGTGGCTATGCTCGCTCGTTTTCCGCCATCTGATGCCCTCCGACGGCTTCTTCGCCGGCTGCATTTCTCTTTGGTACCGTTACTCTCCCTCTCTCTCTTTCTCTCTCGGTTAAAGGTCTTATCGGGCGACACCGAGCCACGGAGGCCTCAATGGGCCACTGCCGGCCTCCGACGGCGGCGTCCCCTCTTTTCCTCCCCCCTCTCTTCCTCTCTTTTTCTCTCCCTCCTCCGATGTTCTAGTTTGCTTGGCCGAACTATTCCGGTTTGCCACCGGTACGGCTTGGAACCCTCTAAACCATCCTGTTCAGGACAGTTCGGTGAACCCTGCACAGAACAGCCTTAGAACACATTGCAAAAGTAAAAATAAGATTTTCATGTCATAAATAAACTTCTAATTAATGCTAAACTGTCCATCCTTGATTGCTTGCCATGATTTTTTAAAAATAAACAATATGGATTTTGAACTTCATAGTGCCTTGCAACAAAGGGTCCAACTAATACTTTGTTCTTTGAAGTGGAGGTTGCTTGCATCAAAGGGCTCTTGTTATTTGGAAGCAGTAAATTGTATATCTAATGATGATGGAAACATGTTAACACAAGAGTTAGGAAATACCCAATAATTACAAACCCCACCAGTTTCCTGCTTTAGGAGAAAAAAGAGAGATCTAATAGATTATAAATTGTGCTAGACATCCTGATAAACTGCGGGTATGCTAAACATGACTCTTAGATTTAAATTCAGTCATAAGTTTTTTTTTTTTTTTTTTTTTAAACCTTCATAAGATATTGGAATTTTGTGGCAAAATGTATTTTCTTTAACATACAATCATGCCAACTCACAGTATTTTCTTTTCTTTGGTGGGTGATCAGATAAAATCTGCTTCCTAAAATAGAATCAAATGCTGATGTGTCTTTTTCGTTGGAAACAGAAAGTAAGTTTGGCTCGAAGGTTTGCCCTGGTTCCTTTGGGGCCACCATTGTTGGCTTACAAGAGCAACTGCAAAGCAATGCTAACTGCTGTCAATGATGCTGTTCAGTTGGTGGTTGATCGCCCATATAAGGCTGGGGAACCGATTGTTGTATGGTATCCTATTTATAGCACATAAAAGTTGCTTACTCTGCTGGTGGTTGCTTCTGCATCCATAGTTTACTAATGCTTTTAGACACCCACTTTCTCAGGTACATATGCAATATATCTTGCACAGACATCTCAAACTTTGTAGATTTTACAGGTGTGGACCACAACCAAATTCAAGGTTGCTTCTCAATTATGGTTTTGTTGATGAAGATAATCCATATGACCGTATGGTCGTTGAGGTGAAATCCAGGTTCATGCACATGTGAGTTTTACATTTTCTCATTTAGTTGGCTTGACTTTCTTGTATTTGTCATTTCTGATATAGGCATCCCTGAATACGGAAGATCCTCAATACCAAGAAAAGCGAATGGTTGCTCAAAGAAATGGAAGGCTGGCTGTCCAAGTTTTTCATGTATGTGATATAATATTTTACTTTGTCGTATAGTTAGCAGTGAGCATCATGGTATCCAGCTTTTTATTTGGTTCTAGGTCTATGTTGGAAGAGAAAAAGAAGCTATATCAGAAATGCTGCCGTATATGAGATTAGGGTATGTTTCAGATCCAGCTGAGATGCATTCGGTTATATCTTCTCAAGGCCCTGTTTGTCCTGTGAGTCAACAAATCCACCTTTATTTGATATCATTTTATATGCAGAAGATCTTTATTTTTTTTTTTTTTATATATAAAATAAAGAATGAGTTGGTAATTGCTCACTTTGATGTAGTGTAAAATAGCATGACTAATAATTCCACAATCATCAGGATTATCCTTCTTTTAAGCTTAAGAAAATAAACAATGACAATTATTTTAATAATGTAATCTTCACTCTTTGTTTCACATAAGGTTTTTAGTTTTGGCACCGGTGGCCGTTCCGGTCGGCCGGCGGCACGGTCCGGTATGGTTCTGTACCGGATCGGACCGACGCGAACTGAAACAAGAAAAGGAAGGGATCCGGGAGGAGGAAAAGAGAGAAAGAGAGAAATAGAGAGAGAGGGAGGAAGAAAGAAAAGGAGGGAAGGGAAGGAGTCGGAGGGCCCGTTGGATGGCCTCCGGCTGGCCGTCGTGGCTGTCGGATGGCGTAGTCCACGCGTGCAGTACCACGGGCGTGAAACAGGGGTGACGCTCCTGTTTCATGGATTTTTTTAAAAAATAAAAACTTAAGTGAAGCCGACAAATGGTTTGCTGGCTTCACTGTTTAATAGATTTTTTTTTTTTTAAAAAAAATGAAGCCGGCAATTCGATTGCCGGCTTCACTGATTTTAATTTTTTTAAAAAAATCTTTTAAATAGTGAAATCGGCAAATGGTTTGCTGGTTTCACTGTTAATCTCCGTTTTTTAAAAAGGAGCCATGCGTGAATAGGGGCCATGCGTGAACAGGGGCTATCGCCCCTGTTCCGCGACTGCTTCCGCCGCCCGGTGGCCACTTAGAGTCCTTTGGCGGCCTCTCCACCGTCCCATCCTCCCATCTCCGATAGTCTCCTCTCCTCTCTCTCTCTCTTTCTTTCTTGCTTGTTGTGGCAGTCCTATCAGGCGAATCAAGCTACGGCGGCTTCCGCCACCCTTCGACAGGCGTAGAGGGCTACTGCCAGCTTCCGGTGGCATCCTTCTCTCTCTATCTCTCTCTCCCCCTCTCTTCTTTTTCTCTCTGCCTCTGTTTCCCTCTCTTTCTTTCCGGCATCGGCGTGTACCGTTTTCTACGCCGAAACCGTCCCGGTTGCCCACCGGTCCGGTTCGGCACGCCGCGAATCGCCCGGTTCGGCACGGTTTTGAAAACGTTGGTTTTACATATAAGTAAAGTAGCCTTTTGTTTCACTTTTGTTCTTGGACTTTTAATTTTGCGTAGTCATTGGCCACTTCTATGATAATGTTCTATTGGTATGTGATTCTGTAGCAAATTGCAAATTATGAAATTTAGTCATTTAGCACCTCATGTCCATCTTGAAGTATGCCTTCTATAACGATACTAGATTCCTTGGGATTTTTCAAGTATAAGCAGCTGATTCATTATTTCCTTATTATTCTGCATTGGTCAATGTTGTATTTCCAAATATTGGACCATGCACAACCTTTTTAACTTTCAAGATTTGCATCAGTTTGCTGCTTCGGGGCTACATTTACATTGTTGCACGTGACTAGACTTATCAAGTCATCTACTAATCTGCTATTTTGTGTAGTTCATTTTCTGCTTTGGATTGGTTGGTAAGCTTCTGCATGCACTATTAGAGTAAATGTTCTGAAGCGAGCTTGCTTGTTACTATGAGAAGTATTCTTAGGAAGCACTTTTTCCTGATCTATTCAAACCTTCCAGTAAGTGAGAATCATGGTATTCATGACTCATACAATTTATTACTGCAGGTGAGCCCATGCATGGAGCGAGCAGTGTTGGACCAACTTGTAGGCTACTTTGAGGCTCGGTTGGCAGGCTACTCTACAACCTTAAGTGAGGATGAAGATATGGTAATGGCTATGAGAGTTCACTACTTCTAGATATATTTTCAATTACAGAATTAATTATCCATTTGTCATGATTACCAGTTGAGAGATGGCCATTTGAATCCAAAGAAGCGAGTTGCAGTTCAGCTTGTAAGGTTAGAAAAGAAAATGCTGCTCGCTTGTCTTCAGGCTGTATTTGAACTCATAAATCAATTACCAGATCACACTGTATCTCCCTGTCCGGCTCCTTTTGCTCCTCAATTGAAATAATAGGTACCATTGATGATTTCTTCCTCTCTTCTCATCTGTTCTCGTTACAATTCACTCTGCTGAATGCAGTCCTTTTTCTTGCAGAACCAACCATCCCCATCACATGTCCAATATGATCATGTAGGCCAAGCAAGTCAGTCATAACAGTTTAGCTTTGATCAGTTGAGTTGCTTGTCAGGTGAACCTTTCAGGTTAGCCTAGTGAATGGTGGAACTTCTCAGTTTACCCGATACTTCTGAAAAGGGTTCTTGCATATGTATAGTTTTGGTTTTTCTTTACTTCAAATTCCAACTACTTAAATCTTAATTTTATAAATATAACATGTTAGCCTTTTGATTTCCATACCTGTTGTGACAACTTGATACTTCTAGGTAATGGTATGACATGCTTTGATTAATACCATTGATAACTCTAGTGACATATGTCAGTGCTTTATTTAACTAGCTGTTAAGGTTTTTCTCCTATCCTTCGCCTGCAGCATTGATAACTGCACCAAGAACTAAGTCCAAAGACTTTACCACTTTAGAACAAGTATTGTTTATATTTCTGTTTACAACCTATGCTTTTATACGTGGATAAGCTTAAAGGTTTTCTCAAAAACAGAATATCAGATGGAAAGCTTTCATAGGTAATTGGAAAAGCTCACTAAAATAGGTGTGGTTGTTCCCTTGAAATAGTGAAATAAAACATGTAAAACCAACACCGAATTAGAGGAGGGCAGGGATGATTGTTTATTGTTGCCATGTGTAAAATATTTGCTCGGATAGGGTGGATAGACTGATGGCGGACTTCTTGGTGCAACACAATTATTGTTGGTTAGTTAAAATTCAAAATTAAGATTATTGATTAACCATGAAGCACGGACTCTGTTATGGGATATGGATATGGCATGATATAAATATGGTGATGCAGCAAATCTTGAAAAAGTAGGATATGATATGACCATGATTCATCAAGGAATATACCCATAGTATATGGAAACAACAAATCTTGAAAAATTAGGATGTGATATGATTAGGATAATATACACACATAATATGTGTGTGTATGGGTCTATGGATAGATACATAGCATTGACTTTTACAAGCTTATCTGTGTTCATTATTCCATAGATCATAATCCGTGTCTTTTTTAATATACTTAAACACAAGTATCAAACACGAATACAAGAAATATTCATTATGAATATTCGATATGGATAGATGATGTGGACATGGTGTGAAGTATCTGTGCTTCCTAGTTTATGCCTTATTGATTTGAATAGAAGGCAGTGAGGGGTATGCATGAGTTTATAAAGACCCAGAATTTGATGACTTGAAATTGGATGTATGATGCAACTTGTGCAAGTTCTGAAATCGATATATTTCAGGAGCTTGGCTTGATAAGAGAGGTCAGTGGTGAACTAGTTCAAGAGAGTTAGGCTGTCCGCAGCAAAAAGTGAAAATCTTGCTGAGGTGGAATATTAGGTCTTACATAAGTTGATTAAGAACTATTTTACTTCAGAAGAGATAGATGTAGGTGGTGAGGAGTAGCTTCATGGGGATCACTGGGCATAATTTTGAAGTCCCGATTCATTCCTAACTATGGATTGCATGTTTAGATTGAAAGTGGCCTGATGTAGTCATTGATGGGCCTATTTATGGGCCATAATTACTATGTTTTTAAAACTTAGAGGCGTATCATATGTGTATTTTGCTGTCCTTTTGCAATTATTTTATGTTGTAGGGGTCTGCCATCTACTTTTTTTATTTTGGTTCAACTGCTGAGATTATATCTCATCATATCCTTTTGTATCTATTTGGTCCTGCTTTTAGATTTTGGTTTTGTTACTAATTCTAGTTTAGGATAAACAGCTAATTGCCAGTGTTGGAGCCATCTCCACTGTAAATAAGGATGCACGGCAGGCTGGCCAGGTGCCTAAGGGGTGGGCTTAGGTGTGGCCCATATTACTGGATATTTGGCTCAAGGTCAGTCTAGTCTATAATCAACCCAACATGTGTAACCAAACTCAGCCAAATGAGCAACAAATGAGCTTGATATAAATCAGGTTGCCCAAATTAGTATCGAGGCGTGCTTATCTGGTGACAAATCAAAGATTTTAAAGAATCTCTTGAACACTTCTTCAATCATGATTCCATAATAGCAAAATTATTTTAATAATTTGTGTGTATCATGTGATTGAAGCGATAATCTGCAAATGGTCATTAACTGTTGCTTATATCATATAGACAAGGTTGAGTATTGTGTTTATATTATATTTGTCATATGTTATAAATATTAGGCCAAGTTGGGTTGGGTTATGGGATTTGCAATCGATTGGCCCAAGGCCCCAAGCTCAGCCAATGCAAAGTAGGGCCAAAGTTTTGGGACTTTGTTCAGCCCAACCAATGAAGATATTGATCACCGATCAAAACGTTGTGGCTGGGTCAACTTGTCTATGGCTTGGCTTGGCCCTATGTGCATCTATTTATGTAGAGAGAGGGGCTGGGGCTATGTATATCCCAAACCAGTAGTACCATGGCTAAGGGGATGGTAGTAGGGTGTTTCTCATGAAAAATAAAAGGTCGAAAAGATGGTACAGGTGAGGAAGAAAGAGCAAAGGACAAGGACAGAGAAAAAAGTATAAGAATAAGAAAAGAAGAAAGAAGAAGGTGAAAAGACATGCATTATTTGCTTGCTAAAAAGGAAGGTAATAGTGGGTCTTGGTCCTGGGTTTTGCTAGAAAATATGCTAGGTTCCTCTAAACCTAAATTTATACTTAGGCCCACCTCTCGACTCTGTTTTTTTAATCTCACCGAGTTTTGGCTCCCATTATCAGAGTGGGTTTAGATTTCATGCATTTGCTTATTTCCACTCATAGCACTCATAGAATAGCACTTTGTGTTAGCAAATATTTGCTCGAAAACAATAAACGATTGTCACAAAATAAACACAAATTGAGAGGTACATACTTTCTAGGTTCTACTTGGTTTAGACCAACTAAACATACATTCGCAAATGTGCGCATCATGTTGGACCAACCCATGGTCCGCTCAACCTAGCCCACATTTTAACCAGGTTGGGCTGAAGCTAGGTTACAAATTTCTGATGCAAGTTTGAATTGGACTGAGCTTGGACCAATGGGTTGTGAGCCTGCTAGCCTAATAGTAACATATCACAACTATAGGACAAATACAATGCTAAATCTTGCCGACATAATAAAACAATATCTAGTCATTGTTTGAGGAATTATCCCTCCAGTCACATGATACGCATATACCATTGAAAACATTTTTAGTGTATAGTCATGGTTGAGTAGGTGGATGAGAGGATTCCTTATACATCTGTTTGTTACCCGAAAAAGGAAGTTGCGGATTTGACATAGGGCCGACCAATTTCACCCTGAGCTCACTTATTGCTCATTGTGCTGAACTTGGGTCATCATGTTGGGTTGAACGTAGGCCAGGCTAAGCTTGGGCCAAGTCTATAGTAACATGGGCTGATCCGGTGACCACCTTGGCTAGGCACAATCTGCCCAATATGCATTCTTATATACAATAGAATAAAGAATTGCATCTGCATAACCAGCACTAAGTCAAAGGAGTAAACAGTTGGTTTGGAGAAATAAATACTTAGATCATAAATAAACAATGGATCAGTATCCACTCCTTGCCTAGTTGTCATCAGGCAAAACTTGAAAATAATACATTCTTATATAATGAAGTACATGGTTAATCTGGAGTTGTAGACACTTGTGCCGGCAAATGAATACATACTGAGAGTTGCACTTCTTTGCCTGGCTAAGGTCAGCTAAAAAAAGTAAATGAAGAGCAAACATTTAGAGAAGTAAATAGTTACCTCGGAGTAAATAATGTGGTAGTGAAGGACATTTTTGTCAAATAGACTATCGTGTTGAATGATGGTAGTGGACGGTTCTAAAATTTTTTGGGGGAGGCTGATCTTATTTTTTTAGGACTACATGGACCTCGCCAATTTTCTGTATGAACTAGGGTCAGGACATACTTCTGCCAAACGAGAGATAGTGCATCTTGAGTCAACTTCTCAGATGGCATGTGCAATATATGTTACAAGTATTGTCTTTGATTTGGATATTCTAAACATTTAAGGATGTGATAGTTGCATAAATTGCACTTACAGTAAGCTGATGTATGATTTTGTTCCTATATATCCAAGATTGTCACAGGCAGCTACCGAGGTGCTTAAGCACTTTGGCAGCAGCATCTCCTAGGCATCTGGCTCTTTCCAAGCCTTCAGGGTGGGTGCCTGTCCATATGCGAAGGGTGGCACCTAGATATGCACCTGGCCACCTATTATTGCTTTTGTTCCCAATGTGTCTGGATCAAAATTTATCACTCTAAATTTCTGCATCTCTTGGCATGTTTGGTATGAAGTCTGTTTCCTCTTTAGCAACCTGGGGTGCATTTAATGGATCTTGGAGTGAATGTCTTTGTATATTCTATCACATAGACCATCATTTTGATCATGTGTTCTTTATTTATGTGATTGAATTTTCTCTTAGTTTTATTTGATTTTTGGAATGCTTTCTTGAAGATATTAATTGACACTAGATCATGTTATTTGCTTGGAAGCTTTAGATATTTTAGATCATTTGGTAAAAAAGATAATAAGTAAAACTTAAGTAGTTTAGTCAGATATTATGCTATTGCGTTGCTCGGGTAGTTAATGACCTTATAGTTTAAGGATATGATGTTTTCTATGAACCATATGCATGTGTGCATGTGTCATAATTTGCCCATGCAAGTCTATTTATACTATTTGTATTAATTTTACAGATTTTTAACCCTAAGCTGCTGCATGGCCATGTAAGCATTTAAGAGTGCAGTGGTTAGGACTGCTCAGGTGTTTCGACAATCTTGCATTTATGGTAATGGCATGGCATGTGCATATCAGGCAAACAATTTTCAAGTTCACTCAAGAAATCGAGTTGAAAGACACTGAATGATTTTGGATTCAGTTGTCGAGTACCCTGATGCTACAAATTCCCGTTAATATATAAAATTCATATGTCGTATCTAGACCTTTATAACTCATTTTCCTTGATGATTATGCATATTAGCTATTTTACTATGCACATAAATCATCATTTATAAGTATTACCACACAAGCTTGACATTTGTAATGCAATACTAGAAGAAGGCACCATAATGCCATCCTCTCTTCTTTGTCTCTAACTGCAACTTTTGTTTTTATTTATTTATTTTTATTTCTTTTTTTGAGTGTAGTGCTAATATGCACACTCAAATTGCTTCCTTTTATCATCTGGGATGCTGTTTGGTAACCTTTTCCCGGACTGGCAAGGAAGCTGTTCAACCTGTCATGCCTGTCCACGGGCATAAAATTCAGTCATGATACAATATATTCTTGTGGATTATGGCTTGAATAGCTCCTTTGCTGTTGAGATAAAAAAACAACTTAGTTGCTGCTCGTTTTTCCTGCCGTCCACGGCCGTACTCTTTTTTTCCTGTCCTTGTTGCTCTCTCAATCCAACAACTGCCCCCTTTTTTCTGTTACATAATGGTCATTTTGCTCGTTTCTTTGGGGTCCTTCATCTTCCTATACGTGCATGTAATTGGTCGTATAATTGTATGATACATTCATTCCATGATTGCAGTTATCATATGATTGATATTGTAGTTATCATATCATGGTATATTTTTTGTTAGTGCCTATTAGGGAAGGACAAGAAATGACAATTCAATTGATCCCCTGATTTTCAGAAAATCTGAACACTTGCATCCTCTACATAAAATATCAGCTGAAGTTGAATGAGCCATAACAAGCTGTCCCTACTGTAACTTTCAGATGATGTAACATACTTCATCCATGTTGTGTGATCATTTAATGCTTGCTTGATTTGTTTGAGATGCCATGAGGGAAAACTTATAGCTTACAGTTTTGCTACTTGAGGTTTCCACTGTCCAACTCCACCTTCTGATCTGTAGTAGTAATGCCAACCAATAACGCAGTACACAATCCATTTTACAGGTTGCCTGATGTCTGGCATTGCTGTGGCTAGAAGATTTGGGTTGTGATTTTATACCTGTGGGTGGATCATCATGCAAGTATTCTGAAGGAAAGCATTGGAACTCTTCTGCAGTTCATTGACGGTACATAAATCTGGTGATTCTACAGGTGGAAAATAGAGGTTTGTATTAGGTAAACCTAGGTCACATCTTTTCTCAATTTGTCCAGTGGTACGTTTTTTATTTAGTTTCTCTTAACTTGTACATAAACAAATAATGATGCAAAGAAGAAGAAGAAGAAGAAAGAAAAGAGTTGCGTCTTGATGGGTGACTAATTTGCCTTGAAATCTTGAGGAATGGTGTTCGACATAGCTTTTCATAATTCTGACGAGCTAATCTCCTACTGAGTTGGCACAGTTTGTGTGATGTGATGGCCTTTCGATTTGTAAATTTGTCGGTTTATTATATGTTGACCACCCTCCTTTGTTATCCAAGAAATTGAAAGAAGGATTTTTAGTAGGACAGAGGTTTAAGAAGTTTTTCTTGCTTGGTGAACTTAGAACAGAGAATAGTTCAGCCTGTCTGGATGATGATGCTTGAATCCAACATCAGCAGGATAACCTTCATTTAAGAATTAAATGAAGGTTCAAGCGTGAGGCCTGGGGATCGATCTGATTTGATGATTGGTTTAGGTAGGATTGCCGGTTTATTATGGGCACCTGCAGGGATTAGTGCGTGAGACTGTGGGCATAGCATGTCACAAGAGTGGGGAGATTCACGCCTTGCGAGCCGGGCTTAGGAGATGAGGCCTTTTGGCGAAGCCAAGACCTGTTGTTTTCGTGTTCTTTGTTTCAATGTTGACGATAAACCGTTCCCTCGAAAAGAGAAAATGCCAACGATGGAACAAGATCCAATCTTATGTTTCTTTTGCTTTTGCAGTTGCTTAACGACATTTGTGACACGGTCTTACGAGATGGTATGCATCACCCTAGCAAGCAAACGATGCATTGTTCAATCCGTTAGAGATTCCAGTGTCTATCGCCACCTCCTCACATGTTTGTGCGAGATGGGAAGTTTTTACTTTGGCTTAAAAAGGAGGGGAAAAAATGTCAATATAATAATATACTTTTAAAGATTGCTTTGCTAGTTATTAATGCAATGAAACAAACAAATCTAAAGCTGAAGGTTGACTTGCCATCAAAGTCAGTTAATTGGTTTCAACTTCAAGACATCTAAGAATCTTGTATTCTCTACCCCTTCTAAATTAGGAAGAGAGCAGTCAGACCCCAGGTTACTAATATCCAACATCCAGTGACTTGTTTTTATCTACTTCTTAGACATCAGTCTTGACCATTAGATATCCTCAGGCCGGCTGGGATGGACTTCTAGTGAAGATGCCAGCAAAGTGTATGAGTTGGGGAGGGCAATTGTTGTCCATGGTTCTTGCGATTCCAACGTTTTCATGATTTGAGAATTTTGGGGTCTTCACAGTCCTGATCTCCCAATAAGTCTCTTTGCTCTGCAACTGGCACATCACATTTGTGGAGGACAAAATTGAATACCAAATGGCTTCGGAAATCCATAGACCCTTTGAACATAATTAAGCAGCAGATTTGCCATCCGTGTTTTTGTTTAATTCGTCTTGGACCGCATGCCATCACCACGGTTCATCCTGGAATACATCTAGAATTGCTAGCTCAGAAAGATAAGAATAAGCAGATGTTTCCAATGCCATGCATCTAAAACCGACGATGGAAGCTCTTGTGCCAAAGGCACAGGTCAGAAAGTTAGCTTTCAAAACATAATTAAGCAGCAGATTTGCCGTCCGTGTTTTTGTTTAATTCATCCTGGCATCACGCATGGGCGTTGCATTGAGCACAAGAGTAGAATGATTTGACCTTGATATGCCTTGGCTGGATGATTACATACTATCTTCACTGCAGAAAATATTTCAGGAAAATAAGGTTAAGAAAGCACTTGAAAACATCCTTCAGACGGTAACCTTATGCCCTACATACTCCATCCGATGCACAAACACCCGTGTGTCCTCTAGGAATTCAAGCTGTGTTCATAACAGGCAACATCAAACTGAAACCCGGTCATAACAGGTCAGAAGCTCCGAAGATCTTTTTTCCTTTGTACTTAAAACTAGTCGCACGTTGTGCAGGAAATATAATTATGATATATGATTATTAAATTTTTTTAATAATAAATATTTATAATAAATATTTTTTTTATTTTTTAATATCTTATTTTATTTTATTTTATTTATTATATATATTATTTTATAAAATAATATTTTATTATTTTTTCTTTTTTTTTAAATTTTCGTACCTTCTTCACATTCATTGGTGCCATCTCACCACAGCTCTTCTTCTATCTTGGCAAACGTCTATAAAAAATAAGATTTTAGCGTCCGAAAAATCGGTTGCTAAAAACTAAAAATCTATCGCTAATAATATTTATAACCAAAAAATTTAAAAAATAACATAAAATTTATAAAATTTTATTTTTTAAAATCGATTGTAAAATCGATCGCTAAAATTATTTACAAAATCGATCTCTAAACTTATAAAAATATTTTTTATTAAAAAATTATCTACAAAATCGATTACTAATTATTTTTTTTATTTTTTTATTAACAAAATAAATCACTAATTATTTTTATTTTTTTAATTAATATATCAGTCGTAAAATGGATTGCTAATTATTTTTAAATTTTTATAATTAAAAAATCGATCGTAAAATCGATCGCTATTTATTTTTTAATTTTTTATTAATAAAATTGATCATAAAATCGTTTGCTAATTATTTTTAATTTTTAGATTAATATATTGGTCAGAAAATGGATTGCTAATTTTGTTAAAATATATTTTATTAATAAAGTTAGTTAAAAAATCAATCGTTAATTATTTTTAAATTTTTAATTAAAAATTGTTCACAAAATAATCACTATTTATTTTTAAATTTTTTATTAATAAAATTGATCGATCGCTAATTATTTTTAATTTTTTAAAATTAATATATCGATCGCAAAATCAATCGTAAATTTTGTTAAAATATTTTTTATTAATAAAATTGATGACAAAATTAGTTGCTAATTATTTTTAATTTTTTTATTAAAAAATCGATCGTAAAATTAATTATTATTTATTTTTAATTTTTTTTATTAATATAATCGATCGTAAAATCAATCGTTAATTATTTTTATTTTTTTAATTAACATATCAGTCTCAAAATCAATCGCTAATTATTTTTATTTTTTTAATTAAAAATTGACCGTCGCTATTTATTTTTTATAATATTTTAATTTTTAAAATCAGTTATAAAATCGATCTCTAATTTTTATTTTTATATTATTTTTATTATTTTTATGTATTTATTTTTTTATAAAATAATAAATTATTAATATTATTAATATTTTTAATATTTTATTTTTATTATTTTTTTTCCTATCCTCGCATGCGGCTTCAGCGGCCGCCTCCATTGCCGCCCTCATCCGCTTGCACCACCGCCCTCCGATCCCCCGCACCCCACTCCCCACGTTGCCCCCTGACCACCTGCAACGCCCGTCGGCCGCCTATGCTGCCCTCTGGCCATCCGCACCGCGCCCTAGCCGTCCGTGCTGCCTTCGACCACCTGCACCACCTGCTTTTTATTTATTATTATTTTTTGCCGTCCTCCTATGTGGCTTCAGCGGTCGCCTCCATTGCCGCCCTCACTCGCCCGCGCCACCGTCCTCCGATCCCCACACCACACCCCTCGTGCTGCCTCCTGGCCACCTACAATGCCCACCGACCGCCTGCACTGCCCCTTGGCCACCCGCACTGCCCCCGACAACCCACACCGCCTGTCGGTCGTCCGCGCTGCCTCCTGGCCACCCGGCCACTACTTCGTGTCTTCGACATCGCACTACCCTGGGCACTGCTCCGTGCCTCCAATATCGCACTCCGATCCCCCGACTGCCTACACTATCCCCTTCCCTTGATGGCCACTTGCATCGCTCTCCGACCACTACTCCGCACCTTCGACACCTCCCCCTTCGATTGCTTCTTCGCACCTCTGGCACCGCACCCCCAACTGCCCATGCTGCCCTTGTTTTCCCGACGGTGGAGATCAACGATAGATGGCGACAAGAAGAAGGGGAACGAGGGCCATCACGGATGGGCCGGCGAGGGAACACCGGAGAGGGGGGCGGGTCGTCGCGAGTCAGGACGGGAAGAAGAGTTTTTCTTTTTGTCCGTCAAATTTGAATTGATTGATTTGATATGGCACAACAAAGAAAGTTGAATTGATAACACTCCATAAAGTATATATATATATATATATATATATATATATATATATATATATATATATATATATGATGTCTGTGAAGATAGGAAGAAACTACAAGATTTACAACGGCTTTCCAGAAAACCATCGACTTCTCAAGAAGCCACGGTACTTTCGTAATTGGACTGTTTCGCTACAAGGCAGTGTTCTTTCTTTTTTTCCCCTGTTTTTTTGGGAGAAGAATGCTATCATGCAGTCTTTAAGTGCTCTTCCATGCCTGGATGATTGTTGAATGCAACACAGCTCTGAATCCCTTTTATGCTCTAATGGAAATAATACAGTAAACACACCCAACACAATATATGGCACCTTGGAATGAATGAAATAATGTTTACACAAGGCCAGCTCAACAATTCTTTCCAACTAACGGTACGCTTCCAGTTAGATAAAGACAAACTTGATTTAATCAAAGTAGCCAAATACAAGACTAACCAAAAGCTATATAGAATGAGTATGATATCATGTTTCTAGTTCATACAAACTCTACAGTGAATAGGCTCGTAAAATTCATTGTGACAACCAGAATCATCACCTGGCGCAAGTTCTTAGGGGGGTTCATTCATGAGCGACAGAAAGATGAGTAACTCGGCTACACCTGCTCATTTTCCACACTCTAGTGCCAATCTGTTAACTATGACTCTGACAGGATGCTATTCAGCCTGGATGCGATCTTTGCTGTTTTGTAATCATCCCTTAGTTGAATGAATCTGGAAATGGAGGCGATAAGAGCAAAATCAGTGGAAAGATGACCATTTCCTTCGGCCAACAGGGAGCATTGAGCTGCTAAAAAAATGGATAGTTACAGAGGATAATGGTATATACCTCAGCGCATCTTTCCTGATACTTGGGGTTCCTTCAAACAAGGATGCTAGGCTTTCAGGCGCCACAATAAAGACATTGGCCATGCTGAAAACAATGATATGTTAGCTCCTTATCCATTCACTGACAGAGAGAAAAAGAACAGGCACAAGCACATACATGCCCAAGAGTTCAAATTTTTCATCAATGGAAGGTGCATTAAAGCTGCGAACAAATTCTCCATACTCTGTAATGTCACGCTTCAGTCGCAGCCCACCACTGCATGTAAGCACAAATAAAGGTGAACTGCTGTAAAGTGGCAAGACAAGATAATTAAAGCTTCAGGGCTTCTAACATGTGTTAAAGATTTCAATATGGCATACAGGATTCGTTTTTCCCTTTTCCTTGGCCAATGAAGCTAGAGGGTCACAATACGTTCAAAAGTACCATAAACAGAGATCAGGTCCCGAAAAGAAAATGCTTTATAAAATCTGAAAAACGTGGAAAGTTTTGACGGTGAAATTGGTTCATTCTAGGATAGCCTGGCATACATACATTTAACCATCAATCAAGGGAAAAATCCAGCATACTTGTAAGAATGTCCGACATTTGTGCATGCTTGTGTGCATGTGTATTACAATAAGTAGGAATGATTACCTTGGATTAAATGTGAACTTCTGCCAATGATTAAGCAGCCCCTTGTGCAAGCGATTCCCCTAAAATTACAAACTCCATCTTGTTATAACTTGACCAATAAATACCAGGGAATCAAATCATGATTTAATAAAAAAAAAAAATCTAAAATTATAAAGGGAAATAGTGCTAATGCAGAGAGTATGCTGGTCAGACAATAATAATATAGAACAAAGTTGTTTGATCACTCATAAGGAGCATCACATGCCCTGAATAGATGTTTATCTACGCATGTGTGTGTAACATTTCTTCTATATATATATAGTCTACATAAGCATGAATTATATGTCATATGTACTTCTGAAATAACTTTCCCAGGTGGCTAGGAGTAGCATGACAAAAATAGTGATGCAAGATCCAAATAGAAGGGAGGTTGTTCCTCATAGTTTTCAACTATATTCCATTTGAGATACATTTGCCTTTCAAACAAACAAGGGGAGATAGATGTCACACAATCACACATGACACATGAATGTGCCCAGACACAAAAACAGATACAGGCACATGCACCCACAACACAGAGACAGATGCTTTTGCACTCACATATTACACACACACACACACACGCGTGCACGCACACACACGCGTGCACGCACACACAGAGAGAGAGAGTTGATTATGTAAACCTTATACAAGAGCAATAACAAAATCTTTCAAATTAGTAACCCATAAATGTAGGCCCATAAGGAAGCCCGTAAGGACTAACATATGCTTTGATAAGGGTGTGTCTGTTTCCAAAGTGTTAGAACTAGTGTCTGAATTTGAATTCTAGGTACTTTAAGTTCCCAGAACTTGAGTTCTCTAATGTTTGTCTTGGAAGAAACCAACACACAGCAAGTAAAAAATTTAGGCATTAAAACTACCATTAAATTATTATCTGTAACAACTGTTATTCAAATACTGCCTAAATGGTCCCTTAACAAGAGAAGAATGCAGGGGAGGACATTTAAGCAGCATTAAATGCCTTGCTCACCCATATGAAACTTGAGTTGAGAGCCGCCATTCTGAAGTCAAGTTTGGTGTTTTAGCATGGGCGGGAACCAAGTTCCTCACTTTGGCTTAGTCATATGGAAACAAATGCCTGGAAATGACCACTTGTGATGATCAAGGTTCCATTAGGGCTACTTACATAGAAATAAACAAACAAAGCACAAGGATATAATTTATCGTACATCAGGCAGTGAAGTAGCATGCTTCTCTTAGATGGTCAAATCAAAAGAAGCAAAGGAAACATATAAGACCTGGAGTATTCACGTAGGTAGACAAACTTACAAGTTCAGTCAAAAATGATTGTTTGTTGAGGCCTTCTAGAGCAGTGAATGCAACCTCAAGCACACGAGATAGGTAGGCTACAACTCTGAAGATTGCCAACAGAAACTTGCATATTAGTTATTGTTATGCTTATGTCACCTTATACAGAGTTATGAAATATAAATATCATTGTACCTTACACAAGCATTTGTTGGTCGATGATCAGGAGGATTTCCATCATCAGGAGAACGATAATCCGTAGTCTTCTGTTCTGAAGACAGCAAGCGCTCAACCTGCAAGGCAGATTACCATAAGCCTAAAAAATATGTAACGTATAAAAGCTCGCACATGGGACATCAAAATCTACTAACAGAGCTACTCAATTGACATTTATGAAATGTGCGAGAGCTGGGCATGTCTGTGTAATACCCCTCAAGGTTTAAAGACCTGTTAGTTGTTTTTGAGGGGTATATAGCAGCAAAATCATCTTCCACATTATAACAAAAACATACATAGCCGTAAAAGGTGAAACTAAAGATCAAGTTTTCCGGGTTTCAATGATTTTATTAGACTAAACTTACAAAAATAGGTACTTTGGTGAGCAAACCAACATTGGACGATTTCAATTTATTATTACAACATCTTGTTCCCCACTGCCCCATCAAAATGCACGACTTTATACATGAAGACAATGTTTTGGTGCATATGGCTCAAGATCTGTTAAACACCAAGTATTCAGGGTACTCATCTCAAAAAGTTGACTGCAAGATTTTTCTATCTAACATAGGATGATGGAACTTCCAAGTTGCAGTAACCATGAAACTCTAAAAGTCTGAAGTAGGATGAATGGTCTTAGGTCCTTCAGTGTATGCAAACATCCCAGTCTTGATTGAGCATGTTGTCCTAATTGTCAAATTATTTGATCAGAGTTGCATGCCATGACAAAGAAATGCAGAAACTGGATACTTCAATAGACTACTCAATAAGGGGGAAAGCTATCAAGATTCAGACCTCAGCCATTACAGTGTCGATGCACTGCAGAAGTCCCTTATGAGCAGCACCCTCAACGCTGGACACAGCTGTGCCCATCTCTTCACAAGAAGCCGCATGAGCACCATCCACAGGAAGCAAGAGACGGGAAATAGTATTGGAAAAATACTGATGAAACAAAAGAGACATTAACAGTGTTAATCTAGCCACCAACTCATGATAACTAATCAACATTGTTTAGAAAGGGTTACTTGTTGAAGTATTGCCACACTACTAGCACACCGTTGCACAGCAACCATGAAAGATCTAATACTACTTTCACCAGCAGCAGCAGCAGCTTCTGCCTACAAATCGTTCACAAAGCATCAGTCTTACTCCAACTCAGACATAAAATAATTCATCATTCTATGGCACAGCATCAAAATGTAAACCAGTGACTGTTAGATGCTTGATACACAAAAAAGGTCAAAATTTAAAGAGAAGAGTAGAATTATCATACGGCAGAAGCAGCTGCTGCAGCCACTCGTCTACTGACACTTGTTCCGATAACAAATCTATCTCTCAGTGCTGCAGCCTCATTCAAACTCTCTCTGGCACGCTCAAGACCTTCAGTTAAATACTGGCTTATCTGTACAAGATTCAGCAGGGTAATTGTACAAAAGTAACCAGGGCACTGCGGTATAAAACATACCCCTTAAATAATACTCGAACTTACTTGGTCAAGCAAGCAAGTAAACACCAATCTTACATTAGTTGCAAGGGAAGCAGGCTGTAGAAAACAAAATTTGAGAATTAGTTTCTAAGCGGAACAACAAGGAAACAACATGATGTTTCCAAGACACAATCTGAGCACAAACAGCTTATTGAGGAAAGAAAATATCAGTACACACCATCGTAAGCAAGGAAACATCATAACAACATGATGTTTCTGAAGGCCTATGCACTTACACGAATAAACTTTCTTAAAATCAATTACAATATATACCAAAGTTAACAGTAGAAATCCTCTGTTCCCAAAAAAAATTGTGAAAGGAAGAACAATGATATGCAATTATGTGTTGGCACTTCTATTAAAGTTTCTTAAGTGTTGAAGACATGCTGCCTTCATTCCTTAATCATGATTAACCATTTTTACCATGCTAGAAACACCATAGAGCACAAACTTTTAGTTCAACCCATGGATATTAGTAAATACATTGCTGCACATGATCTAAAAATTGATTAAATTAGGACCATAAATGGTTAAATGGGATTTATTCATGCGAAGTTGCAACCATTAAGAATTAAGAGGCTCCAGACCTGGAATGAGAAAGGTCATGGACCGGGCAGCTACCATAGAAAATAAGGGGCTGAAACAAAAGGCAAAGAGCGTATGGTTTGGGGGTTGTGTAGGGAGGGGCTGGGAAGGAAGAGAGGAAGAGGCATCATGTGGACAGTTTGGCCTTTTGGCAAATGACGGTTTTCCTTTCTTTTTCCCCATCTTTGTTTTCCCCAAAATGGTTATGAAAATGGTTTCTACTTCCTACATGCACCCTTCCTCTCTTCTTAAACATGTACGCATGCATGTTGAATTCCAGGTTACCTTTGTTGAGTTGGCCGGATAGAAACCTAGCACAAAATTAGACCATATTGGGAAATCTAACTGGATCCAAAAAAGGAACCAAAAATTCTTCAAGCCAGGGTGCTCAAGTTACAAATACGTTCATCAGTCAACTATTAAGTTGGGTCAAGATTTGAGAACTCATTTTCGCTTTCAATTTTAGTTGGACTTGTAGAGCTCCAGCAGTTCTGCTCCAAGGTTAACACTAAAGTTAATACTCTATATAAGCAAAATTTATAAAGTATATTGGTATTTTTGTGTTGTGATATATCATATATCATTTACTCTTTGAACTTTATTTGTTTAAAAATTTATGACTTATAGCAAATATGAATCTTTTCAGTGCCTAGTGCATTCACAAACTTCTTGTTCATCAATTTCTACATGGAATTCACAAATGTATTGAATTTGGATTTTTCCCTCTCATTTTAAAGGTTTGGTCACCAAAACTTGTAGTTATAAAATGCCATATTTACTTTATACAAAAGAGAAGTCATCACCATGAATGATCGTGTCCTCTATTTAGTTGTTTGTATTAGTATTTATAATAAGGACCTTTTGGCGCTTTTCAAAGGTGTTGGCATATCAAGCTTTATATTTATTACATATCCCTTATTTAACCTCAGAAAAAAATGATGCCTACGAAAATTGACACCACATGAACTATATACAGAAAAAAAGGAAATAACCTAATATGAAGAGAAACATCAAAAACCATTAAAAAAACATCCATGACTAGCTTCAGTCGGTTTTAGCCAAAACTGGCCAAAACCACTAAAACCAGCCAGTCTCGGCAGAAACAGATCGAAACAACCAAAACTAACAGACATTGGGAGTTGAGGATCAGTTTTAGCAAGCTCTTAACAGAATAAAAAACCTTTCTCACTGACAAAACAGATTGGTTTTGGCATAACTTAAAACCTTGGGTTGAATACATCACTGACACACCTGAGCTATCCTTTCTCAATTTAGAGGAACTTATCCTCATCCTTGGAACCTAGGAAGCTACAAAACATAACTGATTCAATGCCAGAATTTAAATAGTAACAAGCTCTCTATTACAAACTAGACAAATATTTCATTTGCTTTATCAAGGTAAAAAAGGAACTTGTTTTTCAGGATAAAGGAAATTACTCTGTTATTATAGAGAAACTGTAATACAAAATTCATGAGTTCCAAGCAATATAAATAGGGGCCTGGAAAACCCAAAACAACTGATAAAAGGAATCTTATATTGATAAATTAACTTCAGTGCAAATAAAGGAGTAAATGAGGTTTCATCATCACTGGCAATACCCCACAACTCATCAAAAATAAAGCAAGCATCCATCATAACCTAATATATAGCTTTATTTAATGCCTTTTTCTACTAAAAGGGGTAGCAGAAATGATTTGCAAGTTTTTCAAAAGATGTCAATGACCTTTCTTTACTTCCATATTTGAGGTTTCCTCCCCTTAAAACTTGAATAGTACCACCAACAATAATATCAAACTAGTTGAACAAAACCAGAAGGTCCTGCGTTACCAAAAAGCTACTATCAGATTTGACCTTAAGCCATGTTGAATGAGGATACCACCTAAAATTTGCAATTTGAAAATGCAACTTCAGTGAATATAATTTTGCTTTAATTCTCATCTCTAGCCTAGTTGAAGTCCACTCATCCTTGCACACATCAGAAAAAGAGAATGAAAGAGATTATTTTCCAATAAAGTTCATTTTAGCTCCTGGTTCATAATTTCCTCTTCCTATCTTTCCAAATGCCTCACATCACTCCAAGAACATAAGGTTCCAAAGCTCTCGCTTTATGAGTTGACTAAGTTCCCACCAACTAACAAAATAAGTCAAAATGTCACATGAAAACACACAACAATGCTGACCAAAGTCAAGTATAAACACTTCTAGACACTTCAAAACTAAGATGATTTATTAGCTTGCTGTTTTTTAATACATAAGACAATTAAATGTATTGAGTGCATTAAAAAGGTTTTAGTTTGAAAAGCATCACCAACAAGAATCATAAGATGTTCCCTTAAGATGTTTTTTCTTACTTGATGATCATAAGAACTCTATAAACCACCATAACATACAAATGATTGGGAAAAGAAGATGAGTGGGAGAAGATCCATCCTCTCAAACTTGCAAAAAACATCTAATCTTTCTTTAAGGAAGCATTCCGCTTCGGCACCTAAGAAAAAATTCTTTTTATAGTTAAACTCCACTCAGCATTGCCATTAACTTTCTCAAAGGACTTGACCAGAAATCCTCATTAAAGACAAATAACCAAAGGTGTGGAAAACATTAAAGTCATTTCCTAAAAAAAGAAATGAAAAAAAAAAGATTCAAGCCAAGATAGATCCCCATCACACCTATGACAGCAACACATTATTTGTCCACAAAACTTCAATAGCCTTCCAAATAAGGAACCAAAATAGTATGCCTTTTTTAATATAAAAAAAAAAATATAAGTCTCATCCACTCAGGAAAAGTGTCAAATTACATCCAAATTGACTCTGAATTGATGAGACGTTTTTGCTTCTCCCACCCACTCCAAGGTACTTCAGTCATTAAGAAGCATCGTCTATAAGGGCTTGAGATGAGTGGAGTGATTTAAAATGTAGAGTTGATGACAGCAAATTTCAACACCTCCACGCACCTGCTCATATAATTGCCTCTTCAATTATTAGTTTTCCCTTCATCCTCTTTGTAAAATCCCAAATATCAAAAAGAAAAGAAATGAAAGGTATGAGACCACTATGCAATATAAGAAAATGGCTTAATAATGTCAGCACTTTCACATGCAGTTCCTCTGAAATACCTTTTGACAATTGAATTTTTAACACCATTGTAAAAATTCCAAAAATGAACAAAGATTCAAATAATAATGCTTCATGACCTCAAGAATTGGATACTCTCAATCAAAGTGCAAGAGAAGCCCTCGAAAGTGACCTAAGAACACCAAGATCTTGCCTCCCTGTGAGTCTAACCAACATTTCCCTTATCTGAATACAAAGAATGTGAACAAGAAAATTACCTTGCCTCAAACCTCCCTTAAGTATTTATGGTAACTTTTTACGAAAGACATCAATTAGTAAAGTTAATCAAACATTCCACTTAATGACAACAACATTCTTAAGAAAATGTGGTTATGGCTATGTACACCCTTGCATTACGTTGTCTCCTAGCACTTGCACATCCATACCTACAATAGTAATGTGCACCCCCTTAGGCAAAAGAAGAAAAACTTGTGTGCACCCTATCAAGAATTTGATGACTCCTCACAAAGGCACCATGAAAAAATATATATATTTTTTCCATCACTAGCTTTAAGCAGTTAAGCAGGTATTCTAGAGATCACCTTGCACATAACATAAAGCCCTTTCTATTCCCCACTCTCCTGTTAATCATGGTAGTGAAAGTAGAGTTCACTTTCTAACAACTCAATCCTGTAAAATAGACTCATTACAAACCTCCAGCAAGTTCTCTTTAATGAACTGCCCAGATCCTTAAAAAAAAAAAAAAAAGAGAGAACTTGAACCATTGAATGCCTGATGTTGACTCAAAATCAAACAGCACTTCCTTTTACTTCCTGCCTTTCATAAAGTTGCTTTTTAAATTCTTGAGCATCAAAAAGAATTCAGCACCATCAAGGATGGTCTAGTTGATTCTAGATTCACTGTATAGCTGTAAATTTCATCTATGATTTTACTTAAATGAAGACTATTATAAACATAGTTTCAACAATATCTCATGAAATCAGAGATCAGCTTCAGAGCCTGATCATAATTAAGCATTATCTAGTTGCTAACTTTGATTCCACTTGAACAAAAAGAAAAAGGTAACCACTTGAATTTTCAAAAGAAAGTAAAATTCATCATTTTCTCAACTGCCATTAATTGGCCTGAGGGTTATCAACTAGCTATTCTAACAAAAATACCCAAATGTATGAGCAATAAACTAGCTCTAACCTGGGAGGAAAATAAAGTGCATCTAGATATTGCCTCCTCATTCCAACGGACAAACTCTGTTACTATAGTAACGGATATCTGTTGTTGTGTAGATGGATTTAAAGCTGCTTTTGAACGCGAGATAGTCCCAGTTGATTCAGATTGTTGCTGGGCTTCAGCACGCAGCTCCTCCATCTGTGAAAAAAAAATATCGTACTAAGTACCAGATCAATGCATCCACCATTACCTTCTAATAGTCAAAGCTAAAAATCTCACTTCAAAAAGAAATTAAAATTGAAAGCTGACTTGCGAATATCCATAAATGACATAAAACCTTTGACTGATAAAGCTGTCTGAGAGATGCCTGCTCATGCTCAGGATAATCATCTTTGTGGCCAAGAAACAGGGACTCTGTGAGACCTGAAGAGCAGGCCAGAAAATTCTTCATTAATTTTTCAGATAAAAGCTAACCACAACAAGGAGAGAAAAATTAATCAGTTACAGATATATGCACATGCAGGAGGCACAGCCTCACATGCGCACACACATATTTGCCTGCAGATATGTTTGTGTCTGTCAGGGTCCATTATTTCGATACTAGGCACTATACCGGTACCTAACCAGTATGATATGGTACTGAACCATCTGGTACAGACAGTATGCAAATTTGTACTGGTTCAGTACTGGTGCAACATTTTTTTTTTTTTTTTTTTTTTTTTGAGGATTGATCTAGGTTATGGATTTTAAAAGGAAAAAAGAAAAAGGGAGAAAGGAAGGAAAGAAGATGAAAAGGAAAGAGGGAAGAAGAAAAAAAAAGGAAAGAAAGAAAGAAAATAGGGGAGAAGAAGAGGAAAGATATATGCACATATAGAGACCACCACACAAACATGGATCTCTAATCATGGACAATAGATCTTCCAATAATAACTATTCCGATTCCTTCTTGAGAGTGGATTAGTTAATCATGTCATTATGGGGGTGAAGTAACTTATGGATCAATTAACATCAGTTCGTCAGTGGATTTCCTCAAAGAAGTAGCTTGAGAAATGATTGATCAAGAAGTATGATTTAAAGAAAATGATTTAAGGAAATAATGCATGGGCTAATCAATTCCATCTTTAACAATTTGTCATCTCGTTCATTACCATATAATGAATCATGTATAAAATTATCTAAATCAAATGAAACAGCATTACTTAAAACTTGTTGTCCTTATCTGTCACTATTGACTGTCTACTGATCTACAGTCTGAGAACTAATTAATGGATTGGGCTTCTTGGGAGAGTTAGAAGAAATAGAGAATTCAATCATAGATTGGATCATCATGGTACAAAATTCAGGGTGTTTGCTTCGAATACTTTAATGGTTTCAGATTTAGTTATGCATCAATGCAAGATTTATTTGATGTTAGGATATAAATGTAATAATTTAATGTTGAGTTGTGTATGAACTAGGCCAAGCTAGTTAATTTTCAAATGTACAATTTAGGATCATCGCTCAATTTATAGGCTTATCAGCTTGGTTCAACTTCTAGTTTAAACTAATATGATGGATAAGGTAAAGTCATTTTGTTTCAGATCTCAAAATATATTAAAACAATCTGAGTTATCTCCAAGACAAGTACATATTTTGTTGCATGTAGAACTGCTCTGGTATGATTTTTGGATACAACATGTTCAACATGATCCAACTGTAATAAAATTTGGCTATGCTCCTATTAAGAAAGAAAAGAAGGGAGAAGAAAAGGAAAGAAAGAAAGGAAGAGCAGAAGAAGAAAAAAGAAAGAAAGAAACAAAGGAAGGGAGAAGAAAAAGAAAAGAGAAGGCAGAAAGGATAAAAAAGGACAGAAAGAAAGAGAGAAGAAAAAGAAAGGTAGGAAAGAAAGAAGGAAAAAGGAGTGGAAAAAGAAGTAAAGAGGGAAGGAAAAAAGGCCAAGAGGTCCAAACCAAGCCGAAATGAGCAGAACCACCCAGTTCCACTCAGTTCAGAGCAATTTAAGCCCCCTTACAGAGCCAAGACACCGAACTGTCTAGAGTTACTGATCAATTCAGGTATGTACATCCCCAACCGGGCAGTTCGGGGCAGTTCTGCTTACTCTGCTATATAATTGTTTAGTTCTCAGATTCTTCACGTGGATGGACCATGCAAAGAGACAACACACATGGCACTCTCTCACATGTCACACAAGCACTTTCACACACATGCATACATGCACACTAACATGCATTGTGCATGTGCATTCTCTGCATGCATAATGGAAACAGCCCAAAATATGGCCCTATAACACTACGATGCAACCAGCCATTCTAGAAAATGAAAAAAAGAAAAGAGCACATTTGCTTCATCAAATAAAGCAAATGAAAGAATCCTACTAACAAAGATCTTGCAGTAAAAGGAAAGGCATATGATAAACAGTTGCTAAATGGAAGCCATCTAAGCAGGAATCAACAAGCATAACGCTGCAGGATATTAAGTGATTTAGATACTACATGGAAACACCAAACCTGTTATTACCTAAACACCTCCTTGTATAAGAATCAAAAGAATAGAAAATAACTGATAATTGAATTTCAGCAAATATTGAGGTCAATGAAGATGATATTATAAAAGTGAGAGGAGGAAGAGGAGAGCATCAGACTACCGTCCAGATGAAAAATGAACCATCTTTTTTATTCCCCCCCCTAGATGTTTTAATCTGTACCATAAAACTAGCAGTTCTCTAAATACCAAAACAGCATGGAAAAATGGTAGAAGGACTCAAAGTAAGCAAGCTATGCTCATATAGATCAACTTCTAACAATCACATCACCCATGACTTGGTACCATATGATTAATCTGATGGTTTACAACACCCATGTGCACCATTGTTGCAGCATACCATCTCTTCCTAAGGCATCTCACATATGGTTCACTTTGAACCACTTTTTTCTTTCCAGTCCAAATGATCGAGATTAATAGAAACAATGGCCCTCAGCCGAAGTCCCTTCCCTAGCTAAGACATTCTTGCTCCAGTCAAAAGCCCTCAAAATGGTCCAGCCTCACTGAAGCTTATAGGCTTGCCTCTTCTTTTTCCCAAATTACGATGTGCAAGCTCAACCTGGGGGTTAATTCTTTGGTTTTGATGTCTAGTGCATTTTGATCTTCATGCATTCTTCCACCTGTCTGCAATATGTCCTGGATACTTACTAGCCACACACAAATTAACACTTTAAAGGAAATTTAATGTTTAACTATTATCTTTATGAAGTATACAAAGCAAAAAAAAAAGAAAATATTTTCATAACTATGATAAGCAAAAAAACACAAAAGCTAATAATAATATTTTGTTCAATAAAAATAATGAGGCAACCGCTTGAATGGACAGCGATTTTTTAATGAAGATTGAAGATGAAGATGATGATGAACTGAAAACATAGTGCAGTACTAAAATAATAATATTTACCTTCAACATCCAAGTCACCACAGCCCACAGATTGTAACTCTTTAGCAAGTTCCTGGGTCTTCTCATATGCCACCGCCAAAATTCTTAAATACTACACCCTCAATTCGAACGGTATCAGAAATAGATATCCAATGAAATGCCTAATGTTTCTTAAACATTAAAAAAATTATCAACATAACTTACCAGTAGAAGGCCGCCTTGTTCAACAGGAGGAAGGTTCACAAGAGATGGTTTTACCAATAGCCTGTCGAGAATTGCTGTTACTCTCTGCTCTAGAACTCGCTGAAATGCAATGTAAAATATATGTTCTGCACATCAGTTATTTCACATAATCTTGATGCAACTTCCAGTACAAAAGTGAAAAGAAACATTTTTCTCTGACATACCTGCACAAGAATGGACATGACATCATTGGGAGATGGGAAGACAGCCAATATAGTCACCACCTCTTTCCGCACAGTCTCTGCAACGAAAGCACATAGGTATCAGTCCAAAAGAAGATTTTAAACTAGTCATGCTCAAGTTGGACAGAAGAGATCAATCAGAACCTGTGATTTCTTTGTATAATGTAGAAAGACCACGTGAAATATTGCTAGGCCCTGCTTGCAAACCCTGATCACCAAGAACCAACTTGATATCTGCATTCATGACCTCCACATCAATAAACATTGGTCGTGATGCTACATAGTGTTGCATGGCACTGGTACCCCGGTTAAACTGCATTTGAAAACAAACTTCTAAGAAAAAAGCTCATGCAAGAACTGCAATATTCTCCAGACCACCGAAAAGCATCTCTATGCATAAAGCTGTTCATATATGAGAGAAATTTTTCATGCTCATGGAAAATCAAAAAGAAGTAAAAGACAGAAGAAACATGGAGAGAGCCAGTTCTGAAATGTCAATTAGAACGGGCATATATTAGTGAAATTCAACCATATTAGCATTTCAAATGGTGTTATAAGCACCAACAACAAGCAGCAGCAGCATCAATATACTACAGATTGCTAAACATGATCAATTGTGAGTTGTTTTGCTAGTCTGGAGGAAAATAAGATAGCCAATATGGTTTCAACTTTCAAATAAACAGTATCAATCTGGTCATCCATTCATTACCATGTTGTTCCAATGCAAATTTGATCTAGAGAGAGTAAAATTTTAACAACATAGCTTGCTCAAGAAATGTCTTAGTGTCAGTGTTTCAAAAACTTGTGTTCTTCATGACTCTTCTAGTCCAACTGATTTGTCAAACACTCAAACCCCACTGGTAGCAAGTGCACACTCTCTTAGTTTTAACCTGTCATAGCAGTGAATGACCCTTGAACTCTATAACTTGATGACATAAAACCAGTGAAACGTATCAAAAACCCATGCACAATGATATGCTATTATCTAATTTTTGTTGTCCAAATTTCCTTGCTATCGATGCCCTTTACTTATTGTGGTAGTTTGTTTTTTAGGGTAAATTTGGAATTCTACTGTATAGGTTCATTTTCTAACTAAAATAATTTCTAGAAAGCCTCGCGATAAAGATTTAAAAAATGAATCTGTTCCTGATTTGAAAGTGCTAATATAAACCAAAATTATACAGAAATAATTCTTTTAAGGAAGGTAAGTAGGTAACCATAGAGAGTTCATCTAGTTTTTATTAACCATAGCTGAAGAGATACAACTAAATTCATATGGCCATGAAACATGTTTTGGTAGGATCTTAACCCACTCTAGGCTATTGATCCTGCTCATTCAACTGCTCTTGAATGCTTCAATTCCAACTGATAGAAAATCATATATTACCGTTATACTTTCTACTTTTCTGGTCCACCTTGATTCAGGTATTTCCTGTCTATTGTTTTAAAGTTTCAAAATCCATATGGCAAGTACTTTCAGATTATACATAAGAAATCATATATTTTTAAAATTATATAAGCATTAAGTGAATGTTTTAAATTTAAAAATAGCAAATATTGTTCTGCTTCTGATTGCTACTGCTCCCTAGGATTTCTAAGAGCATACAACCTTGGTTCCTGCAAGAGTATTCCACACTGAGTCATAGGCTACATCCAATAAGCATAGGCCATATCTGAGTCTACGAGCAATACCAGATTGTTATAATCAGTCATGGTTCGCTCCTTACAGTTTGTATATCCCTCGATATTGTACTTCCTCTATCAAAAGCAACTTTTTAATAGGCCCACAAGAGAGCTCCATCCATGCCACTGTTTGATCTCCCCCCAGCTCTATGTTAAGCTGTAGCAGAAATCTATACCCTTTGCATCTGATCATGCCATCTTAAACAATCTTTCTTCACTTTATATCACATATGTGTAACTTCTGAGCCCCTTCTTTTTTCTTCGAGATAGCCCATCCTATACCATCACATTCTCCACCTCAACATTCAAATCTTTGTTATCTTCATCTTCTTCTTCCTTTATTGCAAATTGTAAATTCAGCAATATCTTTCGACCAATTTTAGTATGCAATAGATTTACCTTTTAAATCTTATCAACATATGGATCTCAACATGCAAGAAAAACATTACTTTTCAAACGCACCATCTCAATTCTATTAACATTGCAATCGTCTGCAAGCATCTTCATGCAGAGTACTAAACCTAATCCTATGAAAATGATCACACTGAATGCTGAACTAGGAATACTTTACCATGTTTATTTTTTCACTCCAAGTACATTTTCTATTGACCAGTACTTTGCATTCAAACAAACATCAAAACCATAATTTTTCTTCAGAACTATATGAAACAAAATAAAAATTCTTCCTTTTTGTTTTTATCAAAAATATGTTTCTTTAGTAGCATGAAATAGAAAGAACATGGGCATGCAAAGAGGAAAAGAAGATGCAAGTATAGAGGGCAACAAATAATATGACGAAATTGTCTGGTAAAAATTATCAGAAAAATCCATGGGTAACTAAAACACACAATTTATTACATTGAAATAATGAATATATTGAAGTTTCTACATATAGTATCTCCAAGACAAGTTGTATTTGTCAAGGTCTGAAAACATACATCAAAAGTAAGCATGCATGCATACATGCTAGATAGTGATGTTGATCGGTAACATTAGTTCAGATACTACATTGCTCTGAATCTAAGGCTAAAAAAAAATATAGGATTTTAACCTGAGCTAGTCAAGAACATGCATTTGATGATCCAATACCAGTAAGAACAATAGAATCCAAAACCTAGATCTGCATCCATTAAGTACATGAACAAATTGGACCTTCATCTATTTTTTGTTCATATTCATTATGAAATTGTTCATACATGCCTATCTACATAAGTATCATTTATCATTAACCAAGTTATATGCAATCAGCATCTGATGGCAATATCCATGAAACCCAATCAGATAATTTAACGTCAGGGATGTGATATATTGGACCACAAGCCAAATATAATTCAGGCTTTGATCAGTTTGTCAGGTTATTGAGACCCATTGGCTCCTACTTGAAAGTATAACCCAAACTCTTAGCAGATGTTTAGAAAATTAAGGATGCATTATACAACCAATCAATTGTGAACTTATAATGCATGCACAGACAAATGCATGCAAGAAGCTCCACTTGGATTGCATGCTTGAAATTTTTTAAACATCATGTGAATTAAATGCATGATGCATTTCATGACTGCCAATGACTCCATGCAAGGTCTGCTGATACCGACACATATCAACCATAGTGTATTGCAATGGTAAGGTACCGGTACCAAGGTTTGATTTGGTATATGAGTCGAACTAATTCATACCTATTCAAAACGAGCAGAATCACCCCATACCACCCGATACCACCTGAAATCAGGATGTATACGGTACCATACCGAGCCATACCACCAGTGATAAAAATGGGGTCGGGATTTGTCTTAGTAAATAGTGCATACCATAAATACCAACCACACCATACCAAACGAGCAACATACCAGTATGGCACCCAGTACCGAGATGACAAACCTTGCATATATGTTTAATAGGTGAAGGCTTGTTGGTTGTGTCATGCATAAAACTACATTGTCAATCAATGGGCATATAGGTATCCAAATGGGAGAAAAAGATACAGCCCTAGCAGAGTTTTCAATGAATCACAGGTTTTTAATTAGAAAGATAATCTGTCAAAAAGATGCAACAATGTCACATGTACCAAAATATCCTAGTAAAACTCATATTTTAGAAGAAAATGATATATTAACTTATTATGGATACTTTAACACATATATCTTATTCTCTGGCAGTAGGCAAGTGAGGAACTCTTCATATTAGGAGCCAATAACACTCTTCAAGCCAGGATTTCTGATTCAATAGTTAACGACCATTTTCTGAATCATATCAGGTCAAAGTTCCTTGACACCATTTTTTTTTCTTCTTTAAAACTTTCATTTAGAGGAAAGAAAACTTCGGGTAGTGTTTGCTCTTCCTCTTTATTTCTGATTTTTTTCCTTTGCTACAATCAACAGGCATTCAAAATCACTATAATTGATGAAAGTTCCACAAAGCTCCCTGTCTATGTTTGTGACACATTTTAACACACCTAGAAATATAATATAATACAATATGATGAAGTATCACACACTTATCAAATAAACATGAAAGAATGAACTCATTGCCTTTTGCCATCCTTTTTTTTTGTTTTCCATTAACCATCCACTTTGTGAAAGATTTCTGTCATCCTGTTCCTTTTCTCAAACCAAAAATGCCAAGAATCTGTTCTCCAATTATTAACAATATAGGGAATCTACTACATAACCCATATGACTTGAAATAATAGCTACCTACCTGAGACAAAATTTTAGCACATTCCGCCATTATAGATAATTCTCGCCTCTGCGATGCTGCATCAAACCGAGCCAACAATCTATTCTCCAACTCTAAAAAATCAGACAACTAGTGAGAAATTTGTATGAACATGGCAGTTCAGGAGAAGGAAAGAAACTTTCAGGATAACATTTTCAACCCAGCCTACCATTACAATAGTCCTGAAGATTTGCAGCTGCAACTTCAAGACCCCTGCTTGGAGTCGCCGCACCCACTGCTGATGACATGCCCTGTTTTCCAACATCCTCCTCAGCAAAAGCCCCTAACAATAAGAAAGGAAGTGATGGTAGTTAAGAACAGACACTTGTTGATGCTTAAAGATAAAAGAAATCGGTCAACTTTGTAGAAAGAATTATGCCAATACAAATAGAATTTACAATCAACTATATCCAACAGTTAAGTATGGACGTGGTAAAAGTAATTATGTCAGAATAAATCATTAGCCATCACCATTTACACCTGCATGCCTTTGAGAACAAGGTGTATGGCTGTGTGCACAATCTTTCATTTGATGAGTTAAAAATTGCTTATGGCAAAGAAATAACCGTGCAACTGCAAATTTGGAGTCTAACAGAATATAATTGACAATTTGCTGTTCAAAATATAACTACATGGGGAGGAAACGCTGCCATGATATCTTTATATGAAGTAGTAACTTTGCAAGTAACAACAATGCAACCACAAACTTGCAGAAAAGCAGAACTTGTCGCATGAAAAAGTGGGCCTCAAATAACGAGTTCCAGAGGCCATTTCAAATAACCAATAAGGTGCTCTAACATAATACTTTAGTTTCCTTTCACCAAAATTATCCAATTATCCTTTTTATGTAGGTGTATGCATCTCTTTTACCATACCATGTCTACGTGACTTCAGCACATCACTTATTCAAACTAGTCTTCAGACCAGCAATAAAAGTTTATAAGTCAATAATCCATTTAATTTTATAAGAAAGTGCTTTTAAGATCAGATGAGGTAGTATAGACATCTGCAAACTGAACCAGCAAATGCCCCAATATAAAGAGGACCTTTTACTTGGACCAAAATGGTTGGAAAAATATAATGAAAAGAAAATAAGACCCAAGAGGTCTTGGTTAGAAATTGTGAAAAGGGAGTGGAGAAATCGTATGTTGAGCAGGATTTCCCTGTTGATTATGATCCTGGTTTCTGTTATAACAATGCAAAATATGACCTAGTTTCTTACTATCTATCCATAATGTTACCCTTGAAAAAGAACTGATTGCTTGCATTTGTTCAATCACATGAATGTGATCCTCACTAATGATCGACCGTTAAGCCTTTTTTGGGGGGGAAAAAAAGAATGGTGAACAAATCTTCTCAGACCAGGGGACTTCTCAGACAAGGGGTGGTATCATCCCCCTGCCCCCTTTTTTTCCATGGTAGTCCAAGTACAGCAAATCACCAACTATGGGCCCTGAAAAACTAAACTTTACCTTTGTATGCCACAATCTGAAAAAAAAATCATCTGATGCCACTAATAATAGGATCATAAACAACTAGCATGGACCATACCAATATTCACAAAAAGTCATCAAACAAAACTGACAAAGGGAAAGATTAATGTCGGTGTTTCTACATAGAAGTCTGTCTACTATGGGACTACTTGATGCATAAGTAGGAAAGTCTCAGAATTTGATGCCCATCCTCCTATCATACAGCTGCTCCTCCCAACACCCACATTCCTCCCTTGATCCATGCACCTGTCACAGGAAGCCACATTCTCAGACAGTCGCTTGGTCAAGAAGAGGAAAGAAGGGAAAGGGTGAAGAAGAAAAGAAGATAAGAAGAATCCTTCCTCCTCCCAAACAGCCACTTGCTTTCCTCAATCTCTACACTAGTGGCAGCAGCAACACCCCCAACAGCCACTTAGGAAGAAGAATGAAAAGGGTGAAGATACAGAAGGAGATCAAGAAGAAGAATAGGGGGGAAGTTCCTCTTCATGGCAAGGACAACTTCCAAGCAGAATCCTCTCAGCCTTCCATAATATCAGTCATATGCTGAGAGTTGAGGGACTGACCTATAAAGAAACATTAATCTTCTCCATCTCCCTCTCTCTTCAACAATTTATAGTTTGATTAATTTATAGCAAAAGCAAGGATTCTTTTGAAAGTAGAGCTTTTGAGAAGTAGAGCTTTTGAAAGTAGAATTTTTACAAAAAGTTGTTTGCTGTTTGGTAACCACATTTATAAAGTGCTTTAGAACTTTAACATATGTTTGATAACTAAAATAAAAAAAGTGCATTTGATATAATAAAATGACAATAAAAGATGGTGCATAATATGTATAATGTAATATAATATATTGCTTATAATCTAATCTAATAATAGATTATAATATAATATATTATATTATACTATTATAATATAATTATATTATATTATTATTGAAATATTATTAAATTATATTATATTATTATTATAATATCATAATATTATAATAGCATATATTATATGTTTATAACTTAAATATTATTATATTTTAAAATATTATTTTATTGTATAATATTATTATCATATAATGTAATACAATATTATAATTATATATTATACTATAATATAATATTATTATAATTATGATGTAATATATAATGTAATATAACATAATGGATTATAATCTAATCTAATAATAAATGATAATATAACATATTATATTATATTATTATAATATAATAATATTATTGTATTACTAGATATTGTTATATCAAGTTATATTTTTGTAATATAATAATACTATAATACATTATGTTGTATATTTATAATATATCATAATATTAATTTATTATTATATTATATTATATTATATTTATAGTATAATAATATAATATGATATGATATAACATGAGATTTGATGGTGGGCATTTTGGTTATTAAAAAGTCTTATTTAATCCAAACAACTTTCCAATGTTAGCCAGAAAGTACCTTTGAGGAAAGCTTCGAAATGGAGTTTTTCCAAGTAGATCTTTTTAACTCTCTGACCAAGCCAAAACAGCTTCTTGATTTTTTATCAAACATTACTATACCATCCAAAAGTACTTTTAGAGGACCGGAAAGTATTTTCTGGCACTCCAAACGCTTAGCCAAACAAGGCCTAAGTCCATCTTCCGAGCCGGTAACTTCTTTTGAGGGTAGCACCCTTGGTAGCAAGAATCTTCCATTTAGGGTGGCAGACCCACTATTGTATCTCCTTGGAAACCCATCCCTGAAACCACCTTCTAAGTGCTTTCTTATTAAAATTTTCAAAGACCTGCATCCCTGTACCCGCACCCGAGCTGCTTCCAGTAATTAAGGTAGCAACCACATATTAATGGGCATGTTCACATCAAGACATAAAATAAGCTGATAGCTTAAGCTTTTCCCCCTTTTTCCTTTATATTTAATAGCTGAGGATGGGCACTCAGAGTTAATGCAAAAGTCATAACTGACAAAGCATTCAATGTCAAAATACTTAATGATAAGTGGGGAAAAGAAAATAGTTTAGACAATTTGATACACGAGCTATATAACAGATAAACATGATACAAGTTTACATGAACAGCACCAGAATGTTTTTTAAAGAAAGTAGGTAACTTGGATACTGAACAAAGAAACTTATTTCCATTTGACAAGAACACTCGCTTACGCAATTTCTGTGCAATTGAAGCAGCCTCAGCAACACGACTGTCATCAGAAAACAGAGGTGAAAGTTCCATAAGATCACCAGGGCTGCTGTTGAATTCCATCAAGTACTGCAATTATTTTATCATAATTTGGCAGAAGCCATAAAGTCAGTGGAAACACAGCAAAAGAATTAGAGCCCAAATAAACATCAGCCTCAGAAAACTACATTTACCTACCTTAATAAGCTCCATTGTTTGATTGGCAGTTTCTCTCTGGGAATCTGCACTCTGTGAAGCAAACAATGTAACTTAGTAAATTCATGAAACCTAACATATTGTGATTAAACAAAAACAAATAAAATCTCATTTAATGCATGTAGAGAAATCAAAGACTGGCAAAAATGAAGTAAAAGCCGAACACAACACTTTACCTGCAAATGATCCCCAATCTTCGCAGCAGTCTGACCCACACTAGCAATCCGGGTATCCAATCTCGCAAAGCTATCAAATAAGCCATCTACACCTTTTTCCAGCTGAAGAGGACAGTAGGATAACAACAAATAAGGAACCCCTCATTTAACAGTATATTTCTGAATCCCCCCCCCTCTTTTATTTCTTTTATTTCTTTTATTTCTTTCTCTCTTTCGTCCTTTTTCTTTCAGGGTGAGTCTTCAGATGAGGCTTAACCCTTACCCCTTTATTATTTTATCTTTTCAATGAAACGGTGGTGACTTACTTACTGTTTTCTATTGAAAAAAACAAAGAAAGAAAGGGGAAAACAGTTAAAAAAAAAAAAATACAAAGCATTAGAGGACAACAATGAACCAATCATTCTGAGGTCTGCAACCACTGCTCTCCAATGCTGCCAATAGAAAAGAAAAAAAATTTGCACTTGAGACTATGTATTTGCCAAGAGTAAAGCAAGCATATTTCAATGTTATGGTGACACTCATTACAGTATGAAAATCTCGTGAACAACAATCCTTCCTCAAAGATATGATAATCACCCAGAGATAGATTTGTATTTTAATTGCATCAGCTGCCTTGCAACAGTTGATCATAAAAGCAGCCATATCAGGTGGCAATTAAGAAGGAAGGTATGTGATGGAATAACTAAGAAAAATAATCCATGATGTATAAAGATTTGCGTGTAGTTCTGTAGAGGTCTAAAACAAAATATAACAGAAACTCCTTACTGAGTCTTGAAGGCTATGGTGATCTTAGCAGGAACTATCCTGTGCAGAACAAACTGTTTCTAATTCATTAATTTGTTAGATCACAGGTGCACCAGCACCATAAAAGACTAAAATTAAACTTGCAGCAGTGTGTAAGGTAGCTTTCTCCTATTTCATGAATGAGGTGAGTTCCACCTAATGACCTCAAGGATGCAGTTGTAAACAAACTGAATTACATCCTATAGGAAAGGAGAATAACCTAATAAGCAATACGATGCACATTAAAACAACATATTGCAGCAACCTAAGTAGCTCTCTGAGAAATTAAAAATTGAGTTTCCCTTGTCTGTGCTAAAGGTAACAGTATAATGTTGGAGCGAACATGCAAGATCTTGCTTCTAATAATCTCAAGCTGGAAGATCAAGCTTCCAGATGACATCTGAAACCCCAAGAAAAAGTCCAGAAAAATAGCAAACATGACATTGATACAAAAGAATGAAAATAAATTAGGATGCCAATTTAATCTAACTCTAACCGTACCAGACTATCAAATGCATCATACCAGTATATATTTCTCTTATACAATTGATGATGATTAAACCCCCCCCCCCCAAATCTAATTTATTTAGAATTTCTGCTTCAAAGACATATGCAGTTTCCTATACCAAGAGTTGCCTTTCCTCTTTGTACTTCTTTTTTTTCAATGAACAGGGAAAGTATCGAAAAATTTGCTCCACAATTGCTTTAGCTTAGACTAAACAATTGATATTGTCAGATTCGTGATTTAATATATGAAATAAGCCCAATAAGAGGACTCATTTTTGACAAAAGTTGTCATGAATTAACACTAGGCAGCACCCCTTCATTGAGTGTCATAATTCCATTGAAAGATCTCAAGTTGAGCTGTTTATTAATCTATCAAACTTCCATATATTATACTTTGATCTGCAAGGGCAACCGCATATAGATGAAATTAGGCTATTACAGTTCAGGTAAAGTTCTAAGAAGAATAAGAAGAGGAGGAGGTAGAAAGAAAAAAGAGGGGAGTTTTACCTTTAGAAGAGAAGGTAGAAAGAAAAAGAGGGGAGTTTTAACTTATGAACATGCAGGTGAATATTGATTTTGAAATCATTTTCCAGAAGAACACACACAAACACACACACACACACACACACAGACAGAGAGAGAGAGAGAGAGAGAGAGAGAGAGAGAGAGAGAGAGAGAGAGACAGAGAGAGAGAGAGAGAGAGAGAGAGAGAGAGAGAGAGACGTTCTAGCTACATGTGCATATAGCACCAAAATTTGAAGTGTGCTGATCCAACATCGAAAGGTGGTCTGGACCCGTACAACAGTGTGATGGTGCAACACATAGGGCATTTTGGTGATTTCTCTCTGCATGTAGGAGTGTCAAACAAACTAAGCAGCTCAAACTCAGCTGAAAAGTTGGAATCAATCTCAATTTGAAGCTAAGATTGAACCATCAAAGCAAGCTCAAAATTAATTTTAAGCTGAACAAAAATCAACCTTATTCAGCAAGCTTGGGTCAATAAGGCTCAAATGTATTTATACTGTACAATACATATTATATAGATAATGGCCCTCTGCTTAATGCTTGAATCGATAAATTGTTAATTCAGGCTTGAACCAAGCTTGAAATCAAGCTTTAATTGAGTTGATTCAAGCTTGAAATTGATTGCAGATCAAACAAGGATTATCAAGCTGATCGATTAGGCTTGAATTCAGATCAGTTTGAAACTAAGCTTGAATTGAGCTTGAAATAATGGTAAATAAATCAAATTGATCTAGTGATTCAAGCTTGAAATTAATTTCAAACCAAGTGTGATTGGACCCAAGTTCGATGAAGCTCCACGCATTTACATCCCTATCCACATGCATATGTAGGTTGACGACCATTCAGTAAACCAATTGCTCTTCTTGGCAAGTGACATATATAAATTGCAAATAGCATATGCCGGAATCCTTCTTCAGCATTAGCAACCAATATATCTGTGGTCCATATAAAGAGATAAGAACTTAATCTTTCATATAGGCTACAGTAATTGGAAACTGATACCACTCTCCGATACATGTGTTCCATGACCCCAAATACTTCATGTCCTTTTTCTTAATGCCATATGAAACTTTATAATATACTTTCTCCAATTCCCTTTCTTTAAATATTTTCATCAGTTGCTCAAAGAGAGATAGTCTGTCACTTTTATTATTTTCCATACTTGTTGTCTTTGTTACCTCGGATAACAAATCCTTAAACTTCTCTAACATTAAAAGGCAGAATGCTTGCACCCATAAGCATGCTTCTCCTTTCCAATTCAACATGCATTTCCTTTCAACTCAACAAGTCAATGCATTGATATCATCCCTTATAAGTAGGTTGTGATCCGTTCTTAATCTGATGCTTGAAAAGCATTTACCCAAAATGCCACTAAAAAATTGGATTATACCCTCATCGTATAAGAACCACAATTCAATACCAACCTCGGTCAGGGTTTTGCGGTGCTTGGCATCTTGAATGGCAACCTCTTTCTTTAGATTTTGGAGCCTTGCGTCAATCTTCATTCCAAAAAAAAAAAAAGAAAGAAAGAAAAAGCTTTAGAACAATCAAGAATAAAAAAGAATGAATATTTGCTGATTCTTAATGGAACAGATTCCGGAGTCCCACCTGGCGTCGGAGATCAACCAACTCCTTGCAGGAATCCTTGAACACAGCGAGGAGTTCATCCACCGCCGGAAACATCGGAGGCGACGACCCCTGCAGTCCCCGCAGATTTCCATTGGGCAGAACTTCCTGCCCACCAACTCCATCTACTGAATCCGAATCATCGTCTTTGAACTCCGGGAGCAGCTCGTTCACCAAGTTCCCAAACAACGCATCAAAAGAGAAATTCCCCTATAAAATCAAAGCAAACCAGAACAAAAACCTCAAATCCAGCCAAAATAAAGATCCCGACAAGGTTATAAACACCAGAAAGAAGAGAAAGGAATCACCTTGAAGTCCTCGATGTCGAAAAGAAGAGGGAGTGAAGCAGCAGACGAAGTCTTTTGTGAGACCATCGCTCCTTTGCATCTACTCCAAGTTCATCACAAAATTAGGAGATCCAAGACAAAAAGAATCGATCAAGAAATGGGATTCGATCCAGAGATTACGTACGAAATGGAAGAAGAGATTCAATTGGAGGCAGTGGATAGAAGCATCAGGTAGGGTTTTAGAACACGAGATCTGAAATCACTTGCGACAGGAGATCGGATGACCGGAGGGGTGGGTTGAGGGCTCTCGCCGGCAAGAAAAGCTTCGATTTTTTTTTGGTACGGTCCGGTTGGTTGACGGATCTCGGAAAGGTCGGGAAGAGAATGAATATTTTTATGCAAGACGGGCCGAACGAGAGCGCCTTGCCCAGGTTGGGCCAAGCTTTTTATGGTGGCGGAGCAGAAATTTGCGCACCGCGGTGATTGGCTCACGCGAGGGGCCGGTCCTTCCGATCCCGCGCGTGAGCGAATCACCGCGGACGGTGCGTGAGAATTTCTACTTGACGTCGTTAACGATTAACGGTTTTTAATTTTTTAATAAAATTTAAAATTGAATGGATATTTGTCTATTTGATAATCTAGGCTCCGTTTGAGTTTTTTTTTTTTTTTTTTTTTTTTTTTTTCAAAAATTAAAAAAAAAATTCTATTATTTTTTAAATTTCTAATAATATAAAAATAAATATTTTTGTTAAGAAAAAAGAAGAGCTATCCGGTCATATTAAAGCTACGAGATAACATCGTGAGGAGACAATTCTACGGGAAGTGGATTAGGAGCTTTGAGCATTATTAATGGCTCCTTACTTGAGGTGCTTGCAAAGAATCTCGAGAATGGAGTAAGTCTAGATGACATCAAAGGTGGGACCATGGCAAAATTTGACTATGATCACTTAAGGTGCTCATCAAGAATCTCGAGGTGCAGTGAATCTAAATAGCGTCGAAGCTAGCAGCGGCCATAGCAAAGTTTGACCATGGTCATTTAAGTAGCTACAAGACCTGGCAAAGTTTGACCATACTTACCTAAGTAGCTACAAGGCCAGTAGACTCGTTGGCAAAGAGCTTGTTGGGGCTATAGAGGAAGGTAGAGCAAGGCAAAAGGCAAGGAAGAGATGGTAGAGGATACCAATGATAGATCCGATCCAATTGTCTACTAGATAGGGTGTCAATGTGCTTGACGATATTCTAAAAAAAAACATGAGGCCATATGGAGATCATGAAAAGACCAAGTGGAGAGAATGAGAGAAGGATGAAATCCATCTTTTAAAAATAAAAGTAAATATTTTTTACTTCCACTTTTTTCATAAATAATAAAAATTATTTTTCACTTTTTTTATAAATAATAAAAGTTATTTAAAAAATTAGAAATAAAATAATGAAACATGTTTTCTATATTTAATTCCATATTCCTATTTTTTAGAAAAGAATAAAAGCTAGACATATCCATTTTATTTTTTTGAAAAATAAAAAATCTATTTTTTATTTTTTGAAGCATATAATTAGTTCTTAATATTGTCATAATCAGAAAATATGATTTCAACTTTTTAAAAGCTAATATTTGTCTACTACCACCTTCACCATCCATCACTAAGCCACCACTACTAGCTACCATCTCTACTAATCATCAATCATTACTAGCCACCACTTGCAATTATTGGCATTATTATCGACCACTCTCTGTTGATCACTGTATGTAGTAAATGTCATTGTCATTATCGACCATGGTTCATCATCAATTATCACAGCCACTAGCAATCATCGATCCTCACACACTACCAACAACCAATCACCAATGGTGCTGTAATGCCAACAAATAATTAGGAAACTTATAATAATGTATCTTTATGTTTGTTGTTGCAAGTTTCTAGACTAACGTCGGTCATCCATCAACGTGGAGCTTAGATTTGGCTTGAGGATGCTTCCTCTTTTACGAACATGCAATGAAAATCCACATCCACTAGAAATGCTCTAGTGGAGGACCTTTTGATGCTTAAATTAGCCAGAACTTAAGAACATGAGAGAAGAAAGAGGATGAGAGATTGGAGAGTAAGAGAGTGCATGCACTATTCTCTTTTTGGCTTGCTTACCTTAGGGTTCCCTCGTTACCTCTTTATATAGAGATAGACTTGTAGGTTGTTATGCTTGAATCGATAGGCAGTTAGGCCCTAATTTGATAAGCTGTGAGGCCTTAATCTGATAAAGGATAGAGAATCTATCTACTAACCTGTAAATCATGGTTGTTAGTCGCGGGTGTTATATGTGGATTCTACCATACTCCAAAAATCATAGAGAGTCATACGATATCGTGGAAGATTCCATCAGGTCAACCTTGTCGTTGAGTGGGCCGATGGCTTGAGGTTAGCTTTGTATTGAGGTGCCACCTTAGCATGAAACTGAAGCCGATTGAGTATGTATGAGCTCGTAATCCTCAAGATGATGTTATTCGATGTATAGCTTGGTTCTTGATGGGATGGAGTTGGCATTCATTAGATTGGCCTTCGCCCTATGAGAAGATTGGTTGTCATCCGGGGTCGTAGACTTTCTACTACTTCTCCTAGGGTTGGAACTATATATGTTGTGATCCAAGTCAACTCATCCCAAACCAAAGTATTCTGGTTGGCAAAAAATGAATCACCCTAGCACTTGTCTCCCACTCCTGAGTTTGAAGTGACTTGCTGACTTTAGACAATGGGAGTAGTTTGTTGGAGAGTCATTTTTTAGTCATTAGGGATGTCCGAGAAGGATTGACCTTGGGCTAATGCTGGAAACTTGTGTTGCTATTACTATGTAGAATGTTCCAGGCTCCAATTCCCATGGTGACTCTTTGGATGAAGCACTATAATTATGTGTTGGAGTCAACAATATCTTAGCACCATCTAGCTCTGATACCAATTATTATGGATCTGATACCGATTATTATGGTAGAAAGAAAGAAGAAATAAAAATAAGACACAATCAAATACATGGACTAAACTAAAGTCTATCTCTACGGGGTATGCAAAGACTTCAATATGAAAAAAGAAAAATTTATAAGAAGAAATCGTAACCTCAACCCTCATACACCAATTCCTCTCTCTCAATAAGAAGCACTCCTTCACAAAGCTCTCTCTCTATAAGAGATGTCCCTGAAGCGACCGCTATTCGCTGCCTGATAGTCTGCCTGAAGTCTCCTACTTCAGCTCTCTATTAGTGCCCCATAGCATCTACGCTATTGCTCAACCTCTGCTTGCTCTAAGGTTTCTGCCATCTACCAACAAGCCACACTATAGCTTGCCCATAGGCTCTATAAGGCCTTTTAAAGGCCTGAAACACCAATTTGAATCAGCTTCAACTTCCTAATAGAACCCAAACAACCTCTTGACCTTCTGATCATGCCAGCAAGCTCCCGTATCCATTGGATCACGCAATTACATAATAAACAACTCAAAAAATCCCTCGTGAGCCACATGAAACCCATATAGACCCTTAAGCGGTCTATAAATGGCCCGTGGATCACATAATCCTCTATAAACCGCATATTAATGCATGTAGATCGAGCTCTAGGGTGCGTGGATCACGTCTCCTAGTTTATGGACCACCGGCTCATCATGAGCCACATGGGAAGCTAGCAGGCTATGCTCGTGTTGGGCTTCCCGCATGTGCAGGCCATGTACACTTGCACATTGGGCTATGCGAGTGCCTAGGCTGCATGCCCGCACACTGGCAGCTTGGGCTACACACGAACCTGGACCATGCGCACGTGCTAGGCCGTGCCTAGCTTGTAGACCACACCTACGGGCCATGGCCTGCTGTAGGCCTAACTTCTTCTGTAGGCCATGGGTGCCTTCCTGCAGGTCGTTCTTCACATAGGCTCCTTCCTGGGCTTTTCCTTACTGTGAACTTCACTATGGATTCTTTAGTGGATTGAATTTGAGGCATTTTTCTAAACAATCTCCATCTCGACTCGACATTCGATCTTCAACTAACTTTGAAAGCTTTCTGGATGATCTCTCCCCATGCTTTGAGGCCAATGCCTGCGAATCATGGATAGACAAACAAACGAGTCCAGCTAGGCCGCTCAATCCCATCTCCATTATATGCTGTGCTCCTCTTGACCCGAGACCTGATAGGGATAGTCTCTTGTAACAATAGGAACTTTACCTTACAACATTGTTGTCGTGCTCTCGAGACTCATATTTCATGCTCGATCCATCTGCATCTGAAACTCCATCTTGCATTGGGCTCTCATTGGTTTATAAAGCTGTACCTTATACTGGGCTTTCCACCAAGAGATAATGTTCTCCATACTTTCTTCTCTTTATGATAACACGACTACCATGCAAGACCTTTAGAATTTCTTCACAGCTCTCTAACTGGAGTCGGTTGAATCCAGTCTACTCAGTGAGATTAGATTCTTTCTAAAACTGAATATGTATCGAATCTCACCTAATTTTCTGACTATTTCATCATGTACCTTTATGCTGACGATCCCCATGCCCTTGATCGCATAGCTTGATCCATTTGGCAAATAAACAGCTCTCTTACTTCTCTCTAGGGGTTAAATAGCTTCTCTCTACTGTACACATAATGCAAAAATGCAAAATCTATAATCCATTGATGGAAAGAAGTAGATACCTTCTCTGAAACCATGAGCATACAATCATCGGTTCATCACTGTCGCTATCTTAGGCCACCGTCGCTGTAGCTTTTGTCCAATCCCTAAACTATGGATAATCTCCGACACAATGCTCCAATTTGTCGTACTAATGGCATCTGATCTTGCTTAAATTTCTTATCTTGGACTTAGATTGCCCACCTCGCGATCTCCTGCTGCTTCATCTTCTACCACCATCACCTTCAAACACCATCAAAGTTGAGTCACTACCTAAACTCGAGGCTCGATTCTTCCATCTAAAAATCTCATTCTAGAGTAGAGCAAAAGTTATCTTTTCCATCTTGATGGTATTCTTTTCTATAAGAAGAGCAGTCACCGATGACTCATAAGAGGGAGAAAGCGATGAAAGCAAGATCAACATCCTGGTCTTCTTCTTAACTTTCTTGTCAACACTGACGAGGTCAGTAAGGATCTTCTAAAAGTTGTTAAGATGCTCTTGCATATTCTGTCCCTCATCCATCCACAGTCGGTAGAACTACTTTCAGAGGAAGAGCATGTTGGTCAGTGACTTTACTATGTACATCTTCTTGAACTTCAATCACATCGTCATTAGAAAAATCTTGCTAAATACATAGATCACCACAGTATCCACTAAGTATAGATAGATCATGCTCATTACTTGTATTTGAAGTCACTTTCAATCCTTCACCTCCATGGTAGCCGGTATCTCTTCACACAAAAGAGTATTGATCAATCATTGTTAGATGAGCACATCCTTTATCCTCGCTTGCCATAAGAAAAATTATTCTTTTCATCAAATCTGTTAATTTCTATCTTAATTGAGCTTGATTTCTCTATTTTCTTCAAACTTAATTATCACTACCACAACCTATGCTTTGGTACCATCTAACTCTGATACTAAGTGTTGGGGTCAACAATATCCTGGCATCATCTAGCTCTAGTACCAATTATTATTGATCTGGTATCAATTATTATGGTAGAAAGAAAGAGGAAATAAAAATAAGATACAATCCAATACGTGGATAGACCAAGGTCTACTTCCATGGGGCATGCAAAGGCTTCGTTATGAGAAAAGAGAAATTTATAAGAGGAGATTACACCTTCAACCCTTGTACACCAATTCCTTTTCCTTAACAAGAAGCTCTCCTTCACAAAGCTTTCTCTCTATAGGAGACCTCCTTGAAGGGACCACTATTTGTTGCCTGGCAGTTTGTCTGAAGCCTCATGCTTCAGCTCTCTACTGGCACCCCTTAGCATCTGCAGCTGATGCTTAGCCTCTACCTGCTCTAAGGTTTCTGTCGTCTGCCAACAAGCCATGCCATAGCCTACCCACAAGCTCCACAAGGCCTTTTAAAGGCTTGAAACACTAATTTGAATCAGCTTCGGCTTCCTAATAGAACCCAAATAGCCTCCTGACCTTCTAATCATGCCAACGAGCTCTTGTATCCTTTGGATCGTGCAATCGTGCGATAAACAACTCAGAAAACTCCCCATGAGCCATGTGAAACCCCATGTAGACCCTTAAGCAGTCTATGGATGATCCATAGACTGCGTATTAACATACGTAAATCGAGTTCTAAGGTGCGTGGACCACATCTTCTAGTGCGTGGACTACCAACTCACCATGAGCCGCATGGGAAGCCAACAGGTTACATTAGGACGTGCCCATGCTGGGCTTCCTGTGTGGGAGCCTAGGCCGTGTGCCCACATGTTGGCCTGCACTAGCCTGGATCGAGCCCAGCTTATGGGCCATGCTTATAGGTTATGGCCTGTTGCTGGCCCAGCTTTTTCTATGGGACGTGGGTGCCTTCCTGCAGGCCATTCTTCATGTAGATTCCTTCTTGGGTTTCTCTTTACTGCGGACTTTGCTATTGGCTCTTTTATGGGTCAAATTTAAGGCATTTTTCTTGATATTGTGGAAGCCCAGAAATTGAGGCGGCATGCCAAGATCATTTAAAACATTCGACTCCAAGGATCCCTCGGTTATTGGCACACTGTATCTAGAACTAACACATAGCAAGGCATACATTTTCTATAATCACTATGGACTACTGCGGTAGTCAATGGCTAACATGTGTCAATATCTTAGATGGATGTGTTGAACCGTCAGGCTAATCCATATCGTTGGTGTCACTATAAATACTAGCCCCTCCACCTTTTCTTCCACCTTTGATTGGTTCTTTGCCTGTTACTCCACCTTCTTTGCTACTAAAAGAATTCTTCATTGCCACTCGCCATTCCTAGAGCTTTCAATGATCATTTTCAAGGCCATTGTTCAACCATCCTGGGCTTCCCCCTTTTCTTCTTCTTTTCTTATGCTTTCCTAGCTTTTCCTGTAGCTTATAGGTCTTCTCCTTTCGGGCCTTTTATTTAGTTCTTTTTCCCGCTTCCATTCTCATTCTCTTTGTATTTTTCTTTCATTTTCCACTATTCTTCAATCTGGATGGCTTATGATGGTAGTGAGATCTAGGATGAAAGTCGTTTGGTTGATCGAGGTTCTCGATAGGCTCCTCCTTGGGTTGGGTCTAGGGTGGAACCTCAAACCACTACCACTTTGGACCCTCTAGCTTGGTCCAAAGCCTTTGGCTCGGATGTTCCCAAGCATAGGCCAAGCATCAAGAGGTCCACTTTTATTGAGTCCGACTTGGAAAGGGTCCGGGCTAAGTATCATTTTTAGATTGATTCTAGCTGGAGTTGCCTCATCAAAATGGCCAGATAATTGATGCTCTTAAGGGGCACCTTAGGATCTATGAGTTCCTTCGAGCTGGACTTTGGTTTCCTCTTCACCTCTTTATTACTAATCTTCTTGATTTCTATCATTTTGTCCTACTCGGATCGATCCAAATGGCATTTAGATGATCGTTGTTTTTGTTCTCCTTTATGATCTCATTGAGATCGAGTGAGGTGCTTACTCTTTTAAGCACTCTTCACCTTAAAGAGGCACCCCTGCAATAAGAGCTAGTGGTACTTTACTCTCTACGAAGGCTACCAGTTCATCAAGGGGCTACCTTTCTCCATCCTTGGCTGGAAAAACTATTTCTTCTTGATCTCCTCTGACCTTCCATGGGGCTTTAGTTGGTACTGAATATTATGACTAGAGCTACTCTGACACCAATTATTATCATGGTGATATTACTTATATTAGTACCATCTCTTATCAGAAAGATCTCTCATGTGGAATATGTTTCTTCTCATTCAAGATCGAAATATTGGTGATAATGTCAATACCACAACAGAAAGAAGAAGAGATAAATAACAAAGATACAATCAAATACATAAATTAAGTTAATGTTTACCTTCACAGGACATGCAAGCTTCACTATAAGAAAAGAAAAATTTTATAAGAAGAGATCACACCCTCTCCACCCTCGTACATCAATATCTCTCTCTCAACAAGAAGAACTTATTGAAAATAATGTCCTAAAGTCAATCGTTAGCCTGTTGATAGTTGTGCTATTTTTTATACTTATATATAAATTATTAATAAATAAAATTTATTTTGATATTTTATCATCACAAAATCTTACATCTTCTAATGAACTTTTGTGTTGTGGTGATGTCGTTTAGTCTTTAAATCTGTTCGCGATCAAACGATACATTGTTACCAAGGACGACAATGTTTATCAAGTGTAGGTTGTTGTATGCTATATGGATTGATTGTCCTCTTAACCAAGGAGTGTGTAGATACTGGTATGGCATGCAGGTAAGATGTAGGGATACATCTGCACTAAATATGATCAATTTTGAAACTTTTCTACTAACAAGATTTCCTCTAATAGAAATATGGATATAAGTGTCCCTCCAATCTGAGATCATCATGGTGACTTTCAAGGAACTCATCATGCTTTGGTGCTGGACTATCTAAATTTTTAATTCAGTAACAAAAGATTTCTGAGCACAGTCAAGTACTTGAGAAGTCGGTGTGTGAGTCAAGATGGAATTGACCATTCTGGCTCAAAAGCTGTGTTCAATTATATTTCAATTTAGCAAATCCTTGATCAAAGTAGTCCTGGTAAGGAGTCACGAGGCTAATTGCTCCGAGACATGATTTGGATGTATCTTTCAAGGTTGGTAGTTTAATTCTGAGTCATCCTCATATATAGAGGTCAAAGGGATGAATTTTGTGGTAACCATATTTATGTAGGTTCTGAATATTATGATTGTGACTATTCGACCTACCCAGACGTCGGGTATCGTTGCTAGATGGTCACTTTGATTAGTACAGAAAGTGGTTCCTATATTATCGGATTAGATTCGAACCTATGGGGTCACATATATTAGAGATTTCTACTTGATCTGATGGTTGGTGAAGAGTTCCACTAGATTGGGATTCTTTGATCGAGAGTCTTACTACATTAGGACTTTGAGTTTTGGTTGTTTGAAACTCTATGATCGGGAATTCTAGTGGATCGAAACTCTATGATTAAGAGTCTCACTGGACTGAAACTCTTCGACTAAGAGTTCTACTACTATAGGATTCTGAGTCTTACTTATCTAAAACTCTATGATCGAGAGTTTGGACTCTATGATCATGAGTTTTACTCATTTTAGACACCAAGATCAAGCACTACTACAAAAAGAACCTACGGCAGTGCATACTATGACAACAATTTTCGAAACTATTGCAATAAAGTTTACGACAGCGGTTAAAAAGAACCGCTATTATAAATTGACCTATTGCATCGATTATAAGAAATCGCTGTCATAGGCCGACCTATGACGGCGGTTCTTTGTAACTGCTGTAATAGGTTCGACCTATAGCAGTGGTTAACGACAACCGCTGTCATAGGTCGGACCTATAGCAGCGGTCAGAAAAATCGCTGCTATAGGTCGATCCTATAGCAACGGTTCCTTGTAACCGCTGCTATAAGTCAATTTATGGTAGCGGTTATTTATAACCATTGGACCTATAGCAGCGGTTAACGACAATCGCTACTATAGGACCTATAACAGTGGTTAACGACAACCACTACCATAGATCGAACCTATAGTAGTGGTTAGAAAAATTGCTGCTATAAGTCGATCCTATAACAGCGGTTTCTTGTAACCGCTGCTATAAGTCGATCTATGGCAGCGGTTATTTGTAACCACTGCCATATATATATATATATATATAAATATTATATAATTTTAAAATTTAATATCCATCTTCATCGTTCATTATCTAAATAATTATCATTAGAGTATCGTTGCAAAAGATCACTTCGATTCGATGGCCGTAGCTTCATCGATCAAAAAAAATTAATTTCGATGATCATGAATGATGATGCAATGATCTGATAGATGGAAATCTTTGATGGACCCAAAAATTTATAATGATGATCTTGGTTATATTTGTAGCATATTATCAAAGTTTCACTTCAATTGGATATTGTTATTTTGATCAATTTTGTATAAGTTAATTTCGACCGTTAAATGATAAACGAGTGATCAAAGGATCAGATGGTGTCTGATTATGAGATAATTTTTTTTATAAATGATCTTGGCTACTACTTTAATTATTTTTTATGATGGTAATTATAAAATTCAATTCATGAGACTAAGAATGATCTAAAACTATACATCGCCTGATAACCATTCTTAAACTTTGTTAGTTGTTATGCTTGTACTTTTACAATATCTGCTTAACATGAATAGTTCATACGAAAATAATTTAAATTTTACTATCATCATCATATAAAATGATTAAAATTATAGCAAAGATCATTTAACTAAAAAATTATCTCATAATCGAACGCCATTTAGATCTTTGATCACTTGTTTCTAATTTAACGGTTGAAATAATTCTGTACTAAATTGACCATAATAACGATATCTGATTGAAGTAAAATTTTGATAGTATGCTACAAATGTCATCGAAATTATCATTATAAATTTTTGAATCGATCGAAGATCTCCATCTATCAGATCATCGCATCATCGTTCGTGATCGTCCAAATTGAATTTTTCTGATCGATGAAGTTAGGGCCAATGGATCGAGGCAATCTTTTATGACGACACTCTAATGGTAATTATTTAGATAATGAACGATGAAGATGAGCATTAAATTTTAAAATTATATAATTTTTTAAAAAAATAAAAATAAAATATTTTCAATCTATGATAGTAGTTACTGAAAATCACTGCTATAGATCTATGGCAGTGGTTAGAAAATCGCTGCCGTAGATTTATTGCAGTGATTTTCAGTAACCGCTGCCATAGGTTAGGTTAAAAATCTTTAAATTTTTTTTTCCTCTCATGCGCTCTCTCTCTTCCCTCCTCTCCATTATTGGTGAGACTCCACCAAAGTTCTTTCCCTCCGACTTCCCCCTCGATCGGCCCAGCCTCTTGGTGCCCCCCTCCTCCCCCTTCGCCTTCCTATCCCCTGTAGCTGCCACCCCTTGCTCGTGTCATGCCACCGCCCTCCCGCTCATCCCCCCCGCACCGGCCCCTTCCCGACGGTCTTCGCCCACCCCCCGCCCATCCAACCCCCTGCCTGTCCCACCCCCCATGCTGCCCTTTCCATCCCCGACCGCCACCACCCCTGCCCTCTCCATCCCTGGCTACCCACCCCCTGCCCTCCCCATCCCCCGACCACCACCACCTCTGCCCTCCCCATCCTCGATCACCGCCGCCCCCTACCCTCCCCATCCCTAGCTGCCCACCCCTGCCCTCCCCCGTCGTCGCCCCCACCCTTTCCATCCCCGACTGCCCACCCTGCCCTCCCCATCCTCGGCCGCCACCACCCCTACCCTCCCTATCCTCGGCCGCCCGCCCCCTGCCCTCCCCTTCCCTAGCCTCCCTATCACGATGCCCCTCCGAGCCCTCTCTCCCTCTCTCTCCCCCCTCTCTCTTTCCTCTTTCTCTTTCTCTCTCTTGTCTCTCTATTTCACTATCTTGATCTTATTTTGCAAGTCACCTCTAGCATCGTCATCTTTCTCTTGCATCATTGTCGGTGATCCTCGAAGCTTTCGATGTGACCCTCTCTCTGTAGCTGTAGGTATAATTTTTATTTTAATTTTATAGTATTATTTATTAATCATTAGACTAGATCTATCAACAGATCAGATTCGAATCGAAACCTGGATATTTGGATCCAAGATTCAGATCTAATTTTAATTACTGGTACCAGACTCAAACCCGAATACTCGATGGGTCCGTACTTGAAGTACCAGACCCAGACCCTAATAGATCTAAGATATTCGGACCCGATTCTGGCCTCACCGACATCATTAGGAAGGAGGGGGTCCAACCTTGCCGATGAGGAAGATCGAGAGAGTGAGAGAGGAAGGGAGGAGAAATTATAGATGATCAATTGATTGTCCAATTTGGATAGTTTGAAAATTATAGATAATTCTATAGATAGTTGTAGTAATCAAACAGTATGTTAAGAATTTTGAATAAAATTTTAAACAGTATTTTTCTTTTATTCTCCTTACATGAGAGAACTATAGAGAAATGCTGCCAAAATTTTATTCGATCCCTATTGCATATCATTTAATTATTATAATGAACCTATAGAATTAATGCAATTTCTGAATGGGATAGGACATATCTTTACCTATTAGTTGATGATAAATGCTTTTATTACATGTCTGAAAATGATATTTATGTGAGTTTTACACATGATATTTATTTTAATCCTTGTTTATGATGTATTTTTTATTTATAATGCATTAGTATATAAGTTTCACACATGATTTAACTGCAGTATCATCATTTTTAAAATAGATAAGGGGTGTGTTGGGGATAAATCCTACTTTCGCCAAAGTCCAGTCTGAAGCTTAGCCTAATGTAGCTGGTAATCATGGAAGAGCTTCAATAAAAAATTCTCTTCCTAACAGTCAGATTCATTTAGTGGCTGAACTATCTAATGGCCAAACCTCTTTAGTCGACCAAACTTCTCAACGGTCGAGCTCCAGCCGAACCTCTTCAATCAGTCGAACTTCTCAGTGGTTGAGCTCCAGCCGAACCTCTTCAACTAATCGAGCTTCTATGGAAGCCGAACTCCTTCCGAACTCCTCCAGCAATCGAGCTTCTACGAAAGCCAAACTTCTTTCGGACTCCTCTAGCAATCGAGCTTCTATGAAAGCCGAACTTCTTTTGAACTCCTCCAGTAATCGGGCTTTTATGGGAGCCAAACTCCTTCCAAACTCCTCCAGCAGTCGGACTTCTATGAAAGCCAAATTCCTTCTGGACTCCTCCAGCAACCGGGCTTTTATGGGAGCCAAACTTCTTTCAGATTTCTCCAGCAGTCGGACTTCTATGAAAGTCGAACTCCTTTCGAACTCCTCCAGCAGTCAAGCTTCTACGGAAGCCGAACTGCTTCTGGACTCCTCTAGCAGTTGGACTTTTATGAAAGCTGAATTTCTTTCGAACTCCTCCAGTAGCCAAGCTTCTATGGAAGCCGAACTCTCCAACAATCGAATTCCTCCAAGAGCCAGACTCCTTCCAAATTCCTCCTCCAATCGAATTTTTATGAAAGCCAAACTCCTTATAGACTATTCCTTCAGATGAATTCCTACAGACGATCCCACTACTAAACAGTTACAATTATCACGATAATTATGATTATCATTTATCAAGACAATCACGATCGACATTTATCAGGACAATCATGATGGACATTTATCAGGACGATTATGATGGATGTTGACGTAGAAATTGGTTATCATCGAATCCAATTAAAGCGGAGGAGGATGAGGTCACCATCGGAGATCTACAAAATAAAGTCCCATCCAGAGCCGGTGGGAGGGGTGGCTCCGGTAGGACCCTCCGACGATCAAGTCAGTTTTGGTCAATAGAAATGGAGTATTCGAGAATGAGTTTGGCAGAGTTTCGAGAAAGAGAGGAGAGCTTAGAGCCTAGAGTTAGCATATCTGGAGGGTCCTTTTTATAGGCGAAGCTTGATTGATGGTGACGGCCATATCGTCTGATAGCGAGCCATCGGGGCCGCATGGAGTTCGGTACGGAGAGGAAGGCATCGTCAGACGGACAGTGATAGCCATACTGATGGATCGTGGATCGCATAGGGCTGGTTATGGAGAGAATAGTGTCGTCAGTAGTGGTGGCCATGTCGTTCGATTACAGGCTGCATGGGGCTTGTTACGAAGGAAAAGGTGCCACCAGACTAGTAGAGGTGGCCATATCATCGAGGTCCGATAGCCATAGCTCGATGAAGTAGGCGTTGGTTGGTGGACTCGAATATATACCAATTTCAAAGGAGTTCAGACTCCTGGAGGAGTTCGACCAAAGGGGAGGCTCGAAAGGAGTTCGACTCCTGTGGGAGTCCGATTGGAGTTCAGTCATTGAGGAGTTCGGCTAGGGCACCACCGCTGAGGAGTTCGACCAAAAGGAAAGCTTGGAAGGAGTTTGGCTTCTTAAGAAGTCCGACCGAAGGAAAAGCTTGGAGGGAGTTCGGACTCTTATGGAAGTCTGACTGAAGGGGAAGCTTGGAGGGAGTTCGGGCTCTCGCGGGAGTTCGACTAAAGCTTGGCCGCTGAGAAGTTTGGTCGGCTGAAGGAGTTCGACTAAGGCCCGATTGTTGGGAGTTCGAAGGAGCTCGGCTGCTGAGTTCGATCAGCTGAAGGAGTTTGGCTAAGATCCATCCGTTGAAGCTCTTTCGTGGCTATCGATTGCGTTAAACTGAGCATCGAACTGGATTTTAGTAGGAGCGAGATTTATCCCCAATAATAGACATTTATCAGGACAGTTATAATAAGCTCCATCTATAAAAAGGAACCTCCAGATACATTTTCTCTAGGCTTTCTTTTTCTTTTCAAAACTCTGTCGAACTCCTCTCTGAGCACTCCATTTCTATTGTCCAGAAGAGCTAACTTGACCGTCGGAGGGTCCTACCGGAGCCACCACCACCAACTCCGGATGGAACTTTATTTTGTAGATCACCGACGGCGATCTCATCTTTCTTGACTCCAGTTCGATCCGACGTCAACCAAATTCTACATCAACAGAATTGGCGTTAGAGGAAGGGCCCTCTATTCTTTAGGTTTTCTTGATCTTAAAGGAGTGCTTAGCAGCGATCTAGCGTTCTTTCCAGAAAAAAATACCTTCCAAAAAAGATTCGATCCGATGATCAATAGTTTCTATAGCCAGATCTCGTCCAGATACATCAGTTCCCACTTTAGCTCTGATAACTCAAGCTCCACCTGCAGTCATAGTGGATTCAGAGCAGTTTAACCTACTGATGCAGCGGGTTCAGGACCTCATCAAGATGGTGCAGGCCATGTGGTAGCCCTCGATGATGACTCTACCAAGAAACTCACTATCAGGATATCAGAAACTGATCCCAAGAAAGAGCATTTAGGCTAGTATGCCCGTCGCCATTAGGAAAGGAAAATAGAGAGTAGAGGATCTAAGTTTGAATCATAGTTCTCCTCTAGAGGAGATCTTTCCCATCTATAGCTGAAAGCCCTCCAAGGTCTACGATCGAGACGACGTCCTCAATCACAAACTACGAAAGATGGACCAGCAAATTGAGGAGCTTGGTCACGTCGCTCCAGCTCACTATGACGACGTCCACACCGATCATCCTTTCTCTCTCCAAATTATGCAAGAGTCCATTCCACCAAATTTTAAGCTCTCTCAACTTGAAAGCTACAACAGAACCTCTGATCTGGTTGATCATCTGAAGGCCTTCTTGACCATGATGCTGCTTCACGGTGCACCAAATGCCATATTATGCCGAGCTTTTCCATCTACCTTGAGGGGGGTAGCAAGAAACTGGTACTCAGCATTAAAGTCGAGTACGATCTTCTCTTTTGACCAGATAAGCCATCAGTTCGTGACTCACTTCATCAGCAGCCGACGTCCATACCGAAGTTTGGATTTTCTGATGAATGTCAAGTAGAAGGAGGAAAAATCCATCTGGACTTATGTCACCCGATTTAATGCTGCGGCATTAGAGGTCTGAGACCTGAATCAATCTGTTGCAATGGCCACGCTCAAGGATGGCCGTCAAAAGAATGATTTGCTATTTCTTCTGAAAAAAAAGTACTCCAGAGACTTTGTCGATCTGCTAGCCCGGGCCGAGAGATATGTCCGTATGAAAGAAGCCTTCAAATTGAAGGACGAAGAAGTCATAGAAGTGTGGTGGGTGGACGAGTCTAATAGACCCGTTGTCGATGGAGGGTTGAGTGAAGTTCGGCCGTGCTCACAGACTCCCTCTGGGTACAAGCAAGCGAACTCCTCGAGCTCGTCATCAAGGAAGCTCCGACAAAAGGGTGCGAAGAAGTTCTCCTCCCAGAAGATTTCACAACTACGCCCCCCTTAATGCTCCTCGAACTTAAGTTTTAATAAAAATCAAGAGTCAGCTACCAAGATTAGAGAAATTATGGTCTCCCCCAAACAAGCATAATCGAAGCAAATACTATCCCTACCACCATGACCATGGTCATGATACTGAGGAATGCATTCAGCTCCAAGATGAAATCAAGGAGCTCATTAGAAAGGGTCAGCTGGGTTAATTCCTCCAACACCAGCCTGAAGCAGGAGAAGATTGGCCAAGGATGCTGCCATGGCTAGGAACAACAAGAAGGTCGGCTGCCTCCCGATGTCATCAACGTTACTCTTGGGGGGCTCGGTACCTCGGCGAGCCATCATCTCTCAATCTCAAAGCTAAGAAAAGTTTGGTCCAAATTGAGAAGGCTAGCATGAAATAGAGGAAGTCGTCCGATCGGATCTTATCGCCTGAAGAAACTCGAAGGAACAATGCTCTTATGATCTTGAAACACAAAGAATTCGGAAACGTGCTGCTAGTAATTTTCCTTCAATAAAATTTCTCCTTTTCAATATTATTATTTTTTGGTGCAAAAGCTATGTGATGACAGAGAAGAAGCAATCAATAGTGGCCGTGTTAAGAACAGGAGGAGAACCTCATTCTAACATGAGCAGGTCAAAATTATTCAACCTCGGCTAGAGATAAGCTCTCTCCCGAGCATCGGTGTCAACCTCGACTAGAGATAGGATCTCTTTCAAGAGTCCAAGTCAACCTCGGCTAGAGATAGGATCTCTTCCGAGCGTTCAAATCAATCTCGACTAGAGACAAGATCTTTCCTAAGCTTTTACTTTAATGTCAACCTTGGTAGGAGACAAGATTTTTTTCGAGTTTCAACCTCAATGGGTGTAGAGGCCCTGATAATGGTCCTTATGTACCCCCACAGCCCATTAGGAATAGAAGGAGAATCTCATCCTAACGTGAGCAAAGTCGAAGGCCTCATTCATTTTAGACGAGATGGGGAGAGAGGCCCTAATAATGGTTCTTATGTGCCCCCACAGTCCGTTAAAAATAGGAGAAGAATCTCATCCTAATATGAGCAAAGTCGAAGGCCTCATTCATTTTAGACGAGATGAGGGGAAGAAGTCCTGATAATGGTCCTTATGTGCCCCCACAGTCCATTAGAAATAGGAGGAGAACCTCATCCTAATGTGAGCAAAGTCGAAGGCCTCGTTCATTTTAGATGAGATGGGGGGAGAGGCCCTTATGTTCCCCTACAGTCATTAGGAACAGGAGGAGAACCTCATCCTAACGTGAGCAAAGTCAAAGGCCTCATTCATTTTAGATGAGATGGGAGGAGAGATCCTGACAATGATCCTTATGTGCCCCCACAGCCCATTAGGAATGGAAAGAGAACCTCATCCTAACATAAGAAAAGTTGAAGATCTCGTTCATTCTAGATGAGATGGGGGGAGAGGCCCTGACAATAGCCCTTACATGCTCCTACAGCCCGTTAGGAATAGGAGGAGAACCTCATCCTAACATGAGTAAAGTCGAAGGTCTCATTCATTTTAGATGAGATAGAGGGAGAGGCCCTGAAAATGGCCCTTATGTATCCCCACAGTCCGTTAGGAACAGAAGGAGAACCTCATCCTAACGTGAGCAAAGTCGGAGGTCTCGATCATTTTAGATGGAATGAGAGAAAAGGCTCCGAAGATGGCCCTATTATGCTCGACAACAATAGGAGATAAGATCTCCCCCGAGCTTCAACTATACTTTCAACCTCGGCTGGAGATAAGGTGCAGAGCCTTGAAGAGGACTTCGATAGTCATCCTTTTTGTACTCCCTTCCTTCGAATTTCAAACTTGAAAGTAGGGAGACTATTATTGAAGATAAATTCCGCTTCCATCGAAGTTCAGTTTGAAGCTTAGCCTAATGCAGCTAATAATCATGGAAGAGCTTCAATTAGAAATTCTCTCCCTAACAACTGGATTCATTCAGTGACTGAACTACCCAGCGGCCAAACCTCTTCAGTCGACCGAACTTTTCAATGATCGAGCCCCAGTCGAACCTCTTCAGCCAGCTAAACTTCTTAGCGGTCGAGTTTCAGTCGAACCTTTTCAGCCAATCGAGCTTCTATGAAAGCCAAACTTCTTCCGAACTTCTCTAGCAACCGAGATTCTATGGAAGTCGAACTCCTTCCAGACTCTTCCAGCAATCGAGCTTCTATGGAAGCCAAACTCCTTCCGGACTCTTCCAGCAATCGGATTTTTACGAGAGCCGAACTCCTTTCAGACTCCTCCAGCAGCCAGGCTTCTATGGAAGTCGAACTCCTTCCGGACTCCTCTAGTAGCTAGACTTCTATGAAAGCCGAACTCTTTTCGGACTCCTCCAGTAGTCGAGCTTCTATGAAAGCCAAACTCTCCAGCAATCGAATTCCTTCAGGAGTCGGACTTCTTTCGGATTCCTCCTCCAGTCGGGCTATTATGGAAGCCAAACTTTTTACAGACTATTTTTTCAGATGAATTCCTACAGACAATCCCACTATTGAATGGTTACAATTATCAACGATCGACATTTATCAAGATAATTATGATCGGCATTTATCAGGATGATTACGATGGGCATTTATCAGGACAGTTACAATTAGCTCTGTCTATAAAAAGAGACCTTCAGATATGTTTTTGCTAGGCTTTCTTTTTCTTTCTAAAACTCTGCCGAACTTCTTTCTGAGCACTCCATTTTTGTTGGTCAGAAGAGCTAACTTGACCATCGAAGGATCCTACCGAAGCCACCACCATCAACTCTGGATGAAACTTTATTTTGCAGATCACCGACGGCGATCTCGTCTTCCTCGACTCTAGCTTGATCCAGTCTTAACCAAATTCTGCATCAACAGGATGGATGAAGTTTAGTAGGCTCTTGCTAGAATATGAGGCTGGACTTCAAAAATTTCTTATTTTTGCTATAGAAAAATTTGGAGACCATGAATTGATCCAATGTCCTTGTAAAAAGTGTATGGATGGACCATGGCTACCTTGTTAAGATGTAAATGATTACCTCACTATTTATGACTTTAAAACTGGTTATGAAATTTATTGGGAGCAATATGGTGAGGACAGACCACAAGGAGGTGATCAACATGATGGGAGAGTGGAACAAATAGTTTGTGATATTTTTTCATTTGTTGACCATAATGATGGTGCATCTATGCCCATGCCTGATCCTGTGGTTGGTGGAATGATAAATAGTGAGAATGTAGAGAAGATCTGCAAGTTGATGGAGGATGCTAATGTTTCGTTGTATCCTGGATATGAAAAGATGGCGAAGTTGGAGTTCTTAATCTAATTATATCATGCAAAATGCTCTAATGGATTCAGTAATAATGGAGTGAACTGCATATTAGAGCTTTTGGGAGACATTCTTTTGGACGATGCATAAATTCTGAAGAATAATTATGAGGCATTAAAGATTATTGAATAGCTGGGCTTTACTTACACTAAGATACATGCATGTCCTAATGATTGCATGCTCTATTGGAAGGGAGATGTCAACCAAAATGAGTGCATGAGGTGCGGTGTGTCAAGATGAAAATGAGTGCTTGAGGTGTGGTGTGTCAAGATGAAAATGACAGTATCTAAAGAGCAGTCAGAGCATACTTCATCCACCTTCATATTGACTGCTCAGGGACCTCCACCATCGGCATCTACTCCACCGACGGCATCTACTCCACCAATATTTAAGCCTCCACCAACATCCACATCTTCGACACATGCTACTCCATCGATATTTGAGTGTATATTTTTATTATATTATATATTTATTTTTTATGTTGTATTTATATACTTATATATTTGCATAACGTATTTTTATTGTAGGTGCATCATCCAATCGGACATTTTACGATTCTACACGTATGGCGCATGTATGGAACCACCGACATCAGATGATGGTACAGTATGATGTGGAGGGGAGGCCAGTAGGGGAGACCACGTGGAAGATGCATTTTTTTTTTGAAGTGCTTGTGAGACGGTCAAATATTATTCTCATAGAGCCCAGGGACTAGCGATTGATCGATGCTGCTGTCAGGGATCGGATGTGGAAGGAGATATGGGTAAGTACATCTTAATTATATTTATGCATTTACATGTTTACAGTATGTTTGATTAGAATAATTTTATAACTGACTTTTGATAACTTTATGTAGAAGAGGTACGACTTTCTTGATCATGAGAGGGCTCGAGATATCCGACTAAAGAAGATCAAAAACTTGTACTGGGGCTATAAGATTAAGCTCCATGGAGAATGGCTCGAGCATCGATGAGATACTCCGAAGGAGTTTATTCCTTGGATATAGGACTATCCTCTGAGTCAGAGGAAGAGGATGGCTACAATTGGAGGAGCAAGGAGTTCGAGATAAAATTACTAACTTTTAAATTTTTTAATATACTTAAAGTTATATTTAAATATTTTTTAAATATTTATTATTTATTTGAATACTTGTTAGGCTACCTCTCATCAGAGCCAGGAGAACCGAGCAGTCCAGGAGTATATGCACACTCTCGACCGTGAGTCTATGGCCAGTTGTATGCATAGAGAGATAATGAATTTTAAATTTTACTAGATAAATTAAATTAATATTTTTTTTATATTTCTGATAAATTGATCTATTATTATAGCTGATGAGAGATGGAGTGATGCCCAGCTATAGCGAGATCTTTCGATCTTGCCGTACAGACAAAAGAAACAGATCGATGAATGCCGTGATCGAGAAAATTTTTGTAAGTATTAAATATATTAATATATATGATTAGTATTAGAGTATTTCTTATAAAATTTTATTTAAATTTATAATTACAGGATTAGTTAGATGCGCTCATGAGCGAGAGCCCGGATACCTCTGGCTTTCATGACCATCTATCTCAGGTCTTGGGGGCCTGAGCACTCTGAGAGGATCCGATGTAGGCCCAAACATACATCGATCAGCTATTGGTCTGAGGTGAGTATCTCTTCACAGACTTTCGGTATCATCAGAAGGAAGAAGCTTGAGGGGGCATTGGCACGGGCAGATCATGCTGTGATGTGGGTAGATCGGGCTGAGGAGTGTGCATCTCATCTGAAGAGCATCGTGAGAGACATGGTGTCGATACTTAGTGCACATTTTGGAGGTGCCTTCATGGGCTTTGAGGATATGTTGGCCCGCATTCCAGCTCTAGCTTCGGCTCCAGCTCATGCTCCATCTTTCGGTGATGATGATGATGATGTAGATTTATGAGACTTTTGATGTATTTTTTTTAAAAAATATTATAATAAATTTTATTTGATAATAAAATTTTAGTATTTTAAAAATATTTTTATATTTATAATATTTTTTATGTTATATATCTCTACATTTATCAGATAAAATATATAAAAAATTAAAAAAATTATATTTTTTAATTATTCAAAAGCTACGTAATAGTTTTACAATCGCTGCCATAAATGTGCTAATCGCTGCCATAGATAATGTGTCAACCGTTGCATTAGACCTATGAGAGCAGTTACATAATCAAGCCTATGGCAATGATTTTATAATTGCTGCCATAGATAAGTCTATGGTAGTGGTTACATAACCACCGTCATAGGTCAAGCTATGGCAGCAATTTAAAAATAGCTACAATAGGTATTCTATTGCAGTGATTTCTAGAACTGCTGCAACAACCGCTGCCGTAGACCTATAGTGATGACTGCAGTGGCAGCGGTTAGCTAACCACTATTATAGCCTATAGCAATAATTTTTTGGACTATGATAGCAGTTACAAACTATTGCCGTAGCTCTATTCTGAAGTAGTGAAGAGTCCCACTGGTTTGGGACTCTTCGATCAAGAGTTTCATTTTGATGAGACTCTATTATTCAGATATCCACTGAATTTGAACTCTATATTTATGAAAGGTTTAATTAGTAATTTGATCATTAATTAACTTAATTTGATTGAGTAATTATTTTTGGATCAAGTTTAATTGAATTAGAGTCAGTTGGGTTTGATCCGATTAGATTATAAGATGACCTAATAGCTGAGAAAGTATGATCGTTAATTTGATCAGGAATTGAGCTTATTTAATTTTTGATTTGATTAAGATTTAATTGAGTCTAATTAAGCCTAAATAAGTTAGGTTTAATTTGGTCTAATTGGGCCTAACCAATTCAGATTGGGTTGGTTTAATTAGACGAATAATTATGAGACTAGTTTGACCTATTCTCCTATGTGCCATCTCACTCTCTTTACACCCTTTTTTTTCTCCATGAGAAAGATGTTCTCATGAATTTTTTTTCCATGCAAAAGAAGGCTTTCGCCCTCCCTTCTCACGTCCTAAATGGATTGATTTGATCTGATTGCAATTAGAATTCAAATGGGATTTGAATTCAAATAGCAAACCACTTCATCCCAACCCTTCCACATTCCATCCTGACTTGTTCGCCCTATATAAAATTTTTTAAATTTTTTTTGAGCTAGATTTTTTTTGTGACTTCTCTCCTCTAGTTCATGAGCCCTTCTATAGCCTAAGAAAATAATAAACAAAATCTAAGAAGAAAAATTGGGAGAGAAAACTAGGCACCAAGGTTTGAGTGCTGTGTTGCCCTAGATCTTGATCTAGGGTTTCTATTTTGATTTCACAAGATCTAAGCGTCAGATCTTCGTGAAATTTTTTTGAGTACTTACTCATCCTCTATTATGCCCATCCTACTAATCTAGAGCATCCAAAATTTTGGTGGAGGAAGATCAAAATTATTCGATCAGATCTAGCTGTCAGGAGCATTTTTCATTGAGCTAGCACTCGGAAGGAGCTGATCGGGATTAAGATCTCGTGTGGACCATCCATAGAGGCTAGGCATGTGTGTAGCTGCATCATAATGATTAGATCTATCTGGTGATTAGATCGATGGTGATTTGATTATGGAGTTTGTCTACCCATGCAAGGTAACATGTTCTAAACACATAAATTAGTAAAATTATTTTACTACTTGCAACTATTTTATTTTCAGATTTCAAAGCATGCATATATACCATATTAGATCCTGATAATATAGGGTTTGTAAATCAGATCTATAGCTCTTTATAAATTAATTAGATTAATTTTTATTTTTACTATAATTAATTTTTTAAAAAAATTTAAAAGTAGAGCTAGAAACCCTGCTTGCTTTCCATCAGCACTCTCTCTCACAAAGCTCTCTCTCTCTCTCTCTCTCTCTCTCTCTCTCGCTCCAGGAGACCCCTATAGTGCTGATCGCTGTCCGAGAGTCTACTCGAAGCCCCTACTTTTGCTTTCTATTGGCACCCTGCTTAGTGGTTTGCTACCTCTTATTCTTCAACTGAACCACTGCTACCACTACATCTGTGTGCTGCCCATAGGCCCTATTAAAGGCCTCAAACCAAGCCCAGATCAGCGACAGGGCTTTGATTAGTACTCCAATTAGCCTCTCACTCATTAGACCATGCCACTTGCATCCTAGACTATCGAATCGTGCTCTCTGACACGAAGATCAAAGTAAACAGGGCCATAGACCCCATGAAACCTCCCTAGATCCTTAAGCGGTCCACACACGGTGCGTGGATTGCATTAGGGAGCTGTGAACCATGCCATCGTGCATATAGACTACGTGGAATCCTCCATGGACTGTGCTTCCCTGCTTGTAGACCATAGGTGTACCGTGAGCCATGTGGGACAACTTGGCTTGGGCACCTGGGCCACGTGCATGCTGGGCCTCCCGCATGTTACGGGCTGCGCGTGCCCTTGCGCACGCACTGGGCCACTCCAGTGCATGGCCCACATCCTCACCTAGGCCGTGCACCTACCTAGGCTACATGGGCATGCTGAGCCATGCCTAGTTGTAGGCCTGCGGGCTATGGCCTCCTGCGGGCCACACCCTCCTGCGGGTTGTAGGTGCCTTTTTGGATTTTTTCTTGCCGTGGACTCATTGTGGGTCAAATTCAAGATATTTTTCTCAATATTTCTCTATCTCGACTTGACATTCAGCCTCCATCTAACTCTAAAAGCTTTCTGGATGATCTCGCCTCACCCCCATGCCTTGGGGCATATGCTTGCTGATCATGGATGGGCAAACATAGGTGTCAAGCTAGGCTACTCAATCCCATCTCCATCGTATGCTGTATTCCATTTGGCCTAAGACCTGCTCAGGATAGCGTTCTGCGATAATAAAAATTTTACATTGCGACATTATCTATCATCCACTCAAGTCTCTTATCTCGTGCCCGATCTACTTACTCCTAGAGCTCCATCTCGTTCTGGGCTTCCACTGGCTTCTAAAGCTCCATCTCGCATTGAGCTCCCTCCCAAAAGATAGTGTCCTCCATACTTTCTTCTCCTTAAGATAATTTTACTGCCTCGCAAGATCTTTAGGTTGCATTTGGTGCATCGCCGGACAATCTTGAGAGGTAATATGGATTGCCTTCAAGATAGATTACCATCATTAAATTACTAATAATATAAATTACTGTATTTGGTCTATGCAGGTAATGTTGCCATAAAATTATTAAAAATCTTAATTGACATATTTGGTATGACAATCAGATTACTGGTAATATAAAATCAAAATTTCAAAATATCCCTAATAATGTTGCTCTTCTTCTCCATGATGAGAAATAATATATATATAATATTAATATATATAAATATATTGTTATTATATATACATAATATATATATATAATATTAAATTATATTTATATTATATATATTATATATATTTATATAATATATATATTTATAAATATATATATAAATATATATAATATATTTATAAATATATATAAACATATATATAATATGTTTATATACATGGAGGTGGGACCTGCTAGGGAAGAAGGAGGTGGGGCAGGTCGGAGAAGGAGAAGGTGAGGCTGAAGGCAGGGCCGATTGGGGAAGAGAGAGGTAAGGTCGGCGACAGAGAGGAGGGAGAGAGGGAGGAGGAGCTTACTGATGGTGGAAAGGAGGAAGAGAGCTTAGGAGAGGGAAACCAAAATGAGGTGGGCTGGGCACAGGACGTGAAAATGATCTAATTTATGGCAATAATTTTTGAACTACTATCATAGGCCTATTGCAGTAGTTTGGCAGTAGTTACTGAAAACTGCTGCAATAGGCCTATTACAGCAGTTCCAAAATTACTGTCATAATTTAATACATTTTTTTGATATTTTTTAAAATATGATATAATTTTAAAATTTAAAGTTCATCTTTATTATTCATTATCTAAATAATTATCATTAAAGTATCATCACAAAAAACTATCTCAATCTGATAGTTCTAGTTTCATCGATCAGTAAAATTTAATTTTGATGATCATGAATGATGGCATAATGATTTGAATGAAGATCACCGATGGATCCAAAAATCTGCAATAATAATGTTGGTGATATTTATAGCACAACATCAAAGTTTTACTTCAATCGGATATCATTATCATGGTCAATTTAGTATGGAATGATTTTAATTATTAAATAAAAATGAGTAATCAAAAGATTAAATGGCATCCAATTATAAGATAATTTTTTAGATAAATGATCTTGACTACTACTTTAATTATTTTTATAATGGTGATCATAAAATTCAAACCACTTGTCTAAGAACGATCCAAAACTATACGTCGCTCGATACTTATTCTTAAACTCCTTCAACTAATTATGCTTGTACTTTTGCCAGATCTGCTTAACATGAATGATTCATACCGAAGTATTTAAATTTTATAATCATCATCGTACAAAATAATTAAAGTTATAGCAAAGATCATTTATCTAAAAAATTGTCTTATAATCGAATATCGTTTGGCCTTTTGATCACTCATTTTTTATTTAATAACTAAAATCATTTCATACTAAATTGACCATGATAACGATATCTGATTGAAGTAAAACTTTGATAGTATACTACAAACATCATTGAAATTACTACTGTAAATTTTCGGACCCATCGATGGTATTTATCTATTAGATTAACATGTGATCGTTCGTGGCTGATGAAATTAAATTTTATTGATCGACATAGCTAGGATGATCGAATCGATAAGATCTTTTATGAAGATACTCTAATAATAATTATTTAAATAATAAATGATGAAGATGGGCATTAAATTTTAGAATTATATCATATTTAGAGAAAAATATGAAAAAAATATAGTAGTGGTTATGAATAACGCTATCATAAGTCCATCTTTAGCAACGATTACTGATAACCACCATAATAGTCAGGATCTATGATAGTGGTTACAAATAACTGCTGCTAGAGGTTTGATATATCACAGTGGTTAAGTAAACCGCTGTCATAGATTTCACCTAGTACAATGATTATACATAATCATTATTATAGATCAGACCAATAGCAACGGTCACTCATAGTTGCTATCATAGATCGAAACTATGAAAGCGGTTAAGTAATTGCGGTCATATGTCTATCTTATTATAGCAATTATCAGTAACCACCGCCATAGGTAGACCTATGATAGCAGTTATTCGTAATCGCTGCTATACATAACCTATGGCAGTGGTAATATATAACCACTTTTATATGTTGGACATAAGATAATAGTTATTGATAACTACTGTCGTAGACTCTATCACTACTACAAAAATGATCTATGGCAGCAGTTTTCGAAACCGCTGTCATAGCACCTACGGCAGCGATTTTCATTAACCGCTACTATAGATCAGACCTATAGCAGTGATTTTTGTAATCGCTGCTATAGATCCGATATATAGCAGTGGTTAACAAAAATCGCTACCATAGATCGGACCTATAGTAGGAGTTATAAAAAATTACTGCCATATGTTGATCAATAACAGTAGTTTATTGTAACCGCTGCCATAAATCAGACCTATAGCAGTGGTTAGTAGAAATCGCTGCTATAATTTGATTTATGGCAGTGGTTAATTATAACTACTGCCATATATATATATATTTAAATATTATATAATTTTAAAATTTAATATTCATCTTCACTATTCATTATCTAAATAATTATCATTAGAGTGTCATTGCAAAAGATTGCCTCGATTCGATGGCCCTAGCTTCATCGATCAAAAAAATTTAATTTCGATGACCATGAATAGTGATACGATGATCTGATAGATGGAGACCTTCGATGGATCTAAAAATTTACAACGATGATCTCGGTGATGTTTGTAGCATACTATCAAAGTTTTACTTCAATCAGATATTGTTATCTTGATCAATTTAGTATAGATTAGTTTCGACCGTTAAATGATAAATGATTGATCAAAGGACCAAATAGTATCCGATTATGAGATAATTTTTTTTATAAATGATCTTGACTACTACTTTAATTATTTTTTATGGTGATGATTATAAAATTCAACTCATGAGATGAAGAACGATCTAACACTATACGTCTGATAACCATTCTAAAACTTCACTGGTTATTATGCTCGTGCTTTTGCAATATCTGCTTAACATGAATAGTTTAAATAAAAATGATTTAAATTTTACTATCATCACTATATAAAATATTTAAAATTATAATAAAGATCATTTAACTAAAAAATTATCTCATAATCGGATGCCGTTTAATCCTTTGATCATTTGTTTCTAATTTAACGGTTGAAATCATTCCATACTAAATTGATCATGATAATGATATCCGATTGAAGTGAAACTTTGATAGTATGCTACAAATATCATCGAGATTATTGTTGCAGATTTTTAAATTCATCAAAGATCTTCATCTATTAAATCATCGTATCGTCATTCATGATCATCGAAATCAAATTTTTTTGATCGATGAACCTAGGGCCATCAGATCGAGGTAATCTTTTGCGATGACACTCTAATAATAATTATTTAGATAATGAATGATAAAGATGGGTATTAAATTTTAAAATTATATAATATTTAAAAAAAATAAGAAAAAATATTTTTCACCTATGGCAGTAGTTATCAAAAATTGCTGCTATAGATCTACGACAGCGGTTATAGAACCTACGATAGTGATTATAGAACTAGCGATTTTGGGTAATGCTGCCATAGATCTATGGTAGCGGTTCGATAATTGCTGCCATAGATTAGGTTAAAAATTTCTAAATTTTTTCTTTTCTTTCGTGCACGTTCAATCTCTCTCTCTCCCCCTCCTCTTCATTGTCGGTGAGGCTCCTCCCTTCCGATCAGCATCGCCCCTCCTTGCCCCTCCTCCCCCCAACTGACGGTGCCCCTCCTCCCCCATGGCTGGCGTCGACCCTCCTCCCCCCCGATCGGCGTCGCCCCTCCTCCCCCCGACCGACGTCGCCCCCCTCCTTCCCCTCAGCCGATGTCGCCCCTCCTTCCCCCTCCCTCTTCGGCCCCCATCCCCGGTCGCCCCTCCTCACCACCCACCACCCCGACCCTTCCATCCGACTCTCCCTCTCCGGCCCCCCATCCCCGGTCGCCCCTCCCTGCCACCCACCACTCCCCACCCAGCCCTCCCACTCCTCCATTCGATCCTCCCTTGGCTTCCAGCGAAACCTCTCTCCGACAAACCCCCATTCGACCCTCCCTCGACCTCCTATGAAACCCCTCCTCCGGTGAACCCCCCTACACCCTAGCTCGGCCTCCCACGAAACCCCAACCCCCCCTCACCCCTCCATTCGACCCTCCCTCGATCCCCAGTGAACTCCCATCCGATCCTCCTTCGATCCCCATGAAACCCCACCCCCCACCACTACCACCATTCTGACCCTCTTCTGACTGAGTGTGAAGCCTCCTTCGGCCTCCTCATCACTGTGCCCCCTCCCCCTGGCCCCCATCCCCGACCGTCCCTGCTCTCTCTCTCTCTTTTTCTTTTTTTTTTCTCTTCTCTATCTCACTATCTTGCTTTTATTTCATAGGTTACCTCTAGTGCCGTCGTCCTCCTCTAGCGTCGTCGTCGGCGACCCTCGGAGCTTTCGAGGCGACCCGCTCTCTATAACCATAGGTATAATTTTTTTTAATTTTATAATATTATTTATTAATCATATATATTTATAATAATTTATAAAATATTTATAATAAATATTATAAATATTTATTATAAATATTATAATTATCCATATGCCATAGTTTTTGGACCGTGCCATGGTAGTAGCCTTAGGCCGTGCCGTGTCGGTAGCCTTGAACTAAATCTGTCAATGGATTAGATTCAGATCAAAATCTAGATATTTAGATTTGGATCTAATTTTAATTACTGATACCGAATCTGAATCCGAATATCCGATGGATCTGTACTTGAGAGAGGAAGGGAGGGATCCGATCTCACTGCCATCATTGGAAGGGAGGGGGTCCGACCTCATCGACGAGGGAGATCGAGAGAGGGAGAGTGGAAGATCGAGATAGTGAGAGAGGGAGGGAGGGGGTCTGACCTCGCCGACATCACTAGGAGGGATGGGGTTTGATCTTGTCGATGAGAGAGATCGAGAGAGCGAGAGAGGGAGGGATGGGGTCCGGCCTCGCTGACGAGGGAGAGAGGAATATCGAGAGATGAAAAAGCTAAGAGGGAGGATGGGGTTCGACCTCGCTGATGAGGGAGAGAGGAAGATCGAGAGATGGAAAAGCTGAGAGGGAGGGGTTCGGCCTCATCGCTGTCATCGACGAGAGAGATCGAGAGAGGGAGTGATCGAGGGGATGGCACAACCAAGCCAGCTCGGATACGTAGCCAAGCCGGCTCAAGCCATGATCGAGTTGGCTAGGGGAGGACCCTAGCTGGATGTCTCAAGCATACAGCTGGCTATCTCAAGCATGGAGTTGGCTCGACTTTTGAGCGAATAAAATTTGATATGTCATGATGTTATATTGATTAATGTTCATTAACGTTACAGATCATGATGGCACCAAAATGCCATCTAGCTTTCACCCTTGCCTCTCAGTGGGTTACGCATAGTTTCGCATCCGAGGAGCAGTCAGAGCATACTCTGTCTACCTCGGCATCTACTCCATTGGCAGCATTTACTCCACTGGTGGCATCTAGTCCATCGATAGTTGAGTCTCTATCGTTGTAGGCATCTGAGTGTACATTTTTATTATATTAGTATAACTTTATTTTTTATATAGTATTTGTATATTTATATATTTGCATAACGTATTTGTATTACAGGTGCATCATCCAGTCAGATATTTTATAATCCCACACATATGGCACACGTGTGGAACTGCCAGCATCAGATGATGGTGCAGTATGATACGGAGGGGACGTCGGTAGGAGAGACCGCACAGGAGATGCATTCCTTTTTTGGAGTGCTTGTGAGGTGGTCGGACATCATTCCCATAGAGCCTAGAGTGGTGTTTGATGGATGCTGCCATCAGGGATCGGGTATGGGAGGAGATATAGGTAAGTACGTGCATCTTAGTTATATTTATATATTTGATATGTTTACACTATATGTATTTTATTAGAATAATTTTGTAACTAATTTTTGATAAATTTGTGCAGAGGAGGTATGACTTTTTCGATCATGCGAGGGCTCGAGATATCCGACTAAAGAAGATCGGGAAGTTGTACCGGGGTTACAAGATCAAGCTCCACAAAGGATGGCTCGAGCACCGACGAGACACTCCGAAGGAGCTTGTTCCCTGGATACAGGACTGTCCTCCAAGTTAGTGGGAGAGGATGGTTAGACACTGAAGGAGCTAAAAGTTCGAGATAAAATTTCTAACTTTTGAATTTTTTAATATACTTAAAATTTTATTTAACTATTTTTTAAATATTTATTATTTATTTGAATACTTGTTAGACTATCTTCCATCAGAACTGAAAGAACCATATAGCCCAGGAGTATACGCATACTCTAGGACGCGAGTCTATGGCCAGTCGTATGCATAGAGAGGTAATTAATTCTAAATCTTACTAGATAAATTAAATTCATATTTTTTATCATCTTTTTGATAAATTTATTCTTTATTATAGCTGATGAGAGATGGAGTGATGCCCAGCCATAGCGAGATCTTCCGATCCAGTCGTACGGATAAGACGGACAGATCGATGAACACCACGATCGAACATATTTTTGTAAGTATTAAATATATTAGTATATATGATTAGTATTATAATATTTTTTTATAAAATTTTATTTTAATTTATAATTATAGGATTAGTTAGATGCACTCACGAGCAAGGGCCCAGATATCTCTGGATACCATGACTATCTATCTCAGGTCTTGGGGCCTGAGCACTTTGGGAGGATCTGATGCAGACTTGGATACATGTCGATGAGTTATTGGTCCGAGACAAGCGTCTCCTCATAGACTTTCAGTATCGTCAGTCGAGAAGAGCTTGAGGAGGTGTTGGCACGGACAGATCATGCTGTGACGCAGGTAGATCGGGCTGAGGAGTGCGCATTTTATCTGGAGGGCATCATGAGAGACATGATGTCGATGCTCAGCATGCATTTTAAAGTCACGAGCTTTGAGGATATGTTGGTCAGCATTTCAGCTCTGGCTCTAGCTTTCAGTGACGACGACGATGATGTAGATTTAGGAGATTTTTGATGTATTTTATTTTTTTAAAAAAATATTATAATAAATTTTATTCGATAATAAAATTTTAGTATTTTAGAATAATTTTTATGTTTATTATATTTTCTTATGTTATATATCTGTATTTATCTGATAAAATATATAAAAAATAAAAGTTTTATTTTTTTAATTATTTAAGATCTATAGTAGTGATTTTATAACCGCTGCCATATCCGTGTCAACCGCTGCCATAGGTTCGATGCCAACTGCTACACTAGACCTATGATAGCGGTTAAGAAATCACTATTATAGATTACCTATAGCAGTGGTTATGTAACCGTTGCTATAGATATCTTATGGTAACAGTTACATAATCATTGCGATAGGTCGATCTATTGCAGTGGTTTGTAAATCGCTGCAATAGATAATCTATGATAGTGGTTCTAACAATTGCTACCATAGAGCTACGGCGATGGCCGCAGTCGTAGTGGTTAGAAAACCGCTGCCATAGCCTATGACAGTGATTTTTTGGACTATGACCGCGGTTATAAATCACTGTCATAGCCTTTTTTTGTAGTAGTGTATGATAGTGATTTTTGAATCACTGCCATAGTAAATGATGCTGTAGCTCCTTATTATAGTAATGATTATATATGGATGACACTCTCTTAATTAGGAATGATATTCCTATATTATAGAAAATAAAGATTTGGTTGTCACCACAGTTCTCTATGAAGGACTTGAAAGAAGCATCCTACATCCTAGGGATAAAGATCTACAGAGATAAATTAAAGAGGTTGCTTGGATTATCCCAGTCCACGTACATTGATATTATGCTAAAATGATTCGGCATGGAGAATTTTAAGAAAAGCTATCTTCTGATAGGTCATAAAATTTCTCTCTTAAAGAGGGATTATTTGACAATATCTCAATAAAAAGAGCATATGAGTAGAATTTTATATATTTCAGCAATGAGTTCTATCATGTACACCATAATATGTACAAGACCAGATGTGACATACTCAATATGGGTAGTGAGTAGATACCAGTCTGATCCAAGGGAGAACCACTAAAAGATTGTGAAAATCATCTTTAAGTATTTAAGAAATACTAAGAACCAATGACTTGTTTATGGTGAGTCAAATTTTAAACTTATAGAATTTACGACTTCAGTTTTCAATCTGATTACGATGATAGCAAGAGTGTGTCGGAGCATATGTTTACTCTTAATGGTGGAGCTATCTACTGAAAAAGATTCAAGTAGTATACTGTAGCTGACAGTTTGCGAGGCAGAGTACATCACGATATCTGATGCTATCAAGAAAACTGTATGGTTGAGAAAATTTATCACTGAGCTCGAAGTGGCATCCTTTTTTAATGGTCTAGTCCTACTTTATTGTGGCAACACTAGAGCCATTGCTTAGGCGAAGGAACCGAAAGCACATCAGCGGACAAAGTAAATTTTGCATTGCTACCATTTTGTTTGAAAGATCATGGATAGAGATGATGTCGAACTTCAGAAGATTGATGAAAAGAAGAACCTGGCCGATCCATTTGCTAAAGTTTTTATGGTAAACGAGTTCGATGATCACAAATCGAAGATGGATATATGATACTATATCGATTGGCTTTAGTTCAAGTAAGAGTTGTTAAAAATTATGTCCAATCATCAGTCTATTGATAGTTGAGCTAATTTTATAAATTATATATAAATTATTTATGAATAAAAAATTTATATTGACTTTTTTGTTAGGATAGATCTATCAATTATGGAATGCGGATCACCCACCTAAGATCACCTATAGGAGATATGGCACCATCTATTGCTATGGAAAGATAGAAGAAGACAAACAAACATAACCATATACATGGTTTGACCCAAGTGCCTACATCCACAGAACATGCAATGCTTCACTATCGAGAAAAAGTAATAAAGGAGATACAATCTCAACTCACCAACTCTCTCTCTCAATCTAGAAGCACTCACCTATACAATGCTCTCAAAGTAATCCCAAGAAGATCTCCCTTATAGATCTACCGATCGAGGGTCCTCGACATCCATGGACACTCTGTGATCCTCTCAGCCTCTACATCAAGCCTCAGTCTTTATCCATAGGCAACCCCACCGTTCTAGGACACTCCAGGCTTTTTTGATGATCTTGGCGCTTCTTGAGACCTCTTGGCTCTCCTTAAGATCGGGTGCAGGTCTCCCTAAGAAGCCCCTAGCACTCTCTACTAAGATACCCTCCTCGGTTGCTGCACTATCGAGCCTCTCTCAACCTTCCATGCCTCTAGAAAGGCACTATTGCAGCACTCCAATGCTTCCTGCCTTATCTCTGCACCACCTGAGAGGTTTTCCCGAGACTCACTGACTCCTTGGGTCATCAGGCCTTCTTATAAGTCCTAATCATTTCAATAGCCATCCGATCAGCTCTCGTGTGCTCTCCTAGCTGCTGGATAGTATAACAACTCCATGGACATTATGAATAGACCTGGTTTATGAGTTAGGAGCTGTAGACCCTATGAAAAGACTTCTACTTGCATGCTCGTGCATTGTTCACCATCGTGCTGTTTGCTTCCATCGAGCCAACTCCATCAGAAGCCGAGCTGGCTCGACTGTATTTCACCTGAGCACTAATTTCTGTTCGTCTGAGAGAGCCAGCTTGAATCTATCTTGAGCTGGCTCGATCTCATCCTGAGCTAGCTCGACTGCATATCCAAGCCAGCTCGATTGAATGTTGGCTAATCTTTTTCATGACTCCTGAATCTCGTTCTTGGCTTATCGTAGATTGAATCTTGAGATGCCAAATTTCAACATTCTCCACCTCGACTCGATATTTGACTTCACCTTAAATCTAAGAGCTTCCTATATGATACTGCCTCCATATCCTTGGACTACCGCTTGCTACTCATGGATTGATAAAAATGGGAGTCGAGTCAAGCCGCTTGATCCCAAATTGAGTCTCATGCTCGATCCATCTCCACTTGGAGCTCCACCTCGCACTGAGTTTCATCTAGCTTCTTCTTGCACATGAGAGCATCCTTCTTGATTATGCCCTTCTTCTAACTTGATCACCACCACAGCCCCCCTTGGAATAACCTAACTCCTCCTGGCTCTGATACCACTGATAGGATAGATCCATCAACTGTGGAACATGAATCACCCATGCAAGATTATCTATAGAAGATATGGCACTACCTGTTGCTATGAAAAGATAAAAGAAGATAAACAAACACAACCATATACGTAGTTCGGCCTAAGTGCCTACATTCATAGGATATGCAATGCTTCACTATCGAGAAAAAATAATAGAGGAGATACAATCTCAACTCACCAACTCTCTCTCTCAATCCGGAAGCACTCACCTATACAATGCTCTCAAAGTAATCCTAAGAAAATTTTCCTCATAGATCTACTAATTCAGGATCCTCGACATCCCTAGACACTCTGTGATCCTCTTAGCCTCTACATCAAGCCTTAGCCTTTGTCCATAGGTAACCTCGCTATTTCAGGACACTCCAGGCTTCCTTGATGATTTTGGCGATCCTTAAGATCTCCTAGTTCTCCCTAAGATCGGGTGTAGGTCTCCTTGAGAAGCCCCTGACACTCTCTACTGAGATATCCTCCTCGACTGCTGCACTACCGAGCCTATCTCAACCTTTCTGCCTTTAGAGAGGTGCTACTATAGCACTCCAGCACTTCCTACTTTGTCTCTATGCCGCTTGAGAGGTTTTTCCGAGACTCATTGATTTTTTAAGTCGTCAAGCCTTCTTATAAGCTCTAATCATTCCAATAGCTATTTGATCAACTCCCATATGCTCTCCTAACTGTCGGATAGCACAACAGCTTCATAGACCTCATGAATAGACCTGGTCTATGAATTAGGGGCTGTAGACCTTATGAAAAGACTTCCACTCGCATGCTCGTGCATAATTCTCCATCGTGCTATTCGTCTCCGTCGAGCTGGCTCTATCAGAAGTCGAGTTGGCTTGACTGCATCTCACCCAAGCACTGATTTCTGTTCGCCTGAGAGAGCCAGCTCGAATCTACCTCGAGCTAGCTCAATTTCACCCCAAGTTCGCTCGACTACATATCTGAACTAGCCTGATTGAATATTGGCTGATCTTTCTCATGGCTCCTGAATCTCATTTTTGACTTATCGTGGACCGAATCTCAAGGCATCAGATTTCAATATTTTTATCATAAGTTGTACATCTTCTTTTTATGAACTCTTGTATTATGATGAAGTTCTTAAGACTATTTAAAATCGATAAAGAAAGATTTAACATTTAATTCTTTAATCTATTTGCGATCAAATGATATACTATTATAAGTATGATAATTATATCAAGTATAGGTCGTTGTGTACTATATGGGTTGGTTGTCCTCTTAATCAAGGAGTGTTGAGACATTGAAGCATTCTGCTATCATGACTTGCTCCGAAGGGATATAGATATAAGCTTCTCTCCAATCTGAGATCACCAGAGTGACTTGCAAGCAACTCACTGTGCTTTGGTGTTGAACTATCTAAATTTTTAATTTTATGATGAAAGATTTCTGAACACAGTCAAGCACTTATAAAATTAGTATGTGAGTCAAGATGGAATTGACCACTTCTAATTTTAGAAAATATTTGCATTGTGTTTTCAATTTAGCAAAGCCTTAGCTAGGATAGCTCTTGTGAGAAGTCACAACACTAATTATGTTGAGATACATTATGAATGTACTTTTTCAGAGTTGATAGTTTAACTCTAAGTCATCCTAAACATAGAGATCAAAGGGATGAATTATACGGTAACCATATTTGAGTAGATTTTGAATGTTGCATTATGACTATTCAACCTTTTCGGATATTGGAAACTATTGCTAGATGATCACATCGATTAGTACAGAAATTGATTCATATACTATCGACTTAGGTTCAAACCTATAGAGTTATATACATTAAATGTTCCTACTTAATCTGATGGCTGGTGCAGAGTCCCACTAGACTGGGACTCTATGATTAAGAGTCTAACTGGATTGGAACTCTATTATCCAGAGATCCATTGGATTGTGATTCTATATTTATGGAACAATTAACTAGTAATTAGATTGCTGATTAGCTCAATTTGATTGAACAATGAGTTTTGGATCAAGTCTAATTAAATTAGATTTAATTGGATTTGATCTGATTAGGTTATAAGATAACCTAATCATTAAGAAAGATTGTTCCCTAATTTGATTAGGACTTGGGCTTCATTAATTTCTGATTTAATTAGAATTTAATTGAGATAGTTTAAACCTAATTTGATTAGGTTTATTCTAATCTAATTAGGTCTATCCAAATGGGTTTGATTGGATAAAATTTTAAGTCCAAATGAATTGGACTCTTCCTAGCATTTGACCCTTTGACCACCACCCTCTTTTCTTTCCATGAGAATTTAGATTCTTGATGAAATGTGTGCACCCCAAATGCTTGATGCCCTTGTCTCCATGCCCCTTGTTGATAAGGAGGAGTTGGTTGGCATTTGAATTCAAATAGGATTTGAATTTGGATGAGAAACCAACTCATCCTTGTCTTTATCTATCCATGCATTTTCTACACTTCTTGTCGCACATTCAAAAGGAAAATAAAGGGGAGGCATGCGCCATTTGAAAGAGAAGTCCTTCTATGCATGGAACTCTAGTTTTTGCATGTGAAAGTTGAGTTTTTTTTCCCAAGATGAAAAATCTAGAGAGAGGTGCAAGGGTTTCTAGGTGTGCGCTGTCCTAAGATTTTGACCTAGGATTCGAGAAGAGAGATTGAGAGCTGTGAGTGTCACAACTCCACCAAAATTTTTAAAAAGCATTCTCATTCTCCCTAACATTTTTTCTAATCTTCTGGAACGTTCGGATAATCAGAAGAAGGAGATCGATCGAGATCGATCAACATTAGCCGTCGAAGGTTCTGACAAAGAGCTAGCACTCCAAAAGAGCTAATTGGGATCTGAAATCTCGTATGGATGATCCATATAGGTCGAACGCTCTGTGCGGCTGCATCATGACATAAGGAAGCCCCCATCTAAGAATTTTAATTATGGAGACCATCTATCCATACTCAGGTATCGTGTTCTGAATACGAGTAGAGTAGTGAATATGATTTACTGCTTTATATCTTCTAGATTTTTATATGCATATTTCATGTTATGATCCTAGGGTAGGGTGTTTTTTATGATTAGATTATTAGTATGCTTAGATTAATAAGATTAATCTTAGTCTTCCGCTGTCAATATTTTAAATTTTTTTTGAAATGCATGCTAAAATCCTACAGTTTTTTCCATCGCTAACTTTGGGTAGAACTTGATCGGCCAAACGCATTTGTATAGTGCTAAAAGCAATCTCCTCTAGCTCCTCCTAGACTTCAACACCGATCTTTTCCGGCCTCTCTTTCACCAAGACCTTGTAGATCCTTTATTCAACTAGTATGTCCTTCATCCTTTGTTGCCAAAGACTGAAGTTTTCCTTGCTATCATACTTATATAAATCTATCTTGAAATTACTAGATGTCATTGCAAACAACCAACAAGCAAACAATATCCAAAACAAAAATTCTGCAATCAATTTCAAAATAGAAAATTATTTTTGCACCTTACCAAGATCAAATCAGATTCTGATCTTCCTCCCAAGTAGCCAGATGTTGGGGAACCTCTTCTTCTTGGTTCCTACCATGTGTAGAAGCTCTCACTAGGGTTTGGAGATCATTTGAAGAATGTACTAAGAGATTTGAGGTGAACAAGTTGCTGCAAAAAATTTTTGGGTGCATAAAATTTTCCTTTTCCTTAGATAGCTTTCTTCTTTCTTCCTCCCCACGCAACCAAATGTTGTGAGGCTGTTCTCCTTGAGTTATACCATGTGTAGAGGTCCTCAACAAACCTTTAAATCTTGGAAATAGCAAGAAGAATCATCCAAAGAAGGGGGGACAAGGATTCCTACTAGGATGTGAACTCCTTCTTGATTGCTGCCTTATACTGCACCTAGTTCTTCAAGGACTCTTTCTTTCCTTCCACTTCCAACCTTGTTGGAACTCACCCTAGGGACATGGAGACCTTGTTTTCAACTAGAAATAAGGAGGAAAAAGCAAGATAGGACATCCAAGACTATCATTAGGCAGCTTGGTATGGGCTGCTTACTTCTAGATGCAAGGATGGGTGCCTTCTCAAACCCTAGGGCTGCTAGGGTTCCTCCTAAGAGTTGGCAGCTAGGGTTTGGAGGAGATGAAGCATAAAAAAGAAAGAGGAGAGAGAGAATATCAGAAAAAAAATGATTTTGTATTTCTCAATTCAATCAAAACCAATTACAACTTATATATTTATATAATGGTCAACAAGACCCAACCCAAAAACTTCCAATGCTAACCCATATGTGATTATACTCACCCAAGTCTATATATACCCATGACTTAATGTGCTCTCACCCTCCTTGGACTAAACCCTAGTCCAAACATGGGTTATCCTCTCAAGGCCTAAATCACCTGGGCCTCAAGACCCCTCAAGGCTTTGAACCTTGGGCCTCAAGAACATGGAGGGCTGAATGCCTCCATCCTAGGACCTAAATGAACCTAGACGTAGGATCCAATGGTCCTAGCCTCGTGGAGCCTATGTCTAGGCTCCTTTCCTGATCTCCTATGGCTTGGGAGCACCACACCTGAGTCTACACGAAAGTGGTCCAAAAATCTGATTCTAGACTTTTGGACGCTTAGCTGATCGAGCTGATGTAGATGACTCTCCTGCCGGCAAACTGGTTAATGAGTAAATCCTACTACATGGAGGAGGTGGTGAGCTCAGGCTTCTCAGGGCTCCTTTTAGTATGTTCTTTTCTTCTTCTTCTTCTTCTTTTTCCTGACCTCCATGACTTGACATTTTATCCTTTTTTCCTTTTATAGCTTGTCCATGACTTCGCCATGCTCAGCGAAGGAATTTTGGGCTTCCATGATCTGAAGCAAGAGCTAGCGGATGGGGCCGATCTATCGAGGGCTGAGTCTGGTGTTAGATATATGTGTCCTAGAAGCTAGAATTGACTGACACTTGTAATACACTTCTAGAGGTAAAATTATAATTTTGACTATAATCAATAAAATGGATAATTTTCTATCACATATGTGCATTTAGTGTCTGTGATACATCCTTTGAGTTAATGATAATGATAATTCATATTTTCAAGAGTTGAAAATTTAAGATATGAATAATCATTATTAACTCATAAAATGCTTCCGACCATAGGATCATCATGAGGATGGTGATTGATCTGAAAGATTGATGTACAATCGCTTCTCTTTAGTAGATGAGTCTTGAGTCTATGGTGTGAAGACATCGGAGCGAGAGTACAGGTACTCGTTAGAGAACGAGGGCACTGAGCGTGACCACCTCGAGTAGTCATTAGGAAGTCTACCTTCTCGTCAATGACTGACTCGATGCTGCAGTGGTGTGTCTGGTTCTTTGACCTGAGGTGCATCGGCAGTTCACCTTGAGGGTGTTATAGTTTGACTACACCATAACTCGATCTCCTAGCCATTCGGAAATCCTGAGGTGTATGTTGGCTATAGCATGTTCATTGTAGGAACTGGATTGCATCAAGATGGAATCTATCTACCTCGGTGGTAGAGGAGCAGCCCTATGATGATCATGAGAATCAAGTCCAGAAGCCCATGGCCATGGCAGAGTGAAATAATAGAAAGAGTTTCTATTTAGATTTTCACATCGGACTTGAATCGAATGATTACATCATATGACAGAAACTAGGGTTTGACGAGTTCACCTTAACCCTAATCTGATCGGGGCTCAAGATAGAAGAACTTAATCACACAGGTAGCTGCACCAAGAGGTTCGCATTCAGCTCTGATGGGTTGCCACCATATACTGCTAGGTGTCACTGGTGGATTTTGGGAGCAATTAGAATGATTTAGATGATCGATCATTCTAGCTGTTCGAATCAGAAGAGTTCTGATCCATCGAAAGGAGTTTCGATGATGTCGATGATAGAGATCATGACATATCCCATTACCATACAGAACTGAACCTAACTGGGTCACACAAACAAGGGTTTGAATCTGGTGATCATCAATTGAACTGATCCAGTTCAATTGATCTGAATGAGATTCAATTAGGTTCAAGAAAATCGTGCTAGCACTCGATTGAACCTAACGTTCTTCTTTTACTATCATAAATAGTTGTCCTGACTGAGCCAAAGGAGTTTGTGCTCGATCAGAGGCCTTCACTTGGTCTGACTGGAGCCTTGTCCAGGTCAGAAAAGGGTTGTCTTATTTTGTAAGACAATACCTGCCATTTTTGGTCACCTGCCATTTCTCGTCCTTTGACTTTGGTCAAAAGTTGACCTTTGACTGGTCAAATGTTGACCATTGACACTTTGACTTCTGTCCACGTGTCATGCACCTATTGGAGAGCTGGTGGGGGCTTGTCCCCCTACCAGAACCTGGCAAGGAGGAGGGCGCACGCCACCCTTGGCGTGTGCCCAAGCTTGGAGGCGCCCAGGAGTCCCTGTTGGACAGGGACTCCATCTCCTTTTTGGATTCCGATTAGACTTCTCCTAAGAACCAACTTTGACTGGTCTTAGGCACCATCTAAGGATGGAATCCAAGGGACTCTATTCCCACCAATCAGATTTAGATCTGATTTCACAAAGGGTTGTGATTGGTTGGGAAGAAGAGGAGTTGGATCACGCATAGTCTATAAATAAGACCCTACGCCCAACTCAAAAAAAAAGAAAAATTCCCATGCCCCAAGGCTGCCTCTCTCCTCCTCCTCCATGCCAAGTCCATCTTCTCCCTCTCCTCTCCATGCCCAAAGAAGTTTGGGATCTTAGGTTGGTGCAATCTAGATGAGAGAAAGGCGACAGAAAGCTAGAAGGCTGCGCTGCTGCAAAGGACAACTGCTGATCTTCGAAAAGCTATTTTGAAGATCCTCCAGATCAGATTCCAGATCTAATTTTTGGAGATGTGATAGAGAAGAAGAGGATCTCCAGATCCAGTCCTGAGTGGATACCGGTAGAGGCCAGGCACTTGCGTGGCTAGATCCAGAACCTTCCGCTGCTTACAGGATCATCAACGGATAATAGGATTACCCTACATCAAGGTAAATTAAATTTGATTTAATTTATCTATATTTTATTTTAATTATTAAAATAATAAAAATTAGATCTAAAATATCTTAGATCTGATTAAGATCAAAGAGAAAAAATTTTTGAAATATATCTCTTGATCCGATCAGATCTGAACGAACCTGGTCCGAGAAATCAGGATTTTCCTTCAACTGGTATCAGAGCCAAGGTTCTAAAGTATTTAGATCTAATTTTAAATTTATTTTAATTAAAAAATAAGTAATTTTAGATGTCACATGAGATGTGATCAGATCTGAAAATCAGAAAAAATTAAAATTAAATGATTTGGATCTAAGATTAGAAAATATGCATGACTAGTTCTAAAATAGAATAGTTCTATAGAATAGTCTTGCATGTTTATAATTTAATTTGATTAAATCATATTTTAGATCTATTTATTTACTATTTTTTGATATTATAATTATTATAATAATATCTAAAAAATAGTAAATAAAAATTATTTAATTTTAAACATCATATGAGATATGATTGATGCATGTCTAGACTAGTTGTAGAATAGTTCTACATAGTTGTCTAGATTAGAGTTTATTTTGATAAGATCAATTTAAATCTAATTTTTTAGATTATTATGAGATAATTTAGATCTAAAAATATGCATGATTCGATACATGAGATGTATGCAAAATATGCCATGATTAGATCTAATTTGTATATGAGATATATGATATAGATCTAAAACTATTTTGTAGTATTACATGTTCCTGATTAAGGCGTTCCTCTTGGCCGTCCGGTCATAAGAATGAAGAAGGGTTTAAAGGCCCTCTCCTTCCCATCCGATGGGGTGTTCTTATGATGTGTAGGGGTGCTGCGCGTTCGTCCTTAATCAGAAATCCAAAACTTACTTTCTGCAAAACCCTAGATCCTGAAACCCTAGGATTTATTGTGCATATTTTATTTATGAACCCTACTTAATTAAAAATTAAGATTATGAAATATTAATTAGGTCTAAAATTGAGAATTTTAGATCTAAGACATATTCATAATACTGGGTTCGGGCTTGGGTAGCTCAATTAGGTCTAAGCGGTTGATCAAACCGAATCAAGAGTTGGTTAGATGGGATCAACAATGCTTAAATTGACCAGCCTAATAGGATTAAGTCTGGGTCAAGATCGAGTCACGATCAAGCAAGACCTAATTAGGCTCAGAGGTTAGAGTCTGGATTGTAGGCTAACCCAATTGGTTCTGGCTCAATAATTTGGTGTCTAAGGTAAGTTTGGCACATACGACCGACTGATTTTTAATTGGGAGCTACTCGACCTGAATGCATTCTTGTACGAGTTAATGGCATATCCCTTCCACCGATCTCACTTACCTGGCCATATCTGTTGACTCAGTTCTGATCTGAGGTGGTCAATAATCCGAGCTAACCCATGCCACTAGGTTAGTCATAATTGTTATGACTATGACAAGTCTAGTTTAATGAGACCTGAATCAATTCTCCCTAAGAAAAGATTAAGTCTGAGGTCTTCCACCATTGTAGATGTGCGGGCCCTTCCCGAGGGTTGATTATTCTCGACTGGATATAGTGGCTCAGTTGCACCGAAAAGATGCAACCATGTCTATTAGGCATTGGATGCTATGGGCTGGAGGATGAGTTGGGCTCAATATTTTGGATACGGTGAGAGACTCAATTAGGAATCCAGTCTGTGCAAATGGTGGGTCTGACTTAACTAAGGAGTGGATCAATATTTTGGATATGGTGAGATTCATGAATTAGAGACCAAGTTTGGGTGCACCATGATTAGAGAATCATTGAACAAGAGTTGTTCACTCATTGGCTAACCCATCACCAATAACTGTTAGGTGAGGTGATGAGTCAGTTGGTGAGACCGCACCACCCACTAGAAATCATTAATCATGGAGATTTTTGCATCTCTACAGAGGGAGTGTAGGGATCCGAGAAAATAGTGGGAGCTAATTTATTTAAAAATAAAATTTTTAAATAAATTGGTCAAGTCATAATTACAGTATCTAACTAGAATCTTTGACTCTCTATAGAAAAATATCTGCGTCCAATCCATTGGCACGTATCCTGGACACACATAGACTGACCGAATTCAATTATAAAGATTGGCTCAGGAACTATAAAATCATTTTGAATTTTGAGAAGTTAACCCATATATTGGATCAAGATCCTCCTACCTTACCAGCCCATCCATCCACTGAACAGAGAGCATCTTTGAAAAAATGAATGGACGAAGATAATAAGGCTAGATATTACATGTTGGGCTTAATGTCTGATGAGCTCTAGCGCCAACATGAAGATATCAGAATTGCTCGCCAAATGTTGGCTCACCTACAAGAGATGTTTGGTGAACAGAGTTGTGCAGCCAAATATTAAGTCACGAAATGACTTTTTAAGGCTAAGATGCGTGATGGACAGTCAGTCCAAGATCACTGTTTGATGATGATCAAGGACTTGGAAGAGCTTAAGAAGCTCGGTGTGAAGTTAGACTTGGATCTGCAGAATGATGTTATTCTACAATTCTTGACTGATGCATATGGATAATTCATCATGAATTACCACATGCATAAACTTCAAAATTTTTTGGCCAAATTAATGAACATACTGGTCACCGCTGAGCTCTCTATGAAAGATTCTAAAGGCTCAGTTCTTGCTATAGAATGGACTTCTTCCAAAAGAAAATCTTCTGAAAAGAAAAAGAAGTCTACGAAAAAGCAGAAGATGAAAGAAGGAAAAAAGAAGAAGGCAGAGCTGAAGAAGATGGCCGCTGTCAAAGAAAAGTATTTCCATTGGAACAGAGATGACCACTAGAAGCGAAACTATCCTACTTATCTGGCCACCCTAAAGAACAAGAAGGAAGGTCCTTCTGAAGGTATGCCCGTTATTGAGTCTAACCTTATGATTTGTTCTACATCCAATTGGGTGCTTGACTCTGATTCTAGTTCTCATCTGTGTACTTCCATGCAGGATCTTGAGGATAGTAGGAGACTGAGAGATGGAGACATGATCCTATGCATCGAAAATGGAGCAAGAGTTGCTGCAGTGGCGGTGGAAACATACCCTCTTCGATTACCATCTGGTTTAGACTTAGTTTTGAAAGACTATTATTATGTGTCTGCAGCTAGCAGGAATTTGATTTTTGTTTCATGCTTAGCACTAGAAGGCTATGTGATTACCTTCTTTAAGGATCATTGTAACATTCTTTATGAAAGAAATAAAATTGCAAATGATTTTCTTATTAACGGTCTTTATCAGCTACATATTGATGTATCTGTTCTAACTATCGAGCAAAATGTGAATGCCAAATGACCTAGGGATAGTCCAAATGATAGGTATCTATGGCACCTGAGACTAGGTCATATAGCAGAAGATAGGATTAACAAATTGGAGAAAATCGGGCTATTGAGTTCGTTGACTTTCGAGTCATATCCAATTTGTGAATCTTGTCTTCATGGCAAAATGACTAAACTCTCTTTTATAGGACATGGGGAAGGGCCACGGATCTTCTTGCCCTAGTACATACTGATATGTGCGGCCCATTTGATGTGCCGGTTAGAGGCAATTTTGTCTACTTCATTACTTTACCGATGATCTATCTAGGTATGGATATGTGTATCTTATGAGACACAAGTCTGAAGCTTTTGAAAAGTTCAAGAAATTCAGACATGAAGTAGAAAAATAAATTAAAAAGCCCATTAAGGTTCTTCGATCAGATCGAGGAGGTGAATACCTTAGTCGAAAATTTTTGGACTATCTCATGAAAAATGGCATAGTCTTTCAATGGACTCCATCTGAAATACCACAACTCAATGGAGTTTTAGAATGGAGGAACTGGACTCTATTAGATATGGTCTGATCCATGATGAGCTTCACAAACCTCCCTGATTATCTTTGGGGACACTCTTTGTTAATTGTAATATATTTACTTCCTTCTAACATCGTTCCTACCACACCGTATGAGATATGACATGGTAAGAAACCAAATCTGAGTCATCTCAGAATTTGGAGTTGTCCGGCTCATGTGAAAAGACAACAAGCAGATAAGTTAGACTTCAGATCCTTTAGAGCTTGATTTATAGGATATCCTAAAAAATCATTAGGATATTATTTCTACATTTCAGAAGATCACAATATGATTGTGAGTTGACATGCCATCTTTCTTGAAAAATTGTTTATTCAAGATAGCGGCATTGGAATGCAGATCAAGCTCGATGAGAAAGTCTCACAAGAATAATGAGCTAAGGACCAATTGGAACTAAATCAAGTTGAGCCAATACAATCACTACCTCTCTGTTGACGACATCCTCATTAGATTGGAAAGGATTTTCCATCCTCCCTAAGAGGTACTGATAGGTGCTATTTTAGAGGACAGTCAGAGGAAATATGGTTGTCCAAGGAATTCTCCATGAAGACCTAGGTAAAGCATCATTATTCTAGGAATTAAGGTCTATAGATAGATCGATAGGATGCTAGAACTTTCATAGAAGATGTGCATAGAAAAAGTACCAAAGAGATTTAGTATGGAAAACTCTAAGAGGAGATTAATACCCTTCAGACATGGTATTCATCTTTCCAAGAAGATGTGCCCCAGCACACTTGAGGAAATAGAATGCATGAGCAAGATTCCTTATGCTTCTGCAATAGAAAGCCTCATGTATGCCATGCTATGTACACGACCTGATATAGCTCATGCTGTGAGTGTCACAAGCAGATATCAGTCAAATCCAGATGAAGTGAAGAAAAATCCTGATTTTTTGGATCAGGTTCATTCAGATCTGATCAGATCAAGAGATATATTTCAAAAAAAATTTTCTTTGATCCAAATCAGATATAGGATGTTTTAGATCTGATTATTATTATTTTAATAATTAAAATAAATTAAAATAAATTAAATTTAATTTAATTTATCTTGAAGTGGGTAATCCTATTACTCGTTGATGATCCTGTAAGCAGCAGAAGGTTCTGGATCAAGCCATGCAAGTGCATGGCCTCTATCAGTATCCACTCAGGTTGGATCTGAGATCCTCTTCTTCTCTATCACTCTCCAAAATTCAATCTGATCTGATCTGAAGGATTTTTTAAATCTTCAAGCTCAGAGTTGTCCTTGCAGCAGTGAGCCTTTAGCTTTCGTCACCTTTTTCTTCTGATTGCACCAACCAAGTCCAAACCATCTTTGGGGTGGAGAGGAGAGGAGAAGGTGGTTTGCATGGACGAAGAGGGGAAGGAGACCTTGGGGCGTAGGAATTGATTCCTTTCATTTTCCATGTTTGAGTTGGGGTAGGGTCTTATTTATAAACTATATGTGATCCAACTTCTCTTCTTCCCAATTAATCACAACTCTTTGTGAAATCAGACTTAAATCTGATTGTGAGAATAGTCCCTGGATTCTCCTTAAAGGGTGCCTAAGATCAGTTAAAGTTGGTTCTTAGGAGAACTCTAATTGAAATCCAAAAAGAAGATGGAGTCCCTATCCAATAAGGACTCCTGGGCGCCTAGGCGTGCGCCCTCCTCCTTACCAGGTTCTGGCAGAAAGACAAGCCCCCACCAGCCCTCCAATAGGTGCGTGACATATGGACAGAAGTCAAAGTGTCTATGGTCAACATTTGACCAGTCAAAGGTCGACTTTTGACCAAAGTCAAAAGACGAGAAATGGCAGGTGACAAAAATGGAGAATTGTCTTATAAAATAAGATAACCTTTTCTAACTGACAAGCTCCAATCAGACAAAGTGAAGGCCTCTGATCGAGCACAACTCTTTTGGCTCAGATAGACAACTTATTTATGATAGTAAAAAGAAAGTGTGGTTCAATCGAGTGCTAGCAGATTTCTTGAACCTAATCGAATCTCATTCAGACGAATTGAACTTGGATCAGTTCAATTGATGATCACTAATTCAAACCCTTTTTGTGTGATCCAGTTAGTTCAGTTTGTATGATAATGGATATGTCATGATCTTATCATTGACATTCATCGAAACTCCTTTCGATGGATCAGAATTCTTCTTCAACAGTAGAATGATCGATCATCTAAATCATTCTAATTGCTCCCAAAATCATCAGTGACACCTAGCAGTATATGGTGCAACCTATCAGACTGAATGCGAACCTCTTGGTGCAGCTACCTGTGTGATTAAGTTCTTCTATCTTGAGTTCCGATCAGATTAGGGTTAGGTTAAACTCGTCAAACCTAGTTTCTGTCATATGATGTAATCATTCGATTCAGTCCGATGTGAAAACCTAAATAGAAACTCTTTCTATTATTTCACTCTCCATGGCCATGGGCTTTTGACTTGATTCTCATGATCATCATAGGGCTGCTCCTCTACCATCGAGGTAGATAGATAATCTTGATGCTATCCAGTTCCTACAATGAACAGTCAATAGCCAACATATACTCAGGATTTGAATGGCTAGGAGATTGATAAATGTTATCAAACTATAACACCCTCAAGGTGAACTACTGATGCACCTCAGATCAAAGAACCAGACACACTACTGCAGCATCGAGTCAGTCATTGATGAGAAGGATGACTTCTCTAATACTACTCGAGATGGTCACGCTCAGTGTCCTCGTTCTCTAGCGAGTACCTATCTCGCTCGATGTCTCCACACCGTTAGACTTAAGACTCATCTACTAAAGAGAACGATTGATACAATCCAAATTCAATCACCATCCTCATGATATCCTATGGTCAGAAGCATTTTATGAGTTAATAATGTTATTCATTTCTAAATTTTCACTCTTGAAAATATGAATTATCAATTACCATTAACTCAAAGGATGTATCACAGACACTTAATACACATTATGTTGATAGAAAATAACCCATTTTATTGTATTAGTCAAAATTATAATGCCCCTAGAAGTGTATTACAAGTGTCAGCCAATTCTGGCTTTTAGCACATATATCTAATAATCTCTCACTTATCCTAAAGTCAATTGGCTATAAGTCTAAGTCCCATCTTCTCAAGTGGGGCTTCGATCTTTTGTGGCCCACGGCTTTGTAAGTGGGTCTACCACATTATCTGTGGAGTTAACTCTCTTAACCTTGACATAACCCTTTTCGAGGTAATCATGGATGAGGTGGTATCGCCGCTCAATGTGCTTGAATTTCTGATGAGATCTTGGCTCCTTAGCAAGGGCTATGATGCCATTATTCTCGCAGTATAGAGGAATGGCATATGATGGCATTACTCCAATTTCTACAGCAAAGTTCTTGTACCAGAATGCTTTCTTCATAGCTTCTGATGCAGCGATATATTTTGCTTCTATGATGGAATCTGGTATCACCATTTGCTTGGAACTCTTTCAGCTGACAGCACCACCATTGCACACAAACAGACTCCCAGATGTCAACTTTCGATCATCTATATCGGACATGAAATCCGAATCTGTGTATCCTTAGACTTGGAGTTCTCCGTTACCAAAGACCAACATCATATTCTTAGTTCTTCTTGAGTACTTAAGGATACATTTCATAGAAGTTCAGTGTTCTTCACCTGGATTTGACTGATATCCGCTTATGACGTTCACAGCATGGGCTATATTAGGTCATGTACATAACATGGCATATATGAGGCTTCCTATTGCAGAAGCATAAGGGATCTTGCTCATGCGTTCTATTTCCTCAGGTGTGCTGGGGCACATCTTCTTGGAAAGATGAACACCATGTCTAAAGGGTATTAATCCCCTTTTAGAGTTTTCCATACTAAACCTCTTTAGTACTTTCTCTATGTACATCTTTTATGAAAGTCCTAGTATCCTATTCAGTCTATCCCTATAGACCTTAATTCCTAGAATAAAGGATGCTTCGCCTAGGTCTTTCATGGAGAATTCCTTGGACAACCATATTTTGACTATTGTGAACATGGGAATATCATTCCCAATAAGGAGGATGTCATCCACGTACAATACGAGGAAGACAACAGTGCTCCCACTGACCCTTTTGAAAACACACGGTTCCTCTTCATTTTTGATGAAATCAAATATTTTGATCACATCATTGAAATGAGTATTCAGCTCCGAGATGCTTGCTTAAGTCCATATATGGACCTTTGCAGCTTGCAAACCTTGTGATCAGTATCACTGGATGTGAAACCTAGCGGCTGTTCCATATAGATATCTTCCTCAAGCTATCCATTCAAGAACGTCATTTTCACGTCCATTTGCCATATTTCATAATCAAAATAGGCTGCGACGGCAAGCAATGTGCAGATGGATTTTAGCATAGCCACTGAAAAAAAGGTATCTTGATAGTCAATGCCTTCGCGTTGACTATAACCTTTTGCCACTAGTCTAGCCTTGAATGTCTCCACATTCCCATCTGCACCTATCTTTCTCTTAAAGATTCATTTACACCCAATAGGTACTATACCTTCTGGTGGATCTACTAAGATCCAAACTTGGTTTGAGTACATTGAGTCAATTTCTGACTGCATTACCTCTAGCCATTTCTTGGAGTCGATATCTGATATCGCCTCATTGTAGGTTTTGGGATCATCATCATGAGCACCATTACCTACGAGGAACATTTTCTCTACTTTCTCTGAAATAATACCTAAGTATCTTTCAGGGGGATGGAAAACTCTTTCCGATCTATGAGGTGGAGGAGCTAGTATTTTTATTGGCTTGATCTGATTTGGTTCCAATTGGTCCTTAGCTCGTTGTACTTGTGAGACTTTCTCATCAAGCTTGATCTGCTTTCCAATGCCGCTATCTTGAATAAACTATTTTTCAAGAAAGATGGCATGTCGACTCACAATCACATTGTGATCTTCTGGAATGTAGAAATAGTATCCTAATGACTCTTTAGGATATCCTATGAATCGAGCTCTGAAGGACCTAAACTCTAACTTGTCCGCTTATTATCTTTTGACATGAGCCGGACAACCCCAAATTCTGAGATGACTCAGACTTGGTTTCTTACTGTGCCATATCTCATATGGTGTGGTAGGAATGATTTTAGAGGAAATCCTATTCAGTAGATAAATTGAAGTTAACAATGAGTATCCCCAAAGAAAATCAGGAAGGTCTGTGAAGATCATCATGGATCGGACCATATCCAATAGGATCCGATTTCTCCATTCTAAAATTTCATTGAGTTGAGGTGTTCCTGGTGGAGTCCATTGAGAGACTATGCCATTTTTCTTTAGATAGTCTAGAAATTCTCGACTAAGGTATTCACCTCCTCGATCTGATCGAATAACCTTAATGGGTTTTTCAGTTTGTTTTTCTACTTCATGTCTGAATTCTTTGAACTTTTCAAAAGCTTCAGACTTATGTCTCATAAGATATACATACCCATACTTAGACAGATCATCGGTAAAGATAATAAAGTAGACATAATTACCTCTAGTCGGCACATCAAATGGGCCGCACACATCAGTATGTACTAGGGCAAGGAGATTTATGGCCCTTTCCTCATATCCAACAAAAGGGAGTTTAGTCATTTTGCCTTGAAGACAAGATTCATAAGTTGGATATGACTCGAAAGTCAATGAACTCAATAGCCCATTTTTCTCTAATTTGTTGATCCTATCTTCTGCTATATGACCTAATCTTAGGTGCCATAGATACCTATCATTTGGACTATCCTTAGGTCATTTGGCATTCTCATTTTGCTCAATAGTTAGAACAGGTACATCAATATATAGCTGATAAAGACCGTTAATAAGAAAACTATTTGCAATTTTATTTCTTTCATAAAGAATGTTACAATGGTCCTTAAAGAAGGTAATTACATAGCCTTCTAGTGCTAAACATGAAACAGAAATCAAATTCCTGCTAGCTGTAGGCACACAATAACAGTCTTTCAAAACTAAGTCTAAACTAGATGGTAATCGAAGAGGGTATGTTCTCACGGCTACTGCAACAACTCTTGCTTCATTATCGATGCGTAGGATCATGTCTCCATCCCTCAGCCTCCTGCTATCCTCAAGACCCTGCATGAAAGTGCATAGATAAGCACTAGAATCAGAGTCAAGCACCCAACTGGATGTAGAAGAAACCATAAGGTTAGACTCAATAACAAGCATACCTCCAGAAGGACCTTCCTTCTTATTCTTCATGGTGGTCAGATAAGTAGGGCAGTTCCGCTTCCAATGGTCGTCGCTGTTGCAATGGAAACACTTTCCTTTGACATCGATCTTTTTCTTCGGTTTTGCCTTCTTCTTCTTAGCTTCTTCCACCTTTTGCTTTTTCGCAGACTTTTTTCCTTCCATAAGACTTTCTTTTGGAAGAAGTCCGTTCCATAGCAAGAACTGAGCCTTTAGAACCTTTCATAGAAAGCTCAGCGGTGACCAGCATGTTCATTAATTCGGCCAATAAATTTTAAAGTTTATGTATATGGTAATTCATGATCAATTGCCCATATGCATCAGTCAAGGATTGCAAAATAACATCATTTTGCAGATCCAAGTCCAACTTCACACCGAGCTTCTCAAGCTCTTCCAAGTTCTTGATCATCATCAAGCAGTGATCTTGGACTGACTACCCATCACGCATCTTAGCCTTAAAAAGTCATTTCATGACTTAAAATTTGGCTGCGCGACTTTGTTCACCAAACATCTCCTACAGGTGAGCCAACATTTGACAAGCAGTTCCGATATCTTCATGTTGGTGCTGGAGTTTATCAGACATCGAGCCTAATATGCCTTATTATCTTCGTCTATCCATTTTTTCAGAGACGCTCTCTGTTTAATGGATGGATGGGCTGGTAAGATGGGAGAGTCCTGATCCAATACATGGGTTAACTTCTTGGAATCCAAAAAAATTTTGTAGTTTCTGAGCCAATCTTTATAATTGAATCCAGTCAGTCTATGTGTGTCCAGGATACGTGCCAATGGGTTGGACGCAGATATTTTCCTATAGAGAGTCAAAGATTCTAGTTAGATACTATAATTATGGCTTGACCAATTTATTTAAGAATTTTATTTTTAAATAAATTAGCTCCTACTATTTTCTCAGATCCCTACACTCTCTTTGTAGAGATGCAAAAATCTTCATGATTAATGATTCTAGTGGGTGGTGCGATCTCACCAACTGACTCATCACCTCACCTAACAGTTATTGGTGATGGGTTAGCCAATGAGTGAACAACTCTTGTTCAATGATTTTCTAATCATGGTGCATCCAAACTTGGTCTCTAATTCATGAATCTCACCGTATCCAAAATATTAATCCACTCCTTAGTTAAGTCAGACCCATCATTTGCACAGACTGGATTCCTAATTAAGTCTCTCACCATATTCAAAATATTGAACCAAACTCATCCTCCAGCCCATAGCATCCAATGCCTAATAGACATGGTTGCATCTTTCTGGTGCAACTGAGCCACTGTATCCAGTCAAGAATAATCAACCCTAAAAAGGGCCCAATGGTGGAAGACCTTAGACTTAATCTTTTCTTAGGGAGAATTGATTCAGGTCACATTAAACTAGACTTGTCATAGTCATAACAATTATGATTAACCTAGTGGCATGGGTTAGCTCGGATTATTGACCACCTCAGATCAGAACTGTGTCAACAAATATGATCAGGTAAGTGAGATCGATGAAAGGAATATGCCATTAACTTGTACAAGAATGCATTCAGGTCGAGTAGCCTCCAATTAAAAATCAGTCGGTCATATGTGCCAAACTTATCTTAGACACCAGATTGTTGAGTCAGAACCAATTGGGTTAGCCTATAATCCAAACTCTAATCTCTAAGCCTAATTAGGTCTTGCTTGATCGTGACTCGATCTTGACCCAAACTTAATCCTATTAGGCTGGTCAATTTAAGCATTGTTGATCCCATCTAACCAACTCTTGATTCGGTTTGATCAACTGCTTAGACCTAATTGAGCTACCCAAGCCCGAACCCAGTATTATGAATATATCTTTGATCTAAAATTCTCAATTTTAGATCTAATTAATATTCCATAATCTTAATTTTTAATTAAGTAGGGTTCATAAATAAAATATGCACAATAAATCCTAGGGTTTCAGGATCTAGAGTTTTGCAGAAAGTATGTTTTAGATTTTTTATTAAGGATGAACACGCAACACCCCTACACATCATAAGAACACCCCATCAAATGAAAAGAGAGAGCCTTTAAACTCTTCTTCGTTCTTATGACCGGACGGCCAAGAGGAATGCCTTAATCAGGAACATGCAATACTATAAAATAGTTTTAGATCTATATCATATATCTCATATACAAATTAGATCTAATCATGGCATATTTTGCATACATCTTATGTATCGAATCATGCATGTTTTCAGATCTAAATTATCTCATAATAATCTAAAAAATTAGATTTAAATTGATCTAATCAAAATAAATTCTAATCTAGATAATTATGTAGAACTATTCTACAACTAGTCTAGACATGCATCAATCATATCTCATATGATGTTTAAAATTAAATAATTTTTTATTTACTATTTTTTAGATGTTATTATAATCATTATAATATCAAAAAATAGTAAATGAATAGATCTAAAATATGATTTAATTAAATTAAATTAAAAATATATAAGACTATTCTATAGAACTATTCTATTTTAGAATTAGTCATGCATATTTTCTAATCTTAGATCCAAATTATTTAATTTTATTTTTTTTTAATTTAAGATCTGATCACATCTCATATGATATCTAAAATTATTTATTTTTTAATTAAAATAAATTTAAAATTAGATCTAAATATTTTTAGAATCTTGGCTCTGATACCAGTTGAAGAAAAATCCTGATTTTTTGGACCAGGTTCGTTCAGATCTGATTAGATCAAGAGATATATTTAAAAAAAAAATTTCTTTGATTTAAATCAGATTTAGGATATTTTAGATCTAATTATTATTATTTTAATAATTAAAATAAATTTAGATAAATTAAATTAGATTTAATTTACCTTGAAGTGGATAATCCTATTATCTTCTGTTGATTATCTTGTAAGCAGCGAAAGATTCTGGATCAAGCCACGCAAGTGCCTGGCCTCTACCAGCATCCACTCAGACTAGATCTAGAGATCCTCTTCTTCTTTATCACATCTCCAAAAATCAGATCTAGATCTGATCTGGAGGATCTTCAAAATTTCTTTCGAAGATCAGCAATTGTCCTATGCAGCAGTGCAACCTTCTAGCTTTCAGTCATCTTTTTCTTATCTAGATTGCACCAACCAAGGTCCAAACCTCTTTGGATGTGGAGAGGAGAAGGAGAAGGTGGGTTTGGCATGGAGGAAGAGGGGAGAGGAGACCTTGGGGCATGGGAATTGAATTCCTTTCAATTTTCCAATGTTATTTGAGTTGGGCGCAGGGTCTTATTTATAGACTATCTATGATCCAACTCCTCTTCTTTCCAACCAATCATAACTCTTTATGAAATTAGATCTAAATCTGATTGGCGAGAATAGAGTCCCCTAGATTCCTCCTTAGAGGGTGCCTAAGATCAGTAAAAGTTGGTTCTTAGGAGAACTCTAATTGAAATCCAAAAAGGAGATGGAGTCCCTATCCAATAGGGACTCCTGGGTGCCTCCAACTTGGGCGCACGCCTAGGGTGGCATGCATCCTCCTTCTTGCCAGGTTCTGGTAGGAAGACAAGCCCCCCACTAGCCCTCCAATAGGTGCATGACATGTGGACAGAAGTCAAAGTGTCTATGGTCAACATTTGACCAATCAAAGGTCGACTTTTGACCAAAGTCAAAGAACGAGAAATGGCAGATGACGAAAAATGGCAGGTAATGTCTTATAAAATAAGATAATCTTTTCTAACTTGGATAAGCTTCAGTCAGACAAAGTGGAGGTCTCTGATCGAGTACAAACTCCTTTGGCTCAGGTAGGACAACTTATTTATGATAGTAAAAGAAGAACGTTAGGTTCAATCGAGTGCTAGCACGATTTTCTTGAACCTAATTGAATCTCATTCAGATCAATTGAACTAGATCAATTCAATTGATGATCACCAGATTTAAACTCTTGTTTGTGTGACTCAGTTAGGTTTAGTTTTGTATGGTAATGGGATATGTCATGATCTCTATCATTGATATTATCGAAACTCCTTTCGATGGATCAGAATTCTTTTGATTCGAATAGTTAGAATGATCGATCATCTAAATCATTCTAATTGCTTCCAAAATCCACCAGTGATACCTAGTAGTATATGGTGGCAACCCATCAGAGCTGAATGCGAACCTCTTGGTGCAGCTATCTGTGTGATTAAGTTCTTCTATCTTTAGCCTCGATCAGATTAGGGTTTAGGTAAACTCATCAAACCCTAGTTTCTGTCATATGATGTAATCATTCGATTCGAGTCCGATGTGAAAATCTAAATAGAAACTCTTTCTATTATTTCACTCTGCCATGGCCATGGACTTCTGGACTTGATTCTCATGATCATCATAGGGCTGCTCCTCTACCATCGAGGTAGATAGATTCCATCTTGATGCTCTCCAGTTCCTACAATGAACATGTAATAGCCAACATACACCTCAGAATTTCGAATGGCTAGGAGACCAAGTAATGGTATAGTCAAACTATAACACCCTCAAGGTGAACTACCGATGCACCTCAGGTCAAAGAACCAGACATATACTGCAGGATTGAGTTAGTCATTACAGAAGAGTAGACTCCCAATGACTATTTGAGATGGTCACACTCAGTGCCCTCGGTCTCTAACGAGTATCTGTACTTTCACTTCGGTGTCTCCACACCGTAGACTCAAGACTCATCTACTAAAGAGAAGTGATTGTACACCAACCTTCTGAATCAATCACTATCCTCGTGATGATCATATGGTCGGAAGCATTTTATGAGTTAATAATGATTATTCATGTCTAAAATTTTCAATTCTTGAAAATATGAATTATCATTACCATTAATTCAAAGGATGTATCACAGACATTTAATACACATATGTGATAGAAAATAATCCATTTTATTGATATTAGTCAAAATTATAATTTTATCCTTAGAAGTGTATTACAAGTGTCAGCCAATTCTGGCTTCTAGGGCATATATATCTAACATGAAGAACATTAAACTTTTGTGAAATGTATCCTTAAGTACTTAAAAAGAACTAAGGATATGATGTTGGTCTTTGGTAATGGAGAACTCTAAGTTCAGGGATACACAGACTCGAATTTCATGTCCGATGTAGATGATCGAAAGTCGACATCTGAAAGTCTGTTTGTGTGCAATGATGGTGTTGTCAACTGGAAGAGTTTCAAGCAAACCATGATAGCAGATTCCACCATAGAAGCAGAATATATCGCTGCATCAGAGGCTGCGAAGAAAGCATTCTGGTATAAGAAGTTTGCTGCAGAAATTGGAGTAATGCCATTAGATGCCATTCCTCTGTACTATGATAATAATGGCACCATAGCCCTTGCTAAGGAGCCGAGGTCTCACCAAAAATCTAAGCACATTGAGCGGCAATACCACCTCATCCACGATTACGTCGAGAAGGATTACATCGAGGTCAAGAGAGTCAATTCTGCAGACAATGCGATAGACCCACATACAAAGTCGTTGGGACAACAAAAGATCGAAACCCACCTTAAAAAGATGGGACTTAGACTTATAGCCAATTGACTTTAGGATAAGTGAGAGATTGTTAGATATATATCCTCTAGAAGCTAGAATTGGCTGACACTTGTAATACACTTCTAGGGGCAAAATTATAATTTTGACTATAATCAATAAAATGGGTTATTTTCTATCACATATGTGTATTTAGTGTCTGTGATACATCCTTTGAGTTAATGATAATGATAATTCATATTTTCAAGAGTTAAAAATTTAAGACATGAATAATCATTATTAACTCATAAAATGCTTTCAACCATAGGATCATCACGAGGATGGTGATTGATCCAAAAGGTTGGTGTACAATCGTTTCTCTTTAGTAGATGAGTCTTGAGTCTACGGTGTGGAGATATCAAAGCGAGAGTATAGATACTCGTTAGAGAATGAGGGCACTGAGCGTGACCACCTCGAGTAGTCATTAGGAAAGTCTACCTTCTCATCAATGACTGACTCGATGCTGCAGTGGTGTGTCTGGTTCTTTGACCTGAGGTGCATCGGTAGTTCACCTTGAGGGTGTTATAGTTTGACTACACCATAACTTGGTCTCCTAGCCATTTGAAATCCTGAGGTGTATGTTGGCTATAGCATGTTCATTGTAGGAACTGGATTGCATCAAGATGGAATCTATCTACCTCGGTGGTAGAGGAGTAGCCCTATGATGATCATGAGAATCAAGTCCAGAAGCCCATGGCCATGGCAGAGTGAAATAATAGAAAGAGTTTCTATTTAGATTTTCACATCGGACTTGAATCGAATGATTACATCATATGATAGAAACTAAGGTTTGACGAGTTCACCTTAACCCTAATCTGATCGGAGCTCAAGATAGAAGAACTTAATCACACAGGTAGCTGCACCAAGAGGTTCGCATTCAGCTCTGATGGATTGCCACCATATACTGCTAGGTGTCACTGGTGGATTTTGGGAGCAATTAGAATGATTTAGATGATCGATCATTCTAGCTGTTTGAATAAGAAGAGTTCTGATCCATCGAAAGGAGTTTCGATGATGTCAATGATAGAGATCATGACATATCTCATTTTCATACAGAACTGAACCTAACTGGATCACACAAATAAGGGTTTGAATCTGGTGATCATCAATTGAACTAATCCAGTTCAATTGATCTGAATGAGATTCAATTAGGTTCAAGAAAATCGTGCTAGCACTCGATTGAACCTAACGTTCTTCTTTTACTATCATAAATAGTTGTCATGATTGAGCCAAAGGAGTTGGTGCTCGATCAGAGGCCTTCACTTAGTCTGACTGGATCTTGTTCAGGTCAGAAAAGGATTGTCTTATTTTGTAAGACAATACTTATCATTTTTTATCACCTACCATTTCTCGTCCTTTGACTTTGGTCAAAAGTTAACCTTTGACTGGTCAAATATTGACCATTGACTGGTCAAATGTTGACCATTGACACTTTAACTTCTGTCCACATGTCACGCACCTATTGAAGAGCTAGTGGAGGCTTGTCTCCCTATCAAAAACTAGCAAGGAGGAGGGTGCACGCCAAGGGTGGCGTGCGCCCAAGTATGAGGTGCCTAGGAGTCTCTGTTGGACAGAGACTCAATTTTCTTTTTGGATTTCGATTAGACTCCTAAGAACCAACTTTGACTGATCTTAAGTGCTATCTAAGGATGAATCCAAGGGACTCTATTTCCATCAATCAGATTTAGATCTGATTTCACAAAGGATTGTGATTGGTTGGGAAGAAGAGGAGTTGGATCACACATAGTCTATAAATAAGATCCTGTGCCCAACTCAAAAAAAAAAGAAAGAACACAATTCCCATGCCCCAAGGCTGCCACTCTCCTCCTCCTCCATGCTAAGTCCATCTTCTCCCTCTCCTCTCCACATCCAAAATGGTTTGGGATCTAAGTTGGTGCAATCTAGGTGAGAGAAAGGTGACAGAAAGCTAAAAGACTGCACTACTGCAAAGAACAACTGCTGATCTTTGAAAGCCATTTTGAAGATTCTCTAAATCAGATTTAGATTTGATTTTTGGAGATATGATAGAGAAGAAGAGAATCTCCAGATCCAATCTGAGTGGATATCGATAGAGGTCAGGCACTTACATGGCTAGATCCAGAACCTTTCGCTGCTTACAGGATCATCAACGAATAATAGGATTATCCTACATCAAGATAAATTAAATCTAATTTAATTTATCTATATTTTATTTTGATTATTAAAATAATAAAAATCAGATCTGAAATATTTCAGATCTGATTCAGATCAAAGAGAAAAAATTTTAAAATGTATCTCTTGATCTGATCAAATCTGAATGAACTTAGTCCAAAAAATTAGGATTTATCCTTCAACATCTGGGCCATCGAGGAGAGAGATTCTTAGGCCTTGTCCAAGCTCCAGCATGATCTACGATGAGATGGGGATCCTCAAGGGAAAGGTCACCTATTAGAGGGCCATGGTCGATGTCCAGCAAGAAAAGATTGCCAAATTGGAGAGGAAGTTGACAGCGGTAGTGGTGGCTCGGATTGTGGCTATAGCAGCTAGGAAGGCAACCAAAGAAGAGCTCGCAACAAGCAAAGAGAGGGCAATCGAGGAGAGATCATTAACCATTATCGAGGCCAAGCTTCAGGCCCTAGAGGAGTATAAGGCCTCAAAGGTGTTCGAGGCAGAGATTGTAAAAGGCTTGGCCTCGACCTTCTCCATGGGCTTCAATCTCTGCAAGGTGCAAGTGGCCCAGCTCTTCCCTAGAGTTGATGTTGATCACTTGAATCAAGGAGAGGAAGAATGAGGCTTTGGAAGGTGGTGCGAATGTTGGCACCACTTCCTCAGTAGCACCCAGGGTGGACGAGATAGAGGACAGTAAGGCAGATGTTGCTCCTACCTCGACAGCATCTTTGGAGATGAATCCAGAAGATGGGGCCATGGAGGGTGATGCAAATATTGACTCTACTTCAGTCACTACACTAACTATTAAGCCTATTATCATAACTGATGCTTTTGCAGATTATTAGCTGTGAATCATAACATCAAGTAGCCCAGTGATACCGATCCAAGTATCCCTAGATATATAGAAACCATAGTTTCTTGGATGTACAATCTAAGCAACTTTGGATCAGAGTAGGCTCCAGTAGCTAAGAATCCTCCCCAAGGTGGTACCTGAGACTGAAGTCAAGGTCGAAGCTCCTCAATTTTAAATCTTTTTGTTCTCTTTTTATACTTCAAACTTGTAATTAAAGTAGCAGTAACAGAAGCCATTTACTTAATGAAATGAATTTCATTTTGTTCACTTCATTTTCTTTCACATGGTTCAAGTCTTTAAGATCGTAGTTGAATCTTTAGCTCATAGACAAAATAGATTTCAGTCTAAAATAGAACCGAAGTCCGATTTAGACTTTTAGGGTTGATCATTGAGATAATTGAAATAGGAGTGAAATTGAAGTCCGATTTAGCCCTTTGGGTATGATCATCAAAGTAGCCTTGTCCAATTTTCCCAAGATGGGCCTTCTAGCTAAGGCTAGGGCCTTTGCATAGTTGCAAGTCACTTCGAAGCATTACCTAGATTTGAGGTTAAGTCAGTGGTTATCATCAATCAAGTCGAATCCAAAGTCAATTCTTGATCGGAACCTTTGAGGTCGTCAGCCTCCGATCTTGAGTTTGGAGGTCCCAACTTGGTTTGGGATATCTCCCTATATCATTATTGGCTTAACATGTATTTGGAGGTCTCAACCAGAGCTGAGATATCTCTAAGAGGTTGGTTAGCTGACCTAGTCGAGGAGATCCAAGTCAAAGCTTAAGTATCTCCAATGCCGGTGTTGGTCGAGCATATATTCGAAGGTCCTAGCCATAGCCATGATATCTTCAAGAGGTCAGTCCATCGATCTAGTCGAGGAGATCCAAGCTGAAGCCCGGGTATCTCCATATAGTAGATGCATCTTTGGTCTTTTGCTTAAAGGTCCTAGTTGGGGGCCAAGATGTCTCTAGATTGATTTAATCCAATTTTAGACACTTAAAAAATCTTTTAGAAAAAGAATTGAAAAGAATAATATATATTTTATTGATTCTTTAGTAATATAAGCTTGAAAGCTTATTAATGGTACAATCTTAGGTTCTCGACATTCTAAGTTTGGGGAATGGTCTTACCATCAAGCTCTTCTAGTCTGTAGGATCTTGGTCAGATGACCTCAACGATCTGGAATATATTATTCTAGTTTGGAGATAGCTTATGCCATTCAGCAGGTTTGGATATTTTAGCTCGTCGGAGTATGAGGTCCCTAGATCGAAAGATTTTTAATTGAACTCTGACGTTGTAGTACTGGGCTATCTATTATTGGTACAAAACTATTCTGATCTGAGCTCGCTCCTTTGTTTCTTTTAGAAAATCAAGATTCTCATAGCTGATTGGAATTGCCTTGCTCATTGTATCTCTCCACTTGGATCGATGGAAGATCGATCTAACTGGGATGATTGCTTCAGTGTCGAAGGTGAGGTTGAAAGGCATTTCTCTGGTTGGGACTTGAGGAGTGTTCGATAAGTCTAGAGAATCCTATAAAGCTCCTCCACCTAGACCCTTTGGCTTGATATAGACTTATCTTCAAACCCTACAAAATAGTTTAATTAGTTACTTCAGCTTCTCCATTAGATTGTAGGTGTCCGACCGAGGTGGGCCTATGGTTGATGTGGAGCTTCGAGCAAAAATTCTCAAACTTCAAATTGTTACCAATTATCGATGATGATAACTTCGAAAAGTTTGAATCAATAAATAATTAACTTCTAGATGAAGTCTTAGGCCTTTTTCTTAGTGATTTATGTTAGAGGCTCAGCTTTGACCCACTTCATAAAGTAGTCAATGAAAATGATGAGGAATTTTCTTTGTTCGGTCGCTTATGGCAAAGGACCGAGAATATTGATTCCCCACTAGGCAAATGGCCAAGGTGTGGAGATCGGTGTGAGCTCAGCTGAAGGTTGGTACTAAATGTTGGCGTACCTCTAGCATTGGTTGTATTTCCTGACAAGCTCTGTAGCATCTTGCTGTAGAGTCAGCTAGTAGTACCATTATTGGAGTACTTTATAGGCTAGCGATTTGCTCTTCAGGTGATTTCTATAGATTCCTTCGTGTATCTCCCAAAGAGTATAGTCAGCTTCAGAGGGCCAAAGGCACTTGAGCAGGAGCAACAAGTATGATCTTTTGTATAGCTTTATTTCAAAAAGAACATAATAGGAAGCTTGCTGCTTGATCTTTCGAGCCTCGGCAGGGTTCGTAGGGAGGACACCATTGACAAGATAGCTCACAAGTAGATCCACCCAGCTCGGTTCATGATTCACCTACAAGATTGCAAGCTATTCCTCAATGTTGGGTTTCTCTAAGTGCTTAAAGAGAACTCTTCGGTTGAGCTCGAGATGTCCTAAAGTAGCTAATCGGGATAGCATATATGTCCAGGCATTTTCTATCCTTGGTGTTTATTGAATTTTGATTTTTTTTGAAAGCCGAGGACAACTCCTTGAGCCTTTATTGGTTCTTGAGCTTCATACTTTTCTCATACATTATTGGCAACCAACTGGGAGTAGGTGAAGTCCTTAAGCCATTCCACTTCGAGCTCCTTGGTGATGCTAAGGCTGGCAATTAGTGCCTCATATTTGGCTGCATTATTTGAGGCTTTGAAATCAATCCGAAATGCATACTTAGTCATAACTCTATCTGGACTAGTGAGAATAAGCTCGGCTCCGCTACCTTGAAAATTGGAGGCTCTACTGGCATATTAAATCCAATGGGGACCATTGACCTATTCTTCGGATATCTTCGAGGTTGATTCCTCCTCTAGGATAGGATTTTCAACAATCAAATCTACCAAGACTTGGGATTTCATAGCAGGTTGGGGTTGATAATCAATATCGAACTCCCTGAGCTCGATCATCCTTTTTTCCATTTGCCTCGAGGTGTCGGACCTCTATAGGATGACTTTCAGTGGCTAGTTGATCAAGACAACCACTAAATAAGCTTGAAAATAAAATCGAGTCATTGTACTGAGATGACAAGGTTGAGGACATTTTTCTCTAATCTGGAGTACCTAGTCTCTGCATCTCGTAGCATTTAACACATATGATAGATTGACTTCTAGACCTTTCCTTCTTGTCGGATTAGCACTGAACTCACTATAAAGGGTGAGATGGCCAAATGTAGGTACATAATTTCACCTATGTTTGGTTTGGATAGCAGTGGGGGAGATCTGAGGCAGCATTTGAGACTTTAGAGTGTAGCTCGGTATTCTTCTTCTAGTCAAAGTCCTTTGAAGAAAGAAAGACATCTTTCAGTTGACTTCGAGACAAACCAGCTGAGGGTGGCTATATATCCTCCCTGCGAGATGCTGCATATCCTTCTTAGAGGTCAGGTGCTTCATTTCCATGATGGCTTGAATTTTTTTTCTGAGTTTCTTTTGATCCTCTTCTATGTCACCATGAATCCTAGAAGTTTTTACTTTGTAATAATATAAATCTTTATTGGTGATGAATACGATTTTTTTCTTATCCTTGGATACCATCCGAATTTGATTATATCCGAAGAAGATGTTTATAAAGCTTAGGAGCTTTTATTTCGAGGTAGCATCCATGAGTTGATCAATCTGTGATAGTGGAAAATTATCCTTCAGACAAGCTTTATTAAGGTTGGTGTAGTATGTGCATATCCTCCATTTACTATTGGCTTTTTTTTCACTATCACCATATTCACCAACCAAGTAAGGTAGTGGGCATCTCGGATGACACCCACCATCAGAAGTTTCTCTACCTCCTTATCTATTGCTTGCTATCAATCCGACACGAAGCTCCTCTTCTTTTGCCATGTTGGACAATGCCCAAGGTTCACATTCAACTTGTGAATAATAATGTTAGGAGGAATAACTTGCATGTTGAAAGCTGACCAAGCAAAGATGTTGGTATTAGCCTGTAGGAACTATAGCAAGCAGGCTCACAAATCCATGGGCAACATCGTCCTGATCTAGATCGTCTTACTTAGGTCCTCTTCTTTAAGTGGTGCAGACTCTGATTGCTCGACAGCTTCGCCTCAGGCCTCATTGAGCTCCTCTCGATGATCCAGTTAATTTCTCGATCGACAGAGACTCCATAGACTTCTTTTCTTTTACTGAAGCCATAAAGCGCTGACGGGCTAACATCTAGTCTCCTCAGATTTTGTTAACCCTATTCCTCATCAGGAATCACACTAAGAGGTGATAGGTGGAGACTATCATCCAAAGCATATTAAGCTCGGGTCAACCAAGAATGGCATTGTAAGCAGATAGGACTCGGACTACTAAGAAGCTTAGTTGCATGATGGCTTAACAAGGTTCTTGTCCAACTATAACAAGTAAAGTTATTTCTCTTTCAACCAGAATAGAGTTTCCAGAGAACCCGACGAGGGGTGTACTGACCCATCTCAGCAGGTAAATTGATAATTTTATCCTTTAAAAAGTATTATAAAAAAAGATATTCATCAAGCTTCCATTGTCAATTAGGATTCTTTTTACATTATAGTTAGCTATCGCCATATGGATGACGATAGCATCATTATAAGAAGTTTGTGTTGGAAAATATGTAAGATTTCATGCATATATTTCAAAATTTTTTCGAATTTATAAGCAGCGGAAGACATAGATTAAATAATTTAACCTATAATATGTATGTGATCTGATCACTAAACCCTACATCCAGGATCTACGACATGCCATGATGCAAACATAAATCAAGAAATTAAAACATGAAAGGTTGGTATTGATTAAATCAATACCTAGATCTAAAACTATTCTAGAAACTCTAGATCATATTTAGATCAGTAAATAGATCTTATCTCTTACCTTTATGTGGATCGAGATTATCATAGTTGAATCCCATGTTATTCTTGTTGCTTGAAATCGCACATGTATCCGATCTCTACAGATAGTCCACATAAGACTATAACATAGATCGGAGGTTCATCAAATGAAGATCCGCTCGAAGTGCTAGCTTCTCATGGATCCCTCCTGATGGTTAATCAAAAATATTCTTCAGATTTCTTGAATTCTCTAAGAGATGAAGAATACAAGGAGGATTGAGAAAGAAATCCAATCCTTGGATCTTCCAAAAATTAAAAATAAAAAACTTGAGAAAAAGGTCCTAAAAGAAGACATATCTTCTCTTTCAGGACATTAATGATTAATGTGCTGAACACATCTCCATATCAGGACAAGAAGAGACCTTTTTCTTTAGAAATTTTTTTCATGTTCCAGATCTATAACTCTGTGATTTTTCTTATAGAAAAATTTTACATAAAGATGGAGAAGAAGGGTTTTCAAGAAAACCCTAAGAGAAGACCTTCTCTTCTTCTTCTCTTATTAGGACATGATCAGATCATGTCCAAAACAAAACACCATGCCCCAACTCCTTGGAGCATCCATCCTCCATGCCCTCTCCCTCTCTCTCTCTCTCATATTTTTCTTATAGAAAAATAATACAAAAATAAGAAAAAAATAAACTTGAAAGAAATTCTCAAGAGAAGACAATCTTCTCTCTTACTTTTGTCTCAATAAGACATCAACTTTTGATATCTTAATGAAACCTTTTCTCCAACAATCTTGGTGCCCCAAATCTTCATGCCTCCCCCTCCTTTTTCTCTAGTTTTTTTATGAATTTTTTGAGATTTTTCATGTCTAAAAATATCTCATAGGAGGCACCCCAATTAGATAAGAAAGACTGGGTCAAACCTAGTCTCACATAGACTTTAGCGAGGAATTTTAGAAGGCGTCCAACTCTTGGATGCCTCCCTTCCTATTTTTTTGATGTGAAAACCAAAAAATCACATAAAAATCAAAGGAAATAAGCACACAAAAGAAAAAGAGATGTGGAGAAAAAATTCCACAACGAAAATAGATGTTTTGGAGAATGGGACTCTATCAAATAGAGTCCAAGTCTTAACAACTTTCTTTATTTGACCAAGTCAAATAAAATTCCAAAAACACCTGGTAAGGGGTGTAGAGAACCTCTCTTAGGCATGGAGAAACTAAAAAAAATCTAGAATTAAAAATATAATAGGCATGGGATATTTCTTAGGTGGTGCAAGGCTAAAGGAAAGAGTTCTAATTAAAAGATAATCCTAATCTAATTAGGAGTCTTATTAAATTAGATTTAATTAGATTTAAATTTAATTTAATTTTAATTAAATTAAAAATTAGGTGTACTCAACTTTTAATTGAACAAGGACTTATTCTTCCTTACAATTGGCTTATCCAATAAATCAATTAGACTTAATCCAATTAAGTCCAAACTAATTTTAATTAAATCTAATTCAATTAAACTTAATTTTAGTCTAATTGCTTAATTAAATTGAGTTAATTAATAATCTAATTACTAATCAATTTTTCTGTAATACTTGCATTAGATCAAACATCAATCATATTGATTGTTTGACCTTAGAACGATTTTAAATCATCGATTAACCATCTGATTAGATTATAATATTTAATATGTGTGATCCCATAGATTCGAACCTAAGTTGGTAGCATAGAAATTAATTTCTATATCAATCAGAATGACCATCTAGCAATGATATCCGGCATCCGAATAGGTCGAATATATGTAAAGCAACATTCTTAAAATTCTGACTTATGGTTATAGAATAATTTATTTCTTTGATTAATAATGCTCAAGACAACTTCAAGTATGTTGTCAATAATCATATAAGTCATTCATATTATGTCTCAAAATTTTATAAATCTCGTAACTCCTCACGAGGATTATCCAGATCTAAATTTTGCTAAATTAAAACACAGTAAGATATTCTCTTTTTGAAGTTAATAAAAAATGGTCAATCTCATTTTGACTCATATACCAACTCTATAAGTATTTGATTAAATCCAAAAATCTTTCGAACCTATATTAGAAATACAGATAGTCTGGCACTAAAATATAGTGAGTTGCTTACAAGTCGCCATGGTGATCTCAGATCAGAGGAATACTTATATCCATTGATCTTAACTAGCTACTCTTGATGGTAAAATACTACATTGGCCATGTTTAGTGTAGATGTATTCTTACATCTCATCTGGATGCCATACTAGTGTCTCCACACCACTTGATTATGAGGATAATCAATGCATATGGCATACAGTGATTTACACTCGATAAGTTATCATCCTTGTTAATAACTTATTATTTGATCATGAATAGTTTAAGAACCATTCGATAAATCCTTTTTTATCGATTGATTGTGGTTCTAAGAACTTCATTATAATTTAGGAGTTTATTTAAGGAAGATAGAACTTTTATGATGAATAAGCCAAATAACTATTATTATATAATAATTCATATACTAATTCTAATCATCTACCACTTAGATGATTGACTTTAGGATACATTTTTTAATAGTTTGAACTTCTCGAATGTCCTCATCATAGAAAGTGATTACATCATCCATGTACTATCTCTTTGGCATCAAGCTCTTAGCTTGGTCCTCTACCCTCCACCCTTGGTAAATTTGAGATCATATTGATAATGCCAATCATTAGTCGGTTGTTGTTATTCTCCTTCTAGGACTGATACTAAGATAGTTACTAAGTCATCCAATTTTTTCAATCTCAGACGTACTTTCCAAAGTACCCCTCCAAATTAGGGCCTCAATCTTGTCCTTCAATTGGTGGCAGTTCTTGGTGTCATGGCTGACACTATGATGGAATTGACAATACTTTCTCTGGTTCCATCTTATTAGCGGGGCTTTCATCAACTTATTTGGTTGATGAAGATATCTCTCTCCATCTATCGCTATAAAGATTTGAGACTAAGGTGTAGTTAGGGGGTGTAGGTGTTGAACCAACAAGGTAGACTCATCAATCTCAAGTTCTTTGGCTAGTGGGAGGACCCAGCTTCACCATGGGATTCTTGAGGGTGCTTCTTATTTCCCCCTACCTCTTTTGGATTATCGATAAATAACCACCACTTCCTTAGCCTGCATGTACTTTCTAGCATGAATGAGGAGGTTGGCATAGTCCTCGAAAAAGTTTTTGTCAAGGAAGAAGAGGAGGTGATTGTTTCGGAGCTCCCTCTTAAAAGCCGACATCACAACTACTTTATTAAGGTTGTGGACTTCTAGTATGGCCGCATTGAAGTACATCATATAATCATGTAATGACTCCCCCTTTTTCTGTTAGATCGAGAAGAGATGGTTAGAGTTCATTGGCCAAGGTCGGTTGTTGCCAAAGTGCGTTATAAATTGCTTCCTGAGTAGTTCAAAAGAATGAATGATCCTTGATTGGAGCCAGAGTACCACGCTCGCACTAACTTTCTGAGTATGGCCAGGAAGACAAGATAGAGAAGGGCATCTGAAGCCCCCGGAGCATTATGAGGGCCCTATAGCTCCCGAGGTGTCTAACGAATTCGAGGAGCCATCATACATTTCCACTTGTAGCATTTTGAATTGAGATGGTATCCATTCTTCCAATATCTTTCGAAAAAATGATGGGTGGAAGTTAAAGTTGAGGTAGTTGTCATGCTTTCGATCTCCCTCTCGGAACATCTCGAGTCTTTGCTAGATCTCTTGGATGTTGCGCTCAAGATCCTCCTCTTGTCAGGACCCATCAGGGCATGGAGAATACCCTCAAGTTGAGTCTCCTCCCAAAGACTTCGAGGTTCATTGTCACCGATCCATTCTCTTGAGGATTCGTCGGGGCAATGAGGATCGACGAGTGGCCGGTTCAGAGTGATGCAATGCTACAGGATCATCCTCAGTCTCCTAGGATGGGATTGGCGACTATGCTGTGATGGAGCAACTTGATGAGCCGGCTTTCACCAACTTTGCTTCTCCAAGGCTTGCTAAAGTCGTTACATGATGGTGGTCTGCTCCTAGATCTGCTAGATCAAGATGTTAAACTACTATGGCTCTGTCACTATAGTGGGTTGAGTATTAGAGTTTTGGAGGAAAAACTCAATATTTCTCTTCCTCCAAAGGTCCCTAAAAGTTTTATCTTAAATTTAGTCTCACATTGAAAAGGAACAAAATTATCGATGCATTTATAAGCCATCTTTTCTTGCCCACCTTTACTTGAGAAGCCTTGGGGAGGTGGATTTTATATTTTACACGTGCACACCGGCCCGGCCCGGCTCGACTCAATATTTAATTATTTTTTATCATATTTTATTTTATCTTTTAACATATTTTTTTGTTGACCAGTTGCTTCTCTTCGTAATCAAATGGTCTTCTTTTCTATTCTTTCTTCGAGAGTGCAGTATCCTAAGAACTCTATCTCTCTTTTTTATTGCTCTCTTTCTCTCATTTTGTTGCTAAGTATTGAAAGATCTATCAACCCTCTCCATGATCATGCTCCAAGAGAGAGTATCTCAATCATATTTTGGAGCAAAAATTCTAATAAACACTAGCACAAAAGTCAAAAATTTACCTTAGGATGGTGATCACATGCTTCTAGATTTCATTTTTGTTTCTACTTCTGAAATTCTATAGGCCAATCCAACCAAGCCCTAAATAAGTCAATTTAAAACTCTTATATTTATCATATAGTTTAGATAAATTCAAAGTATATGAAAACTATTATTTAAACATTGCTCTATTTGATAAAACTCTCGTCTTAGAAGGATTCTTTTCCAACACTAAAATGGACCCATCTTCCAAGGCTTCTTATTCCTTTGGCTTTGCATGTGGTGGGAGGCGGTGGAGGTTTTCTATATCTAGGTTATCATCATTTTTTTCTTCTTTTCTTCAAAAATTAGACGATAAAGGTCCTTCCTCTAGTGCCAATTTATTGCTGCAAGTCTTCAGATGTCGCTCATCGACATGGAGCTCAAATCTAGCTTGAGGGTGTTTCCTCTTTCACGAAACTACTATAAAAGTCTACACTCACCGGAGATGCTCTAGTGGAAGACCCTCCGATGCTCAAGTTAACCGAAGCTGGAGAACATAAGAGAAGAAAGAGGGAGAGAGATGGGAGAGCAAGAGAGTGCAAGCATTGTTCTCTTTTAGGCTAGCTTATCTTAGGATCCTTTATTACCTTTTTATATAGAGATAGAGCTATAAACTATTATGCATGAATCGGTAGGCCATTAGGCCTCAATCTGATAAAGTTGTTAGCCCTTAATCTAATAGACTGTTAGAATAGAAAATTTACCTACTAATATGCAAATCATGGTTGTTAATTGTGGGCATTATATGTGGATTCTATTCATGCTCTAGAAATCATTGATTTTTCTGGATCAATCTAGGTTTGGCAGTCAGACGGATTTTTTTGGATATCCGATCTATCCCAAATTCTAATAGGATTCATTTAGTATATCTTAATATAATTTGGAATGGATTTAGAATTTAAAATTATAATCGATTCGGATTTGGGTTTTATCCCATGGATACCTGCTACTTAAAATCGCTCACACCAATAATGATAAGCACTAGCCAATGCCTAAGCTTCTCTATTGGCCGCTCCAAGCCTCTCACTTGATTGAGACTGTTGAGGACAGAAAAAATGAAGAGAAAATTGAGGGAAAATGAAGGAAATATCAAGAAAAACAAAAAAAAAAAAGTGGAAAAAATCGGCGGATAAGACCTTTTCCCATATGGATTGATCAATATTTTTTTTTCTTTTTCCTTCTTGTTTTTTTTCATTTCATTCTATTTCTTTGGAGATCCATGGGAAAGGAGAGCACTTGAGGGAAATGGGAGGGGTTTCTTAGGTTCCCGTTGGGTTGTTTTTCTCTAGCATATGGGATTTCGTGGGAGTTGTGGCAGTGTGAGTTGGTACCTTTAAGTTTTGAGAGCTTAATCTTGGTAGAAACATGATATTTTGTGTGATCGAGCCTCCCACCTGATTGCGACTCCTAGAGATGGAAAAAAATAGAGGAAAAATAAGTGGAAAACATAGAAAAATCATTGAAAAAGAAAAAAAATTAAAAGATAAGACCTTTTCCCACATAAATTGGTAATTTTTTTTGCTTCCTTTTCTTTTCATTTCATACTCTATTTCGGAGATCTATGGGGATGGAGAGATCCCAAGGGAGGTCGGAGGGGTTTTTAGGTTCTGGTTGTGGCAGTGTGAGTTGGTCCCGTGAGTTTTTGAAAGCTAAATCTTGGTAGAAGCATGATTTTGTAGGATATGGAGATTTTTGATTGAAATGATTCTTTTTTGCTACAAAATTTTTGGTTTATGGATCCTAAATAAGAATAAGGGTTAGTCGGGTGGGCTTGGGTACCCGACAGGTGTACCAATTTTAAATGGGGTAGGTTTAGGATTTCTAATTAATTTCATAATCTGATTTGGGATGGGCTCATGTAGTAAGATTTTAAACTGGTTCGAATATGAGTAGGGCAGATTTTGCGGATACCCTACACATTGCCATCCCTAGATCGATCTTGTTGTTGAGTGGGTTGATAGCTTGAGGATAGCATTGCACCAGGATGCCATCTCATCATGAAATCAGGGTCGATCGAGTATGTCTGAGGTCGTAATACTCAGGATGGTGTTGTTTGATGTATGGGTCGGTTCTCGATGGGATGGAGTTGGCATTCATCAGATTGGCCTCCATCCGATGAGAAAGTTGATTATCAGGATCGTAGACTTTCTGCTCTTTCTCCTTGAGTTGGAACTATGTTGTAATCTAAGTCAGCTCGCATCGAACCAAAGTGCTCTAGTTGGCAAAAAATGACTCACACCCCAACATATATATCAACATATGTAAATTAGAAAAATCAGTGCAGATATGAGTTACATATATTGTTAAATATCTTAAAAATGACTGATAGGAGCGCGATGTTGTCGTTAAGACACCGTGTTTATCAGTTTAATCCGACTTCTTAAAATCATTGAAAATACGTAGATAGTAGTGAGTCGGGTCGAATCCACAGGGAAGGTAGTATTTTTAGATTTGAAATCTTTGATTTTATAAAAGAAAAAGATAAAAAAGAAGAGTTTCGAGATCAAAAATGAAGTCGGAAAATAAAAAGTGAAAATTAAAAGATGCAGGAATTTAAACTTGGTACTAAGATCTATTAGTTAGATCTTAGCATCTACTTGCAATAAAATAAAAATAATAATAATTAAAGTGCAGAAATTAAATTAAAAAGTAAGAAATTAAAATGCAAAAATAAAATTTTTTATTAATTAAAATTTTAGAATTTAAATACATAGAATGTAAAAAAATAAAATAGCCTGATCTCTGATCTTGGATCGGCATTGGCAGAAAGATGGTGTAGAAGCTCGGCTCTTCTTCTCAACACCCGTTGCTTCGAAGCAGCCTTTAAACCATAGCCTGGCTTCGCCCTGTACCAAAGCTTCACCTTGATCGGAGATGTTGATTTCTGGAGGCCTAGGGTCCTTTTTATAGTGCTAGGAGGGCTGGATATTTTTTTCTAAAGGCAATGCGGGACTAATGAACTTTGTAATCATCAAAATTTGAATAAAATTCAAATTAAAATAGCTCTGATATGACTCTGATAAGTTTGGTGAAATTTGGCCGTTCAATAAGAATCCAACGGTCCAAAAATCATCAAAATCGGATGTAGATCAGCTCAGATCGGGTCGGATTAAATTCTGGCCATTGGATCGCGCTTGATCGAGGAAATCTGACCTCAAATCGCGCTTCGGGAGTCTTGATCACCGCCGGCAGCATTCTGGACCGTCGGATCTTCATCACTTGATTTTTTGGCCGTTGGATCGCGCCAGATCACTTAATAGAATTTGAATCAAGCCTGGAAATCACCACCGCCGTCCGATCATGACCGCAATCAACTACAGCCGTCCAATCGCGCAATTACTATTCCCATGGATCGGATGGACCGGCCGCACCGCACACCGCAGCCAATCAGCGCTTCTGTCGTCGAGTGAAATGACCAGATTGCCCTGTGAGCCACGATAAATTTCTGTAGACCCGGGTCTAGGTCCGCCACGTGGCAATATCTGATTTGCCGGATTTTGCTGAGCTGGCGGTCCACGTCTGGATCGTGGACCGGCTGATGGCTTCAATGGCTGAGTCGGCTTGATGGCTTGGCTTGGCTTGGTGGCTCGGCTTATGGAGCCGGCTGAGCCATTTTCTTTTTTTTTATTTAATTTTTATTTATTTTATATCTTCAAAATTCATATCTTTTCCATTTTAGCTCCGTTTTACTTGAAATTTATTTCGTTGTGATCAGAAAAATGAGCTCTTTCTATTGATAATAAAATTTTATTTTTTAATTTTTATTATTTTTTATTATTTTTTAATTAATTTTTTAATTAATAAAAATATTAATTTCTTAAAAATTATATATAAATTGATTATTAATTATTAAAAATTAATATTAATTAATTGATAAATTAATACTTTTATTGATGTATTTATTATACTTATCAATGACCAAAAGAATCTATATTGTATAAAATGATAATTTTAAAATCAAAAAAATTTCTCACGATTGCAACCAGATTTTATGCCAAGAATATCCCTCCAATGTATCTTCAAAATACATTACTTACCATTGTGCACGCTCTTCCTTTTTTGATATGATTGGATCTCTTACATATATCTCTAACATAAATTGGTTCCTTTCCTTATATACATGGACTATCCAATAAAAAAGAAGATAGACTTTCAAATTTGACTCTTAAATCATTGGACTCGATCACTTCCTATGCATTGCATGTCTCTGGATGCTAGTTCCTAAGAGTGATATTTGAGTTTATGTATTATGTAAGAGCTTTATCTTTTTATACTAGCAAATACAATATTATTTATCTCTACTTGACATGTCCAAGAGAAATACAGTAATGTAGCTTTTATTGCATATGATTATGTCGAACACATGCACTCAACTCTAGCACATCTTAAAAAGAAATGTTATTCTTATAATTTACACCCACCGAGACGAAACAAAGCTTTTTTTATAGTTTTACACTATTATCATTTTTATTATTTCACTCATTTTTATTTTCTGTATAAAAAAATATGAATGTTTTTCAAGTTACAGCACTAGGAGATGATATAGCAAGTCCATGATTTCAAAATTGCCCATCCAATAATCATACTATTTATCCATTATTACCAAAAAAATTCATACTATTTCATACAAAAATAAAATATATAAAATTGTCTTACATACATGTATTATCATATTATTTCAAAAATTTATATTTTAAAGTAAATAATAAAAGATGGTGAATAAAATATTTATTGAATATTTGTGCATAGAACAACTATATATCAACCTAAATCTGATTAAGTCAGTTGGGTGTGGTGCGGTCAGATAGGAAACTAACCGGCCAACCTTGATGGGAGACACTCATTGGTTAATTGATGTGGATCCCATAATTAATCATTGAATAATGAATATGAATCTATTTCAGAAATCCAATGGGATTGGATTGGATTTACTACTAGATTCTAACCCAATCACGCTAAATTTGTCAACCTATTTGGATATGGTCCTTGTGAACCTACATCCTTACGGCTAAAGTTTATAGAAGGAAAAAAAAAATCTCTATGCAATTCCCACCACCCAATACCAATAAAGCTATCAAAATAGATCGGCCAGGTCAGCCCGGCCCCAGCCTACATAGGCTATAATTATATGGGCTAGGACGAGCTTGGCCCATTGATTAAAATGGGCCATAAAAACTCAGTCTGGCCCTAGCCCATGTAGGCTATGGGTTAGGACCGGACCAACTCATTTTTTTTTTAAATTTTTAAGACCAAGCTAGCCCATTCTGGAGTCACTTTCATAGTTTTCTTCCCTTATTCTGAAGTCACTATAAAGAAAATTAGAATTGAGCATTCAATAAGTAATAAGAAGTCAAGTAGTAAAAAAGTTTTTAAGACCAAATAAAAACTAAACTTACAACCATAATGAAACACCATCAAACTCAGATGTATTATCCATAGTACATCAAGGGCTCAACTTAGGTGATCATCTATTCATCTAATCGGATATGGGTTGACCCACAGGCGGATCCGGTCCTAACCTAATTCAACCTATGTGCTATAAGGGTTGGGTCAAAAAGCCCATTTTCATAAATGGATCAGAATTTTTTAGCCTGATCCGACCCATTTTTAAGGCCAAATGGGCTGGTCCATAGGCCCTAACCCATTTTGACAGCTCTACATACCAAAAACTCATAATTCAAGACTTAGACAGAAAAAATAGACAACATTAAAGAAGAAGATGGCTCTTTAGAAAATTGCAAGCTTGGTAGGTCACCGCCCCATTTTTAAAAAGATATTCTTGTAGGAATACAATATCTAAATAGACTTTAAGTAGAAGCAACACTTTGAGGTTGATTTTTTCTTTAAAAAAACTAAAATAATGATTAAATAAATAAAAGGTCTGAAGAAAGAAAGATGGATCCAGAATCAGAAAGCATGTCGATCGATCGATGGTGTAGCTTGGTACAGATCCATACTGGACCGAACTGGCATGAACTAATACGAGGAGAAGAGGGGAACTAGGGAGGAGGAAAAAAGAGAGAGAGGGGAGAGGGGGGGGGAGAAGTGGGAGGGAGGGAGGGGGTGGCCAGAGGAGATATCAGTAGTGGCCATATGTAGGCCATCGGCTTGCTCGAAGGGCTGCCAAGGCCTTCGAATCCTCCATCAATCTTCGATTGAGAGAGAGAGAGAGGAGAGGAGAGAAAGAAAAGGAGGGACGAGAAGCCATCAGAGATATCGTTGGAAGGCCTCTGGTTGGCTACCGTGGCCGTCCAATGGCATAATCGTGGCCTGCGGCGCTATGAGCATGAAACAAGGGCGATCGCCGTTGTTTCATAGGTTATTTTTTCAAAATTTCGACTATAGTGAAGCTAACGATGGATTTGAGTGAAGCCAGCATATCCATTATCGGCTTTACTATTCATCATTAATTTTTTTTTTAAAAATGATAATGATAAATTAGGACGGTCGCTCTTATTCCATGGTTGCTGCTCCTCCCGCATATTTTCCACCATCCAGTGGCCATGATGGCCACCCGACACTCTTCGGTAGCATCTCTACAGGCTGTGCCTCCCTCTGGTATCATTGTTCCCCCTTCTCTCTCTTTGTTTCTCAATTAAAAGTCCTATCAGGCGATACTGAGCTGCAAAGACCTCAATAGGCCACCACTAGCCTCCAACGGTATCATGCCCTCTCTCTCTCCCCTCCTCTCTCTCTTCCTCTTTTTCTCTCTCTTTCTCTCTCCTTCCTTCGATGTGCCATTTTGCTCAATCAAACTATCTCGATTTGCTATTGGGCTGGCTTGGAACGTCTTGAATCATCTAATTCAAGATGATTTGGCAAACCTTGGTCTGAAGGAGATCCATCTTATTGGTCCATCTTCTTCTTCTTCTCTTGTCCAACCTGATCCGGTAGATAAGTGGTACTATAATAGTAGGCAAGCCACATGCGAATTCAATGTACTATATGGCTTATAGTTCATCAAATCCAGCTATTAGAAAGTTGCCACATCACCTAAATGGAAAGATAAAAAATAAACTACTAAACAGTAAATGACCACTTCACCTTTATTCACCTTAAATCTATAGATGGGTCAGATTGAATCATGCCTTGAGTTGACCTAATTTGACCTATTTATATCCGATCCAATCCATTCTCAAAGATCCATTCTATGTCGTGGATTTCATAAATTTTGATCCAACCTAATTCATACGCTAAATAAGTCAATTTGGATCTTTCTATCAGTTACCAAAGTAAATCTGACTTAAATTGACCCAAAAAAATAAAATTATTTATTCTTTTTTTTATTAAGAGAAAAATGCTGAAACTGATCTCACTACATCAGAAAAGGCCACCGGCCATCTTATGGTTATTAATCCCAAGCAGACAGCAGTTTTAAATAAATATTAAGTCATTCATAAGTAAGAATAAATATTTTTTTATTAAATCGTTACTAAATGAGTGTAGACTTAGATCCAAACCTGGATCCAGATATTTTGGATTGATCTTTTGCAAACCAATCCAAACAACTAGCTGGGTATAAAATATTTTCCGTAAATCCAACCCATCACAACTTGATCATCAATTTGATTACCGATTCGGGGGTAGCATAGGTGGAACGGATCTTGACTTTCATGTAGAGTTGAGGGGACCTGTCGAGGGTTGCTATGCAGAGTGAAAATAGATCTCCATCCCTCTCTCGCCCTCTCTTCTCGCCCACCGTCCACACCAAACTCCTCCACCCTTTTTTTTTTTTTTTTTTTCTGCCAAAGAAGAAATTAGATTTAGTCAGGACTCAGGATCCAAGATCAGCACAGGAAACCGAGTTGGGTTGGGGTCAAGCACGTCCTGATCCGCCCGATCCAAATCTGCACTCTTGCTTAAGCCTCTAATCCCTCTCTGTTCTCTTCCTCGCGGCCGCCTCTTTGTTTTCCAGAAGCCTCTCTCCTCCCGGTTCCCTGTTTTCCCTGCTACACTCCTTGCCTGCCTCCTTTTAATCCTCTCATCTGCTCTCAGTTTACGGAGCCTAGTCCTCTCCTCGCTCGCCTCGCGGCCGCCGTTGTTCTACTCGTTACTTCGGCCTAACAAGGACTCGAGGTAATGGAATTTGTGGAGATTTCGGTGGATTTTTTGTCTTGCTTTCTAATTTTCACATCCAAGTTTGGATTTTTGTTGGTTCTGTTTTTGATAGTCTTTCTCTGACGCGCGTTTGAAGTCCAGGCTTAGGGTTTTAGATTGAATTTCGTTGTTTATTTGTTCATTGTCTTCACTATTTCAGTTTCCATGTGTTTTCACTTCCTTCTTTTTGTTTGTCTGTCTGTTTTCCGGATGCTTTCGTAGAAGCGTATTTGCAGTTCAGGGTCAGGGTTTTATAGGGATTTCGGTGGATTTTCTTTAATCTCTTCACCAGTTCGGTTGCGTCTATGTTGTCGCTTCCAAGTTTGTGTTTTTTTATCCCATTCTTTCTTTGAAGTTTGTTTCCAGTTAGGGTTAGGGTTACTGCGATAGAATTTATAGAGTCTTAAGTTGGTTTCCCTTTAATAACTTCACCATTCTAATTGCGATATATGTTTTGGTCTGGTGGTTTTTTGTTTTTTCTCTTCACAATTTCAATCAACATATATGTGCTTCCTGCCAAGCTTTTTTTTTCTTTACTTATTGGAATCATTATCTACACGTTGTAAGTTTTTGGTTTAAATTTATAGCGGTTTTTGATACGGTTCTATTCTAAATACGAAACCCAGGCTACTGCAGACTCTACGTCCCCATCATCCCTATTTTCTGTTTTCCTAGTTTCCTAGTACTTGTAGGACTAATTATTTTTCTTGTTTTTGGCTATAATCTATGGATCCAAGCATTGGATTAATAAAATTTCTCTGATGGCTTTGGAGATCCCTGGAAGTGGTTGGACAGTCCTTTGAGCCTTTTCTTCTTTTTTTTCCCCTCTAATTTCCTGCTGAAAGTACTATATGTGGGAACCGGGTTTCCATTAGTTTAGGTGTGTTTTTTCTTTAATTTTTTTCTTCACCTTTTTAATAATCATATATAATTTTCCCTTTCATTTATTTGTTTTTTTCCTATTCGCAATTCAAATATGAAGGGACTGAATTTACGAGGGTGAGGAGGAGATGTCGGAAGATGATATCAGCAGGCTATTTCGGATACGAAGGACGGTGATGCAGATGCTGAGGGACCGCGGTTACCTTGTTCTTGACCTTGAAATTAACATGAACAAGCGCCAGTTCCTGGAGAAGTTTGGTGAAGGGGTGAAGCGGGAGGACCTGGTTATCAACAAGGCCAAGAAGAATGAGCCTGCTGATCAGGTCCATCCTTTTCCTTTCAGAACGATTCCACTTTTGATACGTTTTAGATTGTTGCTTGAAGAATTCTTTATCAAATTTTGAGATTGAATTATAACTAGTTTCTGCCATAGTACTGTAATCACATGGTGCTGTAAAATTGAGCTTTTTGAGCCATTTTCAAGACACTTATCAAAACATGATATCACCAGATAACTATTTTGTGATTCTAGGCTACTACATTTCCTTGTGCACCTATCATACTCAATGAGTTTTTGTTTTCTCTTTATGATGTTTACCGGGACCTGCCACGATTCTGTTCCTCTTCATAGTCATCCAATCTATGGTTTTCCATGTTCACAGGGTTCTCTCTCTCAATCTAAAGTCTGCTACCTATGCTGTGATGTTCAAGCTTTGGAGCTTTTATTATTTATTTTTTTAATAGTCTGCTACATTCTGCTTGGAGGTAACCATTCATGATCATTTAGATCCTTTTAAGTGGTAATTTATAACAGGGCCCATAAAGTGTTTTAAATCCTAAATTGAGTGGCCTCCCTTCTCAGTGTTGTTATGTGGCAGAACCTACATATCGTTCAATAAGAAGACACTGGATGTTTTCTAGATGGCCCTGTAATTTCTGAAATGGCAGATATGGGCATGCTTGCTTATTGTCAACATAGGCTCCCAATGATGAGAAATATGCGGATGCCTTTTTTTTTTTTTTTAATCCCTAAAGATGCAGTTGTTATGATCAGGTCTAACCTGGTTCTGTATTTTCTTATTCAATTCATCTTCATCATCAATTTCCAAATGTGATGATTTTATGACTTACATATTTGTTTTGAAGTAAATAAGTTTTGATGTTCTATTCATTTCTTTTTGATGGTATTTTCGATAGTCTTTTCATAGTTGTGAATGATTGTTTGATGAGTTGAATGTTTTTGCATATAAGGTTCAATAAAATTCTTAAGTTTTTTCCCCTTTTAGTATGTTACTTTCTTATTTATGCTGAAGTTTCCATTTGATTCATATAATCACATGTTGTTTCTACAATTTTCTTGAATGTACATGAAGAAGTATTTCTGTTAATTATTGCGTTCCCCAAAAGTCACATATTAAGTTTTGCTTGTTTTAGTTAGTCTGTGATGCAACAGGTCAGCGCTCAACTCCTAAATTAGCACTTCCCCTCAAACTTGCTCAACTAATTATGTTTTCTAGCACTTACATATGCTTTTAGTAACCATGCAAAAAAGTGTCACCATAACCAACAAACTTATTTTTATAAATTTGGAGTTGGGCCATACCGTCCATCACCGTCTAGTCTGCATTTTCTGTCAGTAGGAATTTTTCCTGCAACTTACAACTTAGTTCTATCCTTGGAAGATTGCTCCTGCTTCTCTTCCGTTCTTTCTACATAAATCCTACCTCTCATCTTCAAACGATTTCATTTGGTCTTTGTTACATATGACCACACCATTGCAATTGCTTGTCCAAGATATTACTTTTTGTTTGTTCAATGTGTTATATTTCTTTCAGGGATTTATTTGATTGCTTTTTTTCCTGGACAGGAATAATAGAGAATTAAATTAAGGGGTTGGTCCTGGAAGTGTCTATTTTAACTTCATTTTTGGCTTACTAGCTTTTGGCTTTTTGCAAATGCAATTTCTAAGTAAAACAACTGCAACATCTCATTCTGAAGACAAAATTTATCAACTTGAGCATATGTAATGCTAACAACAAACAACTGTTAATGTCCCACATTTCTAGATCTGTGGACAAATTTTGAGTCTTACTGCATATCCACATTTAATATTCTTATATCTAGAACACTGATCCTTTGTGCTTTGATATTTCTTGTTGACCAATATTTGAAGTGTGATTTTCAATCATTAGCCATGGTTAAATAGTGGCTCTTTTGTTCCAATGGAAATATTTATACATTGACCTTTTTGGGGGTGAACTTAATATTTTGGGATATGTATGTAGTACATAACCTTGATGCATCTATGTGTTACGAGTGATATTAGAATTTCTTAGAATAGACCACTAAAACCACTGGATGTTGAGGTGCATTTATGTTACACTGCTTATCCATGCCTAGATTTAGGTCATCATGGGAAAAACATTTGGAGATGCCATTTGTCTAAATTCAACTATGGCTTATTTGAAAATGTTTCTTTTTTTTTTCTTACCTTCCTTCTGTTCTTTTTTTGTGGAACCAGATTTATGTTTTCTTTCCAAATGATCCAAAAGTAGGCGTTAAACAAATAAAGCAATATGTTGAGCGGATGAAAGCAGAGAATGTCACTAGAGGAATATTAGTTGTTCAGCAAGCTCTGACTCCATTTGCAAGGCAATCACTGGCAGAAGTGTCTCAGAAGTATATGTTGGAGGTTTTTCAGGTGACTTTATTCCCAGTTTTTGGGTTATTAAAAGGAGTTCCCATGTTTGGGTTTTTATGTTGACCTTTGCTTTTGTTTTAAAGCAAAAAATTTATTTGATCTTGTTGTGATGTGTACAAAATGAAATGCAGGATTCTGAGCTTTTGGTCAACATTAAGGAGCATGTACTTGTTCCTGAGCATCAGGTGCTGACGGCTGAGGAAAAGAAAACGTTATTGGAGCGTTATACTCTAAAAGAAACTCAGGTAGCTGAGCTCTTGATTTTCTTATGGAGACAATGTTGTCTTTTTTGTAGATTTTGATGCCTTCATCCTTTGTAAGCATGCTACCTTTGTTCTAGTTGCATTAGATTAGTATCATGCCTTGGTTGTTTAGAAGCTGCTGCTGCTGTTGTTGTTTTTTGTTTTGTTTTGTTTTGTTTTGAGATTTAAGCCAGAAGTACATCAAATAAGAGCCTGGCTATTGGTTGGAGTGGAAAATGTAGATATTAGCATTAGTCTTAACAATCGATTACATTTCGTCTACCTACCTCTTTAGAGAATAAAGTTTGTATTTGTGGTCTATTCAATTTCTTTCAGTGTATAACTTTTGTGGCCTCCCGTTGCAACAAGCACCTCAAAGTAAGAGGTCTCTGAAAGGAAATAAGGGACATAATGTGTTGATTACCATGGGACCTATATAGAGTCACCTATTAAATTCTTTTAAAAAATTATCCAATAATATTCTTTCTCCTTCATTTTATCACCACCATTTCCAAGGTTTTCCTTTATTGCTAGGGACCACCTTCTCCCATGTAATTGCCACCACGGTTGTCAACTCTGATCGACATCCACCATCATGACACTCCTCATTGCTCATTTATCACTTTAAGATTCCTTTTTGTGACAAATTGATTCTCTTCCTTCTCATCCAATAAATGCTTTAGTATTTTGTTTTTCTATCTTTCAATGTTGTCATTGCTAAAATTTCCCTCTTAGAAATATTTTTTTATCCTTAGATGAGAGCATCTTCCTTCACTACTAACGAAGCTATCCTTTTTCTTTTAAACATCAATAGAGTACCTGCTTGGTTAAAGATATGAACTGGATTAGTTAAAGTCATGCCCCACAAAGGTTAACACTAAAGTCCCTTCCTAACAAGAGGGCTTGACACTAGCCAATCAAATCTATAAATATGATTATCTCATGATGCGTGTGTCTATAGATGTTGGGTGCTCTTATGGAAGAACACCCCAACATTGAGGATTTCCAGTTATTGTTTGATAAGTCTCTAGTCAGGAGAAACTTGGTTGAGTTAATCCACATTTCTGAATTTGAACCGAGATATGCTAAGAGTTAATTGACATATCAAAAAAGTTTTAGATTAAATTAGCAAAGGATGATTAACTTTTCTTGGCAAACAAGTTGAACCAAATATGGCATGAAAGTCTTTAAGGGACTTCTAAGGTTCTTTATTGCTCAATCAGTTACCAATTATTTGATAACTAAATAGGCTTATGCTTTTAGCTTCAGGTTTCTAATTTGTCCAGTTGGGAGGCTAACTTGATTTGGAATTCAGCTTCTACTTTGCCTTTTAGCGCGGGGGGTGGGGTGGGGGTGGGATGGGGTGAGAAGAATGTGCAAGAACAACATTAATGGGAATGGGTGGAAAGGGCTCAAGGCCTAGTTTGGGAAGTGGATAAGAGGTCGGATAACAGAGTTATCCTGCCGATCCCTGGTATGAGCGGCAAACACAAGATTTTGGAGGTTGGAACTTTGAAGCCCCGGCAATTTGGCCAAAATGGGGATACACATGCATAGATGGTTCCTTGGGGTCCTCAAAACTATGTCATTCCATTTTTATTCCACCTAATTAATGAGGATACTGAATAAACCTTTAATTATCAAAAAAAAAAAAGAAAAAAAGGTAACCAAAAAAGCAAGGGTGTATTAGTCCTTTTACTCAAGTAATAACCTGCACATGTTAGGTTTACTTTGACACTAGGTAATGATTAAATGAGGATTAAATTAACTTACTTAAATGCTTTTGATTTGTTAGATTAAACTTATTTATGATCTGGTGGATTGGGGCCAATTGGTGGTTTGATGGATATTTTTAACAAGTCTCATCATCTTTATTTCTTCAATATTGTTGATATGCTTGAGTTTTTTTTTTTTTTTTTTTTTTTTGTGTGTGTGTTTTTTGGGTGGGGGGGGGGATTCGTGGGTTCCAAAAGCAAAAATTAAGTTTTTTTTTCTTTGTAAGTGAATGGACTAACTTGTTACTTGACGTAACATTTTGCTTTTTGAAAATAAACCTATTATATTTTAACTTAAACATTGATTCCCCTAGGTATCTAAGTGGGCGATAATCATGTGTTGTGTATTTGAGCACTTCTCTAAGGAAGCATGACCATTTTTCCATCATCATTATCATCATCCAAGCCTTCTCCCATCACTTATGGTGTTGGTTATGGACCATGGCCCTAGGTTAAGTTGTTACCATGGAAGGGTTCAGCAAATTCTATGACCGGCTGTCAACTTGAATTCTCCATAATTTGGTACCAAAGTTTAAGCAAAGGCATTAAGATATTTAGCCCGTGTCCTAATCACACCCACCCATTCCAAAAAGAACATACACAAAAAAATTAAAAGAGAAGCGCACTTGATACTTGATACGTCATGTTCACATTCATAAGGTGCAAGAATTACAGATTGTGGAGAAGAACCAAAGAGTCCAATATCTGTGCACTTTCTGTACTGTGTACTTGACATATTAATGCATGCTGTGCCTTTATTTTCATTTAAATCAGAAAGGAAAGGTTACGTCATCTCCAAAAAGGGGTTAGTCCAGATTTTTATGAGATTAGCAGTGGGAGTGACTTTCCTCTGGAGATTACATACACATACTGGTGGGCCATGTATATGCTAAGGAGGCCAGGCAAACTTGTATATGTTTTTGTTGTTTCAAAATAAAATCTTCTAGATGACCTGTTAAACATAACACTACGAAATATCATGGCAGCCACATTATTATCTGGTCATTGGCTGAGATTATGCAGTTGCACACTAACCTGCTAATGATGCCTGTCCAAGTTAAATAATTTGAGTAGATAATTCTTCATGAAGTAATTACATGACCTCTGATTTGAAGAACAACTTATTCATTTTATTGTATTTTATTTCATTCACATTCAGCTAAATGGCTTCTGTTGAATTGTGTATATGTATATGCAAGTTTCCTAATAGATCGAGCGCAACTCTGCATGCCCTTGTAAAATTAGTGGTTAGTGAGGCAAGTCCTGCAAATGTTTTTCAGACAAATCCGAGTCGAAATCTGCATTTACTTGACACTAAGTCATGTATTACCAAGATGTTCTTTGCAAATTGATGAACCTTTTTCAGCTCTGACGTGATTCTTTGAGTCTGTTTGGATGCTTGGGCTTAAAATCTCATGGGATTCATGGATTGGCTAGTACAACTAGAAATAAATCAGCTTAGGCTAGGCTTACATTCCCAAATAGACAGGAGCATTTGGAGTGGGCTGGCTGGCAGGTCTTTTTTTGCCCTCTCTCCCTATAGGATTTGGGCCCAGCCCACTCCAAAGGCTCTTAGGTTTTTGGGAATGAAAGCCTAGCTTTGGCTGATTTTTCCTAGTTGTACTAGCCCAACTCATGAATCCCATGAGATTCTGGGTCCAATTATTCAAGCAGACCATCAGTTTTGCAATAAATCTTGCATGCCGTGGCCGTACATTACGTATTTTCAGCACTAATTGTTATGAACATGATTTCCTGTTAGCGTGACTGATATGGCCTTAAACCACCACTTCATATTTTTGATCTTTTTTCTTAAAAAGAATTTCTTGTCTTGACATGGCCTATGTGTTGTGAACTTCATAACATGTCATCATCAGTTTGTGCTGGCCACAGTGTGATATGCTGTTCTGTAAACCTGACCCTCATGCTGACCTATTTAGTCGATATAATTTCTCTGACCTGCACGTGTAGGCATGCAAAACACAAGCGCATGCCTTGTCCATTTCCAGTACAAAACTCCGATCCCAGATCTATGGATGGCCCTCTCAGGAAATTTTTTTTTCCCCCCTTCTGTCTTTGTTTTGGCCTTGGAGCAAATTGTAAAACAGGTTCCTGCAGTAATTGATCATTATGATTTTAATTTTAAATTTGTTGTTGAATCATATTTTCAATTATAAAATAACAGATCGTAGTTAATATTATTGTTTGTTCTTATTGGCCGTGTTTCAGCTACCTCGAATTCAAGTTACTGACCCGGTAGCCAGATACTATGGCCTGAAGCGTGGACAAGTGGTCAAGATCATCCGACCCAGTGAGACTGCAGGCAGATATGTGACGTATCGATATGTCGTGTGAGTTATGCCATAGCTAGAAATCCTCTGGTGATGCTTTTGTTGGTAACTCAAGCTAAAGACTTATAATATGTAGCTATTTATGTGCTCTAGCCTGATGATGCTTAAGATCCTTGCCCGGCTTAAATTATGCTGTAGAATCTTCTTTTCCCTCCTATGGTGGTAACTGAAGTTATACTTTCTTTGCTGGCGTAAAACCTAAATGTAATTTGTCCATCGTAACCGTGTGATCGGTGGGTTTTGATTGCCGCTTAAATAAGCAAGGAGTCCTTGATCCTGTCAATATGAGTATGGATGGTGGATATGGTGGTTTTGTTTTTCCGGTAATTGAAACATTAATTTGTCACAAACTGTTCATTTCATGCAAGGTAAACAAAGCCAGACCTCTTTTTGCTCTCATCTGGATTGTGTTGTAAAAAGATACTTCCAGTAGTAGACCAGACCTTTGGTTCTTTGAGTTCTAAAGGCTTTTGTTGCATAAAAAATGGATTGATTTGCTACAGAAATTTAATTCAATCAGCTAAGAAAATAGTGAAGTGGTTGCCATCATCTCTATTGGCAAGAAAGATCTCTCGTGAAATCGCAGTGCAATATTGTTCATGATGGCTTCCTTTCGATAAATATGTGGATGGAATGTTGTGCCAAGGATGATATGATACGTTGTTAATTATACTAATCTTTTGATATGTTACGTTGTTAATTATACTAATCTTTTGAGTTGCACTGATTCTTATTTCCACTTGGGCACGACCGAGTTTGAGTTGCAAGAATGTTACAGGCATCATGTCAGCCGTGTGATACTTCCATGACATTGTTTATTATTTGACGGTATTAGCTGCTTTCATGAAATATTGGGACGTTTTCTAGGTGGATGGGAAAATTGCGGTCTGACATGATGGCCAGAAATCGGCAGTTATTAGATTTCAGTATCATGGACGTGTGTCACCACGTGGGTGGCCGAAGAAAGCTCTGCGCACGGATATAAAACATTAGAGTCTGTCATGTTATAAGCCCGGGCTATCCCTGGATCTGTAGGCCGATCCGGGTCCTTCTCGATGCTGAGATTAATCCAGGTGGGAACAGTGGACCATTGTGGTGGGTATTCGTTTGGAAATAAAGGTTTTTTGCACCTTTCACCATCTCTAGTTTTCATCTGCGAGTTCTGTTGGATGGTACCTGGACCCGACCTGACAGCCAGCATCTTTACCGTTAGCCAAGAAAACATTGAAGTGGTTAGCATATGCTGTAACAACTTCAATTTTTTTCTAATTCGAAAGGATAAAAAAATATTGTCATATTATACTTGGCTTATGTGTGTGTGTGTGTGAGAGAGAGAGAGAGAGGGGCACTGATCGTGTCATAGTCAAGTAGCATGCCAGGTAATCCAAAGTATGACATGACTAATTAAACCAAAGATCGTAATCTATCAATGGAGTGATATTTCAAGAAAAAAAAAACAATAAAAGGTTGGCCATTAGGAGATGGGGTGGGCTGGCGATTAACAAGCGATCAGGAAGATGGGCCAAAATATTGCCAACTGCGATGGGTTGGCGATTAACAATAAGATGGGCCAAAATATTGCCAACTGCGAAAGGTATTTTCAGGTGATGCTCATAGGTTTTAATTTCCGATCTTTAATTTTTTTTAAAGTTTATTTTTTTTTTTTAAATGGAAAATTTAAAATCCGTTTGATGGTCGCTAAGGTTTTGCTAGAAGTAGCAAATGGTGGTGACAGTAATAGCGAGGACGGTCATAGCAATAGTGATGGTGGAGCATCAATAATAATGGTGGGAACCGTGGAGGTGTAGATGGAAGTAATAGTGGAGGGCTGTGGGAACCGTGGTAGTGACTATAGTAAAGAAAAAATTTATTTTTTAGTTTTTTTTCAAAAAATGAAACCTGGATACCTAGCTTTAAGTTTTTTCTAAGCTGAACAATATTTTATTGAGAAAATTGGAAAACTTACTTGCTAAATAATTTTTCAAATACTGATTTTCATGATTTTGAAAACAAAATCTAAAAGCTGCAAGCTAGCAAGCATGCGGAACAGACCCTTGTTTATGAGAAATTATGGGATGGATCAGGACTAGTGGACTAGTCCAAATCTTAAGGCACATGTATGGTGGATGATAGCATGAATGTTCATCCATATTTTGATCTTGAATAGTTTAAAATGCAATGGTGGGTATTGTGGCAAGTGGTTATTCGACTGATTTATTGGATCTGATCCATCTAATAACTTCTCTCTATCTAAAGCACTTGTAAGAAAAAATTTTCATTTTTAAAGTTTAGGTAATAAAAACACTGAGGTTGCTTGGACGGTATAATATCTCTTACCTAAGGGCAAGAGAATGGGGTTCAGTTCCGATTAGAATCAATCCTAGAGACAAGTTTTTTTTTATTATATAAATATACCCTTCAATTTTATTATGAGACTGTTTCGGTTGGTGCTGCTGAAGGTTTAGCTCATAAAGGAATATATATATATATATATATATATATATATATATATATATATGATGAGCTAGAAGCAACTTTTTTTTTTCTTTTCTTACTGGGTTTTTTTTTTTGTTCTTTTTTTTTGGTGGGGGGGGGGGTGGGGTTGGTGGTGAAGGTGTTTTGCTAGGTCCTAGGCACAAATTTTGACTTCTGGTTCTAATAGAGAAATATCTCATATAATATTATCAAATAATTATTTTTTAATATTTTTATATTAAAGTTATAATAGAATTTTATTTTTTTAAGCAATGTCAAACATTCTCCAAGATGATCTTTGATTATCCAAATGAGATCACTATGGTAATCTTAAATTACTGGTGAACCTCATTCCGAATAATCTAATCCCTGATAATCTAAAATCATTATAGTTGGTATGCTATATTTAAATGATTAAAGATTTTAGGATATCTATAATTAACTTGTTGGTTTACCATGAGAATCTAAGATCATTGATGATGTAATATATATAATACAAAAACTAACCTGAATATATTTTATATATTTTAATTGGGGTTGAAGGGTTTTCTTTTTGGTGGTGGGAGGGTGAGGGGGCACTATTCAAGTTAATATTTCTTTTCATTAGATTGATGTATTTTTATTCAAAAATTTCAGCCCAATATCATCATCCTCAGATGATTTTGGAAACTTGTCCTCAAGGATAGATTTAACAACACGAGATTATATGATATTTTAAGAATATAGTTGATTTGAAATTATTACTACATACAATTAGTAGGATGCAATCAAACATGATGTTCTCATCATCTCCACCTATGTCATTATTGATCTTAGGGTCACCATCCCATATGAAACACCATCTACTTATCAAAATTACATTGCCTATTGCTTAATTACCCCTTTAACATTTTCTAATTGGGTCTAATGTGAGAGCTTATTATAGCATTTATAGATTAGATCTTAAGGTGGTGCCATCAAGAGCTAGCACATACTTCTTGGATATGTGTTACTTAGTTTTAAAGCTTATTTGGAACAAAATCATTTAGATAAAGTTATACTTATGGGCGTATGAGTATCACTAGATTACATAGTAATTCTAAGGGCCCGTTCTTTTATGAATAAAAAATTTATCTAAAAATTTATATTTTTTTAGATAAATATTTTCTAAAAATATTTTGATAAGAAAATAATTTACCTATATTCTTTTTGCATCGAAAAGTTGTTATGAAATATATTTTCTATGTTCTTTTGTATTACTACTTTTCTTGGTAAGTTGTTAAAATTTATTTATATTTTTCATAATATTTCTTATGCTTTTTAGATTTAGAGAGTTATTGAGCATTAAATGATGGGGACATTGAAAATGAGGATGGGGCATTTTAGGTATAAAATTAAATGCCTACTTTACTAGCTGACGGAAAAATGATTTAGCCACCTCTTAGATGGATAAGATTTTCTCTCATTTCATGGGTAAATACTATCCAAGGAAAAGTAACATTTTCATCTTAAAAAATATGAAAACATGAGTAAGTTGGTTAATGAAAAAATAGATTAACTTTCTCATAATATTTACACCAAAAAAATAGGCCCTAAGAGTAAAGTTGATTTGGAATCACTACTACATACAATTAGTAGGAAACATGATGTTCTTGTCATCTCTACCTATATCATTGTTGATCTTAGGGTTATCATCCCATACGAAACACCATCTAAGTATTAAAAATACACCGCCTATAACTTAATTACCCATTGACACTTTTCTAATTGCGGCTAATGTGAGGGCTTATTATACATTTATAAATTAGATCTTAGGGTGGCGCCATGTAGAGCTAGCACATACTTCTTGGACATGTATTACTTTGTTTTACAGCTTATTTGGAACAAAATCATTTAGATGAAGTTATACTTATGGGTGTATGAGTATCAAGCTTTTAGGTGCATGGGCCAAAGATAAAAGAGATTTTCAATAGCTAGTATATCTACAGATACCCATGTAACAAGATCTTATATACTACTTAAGGGAGTCCAGAATTGTTCTATAATTATATTAGCTGGTTTCGTATCAAGCTTCAAGAATTACTTAGTTGCAAACTATTCATTTATGCAATGTTAACTATTCTATTCATTAATTTTGTGTGCTAAAAAATAGTCTGGGTTATAAACCAAGTTTTTTTGTCCTTGAATTAAGAAATCTCTCTTTTTATTTGAAATAATAATGAATAGTATGTTCATTTGCTTGAAAATTATGTCTGTTATTATATTAGACAGGAAAACACTAAGGTGGTTGCCATCATCACTCTATGGTAAGAAAATTGTCTCACGAGACAATCATGTAATAGTATGTGCAATGGCTTGCTTTTCTCATAAGGATATGGATGGAATTCTAATGTACGTATGAAGTATGCTTGATGTACCTTTTGATTTAGGATCATATCTTTATCTATTTTAAAGTGGTCCAATAGATAAAATATGTCTGGACAATAAAAATTTAGTATGTAACTTGTTCTATTTACTTGAGATAGAGACATTGATAATACTTGAGCAACATTTCACTTGATCCAAAAATATGGTAAAATGTCTTCAAAGTTAGGATTCATAATTTTCCCTAAAAGAAAAAGGTCTTTATCATGGGAGTGGCATATAGTGACATTAAAAAAATAAAGAGCAATCGGCATTTCAATCTCATGTGGAACATTTTTTTTATAAGTTTTCATCAATTTATAACAACAAAAATTTCGAATAGAAACCAAACTAGCAATTACTTTTCCATGCTATAAATAATAATTGTATTTCATGTATATTTAATTTGGATTTTTAGTAATTGTAACATGTAATTATTATTAAGAGAAAATTACATGAACACTTGTCCAATTTCACTTATATCTTATATATTTTAAAAAATATCAAAATAATCTTTCTAGTTATCAATATGTTATAATATAATCCAGTCGTTTACTTACCAACAAATGATTTTTTTTTTTTTTTCAATGGACAGAAATACCTCTCGCTCATGGATGGGTTTGGAGGAGGAAGAAGATGAGAAGAAAAAGAAAGTTGTCATGGAGGGGAAGGCTTATGGACAGCTTAAAAGATGAGGATGAGAAGAAAGAATGAGAGAAGGTGTAGGAATAGGTAGAGGTGGAGGGAGCTGCTATGGAGGAGAAATGAATAAGAATGAAGGGGAGGAGGAAGGATGGGTTAACGGTAAGAAGGGGTGGATGTAGAGAGGGCTATTGTAGAGGGTAAAATCCATGGATGGATTTAGTGGAGGAAAAGAATGAGGAGAAGAAGTGGATGAGAAAAAAAAAAAGAAGGGGAGAGGGGCCGCTGGCAAGAAATGGATTGGAGGAGAAGGACAATGAGGAGAAAAGGATGGAAGAAAGAGAAAGAAAAAAGATGGATTGCCAGCAAAAAGGATGAAAGTGGAGGGGGCCATCATGAAGGGGATGGCTTTTGGATAGCTTGGAGGAGGAATAGGATGAGGAAGAGGAGGAGGATGAGGAGGAAAGGGAGGTGATGGAGAAGGATGGAGATGGATGGAGGAGGAGAAATAGGTGAAGAGGAAGGAGAGGAGAAAGGAGTAGGGAGAAAGAGGGATACCGACAATGAAGGAAGAGGAGATCAATCGAAGAGAAGGGAGGAGGATGAGAAGGAGGAGAGCGATCAGGAAGAAGGAGAGATGATGGAGGAATGGATGGAGGTGGAGGAAGTCACTTTGGAGGAGAAAAAATAGATAAGAAAGAAAAGGAAGAGAAAAGAGGAGAGAGAAAGAGAGATGCCGATGATAGAGGAGGGAATCAATCAGAGATGAGGAAGGAGGTGGAGATAAATTTTTTTATTATTTTATAAAATAATAATATTATATAATAATTATGTCATATTATTCTATTAACAGAGATAGACTACTGGACCATACTGAAATATATCGATAACTAGAAATGCCAGTTTAAAATTTTTTAAAATACATGGGATGTAAGTGAAATTGGACTAAAATTTAAAGAGTGCTTCTATAATCTTTTCTATTATTAAACTATTAAAGGAGAAGAGTAAGAGTGGTAGATACACTTGTACAGTTACCAACATTTAACGTAGTATTGATAATATAAAAAAGTGTCTTATTATCAAGCTTACAAATCTTTCCAAATGGAGACAAATAAGAAAATTAACGTCAGAGCATGAATCTTATTTTTACAGTCTTACGTAAATCATGTATGCATAAAAGCAACAAGTCAGATAAAGAGAATTGCATATCAAATCTCATATCAGAGCCAATCTTGCTAAAGCCAGCATGCTATTTCTTGACATGTGATTTATTTTATTTTGCTTTCCAATTTGAGAGGAGCAGGCCATCCATTGCTAGTAGTATCTATCAAAAAAAGATAACCCTAGTAATATGAGAGATTAAACTCTATATTGCATGCATCACGTGAATCAGTGCTTCCTTTCAAATCCTACATGCTTCATTTATCGCTCATCTCGATTATTAGCTCATAGAAAAAAAAATTATATCTTATGTGGTAATGTTATATGACTATACATGCTACTAATCATAGTTTATTTTTGTAGTGGTGAACTAAAGTAAATATTTGATAGATAGTCTATAGAAACAAATGATTGTGATTGATGGTATATACAATCCTATGATGGATATAATCTCTCATGTAAAGAAGGTAAGTAATATGGTGCACGGTCTTGTTGGTGAACATAATATAGGGTATAATTTCCTCCAGTGACATAGTGAACCCAAACATATTTGGCACACATAGGGTAGAGAACAAAAATCAAATAGGGTGGGTATTAGAGAAAAAATTATGGGGTGGACTTCATAGTTTGCCTTGTTTCTTTTAACATCAATCTTAAAGAATAAACTTAAAAGTCAAAACATTTTCTACTAATAGAGTTGTCGATCCTATGATAAAAAAAATGGCATTATCTTTGTTCCTTAATTTTAGTACTTTTTATCGGTATATAGTATAAGACCATATATGTTACAACCCAGAACTTCATCTAAAAAGACTAGCTACAAGATATTATTTAGATTTTTTAGCCCTATATAAACATTCAAGATCTTTCCAATGAATAACCGATATGGGACTAAAATATATATTTATATGGGTCCTTATATACTCATTCCATTCAAGCCCTGATATCCTCATCGAGCTAAGAGTCCAAATGCATGCATCCATTTATAAATACCAAGATTGGCCTGTGTCAGCCCCAATAAACTTGTGTTATAGTATCTTTTAGTCCACATAGGCTATGGACTGGGTTGCCTCTGATATCATTTGTAATAATCCAGGACTTCATTTAAAAAAACTAATCAGAAGGTATTAATTGAATTTCTTGGTCCTGTATAAATATCCAAGATTTTTCTAGTGAATAACAGATGGGGGACTAAATATATGCGCACAGGTCCTTACAATATGATATACTAAACAAATTAATTATCAAGCAAGTCAATATACATCTTCAAATAAGTCGATATATAGTTTTTAGAATATAGAGTTTATCTATATACAATATACAATCATGTTATACACATTAGCGAATTAGTTATCCAGCAAAATAATACACATATTTAAATAAATTGATACATAGTTTTGGAAATATTATATTCATTAATACACACCATATAGTCCAGTGATATACACTTATTGACTTCCTAATATATATTATAAGTTTCTTTGATATATATCGAATAGTTATCTAATATATATCTCCAGGTAAAAGGTATGTTTTAGAAACTATGTATCAATTTTCTAGAGGTGTGTATTGGATCATTGTTGGATATGTATCAAAGAAGCTTGTAGTATGTATCTGAAAATCGATAAGTGTATATCACAATAACATATAGTGTGTCTTGGTGAGCATAATATTCTAAAAACTATATATTAATTTACTTGGAGATGCATATTAGATTGATAGATGACTGATTTATTAAGTATATATAATGTAGCCATATACTATATATTGGTGAATTTCATGTTCTAAAAATTATATTGATTTATCTAGATGTGTGTATTAGATCATTGTTAGGTATGTATCTATTAATGTGAAAATCTGTCTCAAGATCGGATTGCTAGAGTTGTGCGATGGTGGTGAGTTGATGGTGATGGGATGGAGGTGGTCATACATGTAAGAGAAGTTCTTAATCGGAGTTGGCTCCAATGAAAATTCTTTGATGCTCAAGTCAGTTTTTCATTCAACAGAAGAAAGAAGATGAATATTTATGGAGAGAAGAGTTTGTGTACCTTAGGATCCCTCTTTTATCCTCTTTTATAAAAGAATCCGGAGTTTGTTAGGATGGATCGTGGGTTATTAGTCGTGAGAGAGCAATGAGTTGTCAAAGATATTTTGCTTGCCCACTAAAATATCCTTAGGAATCATGTCAGATATTATTCCCTCATGATATGTGGGGGGTACCATCTCTTAATTATGTGAGTTGACATTCTAGAGTCGAGAGTGGGGACTTCAGCCTTTTGATGACCTTAAGCTCGGCTCGAATTAGGATCTTGATCTCAGCCTTCTGATGACCTTCAATCAACCTAAATTTTGATCTTGACTTCCACCTTTTGATGACCTCAAGTTCGGCTCAAATTACGACATCGGCCTCAGGCTTTTGATGACCTTTAATTAGCCTAAATTCTAACCTTGACTTCCATCTTTTGATGACCTCAAGTTCAGCCTGAATTAGAATCTCAACCTTAGCCTTGTCATAGTCTTCAATCAACCTAAATTCTGACCCTTGGCTTCCATCTTTTGATGACCTCAAGTTCAGTCCAAATTAAGACCTCGACCTCAGCCTCCTGATGACCTTCAATCAGCCTAAATTTTAATCTTGACTTCCATCTTTTGATAACCTCAAGTTCGACCTGAATTAGGATCTTGATTTTAGCCTTCTGATGACCTTCAATCAGCCTAAATTCTAATCTTGATTTTGATAAGAGCACGATATTATCGTTAGGATATCGTATTTATCAGTTTAATTCTGACTTCTTAAAATAATTAAAAATAGATAGAAAATAGTGAGTCAGATCGAATCCATAGAGAAGACAGTGTTTTAATTTTGAAATCTTTGATTTTTATAAAATAAAAAAAAATTGAAAAAAAAAATTAAAGTCAAAAAATAGAATTATAAATAAAAGATAGAAATTAAAAGGTGCAGAAATTTAAACTTGGTACTAAGATCTACTAGTTAGATCTTAGCATCTACTTACGATAAAAATAAAGTATAATTAAAATAAGAAATAAAATTTAAATTATAATTAAAAATAAAAAAAATAATTTAAATAGCTGAAAATTAAAATCTGCATTAATTAAAAATTTAGAGTTTAAATACATGAAAGAAAAAAAATTAAAACAAGTTGATCTCTGATCTTGGATTGGCATCGACGTTGAGATGGTGTAGAAGTCGGTTCTTCTTTGTAACATCCGTTGCCTTGAAGCAGCTTTTAACCCAAGCATGGCTCCTTCCTAGACCATAGCTTTCTCATGATCGAAGATAATTATTTTTGATGACTTGGTAACTTATTTATAGAGCTAGGAGGGCTGGAGATCCTTGCTACAGGCAATATGGGAGTAAGGAAGTATTTTGATCATCAAAATTGAAGTATCCTAGTGAAAATTGATTTAAAATAGCCTCTGGATGCATCATGTAGGTTCTGGTGAAATCTGACCATCAAATCTGGATCAAACGGTTCCAAAATTGTCAAAAATAGAGTTTTAAAAGCTCAGATCAAGTTGGATTTAAATTTTGGCCATTCGATGGAGTTTGATGGAGCATTTTCGACCATTAGATCATGTCAAAAACCGCACTAAATTTTTTTTTAGTTAAATTAAACATGGGCCATTGGATCAAGCTTGATGATGAGAATCGGGCTGTTGGATTGCGCTAAGGAAGTTTAATCACCATTAGGAGCTTCGTCGACCATCCAATCATTGCTTGGGACATGCGCGGCCGTCCGATCAATGTCTGGCACTATTTGGATTTGAATCAAAATAAGAGAAGACATAGACCATCCAATCTTGATCGAAATCCATCATAGCCGTCCAATCGTGCAATAACTATTTCAATGGACCACGTAGGTTGAGCATACCGCAGACTGCAACCAATCAATGCATGCCTTGCCATGTGAAATTACTATTTTGCCCCTGTATGTCGTGATAAATTTTTTATGAATCACTTAATGGTCTTGGTCCACCACGTGACACACTGTGATTGGCCGAATATTGCTGAGCTGACGGTCCACGCCTAGTTTCATGGATCGATGGGCGGCTTCTGCGATTGAGCTAGCTTCAGCGACATGCCAGTTGAGCTAGGACACGTCGGTTGAGCTGAATGCATCGACTTAGCTTGGCATGCCAGCTTGGCTGGACGAGCCGATTGAGCCGATTCTTTTTTTAATTTTTTTTAAAAATTCATATCTAGTCTATTTTAATTTTGTTTTACTCTAAATTTATTTCGTTACGACTAGAAAAATTAGCTCTTTTTACTGATAATAATATTTTATTTTTTATTTTTTTAATATTTTTTAATTAGTTTTTTAAGTAATAAAAATATTAATTTTTTAAAAGTATATATAAATTAATTATTAATTTTTAAAAATAAATATAAATTAATTAATAAATTAATATTTTTATTGATAAATTTATGGTACCTATTACACCCCTAACTTAAGCTTGGCTTATCTTCAAGCAAAGAAAGAATTTAGTTTTAGATATCTTTTAATTTTAGAGTTTTGAATTTTACCTAAGTAATTTTTAAAATGACCATTAATATTCAGTAGAGCTTAAATGACCCATGTCATTGGGGTACTTAATTTTTAAAAATTAAGTAAAGAACATCAAATTTTTTTGAATTTTTTAAAATTATCCCTACCTTTATCTCTGAATCATCTAAACTTTCATATAGATAAATGTATTGCTACTTCCGCCCTTCATTTATTAATTTTTTTATTCATATTACTCACTTTTTGACGTAAATATCATTATTTGCTTAGGCAATAGAATCCGATTACTCAATAAAAAATCAATGTATTTATTATTATTATTATTTTAATATTATACTACTATTGAGTGTCTTAACTTTATAAGCTTTTTATTTGATCAATGTAGCGAGTCTTGGGCTAATGACTCTCAAATAAGTTGGCTTTAGAATACTAGATATAGAATACTCCTCAGGCTTATTGGCTCAAATCAAATAAGCTATGAGTTAAGACTAGTTTTACAACGAGCTTCTTTATCCTTTTCATTTTTTGATGCAAAACTCAATGCTTGCTTAGACAAAAAAGCTCGATTATTCAATAAGAAATATTTAAAAATTATTTTATTTAATTTTTTATAAAGAAACGTATAGTTATCCTACATAAGTCCATAAAAAGTAGACTTTTCTTTGATGCTAATAAAAAAAATTAGAAGTGCTCAAAGAAAAATTATTTATGTTCTAGACTTAACTCTTTATTAGATTTTCTTAATACTTGATTCCTCATTATCTCATAAATTTTCTAATTTGTGCATCAATTTTTTTTAAAAAATGCTTAGTTCAACTCAATTCTTAAGCATAATCGGATGTCTAAATGCTAAATGCTAACTTCTTCAAGAACTTTAAAAATTTAAAAAATTTTATTATTCTTCCTTCCAACTTAATCGATATTGTCCTCAATAAAAAAAAAATAAAGGATGTAATAAAGAAAAGAAAAGAATACACCTAATTTAATATATTTTCATGGTCCAGCATATGCCTTTGAAATTTGACTCTTCCTCCAACTTATTTAAAATATCCTAAAAAAATAAATTAAAAAGATAAATTAGATGTAAGAAAATTAAATATTAGGTTGCCTTCCAACAAGCGCTAAGTTTACTGTCTTCAACCAATCATAATGCAGCTTATTATCCTGTGTCAAATACTGGATTGATAAATTTCAATAATTTTAGATTGTCAATCTCAGGAAGATAGTTTGTTATCCCATTATTGATATATTTATTTTTAATTTTGAAAATATAGTTTGTGACCCTATTCTCAGTCCCACGTTTATTAAGAAATTTTCTTATTTGTTCTTCTAGAATGCTCATAAATTAAGTTTTTAGGTTAGAAGTTAAGTTTGATACAATAAGTACCAGAACAGTGACTAAAGATGGCTTTTGTTATGAAAATAAATTAATATGATCTTGATTAAACAACTTCATTAGCTTTTCATTGTATGCCTCTTGATTTTTAAATGAAGAATCGACTTCTAGGGGTGAAGAAAATAGGACTTCAGATTATAGGTCTCAGGTAAATCATCTATTCTCTTCTCTTCTTTATTAGTCTCATTTACATTAGAACCAGCATCAGTACTAGTTTGGAGCTTAGGTTCTTCTATATGGTTAGTCTTAGTACTATCCTCTTTTTCTATATTCTTATTTTGGCTAGCATCAGTACTAGCTTCTCTCATTTGATCTTGATATGGACTCATAAGAATTCTATAATTTTTAAGTTTAGAAATTACTTTGGCATTTTCTAATTGGAGATTCTTAGGTAGGATATTGGATTGATAATTTGGTCCAAGTAGTTGATGGACATTAGGTGGATTATTTATAAGAATCGGTTGGCTCGGTAATTGACCTAATTTTTTTCTCATGTTAGACTCAGCTAATTATTCTATTTGAGCTTCTAGTTTGATGATAAATTTTTGTTGAGTTAAGATCAATTATTGTTGATTCAGAATTAATTATTAAAGTTGATTAAATCTATCGTCAGTTAGATTGGTCTATTGAAGAGGTAGGTATGATGGCTGATTATAATGCAATGGTTGAGAAGACTGACTAGATTGACCCTTATTATAGGCATAATTTTGATATTAGGTCTGAGCTCGAGTCTATTGGGATATCCAAGAAAAATTGGGATGGTTCCTTCAATCTGAGTTATATGAATTTGAAAAAGGATCATTAATCAGTTTGGAGTAGCCTTGTGCAGCTTGAACTTATTCTTGGATAAAAGATGAAAACTATGCAGTCATAGGATATTTACTCACATAATGGATTAAGCTAGTACAAATAGAACAAATCTTCTGATAATTAGAGGATGATGTGAATTATGCAGGAGATTGTTGACCTAGAGTTTGAAGTTGATCTAATTTTTAGACAAAAAAGTCACTTTATCTATCAGGTTCAAGTTAGTCTTAGAACTAGATTCTGGATGTTTAAATTCATGGATTCCTGCCCATTTTTGGTAGAAGGATAACGAAGCATGATTGATTGAGTTTTCTTTCAGAATTTCAAATAGGGCATAGGCTTCGTCCTCACTTTTATTCATAAATGCACATCCACAGGATGCATCTACCATTTGTTTATAATGGTCTTCTAAACTCTCATAGAAAGTTTGAACTATTTGCCACTTAGATAGATCATGGTGTGAAAATTTTCTAAGAAGTTTCTTAAGTCTCTCCTATGACTCATGAATTTATTTTTCTGAAAGCTAAGCAAATTCAATGATAGCTCACCTCATGATGTTTAAGAAATTTATTTTATAATTCAACCCAAGTTTTAATTAATCTTCCTATTGTATCAAGCCAGTACTTGGCTTTATCTTTTAATGAAAAAGAAAATATAATTAATCTAAGGGCATCATCAGTTAAATTTTAGATTTTTACCATAGAGCAGATTTCTAAAATTCATCCAAATAGTTATAGGAGTCTTCATTGGTATTTTCATAGAAAGATGAAAGCATCTGGATTGTAGTCGGCTTGATCTCATAGTCGGTAGCATGTATATCAGATAACTGGATACAAGTCGAAGAGTTATAGATGGAAGAAATAAAGTATTCCTTCATCTGCCTTGATGGGTCTCTAAAATATTTAGCCATTTTGTTATTAAGTTTAATATGGTTCAACTATTTAATTTTATAATTAGATTTAATTAGATAAAAAAATAATTTTCTATCGTGTATATACTAGTGCAATCCTAACATGTGGTTTAGAATTTTTTAGATTTTTTAAAATTATTTTATTATTTTATTAAATTTTTTTATAATTTTTATTTATTTTAATTTTTTTACTATTTTTAATTATTTTTATTATTTAATTATTAAAATTTTTATTATTTTTAATTTAATTTAATTTAATTTAATTTAATTTATTTTTTTTAAAAGAGAAGAGTAAAGGAAAAGAAAGAGAGAAGAGTTCTAAAGAAGAGATCCTAAGGAGTTCTAGAGCTAAAAGAGAGAGAAATTAGGATTTAATTAGGTCTAATATTGATTAGCAATCAAGTTAGGAAAACAATCCTAACTAAGAGTTGTCCTAAATTTAGACAGCTCCTAACTGCCAAGGTCATCTTCAAGCTCTCTAAGTGTAAGATCAGCCAATCGCTGGCCAGATAAGTATAAAATTGGTGGAAGTTTTCTCGTTGCTTGCCTTAGATACTAATTATGCTTGGCTAGATAAGCTAATAAAATCAATCATAAACCATCTTTCTTTGGGCCCAATCATTTTTGAACCATTTTTTTTAGACACCAGTTAAATTGACTAAGTCTAACCATGTCCAATTTTTAGGATTTCTTATCCTAATAAGCTCGAGTTCCTAGGGCCGATGTTTAATTGATTTTAAAATTAAAGGCTTAGATCAATGCAGGATGCTGGTTGATTGTTTGTAGGCTAAGAAAGGATGATCAAATCTCCACTTTATGTTGTTTAATTAGGTGTTGTCCTTAATTTAATTTAATATGAATATGCATAAAGAATTTTTAAGTAAGGGATTCTATGTAATTTAAACTAGATGCATGCAATTAATTACGTTTTAAGAAGCTTACCTCGCCTCCAGCAATCACCAAAAGAAATAAAAAAATAAAAATAAAATTAATATGATGCATGCTCTAAGCAATTAAGGTTTTCAATCTTATCATGAAGTTTTTTATTAGGTTTAAGTAGTATTATTTTAGATTAATTTTAAAATAAAATAAATAATAATAAAAAATTCTAAGGTTAGAATTAATCTCACCAAGCAAAATTGGAAGTTTCCCTCCTTGCCCTAATTTAATTTTTTTCTCTTTTTCTTTTTTTCTATAAAATAAATCAAAAAAGTTAGTAAGCACTATTTACAAAAAATTAAAAAAAGTTAAAAATTTATTTATAAAAAATCAAAGAAATCAAAAAATAATACTCTTGCCTTCTTCGACAATGATGCTAAAAACTTCAAAAACTTGATAAGAGTATTCCCGCCTGTCATGCGGGTGATCCGAATTCGATTTTCGGCAATGGTGCCAAAAATTTAATAAGAGCACGATATTATCGTTAGGATGTCGTGTTTATTAATTTAATTTTGACTTCTTAAAATCATTAAAAATAGATAGAAAGTGGTGAGTCGAGTCAAATCCATAGAGAAGGCAGTATTTTAGTTTTAAAATCTTTAATTTTTATAAAAAAAATTTTAAAAAAAATTAAAGTAGAAAAATAAAATTATAAATAAAAAATAAAAATTAAAAGATGCAGAAATTTAAACTTAGTACTAAGATCTACTAGTTAGATCTTAGTATCTACTTACGATGAAAATAAAGCATAATTAAAATAAAGAACAAGAATTTAAATTATAATTAAAAATAAAAAGCATAAAGTTAAATAGCTGGAAATTAAAATTTATATTAATTAAAAGTTTAGAATTTAAATACATGAAAGAAAAGAAAAAGAAAATAAAAATTAAAATAAGCTGATCTCTGATCTTGGATCGACGTCGACATTGAGATGGTGTAGAAGCCAGCTCTTCTTCGCAGCATCCGTTGCCTTAAAGCAGCTTCTAATCTAAGCATGGCTTCCATCCTAGATCTTAGCTTTTCCATGATCGAAGATAATTATTTTTGATGACTTGGTAATTTATTTATAGAGTTAGGAGGGCTGGAGATCCTTGCTGCAGGCAATATGGGACTAAGAGAGCATTTTGATCATCAAAATTGAAGAAATCCTAGTGAAAATCAACTTAAAATAACCCCTGGATGCATCTTGTAGGTTTTGGTAAAATCTGGATCAAACAATCTCAAAATCATCAAAAATGGAGTTTTAAAAGCCTAGATAAAGTTAGATTTAAATTTTGGCCATTTGATGGAGTTTGATGGAGCATTTTCGACCATCAGATTGCACAAAAAATTGCACTAAAATCCTTTTTCCAATCGGATTGATCATGGGCCACTGAATCAAGCTTGATGATGAGAATCGGGTTGTTGGATCATGCTGAGGAAGTTTAATCACCATTGGGAGCTTCATCGACCATCCGATCATCACCTAGGTTGTGTGCGGCCATCTGATCAATGTCTGGCACTGTTTGGATCTAAATCAAAATAGGAGAAGACATGGACTGTCCGATCTTGACTGAAATCCACCGTAGTCGTCCGATCATGCAATAACTATTCCTATGGATCGTGTAGACTGAGCATACCATAGATCGCAATGAATCAGCATGTGCCTTGCTATGTAAAATTACTATTTTGCTCCTATACGACATGATGAATTTTCTGTGAACCTTTTAATGGTCTTGGTCCATTATGTGGCACACTATGATTGGTCGAATATTGCTGAGCTAGCGGCACACGCCTGATTTCGTGGACCAACGAATGGCTTCTATGGCTGAGCCAGCTTCTACGGTGCATTGATTGAGCCAAATGCATTGGCTTGGCGTGCCGATTGGACTGGGCGAGCTGGCTGAGCCGATTCCTTCTTTTAAAAGTTTTTTTTTGAAAATTCATATCTAGTCTGTTTTAACTCTGTTTTACTCTAAATTTATTTTATTATGATTAAAAAATAAGCTCTATTTACTGATTATAATATTTTATTTTTAAATTTTTATTATTTTTAATTACTTTTTTAATTAATAAAAATATTAATTTCTTAAATATATATATATATTAATTATTAATTTTTAAAAATAAATATGAATTAATTGATAAATTAATATTTTTATTTATAAATTTATGATATTTATCAGTTTTCATCTTTTGATGATCTCAAGTTTGACCTAACTTAGGACCTCGGTCTCAGCCTTCTCATAGCCTTCAATCAACCTAAATTTTGATCCTAGCTTCCATCTTTTGATGACCTTAAGCTTGGTTTGAATTAGGACCTCAGTCTTAGTCTTTCGATCATCTTTAATCAACCTAAATTCTGATCCTGATTTCACCTTTTGATGATCTCAAATTTCGCCCAAATAGGACCTCGACCTCAGCCTTCTGATGACCTTCAATCAATCTAAATTCTGATCTTGGCTTTCATCTTTTGATGACCTCAAGTTCAGCCTGAATTAAGACCTCGACCTCCGCCTTCTCATAGCCTTCAATTAATCTAAATTCTGACCCCTGGCTTCCATCTTTTGATGACCTTAAGTTCAGCCCAAATTAGGATCTCGGCCTTAGCCTTCTGATGATCTTCAATTAGCCTAAATTCTGATCTTGACTTTCATCTTTTGATGACCTCAAGTATGGTCTAAATTAGGACCTCAGCCTCAGCCTTCTGATGACCTTCAATCAATCTAAATTCTAACCTTGGCTTCCATCTTTTGATAACCTTAAGTTCGGTCTGAATTAAGATCTCAGCCTTAGCCTTCTCATAGCCTTCAATCAACCTACATTCTGATCCTGGCTTCCATCTTTTAATGACCTCAAGTTCAGCCCAAATTAGGACCTCAGTCTTAGCCTTTTGATGACCTTTAATCAGCCTAAATTCTGACCTTGGCTTTCATCTTTTGATGATATTAAGCTCGGCTCAAATTAGGACCTCGACCTCAGCCTTCTAATGATCTTCAATCAACCTAAAATTCTAATTCTGGCTTCCACCTTTTGATGACCTTAAGTTCGGCCCAAATTAGGACCTCGGCCTTAGTCTTTTGATGACCTTCAATCAACCTAAATTCTAACCTTGGTTTTCATCTTTTGATGATCTCAAGTTTGGCTTGAATTAGAACCTCAACCTCAACCTTCTCATAGCCTTCAAGCAATCTAAATTCTGACCTAACTTCTATCTTTTGATGACCTCAAAGTTCGGCTCAAATTAAGACCTTAGCCTCAACCTTTTGATGATCTTCAATTAGCCTAAATTCTGACCTTGGCTTCTATCTTTTGATGACCTCATATTCGGCATGAATTAGAACCTCAGCCTCAGTCTTTTGATGATCTTCATTCAGCCTAAATTCTGATCTTGGCTTCTATCTTTTGATGACCTCAAGTTCGGCCTAAATTAGGACCTCGACCTCAGCCTTTTGATGACCTTCAATTAGCCTAAATTTTGATCTTGATTTTCATCTTTTGATGATCTCAAGTTCGGCCTGAATTAGGACCTCGACCTCCATCTTCTGATGACCTTCAATCAACCTAAATTCTCATATTTTCGACTAGTACAAGAATCCCTCTACAGTAGCTCCCTATTTTTGAGTCCGAGCCTTGATTTAGATGAAGGGAGTATACCTGATCAAACTTGCCGAAGACATGTCCTTTTTTATCATTTAGACTTAGAATCTTCAAAGTTTTTTATTAAAATTGTTCGAAGGTCTTTGTTCTTTAGCTTGGATTCAATTTTATACTCAACTTTTTGAGCTTAGATTTCTACAAACCTTGATGTTGTGGGTTTAGATTTCTACTGACCTCAGCCTTCTAAGATCGGATTTCTACAAACCTGAATATTTTGAGCTCGAATTTCTACAGACCTTGATATTTAATCTCATGTTTAAAAATTGAAGGCCTTCACCCTTGTTAAGATGTTAACTTTTTGTTTAAGAACCGGAGGTTCATATCCCTCGTAAGAATTTTTATCCATGTTAGGAAGAGGTCCTCCTCCTATTCCTGACGTGATTGGTATTTATCCTTATTAGGATGAGGTCCTTCTCCTATTCTTAACAAGATTGTTGGGGCATAAAAGGATCATTGAAAGGGCCTCTCCCCATTATCTCTTATCTTAAATAATCGGAGGTCTTCACTTTTCTCATAAGGATCTTTGTCCATGTTAGGACGAGGTCCTCCTCCTATCCCTGACGTGGTTGGCTTTTATCCTTATTAGGATGAGGTTCTTTTTATATTCTTAATAAGATTATTGAGGTACAAAAGGACCGTTGAGAGGATCTCTCTCCGTTACTTTTTGTCTTAAATCATCAAAGATCTTCACTTCCCTCATAAGGATCTTTGTCCATGTCAAGACGAGGTCCTCCCCCTATTCTTGATGTGGTTGGCTTTTATTTTTGTTAGGACGAGATTCTCCTATTTCTAACAAGGTTGTCGGGACACAAATTGGCTATTGAGAGGGCCTCTCCCCATTAGCTGCTGTCTTAATAATCGGAGGCCTTCACTTCTCTCGTAAGGATCTTTGTCCATGTCAGGATGAGGTCCCCTCCTATTCCTAACATGGTTGACTTTTATCCTTGTTAAGATGAGACCCTTCTCTTGTTTCTAACAAAATTGCTGAGGTATAAAAGAATCATTGATAGGGCCTCTCTCCATTACCTTCTATCTTAAATAACTGGAGGTCTTCACTTTCCTCGTAAGGATCTTTATCCATGTTAGAATAAAATCCTCCTTCTATTCCTGACGTGGTTGGCTTTTATCCTTGTTAGGATTAGGTCCTCCTTCTATTCCTAATAAGATTGTCAAGGTACAAAAGGGTCGTTGAGAAGGCCTCTCTCCATTATCTTCTATCTTAAATAATCGAAGATCTTCATTTTTCTCATAAGGATCTTTATCCACTTTAGGACGAGATCCTCCTCCAGTTCTTGATATGGTTGGCTTTTATTTTTGTTAGAATGAGGTTCTCCTTCAATTCCTAACAAGATTATCGGGGTACAAAAGGACTGTTGAGAGGGTCTCTCTCCATTATCACCTATCTTAAATAATCGGAGGCCTTCATTCGACTTGCCCATGAGCAATAATGTCTTTTGCCAATGTCATAACAGATCTGCACAAGGAGTGAAATTTCTTTCCATATTGTTAGTTTACCTTCGATTTGTTAGTTTACCTCTAGCTGGCCTTCTTTGGTTGATGTTCTTGTTAGGTTGGCTTCCTCGGCCTTCATTTTGGGGTTGGACTCTTTTTGGCCGAGATAGCTTCTTTAGCATTGATTTTTTTTTTTAGGCTTGAATTTGGGCTTGATAGCTCAACCTTGGTCATGATTTCGATTTTGACTTGGCTATGATTTTAACTTCAGCTTGTTCTTGATTTAGACCTTGGCTTTATCTTGAATTTGACTTCAGCTTAGCTTAGATTTTAATCTTAGATTGATTTTTTAATGAGCTCAACTTACTAAGGTTAAATTTCTGTAGATCTTGAACTTGTATAATCTTTACCTTGAATTTATCTTGCTTTCACTTTAAATAGATCTTGAACTTGACTTTGGATTGATCTTGAGCTTGACCTCGGATTGGTCTGGGTTCTAACTTCAACTTCAAGCTTCATTTTGACTTCAACTTTGGCCTTAGTTTCTTGAATTTAGTCTTGATTGACTTTGGGTGCAACCTCGATTTTGGTATCCTATAGCCCTACAAGAAGAAAAAATAATGTACAGAAGCTTAAAAGTCTCTCACCATGCTTTTTTGTTGGGAAGACCTTGGATTCTGTTTAGCCCCCTCTTGTTATTTGATTTGAGATTTTGCCTTGGATTACTTCAGTTCAAATTTGATTTTATCTTCTTCTTCTTCTCTCTCTCTTTTTTAAAACTTGGCTTCGGTGGATGAAATTCATAGAGCGATGTGTGGAGATTGTGGCCTTTTACAGGTGGCTTTGAGGTGCATGGATCTCAATAAAGAAGTGAAGCCGACTGTTGTGAGCCCGTAGCTGTCAGTGATGAAGAGTGAGAAGGTCGACATCATCGCGCATAGGGGAGGAAATTAATCTTAGGGAGGGCCTCGACCGTAGGGGCGAGATCAGTCAAAGTTGCAAGTTTGGATGCGCAATCACTCATGCTTGGGCGCATGGGTTAGAAGATCGATGTCATTACGGTAGGTTTGACTGCACCAGAGATCGCGAGGGAAGAAGGTCGGTGCTGTCCGGGATCGCGAGGGATGAGAAGGTCGGCATCACTATGATTGGTTTCAATCGTGCTTGGGAGCGTGAAGGAAGAAGATCGGCATCGCCATGACTGGTTCCAGCTGGGCCTAGGCATGGAGGAAGAAGGTTGGTGGTGCTATGACCGACTCCAACCACCGTTTGGAGTCACGAAGGAGGAGATCGGCACACGAGGAGGAGATTGGCTGTAGAGGCGAGATGGGTGCAGAAGACTTCGATCGAACACACAGGAGAGAGGAGATTGAAGGGGTCACTATGGGTTGTGCTCGAGAGAGGCTCAATCGCAGGGGGCGTGCAGGGGAGAAGCTCGACTGCAGGGGGTGCATAGGGGAGAAGCTCGATCGTAGGGGGTGCGCAGGGGAGGAGGATGGCGGCATCACGGGCCATGCCTGGGAGCACGGGGGAGGAGGAGATTGGAGAGGTCGTCGCATTGTGCCCGAGAGTGCAGGGGAGGTGGATGTCGGTGCCATCATTGGTTGCGCTTGGGAACACGGGAGAGGAGGACGTCGGTGCCATCACAAGCCGCGCCTAGGAGCGGGAGGGGGCAGGAGGACGGCAGCATCGTGGGCTAGGCCTGGGAGCGTGGGGGAGGAGGACGTCGGTGCCATCACTGGCCGTGCCTGGGAGCATGAGGGAGGAGGACGTTGGTGCCATCATGGGCCACGCCTGGGAGCGTGGGGGAGGAGGACGTCGATAGGAAATGCATGGGCATGCGGGAGAGAGGAGACGACCAGAGTTGCTTAGGGGAGAGAAGATCAGAGGGGTCACTTGGGTGCACGGGATAGAAGCTCGACCGCATGGGGCACCAGCTTTATTTTCTCTCTTTTTTTTGTAACAAGTATTTGAACCATATTTGAACTATATTATGTGATTTGCAGCCACCATCCTTTCCTGGATACTTTCAACCATAGACATATCAAAAATTAGTCAAATAGCTCAACTTTAAAGAAACCCAACTTTAAATATAGGATAAATTGATGATCCTAAATGATTTTTGATGGTAAAAGAACTACTTTAATTATAATCATGCTTTTGAGTTCCTCAAGAAAATCTCTCATATCTCTGCAAACCATTACTATATTATAGTAACTACTTTAGTTATAACCAAGATATGATAAATGTTGAGGTATCTTTGCCCTCTAAAAGTCGAAGTTTGAGCAGATCTGTTGATACCTTTGGAATGAGAAGTGTCAGATACAATTGTATATAGTAAGACCAGATGGTGCACAATAGTAGTTGAATTTTGAGATCTATATATTTCATTAACAAAGCAACGTATGAAAAGTAATAAATAGTTGCAGTAATATCTAAGAAAATAGTACATTCCTGCATGGCATAATTGAAGGACTTGGCACAAAGTTGAAGAACAAGGCAATGGCACTTGAATGAATAATAATAGCTGACAATAGCTTATTTGAGGCCGGACAATCTTAGCTTGAAAAATATAGCTCTGATCTAATTCAAATAGATAAAATTTATGATCTATGAGAATAATGAACAAAAATAATATCTTGATCCTACTATAACAATTAGTAGCCTAAACCCATCAGCATAATTATTAAAGTAATAAGAGCACACTGCTTTATTGGATGATTCATAAATGAAATAGCTTATAGTAGGAAATAGGTATCCAAATAAAGATGCAATAAGTATAACAGTAGATTCATGCCAAAGTAACTACCAACCCAGGAAAGCCTTTCTTCGCTCTCCTCTAATTGTTTATGGTACCCCTCTATTTTTTCCATCTCTCCTAGGACCTCAGTCTCTCCATTTCATTTTGGATCTTAGAGATTGTTTTTATTTTGCCTAATATATCGAAGTGCAAATGAAGATCCCCCTTCTAATGTTTGATTCTATCCAAAACTCAAGAGAATGAATGAAAAATCAAGAATATAATATGACTAAAAAATTTATATAATTATATTTCTTATCTGGATCTTGTGGTGTCTTTATTAGTTTAGATCATCCTTGTCATGGTCTCCTTTCTTGCTTTGATCTTTTACTTCAATTGAAATTTCTTCTTTATTTGAAGCCCCTCAATTTGAGCCTGGGTGGGATCGTTTGAAGATGGATGCTAAATCTCATCGATATTGGAACAACGCGATGAAGCTTCTCTCGCTGGACGCTCATTTCTTTCCATAAATGAGCTCAAGGTGCCCTTCCTCTAGTACCAACTATTGATATGAAAATCCATCTCAAGGTCAGATTGCTGGAGTTGTGCGATGGTGGCAAATCGATGGTGATGGAACGGAGGCAGCCATACTTACAAGAGAAGTCCTCGATCGGAGTTGGCTCTAGCGAAAATCCTCCGATTCTCAAATCAGTTTTTTGTTCAACAAAAGGAAGAAGATTAGCATTTTTGGAGAGAAGAGTTCGTGTAGCTTGGGGTCCCTCTTTAATCCTCTTTTGTAGAAGAATTTAGAGTTTGTTAGGATGGATTATGGATTGTTAGTCATGAAAGAGCAATGAGTTGTCAAAGATATTTTGCTTGCCCACTAGAATATCCTCAGGAATCACCTTCATGGCATGTGGGGGGACCATCTCTTAATTATGTTAGTTGACAATCTAGAGCTGAGAATGGAGACTTCAGTCTTTTGATGATCTTAAGCTCGGTCTGAATTAGAACCTCGATCTCAGCCTTCGGATGATCTTTAATCAACTTAAATTCTAACCCTAGCTTCCATTTTTTGATGACTTCAAGCTCAGCTCAAATTAGGACCTCGATCTTGGCTTTCTGATGACCTTCAATCTGCATAAATTTTGACCTTGGTTTTTATCTTTTGATGACCTCAAGTTTAGCCTGAATTAGGATCTCGGCCTCAGCCTTCTTATAGCCTTCAATCAACCTAAATTCTAACCTTGGCTTCCATCTTTTGATGATCTCAAGTTCAGTCTAAATTAGGACCTCGGCCTCAGCCTTCTGATGACCTTCAATCAGCTTAAATTTTGACCTTAGCTTCCATCTTTTGATGACCTCAAGTTCGACCTGAATTAGGACCTTGGCCTCAGTCTTCTGATGACCTTCAATCAACTTAAATTCTAATCTTGGCTTCCATCTTTTGATAACCTCAAGTTTGGCCCAAATTAGGACCTCGACCTTAGCTTTTTGATAATCTTCAATCAACCTAAATTCTGACCCGAGCTTCTATCTTTTGATGATCTCAAGTTTGGCCTGAATTAGGATATCGATTTTAGCCTTCTGATGACCTTCAATTAATCTAAATTCTGACCCTAGCTTCCATCTTTTGATGACCAAGTTTGGCCTAATTAGGATCTCACCTCAGCCTTCTGTGACCTTCAATCAGTCTAAATTCTGATCTTGGCTTCCATCTTTTGATGACCTCAAGTTCAACCTAAATTAGGACCGTTGGCCTCAGCCTTCTCATAGCCTTCAATCAACCTAAATTTTGACCCTTGGCTTCCATCTTTTGGATGACATCAAGTCGGCCCAAATTAGGACCTTGCTTTAGTCTTCTAATGACCTTCAATCAACCTAAATTCTGACTTAGCTTCCATCTTTTGATGATCTCAAGTTTCAGCTTGAATTAGGACCTCGACCTTAGTCTTTTGATGACATTCAATCAGCCTAAATTCTAATCTTGGCTTCCATCTTTTGATGACCTCAAGTTTGGTCCAAATTAGGACCTTGGCCTCAGCCTTCTCATAGCCTTCAATCAACCTAAATTCTGACCTTGGCTTCCATCTTTTGATGACCTCAAATTTGGCCCAAATTAGGACCTCGACCTCAGCCTTCTGATGATCTTTAATCAGCCTAAATTTTGACCTTGGCTTTTATCTTTTGATGACTTCAAGTTCAGTCCAAATTAGAACCTCGGCCTCAGCCTTCTGATGACCTTCAATCAGCCTAAATTCTGATCTTGACTTCCATCTTTTGATGACCTCAAGTTTGACCTAAATTAGGACCTCGGCCTCAGCCTTCTGATGACCTTCTATCAGCCTAAATTCTCATATCTTCGACTAGTACAAGAATCCCCTAATTGTATCAAAGGAGCTTATCATATATATCAAAAGGTTGATGAATATATATTATCATATCATATAGTATGTACTAGTGAATATAATATTTTAGAAACTATATATTAATTTACTTAGGGATATGTATTTAATTGCTAGATGACTAATTTGCTAAGCATGTATCATCTAGCCGTGTAATGTGTATTGACAAATTTCATATTCCAAAAACTATGTATTCATTTACTTGGAACGTGTATGGATTTGCTTGATGATCAATTTATTTGGTATGTATTACTTGGCTATATAGCATGCATCGATAAAAAGTATATTATAAAAATGATGAAGAAAGAGAATATCATGCTTTTTTAAATTACAAGATTAAGATTCTGCTAGTAGAAGTTTTTGATTTTTAGGACTTATTTGGTTCGTAGAAAGAAATTTTCTTCCTTAAAATATTATTCTTAGAAAGTTGATTCTTGAGAATATGATATCTAAGAAAATGATTTTAGCATGGTTGATTATGAAAAAATGACTTATTCTATAGTCACTTATATTTGGTTAAGCATCCATTTTTTAAAAAATCTATATAAAATAAAATATCTATTGTATCCTTAATAGATATAAGAACATACATTTTTGCTTCTAAATTTATATAAATATTAATATTAATATAAAATAACAATAGGTCATACCAATTTATTAAATTAATATAACATCTATCTTAATATTATATTAACATTTATATTAATATATTGATATAGATACAATATTAATTTAAATATTAGTATAACACTAATATAATATTAATATTTTAATATTATATATTGATATTAGTATAATATTATATAGATACTTATATTAATGTAACATAAAAGGATGTATTAAAAGGATATTTTAGGGGAGAAAAGGATATCTAATTTCCATCCCATGGGAATTCAAAACCCTATGAGTTTTTTTCCATGAAACATAGAAATTATATTTCTATGGATAAATCATTTTTCTATCTGTCACATTTGAAAACTCTAATTAAATAAGAGGAATTTTTTCAACCTTTTGAGAATCATACTTTTTCTCCTTCAATTTCTACATGCCAAATGAGTATTTAAATTATTTTTTCTTTAAATTTGATATGAAAAAATATAGTAAAATAGAAAGTCTGCCCATAATTTTTTCTGCGGTGCCCACCCAATATGATTTTTGTTCAAGATTGGAAAATTGGGTGCTGTTTGCCGTGCTATTTCTTGCGCCCGTGGAAGAAACAAACCCATCATCTCATCCATCAGTCATCATTCAATAAACCCAGCTCAAAATCTAGACCATCCAATCCCTAAAATGAATCGTAAAGCCCACGTGTGTTTTGGACTCCCTCCATTTCCCATTCTGGTTCCCATTTTGTTATGCGATCTTTTCTCTTTTCCCTCGAATGCAAGTCAAACTCCTGTAGCTCCTCCTCCACCCATCCATCCTCCTATGCATGGCTACCGAGAAGGATGACATCCGTTGCCTCCTGGGAGTGAAAGACTCGTTATCGGATCCTGACGACTGGCTATGCTGGAACTTCTCCAACATGACGGTGGGTTCCATCTGCAGCTTTGCCAGTGTCTCATCAAATAAAGTCATTTAATCCAACTGATCTTTAATTGTTGGACACTCTTATCAAATACCACTGATTTTATCATATTCTTAATCTCTATTAAACTAGCTATATTTTAGTATAATCTTTAATCACATAAAGATAGACGATCGATCGATCCAGACCATTAGCGACTATCCATGAATCATGTCTTCCTAATTATTCGTATCCTTTCTGATTATTGGATTTACTTATATATAGAGGTATAGTTGTCTCGATAAAATATCTAGCAATGGAATACTGCAGTATAATCTATGAATTGAAGATTTTGAAAAAAAATTTTTAGAATTATGTAGATTTATTGGAGTACATGTTTCACTTTTTCTAAATTTATCGATAACTTATAAAATATTTTCTATATTAAATTATGCATAACTTATAATATGATGCATAGTATTTTAAATTATCAAATATTTTTTTTTTAAATATTAAATAATTTATGATCGAACATATTAAATTTTGATATAGATTGTATGATTGATTTCGATATTGTCTGATCTATGACTTTCTGAACTGAAATATGAAATAGTATTTTGATACGAGATGGATTTTAACTCGCAGCTTGACTATGGAACCCCACCAATAGGAGTTAAACGCATCGGTGGGGTGGTTAAATGTTCGTAATTACTTTGATACCCTACTAGTGGGCTAGTTAAATGCTGATACTCTGATATATCTTACCAGTAGAGGTTGTGTATTGGTATTTTAATATCCTGCCAATGGGGATGGTTAAATACTGGTACTATGATATCCTACCAATGGGGATTGTATGCTGATACTTTAATATCCTATCAATAGGATGGTTAAACACTGGAACTATGATATCCAATCAGTAGAGATTATGTGCTGGTATTTTGATACTCTGCTGATGCAATCTAAATGTTAAATACTTGATATGCATCAAGGATTTGATATAGGAAAGCGAATTATAAGCAAATTCAATATAGGGATTACAAACTTTCTTCTTAAGATTGGTAATTCAAAATCATTGAAATTTGTCAATCCAATACTTGATATAGGATAGATAAGCTACCTCGTGTCTAGCTGAAAATGGTAAACTTAGTGCTTATTGGGAGGCAATTCAATATTTAGTTTTTCTATATCTAATTTATTTTTTTAGTTTATTTTTTTTTTTAGAACATGTTGAATAAGTTGGAGGGAGAGCTAAATTTTCAAAACCATGCTACACCAAAAAATACATTGAGTCAGATGTATTTTTTCTATTCTTTACTATACCCTTTATTGTTCCTTCTCCATGGAGGACAATGTCAATTAAGTTGGGAGAGAATAATAAAAATTTTAAAATTTTTAAAATTCTCAAAAAATTAGTATTAAAAATGAAAATTGATGCACAGATTAGAGAATTTGTGAAATATTGAGGGATTAAGTATTAAAAAAAATCTAATAAAAAGTTAAGTCTAGAACATAAATAATTTTTCTTTGAGCATTTCTAATTTTTTTCTACCAGCATAAAAGAATAGTCTACTTTTTATAGACTTGTATAGGATAACTATACATTTCTTTATAAAAAATTAATTATAAAATAAAATAATTTTTAAATACTTCTCATTGAGTGATCAGGCCTTTTTGCCTAAGCAAGTATTGAGTTTCGCATCGAAAGATGGGAAGGACAAAGAAACTCATTATAAAGCTAGTCTTAATTCGTAATCTGTTTGATTCGAGCTAGCAAGTCCGAGGAGTATTTTATACCTTGTACCCTAAAATCAACTGGTTTGAGAGTCATTAGCCCAAGACTCGCTACATGGATCAAATAGAAAGCTTAAGGGATTAAGACACTCAATAGTCGTACAATGTTAAAATATATATATATATATATATATTTTAGTTTTTCACTAAGTAATCGAATTTGATTGTCTAAGTAAGCAATGATATTTACGTCAAAAAGTGGGTAATGTGAATAAAAAAATTTTAATAAATGAAGGATGGAAGTAACAATACTTTTGGCCATATGAAAGTTTAGATAATTCAGAGATAAAGGTACAAATAATTTAGAAAAAATTTAAAAAGTTGAATATTTTTTATTTAATTTTTATATTAGTAAGTATTAATACTCCAATGATATATCTCACTTATGCTCTACTGAACATCAATAGTCATTTTGAAAATTATTTAGATAAAATTCGAAACTTTAAAGTTTAAAGAATATTTAAAATTAAATTTTTTCTTTACTCGAGGATGAGCAAAACTTAAATTGGGGGGTGTAATAAGTATCATAAATGCACCATTAAAAATATTAATTTATTAATTAATTTATTTTTTTTTAAAAAAATTAAATATTTTTATTTATTTATTTTAGAAAATATATTTACCAATGGAAAGACTTTATTTTTCTAGTTACAATAAAATAAATTTGGAGCCAATTCGATTTAAAATGGATCTAATATGATTTTTTAAAAAAAATAAAAATAAAAATAAAAATTGGCTCAACCGGCTCATTCGTCTCAGTCAACTCACCCAGCCTAGCCGGCACGCTCATTAGCTGGCCCAGCCTGAGAAGCTGGCCTGCAAGCCCATGTAGGCACCAAAAAATAGCTTAGCTCACTCTCCTTCAGAGATGACGTTAGGGTGACGTCACAAAACCATGCAGTCCACGATGAATTGGCAATTGATGCGGAGTGCATGGACCCTTAAAGGGTCCACGAAAAATATCACATGGCTCACGGGGGTGTTTTGATCATTTTGGGTGGTGTGTCATGCTCCGATTGGACAGAGACCATAGAATGCCTGATCTAGGTGGTCCACTTGCATAGTATTGTGCCATCCAATGATCCTGGTCACTATCGGTGAAGATCGGATGGCTGGTGTTATTTTTTGATTTGATTCGAATTCGCCTAGCTTCCCTCAGCATGATCCAATGGTTCCAAAGGCTTCAGGCTTTGATCCAATGGCTAGATCATGCCTAAAATGCGATCGGATGACTGACCATGTTCCCAACCCTAATTCAATCATCTAGAGCTCCGTCCAATGGCCCAGATTTGCCTGATCAATGCAATCCAATGGCTAGATTTCAATCCAATGGGATTTTGGCTTTTAAACATTTTTTTAGAATTTTTTTCGATCGTTCGATCCAAATTTAATGGCCAAAATTCATAGAACTTCACAAGATGCATTCGGGCACTATTTAAAACAATTTTTACCTGAATTTCTCTATATATAATGACCAAAACTCCTCCTTAGTCCCATATTGTCTGCAGCAAAGGTCTCTTTTCTCTAACACTCTATAAAAAAGATCCCAAGCCTCCAAAATCAATTATCTTCGATCAAGAAAAGATGATGGTGTAGGATAAAGCCATGCCTGGGATTCAAGATTGCTTCGAGACAAACAGTGCCAAGAGAAAGAGCTGAACTTTTACACCATCTCAACTCCAACACTAATCCAAATTAAGATCAGCATGCTTTTAATTTTATTTTTTTCTATTCTTTTTAAATTTCATGTATTTAAATTCTAAACTTTAAATTAATACAAATTTTATTTTTCTACTATTTAAATTTCAGCTCTTTACTTTTAATTATAAATTTAATTTTTGCTATTTATTTTTATTATAAATTTTATTTTATTATAAGTAGATGCTAAGATCTAGGTAGTAGATCTTAGTATTCAAAGTTTATTTTCATGTAATTTAAATTTTTATTATTTAATTTTATGTAATTTTAATTTTAATTTTATTTTTAAATTTTTTTTTATTTTTTTAAAAAATTAAAGATTTTAAAATTAAAATACTGCCTTCTCTGTGGATTCGACTCGACTTGCTACTATCTACGTATTTTTAATTATTTTAAGAAGTCAAAATATAACTAATAAATATTATATTTTAATGATAACATCGCGCTTTTATCAAAATTTTTGGCACCATTATCGAAGAAGAAATAGATGCTATTTTTTATTTTTTTAATTTTCTTATAAATAAAAAATAATTCTAGCAAATGCATCAAATTTTTGGTGCCATTACCAAAAAAGGCACGGACATTAAAATTTTTTATTTCTTTGATTTTCTTATAAAAAATTATAAATAAAATTTTTGATCTTTTAATTTTTTGTAAATATTGCCTTCTAACTTTTTTTATTTATTTTGTAGAAAAAATAAAAAAGAGTAAAATAATTAGGGCAAGGAGAAAAGCTTCCAAATTTGCTTGGTGAGATCAATCCTAAATCCTAAAGCTTTTTTATTTATTTATTTTATTTTTAAATTAATTTAAAAATATATATTTAAACTTAATTAAAAGCTTCACAATAAGATTAAAAATCCTAACTACTTAAAGTATTCATCATATTAATTTTATTTTTATTTTTATTTTTAGTGATCACTAGAGATAAGATAAGCTTCTTAAGTTCAATTAGTTTTATGCATCTAATTTAGTTGCATAGAACCCCTTATCTAAAAGTAATTATGCATATTCATTCTTAAATCAATTTAAGAGCATAATCCATTAATCAAGATAAGGTAAAAATTTGATCATCCTTCCTTGGTCCATAAATAACCAACCAACTGCATTGACCTAAGTTTTTAATTTTAAAATCAATTAGACATCGACCCTAGGACTCCTATAAATAATCAAGATAAGGTGGAGACTTTCACCGACTTTATACTTATCTGACCAGTTGAGTGGCTGATCTTATACTTGGAGGGTTTGAAGGTGACCTTGATAGTTAGGAGCTATCTAAATCTAAGATAATCCTTAGTCAGAATTGTTTGCCTAACTTGATTGCTAACTAAAACATCAAACCTAATTTTTCTTTTTCTTCTTAGCTCTAGGACTCTTTAGAACCTTTTCTTTAGAACTCTTCTCTCTTTTTTCTTCTTTTCTCCTCCAAAAATAAAATAAAATAAATTAAATTAAATTAAATCTAAAAATAATAAAAAATCTAAAAAAAAAATTGAACCACACGTGAGGGTTGCACTAGTACATGCACGGTAGGAGATCACTTTTTCTGATCTAGTTGAATTTAATTATAAAATTGAATGGCTGAACCATATTAAATCCAATAGTCAAATAACTAAAAATCATGAAGAATCATCTAGATAGATGAACAAATATTTTATTTCTTTCATCTATGATCCATCGACTTACATCCAATTACCTGATATTCCTACAATTCGCTATGAGATCAAGTCGACTATAATCCAGATGCTCCCATCTTTCTATGAAAATACTAATGAAGATCCTTACAAGCATCTGGATAAATTTTTAGAAATATGCTCTATGGTGAAAATCCAAAATTTATTTAATGATGGCCTTAGACTGATTTTATTCCCCTTATCCTTAAAGGACAGCCAAGTTCTAGCTTGGTACGATAGAGAGATCAATTAAAACTTGGGCTAAATTACAACATGAATTTCTTAAGAAATTTTATCCCATAGGTCAAACCAATATCATGAGACGAGCTATCATTAGATTTGCTCAACTTCCAGCAAAACAAATACACAAGTTATGGAAAAGACTTAAGAAACTTCTTAGAAAATGATCACACCATGATCTATCTAAATGGCAAATAGTTCAAGTTTTCTATGAGGGCTTGCGAGATCATTATAGATAGATGGTAGATGCATTTTATGGAGGTGCATTCATGAATAAAAGTGAGGACGAAGCTTATATCTTATTTGAAACTTTGAGTGAAAACTCAATTAACCATGCTTCACTATCCTTCTACCAAAAGTGGGTAGAGATCCATGAATTTAAACATCCAAAATTTAGTTCTAAGGCTGACTTGAATCTGATAAATAAAGTGGACTTTCTTGCCCAAACATTAGATCAATTCTTAATTCTAGGTCAATAATCTCCTGTACAATTCACATTATCCTCTAATTATCAGAAGATTTATTCTATTTGTACTAGCTCAACCTATCATGTGAGTGAATGTTCTACAGCTACATAATTTTTACCTTTTATCCAAGAACATGTCCAAGCTGCTCAAGACTACTCCAAGCTGGCTCATAATTTTTTTTTAAATTTATATAATCCAGATTGGAGGAACCATCCCAATTTTTCTTGAATACCCCAATAGACTTAGACTCAGACTAAAATTCTACCTATGCAAAACTATCAAAATAGGCTCTAATATCAAAACTATTCCTACAATAGGGATCAACCTAGTTAGTTTACCTAGCCATCATACTCACCTCCTCAATAGACCAATTTAGGCGATGACAGATTTAATTAACTTCAATAATTAATTCTGACTCAATAACAATCTATTGCGAGGTTAGAAGCACAAGTAGGATAGTTAACCAAGTCTACCATCAGGAGAGAACTAGGTCAATTATCGAGCCAACCGATTCTTATAAATAATTCACCTATTATCCACCAACCATCTGGATCTAATTATCAATCTAATGTCCCATCTAAGAATCTTCAATTTGAGAATGTCAAAGTAATTTCTGAATTTAAAAGTTATAGAATTCTTATGTACCCATACCAAGACCAAGTGATAGAGGCTAGATTGATGCTAGCCAAAGTTTAAATTTAGAAGAACAAGTTAGTATTGAGATTAACCATATAGAAGAACCTGAGCTAGGAACCAGTACTGATGCTAGTTCTAATTCAAATGAGACTGATAAAGGAAAGAAAAGAGCGGATGGTTTATCCAAGACCTATAAACCAATGTCCCATTTCCTTCAGTTTTAGAAGCTAGTTTTTCCTAAAAAAATCAAGGGACATGCAATGAAGAGTCAATGGAATTGTTTAAACAAGATCATATTAATTTACCTCCAGAACTAAAATCATCTTTAGACATCTTTCTAGTACCCATTGCATCAAACTTATCTCCTAAGCCAAAAACTTAATTCATAAGCATTTTAGAAGAATAAATAGGAGAAATTCTTAATAAACAAGGGTCTGAGAATGGGGTCATATCCTATATTCCCATAATTAACAATGAATATATCAATAAAGGGATCACTATCTTCTTGAGATTGAAAATCCAAAACTATTGAAATTTATCAATCCAATATTTGATATAAGATAGATAAGCTGCCTCATGTCTGGTTGAAGACGATAAACTTAGGGCTTGTTAGAAGGCAATTCAATATTTAATTTTTTTGCATCTAATTTATCTTTTTAATTTTTTTTTTAGAATGTATTGAATAAGTTGGAGGGAGAGCTAAATTTTTAAAATCATACTGGACCGAAAAATACATTAAGTTAGGTGTATTCTTTCTTATTCTTTATTATACCATTTATTTTTTTTTCTCTATTGAGAACAATGTTGATTAAGTTAAGAAAAAAATAATAAAACTTTTAAAATTTTTAAAGTCCATGAAAAGTTAGTATTTAACGTTTAGACACTTGATTATACTTAAGAATTGAGTTGAACTTAGCATTTTTAAAAGAAAATTGATGCACAAAATTTATAAAATATTGAGGAATTAAGTATAAGAAAACTCAATAAAAAGTTAAGTCTAGAACATAAATATTTTTTTTTAAATATTTTTATTTTTTTCTACCAGCATCAAAGAAGAGTTTACTTTTTATGGACTTATGTAGGATAACTATATATTTTTTTATAAAAAATTAATTATAAAATAAAATATTTTTTAAGTACTTTTTACTGAGTAATCGGATCTCTCTGCCTAAGTAAACATTGAGTTTTGCATTAAAAGATAGAAAGAATAAAAAAATATATTATATAACTTGTAGTCTATTTAATTCAAGCTAGTAAGCTCGAGGGATATTTTATATCTAGTACCTTAAAGCTAACTGATTTAAGAGTCATTGGCCCAAGACTCGCTACATAGATCAAATAAAAAACTTAAAAAATTAAGACACTCAATAATGGTATAATATTAAAAAAATATATATTAATTTTCTACCGAGTAATCGGATCCTGTTGCCTAAGTAAGCAATGATATCCATCTAAAAAAATGGACAATATGAATAAATTTTTTTTAATAAATGAAGGATGGAAGTAATAATATACTTGCCCATATTAAAGTTTAGATAATTTAGAGATAAATATAGAAATAATTTAGAAAAAGTTCAAAAAAATTAAATATTTTTTATTTAATTTTTATATTGGTAAGTATTGATACTTCAATAACATACCTAACTTATACTCTATTGAATATCAATGATCATTTTGAAAATTGCTTAGGTAAAATTCAAAACTCTAAAGTTTAAAAGATGTCTAAAACTAAATTTTTTTTTTACTCGAGGATGAGCAAAGCTTAAGTTGGGAGGTATGATAAGTATCATAAAAGCACCATTAAAAATATTAATTTATTAATTAATTTATTTTTATTTAAAAAAATAAATATTTTTATTTATCTATTTCAAGAAATATGTTTACTAATGAAAAAAGCTTATTTTTCTGATTATAATGAAATAAATTTAGAGCTAATCTAATTTAAAATAGATCCGATATAAATTTTTTTAAAAAAATAATAAAAATAAAAATCAACTTAATCGGCTCACCCAGCTTAGCCGGCGTGCTCAATAGCTAGCCTAGCTTGACAAGCCAGCTCGCTAGCTTGCAAGCCCATGTAGGCACGAAAAAATAGCCCAGTCCACTCCCCTCTAGAGATGACGTCAGGATGACATCACAAAACCGCACAATCCACGGTGGACTGGCAGCTGACGTGGAGCGTGTGGACCCTTAAAGGGTCCATCAAAAATATCATGTGGCTCATGGGGGCATTTTGGTTATTTTGGATGGTGTGTCACGCTTCGATTGGCCGGAGACCATAGAATGCCTGATCTAGGTGGTCCACCTGCACAGTATTACACCATCCAATAGTCTTGGTCACTACCGGTGAAGATCGGATGGCTGGTGTTATTTTTTGATTTGATTCAATTTTGCCCAACCTCCCTCAGTGCAATTGGACGGTTCCAAAGGCTCCAGGCTTTGATCCAACGGCCAGATCATGCCTAAAACATGATTAGACGGCTAACGATGTTCCCGATCCCAATTCAATCATCTAAAGCTCCATCCAACGGTCTAGATTCGCCTTATCAAAGCAATCCAATGACCAGATTTCAATTCGATGGGATTTAGGGTTTTAATTTTTTTTTTTTGAGATTTTTTAGACCATTCGATCCAAATTTAATTACTAGAATTCATAGAACTTCATAGGATACATTCGGGCACTATTTTAAATCGATTTTTACTTGGATTTCTCTGTATATGATGACCAAAACTCCTTAGTCCCATATTGCCTGCAACAAAGATCTCTCTTCTCCAACACTCTATAAAAAGGATTCTAAGCCTCCAAAATCAATTATCTTCGATCAAGAAAAGATGATGGTATAGGGTAGAGCTATGCTTCGGATTCAAGGTTACTTCGAGACAGATGGTACCAAGAGGAAGAACTAGACTTCTATACCATCTCAACACCAACACTGATCCAAGATCAAGATTAGCCTACTTTTAATTTTTATTTTTTTCTATTTTTTTTAAATTTTATATATTTAAATTCTAAACTTTAAATTAATATAAATTTTATTTTTTTATTATTTAAATTTTAGTTCTTTATTTTTAATTATAAATTTAATTTTTATTATTTATTTTTATTATAAATTTTATTTTATTGCAAGTAGATGTTAAGATCTAACTAGTAGATCTTAATACTCAAAGTTTATTTTTATGTAATTTAAATTTTTATTATTTAATTTTATGTAATTTTAATTTTTATTTTCTAACTTTAATTTCATTTTTAAATCTTTCTTTTCTTTTCTTTTAAAAAAATCAAAGATTTTAAAACTAAAATACTGTCCTCTCTGTGGATTTGACCCAACTCGCTACTATCTATATATTTTTAATTATTTTAAAAAATTATAATTAAACTGATAAATACGATGTCTTAACGACAACATCATGCTCTTATCAATTTAATTTTTTAAATTAAAATTTATATTAATTATTTAAATTTAATTTTATTGTTACTTTAAATATCATGATGAGATGCCTTGCATACTTATGGAGAGAGCTCTCTATGACTATACGGTAGAGTTGGACATCGAGCCATGCCTGGCTCAACTCGGCCCAGGCCAATGGGCCAATCACTATAGCGGGCCATGCCGGCATGGCACGAAAATGCAAAACCCTTCGCCCAACATGGCCCTAGGCCTAAGAATTGATGGGCTGGGCCTGGCATGGCCCGTCAAGCCCGCTTTCTTTTTTTTTCAAGCCAAACAAGCCATGCCAAGCACGACCCACAATGTCTCCAAATGGGCGTGCCAGGAACGGCCCATAATGACCTCAAACGGGCATGCTTGGCATGGCCCGTAATGGATCCAAATGAGCCAAACCGATCCATAATGGTTAAAATTATTTTTTTAAAATTTTTTAAGGGGTTCTAATGGCTATTTTTCTTGTTTTTATCATTTTGATCCCTCCAATAGCCAAAAATGGCTAGATTAAGGGTATTTTGAAAAAAATGAAAGTTATGGGACTTTTATAAATAGGGCCCTCCTTTTTCATTCTCATCATATCAATTCATCAAATTAATTCTCTTCCTCTTCAATCTTCCTACTTCTATTTTAGTTTTTACTTTTCCAAAAAAAATTCAATATCTCCTATATTTTTTTTATTTATCCCCCAACTTATTTTATTTTATAAAAATTATTTTTAAAAATAAAAACTTTAAAAATATAGTATGTAAAATGAATCATGCCAAAGCCCATACGTACTACTACAAAAAGATTCTATGGCAACGCATACTATGGCAGCAATTTTTGAAACCGTTGCCATAGACCCTACGATAATGATTTTCATTAATCGTTGCTATAGATCGGACCTATGGCAGTGGTTAGTGAAACCGCTACCATAAGTCAGACGATGGCAGTGGTTAGTAGGAACCACTGCTATAAGTTTATTTATGGTAGCAGTTAATTATAACCACTATCATATATATTTTTTTAAAATATTATATAATTTTAAAATTTAATATTCATCTTTACTATTTATTATCTAAATAATTATCATTAGAGTATCGTCGCAAAAGATCGCCTCGATCCGATGGCCCTAGCTCCATCGATCAAAAAAAATTGATTTTGACGATTACGAATGATGATGCGATGATCTGATAGATGGAGACCTCCGATGGATTTGAAAACTTGCAACGATGATGTCAATGATGTTTGTAGTGTACTATTAAAGTTTTACTTCAATCGGATATCGTTATCTTGGTCAATTTAGTATAGATTAGTTTCGACTGTTAAATGATAAACGAGTGATCAAAGGACCAAATGGTATTCGATTATGAGATAATTTTTTTATAAATAATTTTTTTAATTATTTTTTATGATGGTAATTATAAAATTCAACTTATGAGATAAAGAATGATCTGAAATTATATGTCTCCTGATAACCATTCTGAAACTTCTTTGGTTGTTATGCTCATGCTTTTGCAATATCTGCTTAACATAAATATTTTATACGAAAATGATTTAAATTTTACTATCATCATCATATAAAATATTTAAAATTATAACAAAGATTATTTAACTAAAAAATTATCTCATAATCGAACATCATTTAACCCTTTGATCGCTTATTTCTAATTTAATGGCCGAAATCATTCCGTATTAAATTACTATTACAACGATATTTGATTGAAGTAAAACTTTGATAGTATGCTACAAATATCATCAGAATCATCGTTGCAGATTTTTGGACCCATCGGTGGTCTCCATCTATCAGATCATCGCATCATCATTCGTAATCATCGAAATTAAATTTTTCTAATTGATGAAGCTAGGGCCATCGGATCGAGACGATCTTTTGCGACGACATTCTAATGATAATTATTTAGATAATGAACGATAAAGATGGACATTAAATTTTAAAATTATATAGTATTTAGAGAAAAAATTAAAAAAAATTATTTTCAATCTATGGCTGCGGGTATCAAAAATCACTGCTATAGATCTACGACAGCGGTTATAGAACTGTTGCCATAGATCTATGGCAGTGATTTTGGATAACTACTGCCATAGGTTAGGTTAAAAATCTCTAATTTTTTTTGCTATTCTTCCATGCGCACTCGATCTCTCTCTCTCCCCCTCCTCTCCGTCGTCGGTGAGGCTTCTTTCCCTCCGACCGATGCCGCCCCTCCTCCCCCCTCCCCCTCTCCGCCACTCGCCACCCCCACACCCCACCCTCCCCCGACCGCCCCTCCTTCCCCCCATCTTCGACCGCTCCTCCCCGCCACCCCCCACCCAACCCCCCCACCCTCCCCGCGACTGCCCCTCCTTCCCTCCATCCCCGGCCGCCCCTCCCCGCCACCCTGCCACCCCCCAACCCCCCATCTCCGGCTGCCCCTCCCCACCACCCCCCGCCGATCCCCCCAGCTGCCCCTCCTTCCCTCCATCCCCGGCCACTCCTTCCCGCCAACCCCCACCCTCCCCCTGGCCTCCCCTCCTTCCCCCATCCCCAACCGCCCCTCCCTGCCACCCCCCAGCCCCCCCATCTCCGGCCGCCCCTCTCCGCCACCCCCCACCCGCACACCCCCCCCCACTCCCCACCCTCCCCTTAGGCCGCCCCTCCTTCCCCCCATCCCCGACCATCCCTTCCTGTCACCCCCCCACCCCCCACACTCCTCCTTCCGATCGTCGACCCTCCCATCACTATGCCACTCGGGCCTCCTCGTCACTGTGCCCCCTTCCCCTGGCCCCCCATCTCCGACCGCCCTTGCTTTCTCTCTCTCTCTCTTTTCTATCTCACTATCTTGCTTTTATTTCATAAGTTATCTCTATACCGTCATCCTCCTCTAACGTTATCACCGACGATCTTCGGAGCTTTCGGTACGACCCGCTCTCTATAGCCATGGGTATAATTTTTTTTAAAATTTTATAGTATTATTTATTAATTATGTATATTTATAATAATTTATAGAATATTTATAATAAATATTATAAATATTTATTATAAATATTATAATTATCTGTATGCTATAGTTTTTATATCGTGCCGTGGTGGCAGTCTTGGGCTGTGCCATGTCGGTAGCTATGGACTAAATCTATCAATGAATTGGGTTCGAATCAAAATTTGGATATTCAGATTCAAATCTAATTTTAATTATTGATACCAGATCTAAACCCAAATACCCGATGGATCTATACTTAAAGTACCAGACCCAGATCCTAATGAATCCTGGAAGGTCGACCCGATTCTGAGATCCGAAACTAAGAAACAGAGAGACTGAGAAGGAGACCGATAGATTGAGAGAGGGAGGGTCGGTCACTCACCGACCGCTGGCAAGGGAGACCAAGAGTGGGAGGGAGGGAGGGGATCCGGCCTTGCCATCGTCGTCGGCGAGGGAGATCGAGAGAGGGAGAGAGGAAGGGAGGGATCCGACCTCGCCACCATCATTGGGAGGGAAGGAGTTCGGTCTTGTTGCCATCATTGGGAGGGAGGGGGTCCGGCCTCGTCGGCGAGGGAGATCGAGAGAGGGAGAGTGGGAGATCGAGAGAGAGGGAGAGGGAGGAAGGGGGGTCCGACCTCGCGGCATCACTAGGAGGGATGGGGCTCGGCCTTGTCGGCAAGAGAGATCGAGAGAGTGAGAGAGGAAGGGATGGGGTTCGGCCTCGTTGGTGAGGGAGATCGAGAGAAGGAGAGAGAAAGATCGAGAGATGGAAAAGCTAGGAGGGAGGGGTTGGGCCTCGCCGCCGTCGTCGAGGAGAGAGATCGAGAAAGGAAGAGAGGGAGTGATCGAGGGGATGGCACACAATCGAGCCGGCTTGGATACGCAGTCGAGCCAGTCTGAGTCATGATCAAGCCAATTGGGGGAGGAACCAAGCTGGCTGTCTCAGGCACAGAGCTGGCTGTCTCAGGCACGGAGCCAGCTCAACTTCTGAGCAAATAGAATTTGATATGTCTCTCTAAGATTCCAACTTTAAGCCCTAAGGTGCCACCATCATCTACTTTATTCTTTTTTTAGATTTCTGGATTAACACCAAGGTTCGTGCAAGAGATCGAATTAACGACTGTTGCTCATCCTTAATTATTTATGAATGTAATTCATGCTGTAGAATTTATTGCATAACATTTTTTAGATGTTTATATCTTATTGCTTTTGTTTATTGCATTGCATAATGATAGACCCATCAATTGATTAGTATAAATATTAGAGACTATTTATTGATGCTATACTAATATTATTGTTCAACATGTTATATTGATTAATGTTCATTAACGTTGCAGGTCACGATGGCACTGAAATGCCATCTAGCTTTCACCCCTATCCCTCGGCAGGTTACGTGCAGTTCAGCATCTGAGGAGCAGTCGGAGCATACTCCGTCCACCTCGGCATCGGCTGCTTAGGAACCTCCACTATCGGCATCTACTCCACCGACAACATCTACTCCACTGACAGCTGGTCCTCTACCATCGCCCATATCTAAGACACATGCTACTACGCAGGCATCTGAGTATACATTTTTATTATATTAGCATAACTTTATTTTTTATATAATATTTATATATTTATATATTTGCATAATATATTTGCATTGAAGGTGCATCATCCAGTCAAATATTTTATGGTCCCATACGTATGGCACACATGTGAAACCGCCAGCATCAGGTGATGGTCTATTACGATGTGGAGGAGATGCCGGTAGGGGAGACCGCACAAAAGATGCATTTCTTTTTTGGAGTGCTTGTAAGGCAATCGGACATCATTTCCATAGAGCCTAGAGACTGGCATTTGATGAATGCTGCCATCAGAAACTGGGTATGAGAGGAGATATGGGTAAGTACGCGCATCTTAGTTATATTTATGTATTTTATATGTTTACACTATATATGTTTGATTAGAATAATTTTATAACTAATTTTTGATAACTTTGTATAGAGGAGGTATGACTTTTTCGATCATGAGAGGGCTCGAGATGCCCGACTGAGGAAGATCGAAGAGTTGTACTGAGGTTATAAGGTCAAGCTCCACAGAGGATGGCTAGAGCACCGATGAGATACTTCGAAGGAGCTTATTCCCTGGATACAGGACTATCATCCGAGTCAATGGAAGAAGATGGTTAGACACTGGAGGAGCCAAGAGTTTGAGATAAAATTTTTAACTTTTAAATTTTTAATATGCTTAAAATTTTATTTAAATATTTTTAAAATATTTATTATTTATTTGAATACTTGTTAGGTTATCTTTCGTCAAAATCAAGAGAACCGTGCAGCCCAGGAGTATACGCACACTCTAGACCGTGAGTCTATGGCCAGTCATATGCATAGAGAGGTAATTAATTTTAAATCTTACTAGATAAATTAAATTCATATTTTTTATCATCTTTCTAATAAATTTATTCTTTGTTATAGCTAATGAGAGATGGAGTGATGCCCAACCGTAGCAAGATCTTCTGATCCAACTGCACGGACAAGATGGATAGACTGATGAATGCCGCAATTGGATATATTTTTGTAAGTATTAAATATATTAGTATATATAGTTAGTATTATAGTATTTTTTATAAAATTTTATTTTAATTTATAATTATGAGATCAGTTAGATGCATTCACGAGTGAGGGCCCGGATACCTCTAGGCCCAATGACCATCTATCTCAGGTCTTGGGGTTGAGCACTCTGAGAGGATCCGATGTAGGCCCAGATATACGTTGATGAGCTACTGGTCCGAGGTGAGTGTTTCTTCATAGACTTTCGATGTCGTTAGCCGAAAGGAGCTTGAGGAGGCATTGGCACGGGCAGATCATGCTGCGATGCGGGCAGATCGAGCTGAGGAGCGTGCATCACATCTGGAGGGCATCATGAGAGACATAATGTCGATGCTCAGTGCATGTTTTGGAGTCACAAGCTTCGAAGATATATTAGCCCGTATTTCAACTCCGACTCCATCTTCATTACTAGCTTCAGCTATGGCTTTGGCTCCGACTTTCAGTGACGACGACGATAATATAGATTTAGAAGATTTTTAATATATTTTATTTTTAAAAAAAATATTATAATAAATTTTATTTGATAATAAAATTTTAGTATTTTAAAATAATTTTTATGTTTATTATATTTTCTTATGTTATATATCTATATTTATCAGATAAAATATATAAAAAAAATAAAAATTTTAATTTTTTTAATTATTCAAGATCTATGATAGCAATTTTATAACCGCTGTCATATCCGTGCCAACTGCTATCATAGATTTTTGATGCAAATGGTGTCAACCGCTGCATTAGACCTATGGCAGCGATTAAGAAATCGTTGTTATATATTACCTATGGCAGCGATTACATAACTGCTGCTATAGATCGATCTATTCCAGCAATTTATAAACCGCTGTAATAGGTTATCTATGGTAGCAATTCAAACAACCACTGCCATAGAGCTATGGTGACGGCTGCAGTAGCAGCGGTTAGAGAACTGCTGTCATAGCTTATGACAGCGATTTTTTGGACTACGACAGCGATTACGAACCACTATCGTACCCTATTTTGTAGTAGTGATGGGCTGACACGCAGGCCATGCTGGGCCTGGGCACGTGCCATGCTTTGCTAGGCCCTGTGGATTGTGCTAGCCCAGGCCTTAAAGGATCGTGCCGGGCCTGGGCCGCGGGCCACCAAACCCCCAACCGAGCATGGCCCTTAGGTTTGGGCTGTGCCATGGCACAGCTTGCTACAATACTAGGCGGACCATGCCTGGCATGGCCTAATTCGTGCTGGGTCGAGCCGGCCTATGGGCGGCCCAGCCCAATGCCCATCTCTACTATATGGCAGTTGCTGCGACCCCTGGCTCACAATCTCAGGTCCGGGGCATGACAGCCTTCCTTTTCTAGGGACCTGCATTGATCATGGCAAGAAGATCTCAAACTAAATAATTTATTAAACCAATTACTTGGTCAACAACCTCCTTTTATTATCATTTAATTTTATTAAATTTATCAAATAAAAATCTATTATGATTTAATATTTTAAATAGGATTAGTTTATTCTTCTAACAAAGTCTGAAGATCTAAGGTGAATGAGGTAAATAAATCTTACACTCTTTATTTATTTCTAAATTATCATATTTTTCATGCATATGATCTATTATCGATGAAATTATATTTTTTATAAAATAAAAAAAATCAACATATATGGAATAACAAAGCATGCTTTATTATGAAAAAGTAATTCAATGAATATATTTTATAAAAATAGTATGTTTAAGAAGTATGAATTTTATTTTTTTATATATACACACATATGTATATACATAAATATATATACATGAAGATTTTATTCATCAGACGTTGATAAGTGGCACTTGCGTTCTTTAATCCAAATGGCATAATCCTATAACAATAAAGACCATGATCATAGTTTTATCCTCATCTTCTGGTGCCATATGGATTTGATTGTAATCGGAGAAGGCATCCATGAAAGTGAGAAGCTTATGACCTGAGGTCACATCCATCAGTTGGTCAATTCTTGATAAGAGATAGCTATCCTTTAGGCAGGCTTTGTTCAGGTCTGTGAAGTCTATGCACATCCTTCACTTGCCGTTTGCTTTTTTGATGAGGACGACGTTAGCCATCCAGTCTAGGTAGGATACTTTCCTAATAAATCTGACTTTGAGAAGTTTGTCAATCTCGTCCATAATGGCTTTTTGTTGCTCTGGCACAAAGTTGTACTTCTTTTACTTTATTGACCATCATTTAGGATCTACAGCCAGATGATGTTCCATCATCTCTACATCAATCTCGGGCATATCCATGGGTACCCAAGCAAAGATGTCAGCATTTCTTCGCAAAAATGCCTTTTGACCTCTTCCTCTAGGTTAGAGCCAATTTATATAGTATGGTCTTCATGTTCATCGTTTAATGGAACCTCAACTAGGTCCTCAATTAGTTCTCCTCATTTTTCCCTCAAATCCTCACAGGCGTCAAGCCCATCTATCGGATATGATTCCACTTGCCTTCCACCCTGTAAAGCAATAGCATAGCAGTGCCGTGCAAGAGTCTGATCTCCTCTGACCTTTTCAATTTCATAATTTGTTGGAAACTTTATCTTTAAGTAATAAGTTAAAACTACTGTCCAAAATGCATTCAAGCCAGGTCGGCTGAGAATTATATTGTAAGCTAAAGGAGCCTTTACTACCAAAAAATTCACTTAGGCCTTTGATTGTCTTGGATACCGACCTACAACAATAGATAGAGTTATTATTCTTTCGATCGCTACTGCATCGTCGATGAATCCCACTAGTGGGGAGCTTATTGGACCCATTCTATTATTAGGTACAGCCATTTTAGAGAATGTATTATAAAATAAAATATCAGTAGAGCTTTCATTATCAATCAACATGCGGCGTACATCATAGCCAGCAATATTTAAAGTAACTACAACAGCATTATTGTGCAGAAATAATTGGACTCCTTGGACGTCTTCTTCAGTGAAGGCAACCAGTTTCTCAGTCCTCTGCCTCTTCTCCGGCTCTGCTGTCCCACTGGTCTCCTCCCTTCGATGTTCTCTAGTGATAGTGTTTATAATTCCAAGTGGGGGCCGATCCTCTTATGGCTCATCCTTCCGAAATGGTTCAGGCTGCGGCATGGCCTTAACCGATCCTTCCTTCTTTCCGACCAATGTCTCAGGAAGCGGTCCAGCCATCTTCATCTGATGAGCTTCTTGATCTCATCTTGGAGCTGAATGCATTCTTCAGTATCGTGACTGTGGTCACGATGATAAAGGCAATACTTGTTGGGATTGCGCTTGCTAGGATAAGTTCGTATCTTCTCCAATCTTGGTAACTGCTCCTTAATCTCCATTAGCATTTGAGTCTTTGGAGAATTCAAAGGAGTATAGTTCTGGAATCTTCGAGGTGGGGAGTTCCACCATGCCCTTCGATCGGGACTTTTTGGTTATGAGCTCGAGGAGGACTTTGGGCTTGCCTCGCTCAGGAGGGGTTATAGAGCGTACTCGATCTTCACTCGATCTTTCTACAATTGTAGGCTTGCTTGATTCGTCCGTCTACTACTCTCTTATAGCCTCATCATCCTTTATTTTGAAGGCTTCCTCCCAAGCATAACCATCAGCTCGAACCAGCATCTCAGCAAAGTTTCTGGGATATTTTCTCTCCAGGAAGGACAGAAGATCATTCTTCTGAAGACCATCATTCAACACGACCATGGCTACAAATTGGTCTAAGTTTTAGACCTCCAGTGTAGTAGCATTGAAGCAGCTGACATAAGCTCGGATGGACTCTCCTTCTACTAGCGTCAATTCTATTGATGCAGAAAATGGTGCTGACACCGGAGTCGCTGGAGTGGATGAAGATGAGGCTGCTGATGGGACTTGTAAGAAAAAAATCCAAATCAGAGATGGGTGGGTCCAATAGGATCCTCCGACGCTCAAGTTAGTTTTCTAACCAACAAGAATGGAATACTCAAGAGAATTAAGATGAAGATGAGAGCTTAAAGAGAAAACATATCTGGAGGATCTTTTATATAGACTGAGCGTATAACAAACTGATAGTGACAGCCATAACTGTCTGCTAATGGGCCATTTGGACCACGTGGATTTGTTACAGAGAGTAATATCCTTTGTTGTAACTTATTAGTCCATTGGAGATTAAAAATTAGAGTTCGAGTAGAACCTCTGCACATGTGAGTAAGCCGTGAACATGAAGAACTCTGAGTCTCAGTGTCTAAAGAGGTTCAGACATCTTCACTGATACTGATTGAGTCGGGGCTTGAACTTGTGTTGCCAATAAGGTCCTCTTATAATTTGAGTCCATTCGATCAGTTGGAATCCGCTGGATGATTGGAAAGAGCTCGGTCGGAAGGGCGTCTGGCTGGAAGGAGTTCATTCGGAAGGAGTCTGCTGGGTGATTGGAAGGAGTTTAGCCAAAAGAAAATCCGACTAGAAGGAGTTCATCCAAAAAGAGTCCGACTGAGAGGAATTTGTTTGGAAGAAATTCACCACTTTACTATTGAGGGATCAGCTACCCATAAAATCCGTCATTAATCAAGGTTGGATGGGTTGGACTTTGATCTTGTTATACATCCTGAGTCAAAGAGTAAAGTT